>CM060990.1:544817003-545429670 GCA_030765065.1 Deroplatys truncata
ATGCCGCGCGAAACTGTCGTCTGGCAACATTCTCCTGCACGACAACGCACGCCCGCACACCACTACCAAAACCAAAGAGAAGATTCAAGAGTTTCGTTGGGAACTCCTTGACCACCCTCCGTACACTCCCGACCTGGCACCAAACGACTATTTCCTCTTCTTGTATTTGAAAGGATGAATGGGTGAACAACGATTAAAAACCGGCGATGAACTCAAGACGAGCATTACCAGGTCCCAGGAGGCAGACTTCTATGCCGAGGGGTTAAAGAAGCTGGTGCAACGTTACAGCAAGTGTATAGATGTGAACAGCGATGCTATTATGACCGAAAGGACCTTAGTTTTGGAATATGCCTCGTACATATTGACACCAACGATTACTACATAGTGCCGCCATCAGTGTGGCAAGAACGCCAAAAGGTGCTACAACTCGGAGTAACCAACTATATTGTTTACGGCAACATTAATCGGAGTAACCAGCTATATTGTTCACGGCAACGTTGACGAGAGTAAACAGCTATATTATTCGCGGTGGCGTTACCATGAGTAAGCAGCTACATTAATTATGGAGCTGTTAGTTGTAATAACCAGCCATATTGCTCATGGCCATCTGACTGGGAGTAACTAGCTATATTGTTAACAGCGATGTTACTAGGAGTAACCAGCTAGGTTCTTCACGGCGAAGTTGCTTGCAGTAAACAGCTATGGTTTATGGCGACGTTACTCGGAGCAAATATTATACTGTTCATGGCGACATTACCAGAAGTAACCAGCTATATTGTTCGGGCGACGTTACTCGCAGTAAACAGCTATATTGTCCACGGTGGCGGCGTTACTCGGAGCAAATAGCTATGTTGTTCATGGCGACGTTACCAGGAGCAACCAGCTATATTGCCCTTATAGCTCGGTATATTGTTCATGACGACGTTACCAGGAATAAACACCTGTATTGTTTATGGCAACGTTACCAGGAGTAAATAGCTGAATTGTTCATGGCGACGTTAATAGGAGTAAACAGTTGTATTGCTCATGGCAACGTTAACAAGAGTAAACAGTTATAATGTTCATCGCGACTTTATTCGGACTAAAGTTATACTATTCACGGAGACGTTACCAGGAGTAAAAAGCTGTATTATTCAGGGCAGTATTACAAAGAGTAAGCGATTATAATGATCATGGCGACGTCACTCGGAGTAAACAGCTATATTGTTCATGACAAGTTATCAGGAATAATCAGCTATATTGTTCACAGCGATATTACTGAAACAGCTATATTTTTCACTAGGACTTTACCAAGAATAACCCGCTATATTACTCATGACGACGTTACGAAGAATAAGCAGCTTAAGACCGGTTTTTAAAGAAAGTACCCATATTTTTTTTAAAAAATAACGAAGCATTATTTTGCAAATATTTTATTATTGTTCATTACCTTACACCTGACATTACGTCTCCAATAGTCACCACCATTATTCAGGCACTTGTCGTAACGGGAAACCAGTTTTGTATGCCTTCGTCAAAGGATGATGCCGTCTGTATAAAAGCCACGTCTGCACTTCTTGTTTCACATCGTCATCTTTGAAAGGTTTTCCACCGAAGAATTTCTTAAGCTGAAAAAACATATGGAACTCGCTTGGTGCTAAATCCGGACTGTATGGAGGGTGGTCGAACTGTTTCCAACCAAATGATGGAATCAGATCTCGAGTTTGTTTGGCTGTGTGTGGCCGGGCATTTTCAAGAACCAAAAATATTCCTCGCGAAAGCATTCCATGCCTTTTGTTCCGTATTGCACGACGGAGCTTTCAAAGTGTCTCGCAGTAGACACCTTCGTTTATTTTCGCATTCCTGGGCAGGCATTCAATCAATAAAACATCTTGTCTGTCCAAGAAAACCATGCACATGATATTGCGAGTGGATATCGTCTGTTCGAATTTCTTCAAGGGGGATGTTGTGTGCCTCCACTCCATAGATTATTGCTTTGGTTCAGGAGTGTTGTGAGATACCTATGTCTTATCACCTGTAACGATGTGTGTTAGCAAATTATTGCGTTCCTCAGCATATTGCGTGAGAAAAGTCACTGCAGCAGCAGATCGCTTGCGCTTGTGCTCATCAGTAAGATTTTTGAGCACCGATCTTGAGCACAATTTCCGAAATCCTAAGCGCTCTGTCACAATGTTGTAGAGGAGTGACCTTGATATTTGTGGAAAATGCGAAGATAACACCGATATGGTGAAACATTTGTTCTCGTGAGTGTTGTCTTTCACAGCTTGCAGTAAATCATCCGTGATCACAGACGATCGGTCGCTGCTTGGCACAACACGCACATTCTCACGTTCTTCGAACTGCCTAACCCACTTCCTCACCATTCCATTGCTCATTATTGTTTCCCCATGAACCTCACACATTTGGCGATGAATGTTTGCTGTCGTAACATTTCTCGCATTCAAAACCAAATCACTGATCTGCCTTCACAGTCGGTGGGTGGTACGATAGTTTTTAACAGTTTGAAACGCTCTAACAACAGGAAAACAAAGTGATCGCTCACAGTTGCGTATGACTTCCTAATGAATGGAGAAAGTGATTGCGCATGCTCAAAATCATTACTGAAGCGGCAAAATATTAAAACGGTTCTTCCTTTAAAAACACACCTCGTATATTGTTCATAGCGAAGTAACTTGAAGTAACCAGTTATATTTTTCACAGCAACACTACTAGAGTCTACACCTATATTGTTCACAGGGACGTTACCAGAAATAACCCGCTATATTGCTCACTGGGATGTTACCAGGAATAACCAGCTATATTGTTCAAAGGGACATTACAAGGATTAAACAGCTATATTGTTCACTGGGACGTTACCAGGAGTAGCCAGCCATTGTTCACTGCGACGTTACCAAGGGTAAACAGCTGTATAGTTCACTGGAACGCTACAAGGAGTAACCAGCTATATTACTCATGACGACGTTACCAGGAGTCATGGCGACGTTACCAGAAGTAAGCAACTATATTGTTCATGGCGACGTTACCAGGAGTAACCAGGCATATTGTTCACGGCGAAGTAACTAGCAGTAACCAACTATATTGTTCACGGCGGAGTTACCAGTAGTAATCAACTATATTGCTCTCGGCGAAGTTACCAGATGTAACCAGCTATATTGTTCATGGCGAAGTTACCAAATGTAGCCAGCTGTGTTGTTCACGGCGAAGTTACAGTAGGGTCAACTATATATTCACGGCGCAGTTACCAGGACTAACCAGCTATATTGTTCACGGCGAAGTTACCAGTAGTACCCAACTATATTGCTCTCGGCGAAGCTAAACTGCATCCTGGCGACGTTACCATGTGTAACTAGCATTTCCGCACTGGCTTCTCCGGTACCAATGCCTGATCGAAACCGGCCAGTATTACATACGTATTACATCAGTAGAGAAGTGGCAGCTGGATCATTCATCAACACAAACCAGATAGATATAATATGCTGCTAGGTGATAAAAATATTTCGACACGGGGTTGAAGTATTCAATTCTAGTACCAAAGAGCAAACACTACTGTATATTGCAGCATTATTGAAAAGTATCTTGAAACGTTTAATACTATACTGTATTCAGAAATACATGGTGCAGCTTATTGCACTTTAACAACAGCTTGTAGCAAAGCTAATTTTCATCTATTTATGCGGATCCATGTATGTCTGGACGACAGCAATCGAATAATTTGCACATTACTGTTCTTATTTCACCTAGGTCATCGATTTCGAAAGTATTTCGAGAGTACACTGATAGTTGACGAGAGGTGTGAACACTTAAATGTAAGCATTATTAGCGACAAATTTCTTCTTCGAGTGGTATAGCTGTTGTTTTATCTTCATTATCCTTAATTTTTTCGAGTTGTACTTCCAGCTTGCGTTTCATTTTCTTCAATTCACTCATCGTCTCTTTGTCCATCTTTCTCACTTCACATTACACATCTTCGTTTATTTTCACAATTACCAAAATAGGATAAGGAGAATTTATATTTATTGAATTTCCACGTTTTTAGTTTGGTTTTCACCGAGTAAAAGTTAATCCAAATTATCATAACATAATTTTAATAGGAGATTTGCGGAAGGAATCCTCGATACGACATTTTTATGGACTCTCATTATCTAATAAGTAATGAGTAAAAACTTAACACAATAGCAAATGCTATTAAAGAAATGGATTTCCCCTATAAAAAACTCCCTCGGGATCTTACCAGCTACATACACAGCTACGGTCTACGTGAAAACCGTATGTAATTAAATAAGGCATTAAATTAGCATCGGATTTGGGATATTCTTCAAAATTTAACTCAAACAGGCGACATGAAAAAGTAAACTATATGTGTGTTAGCTTTGTAATATTTTCTTTTCATTCCTTGAAGATGTTCAAACTATAAGACATTTGTACACATGGTGTTGGGTCATAAGTCATTGTAGCTGCTTTTTCTTGAAATTAATCGCATCGCATTATTGTTGTTCTCCCTGATGAGCCAAGACACTAGATGGTAATCGAGTATGGATTTAACAGAGTGATGATGGTAAGCCAGGTGTGAGTCGAGCGTCATAGTACTAGTGTTCATGTGAAATTCACACCCAAATTCAAGAAGAGAGTTTCGGACATGACATGAGATGAAATTATCACTGCTGTGAGAAAGCAGACAGTGAATCAGGTGGTATTCAGGACTTCACAGACGCTCCGGGGCTGTTCTGAGCATTTGTAGGGCTGGATAATCTCTAATGCGTTTCAGGTGATTACCAGAAGTGCTACTGCATGCTTTGTTATAAATAAATGAGGACTTCAATGCCATTTTTATATAGTTTTATCCGCACACAAAAGCATATTGCTAATATATTGCATAACTGCCCCTTTCTTTATCTCTATATAAAACGCCGCATTCTCACACTAAAAATGTCGAGGTGACATTTTTCCAAACCTTTGTGTATATATGATAGAATATGTACAATAATATAATTCTCAGTGCTAAACGTAAAGAATCCTACACATAATCTAATCAGTTAGGAAACCAGTATCCCCCCCCAAAATCTTTCAATATTGCATTATCCTTGTCTGTATAGCAATATTCAACGCAATGTTAAACATAATATTACGCCGGTCTTAAATTAAATTGAGTTTTATTTATGGACTGCTGTGGTCGTTAAGAGTCCCATTCTATATTGGGCGTGAAAGACCGGAAATTTTTCTCAGAGGCCTCTTTATTAGGCTTGAGGTTTTTCTACGTGCCGTAAATCTACGATATGGGACCACCGGCTTTACTTCCCTTTCGTAGGAATCCATGCTAAGGATTTTTACGCCCGAAAAGAATTCCTCGCCCTCCGCCGGGTTCGAACTCGAGACCTCGGGAACTAGAGGCTAGCACGCTAACCACTACACCACGGAGGACGACAGTGTACCTGCCTTTAGAGATACGATGTAATGCCTTAAGTCATGTCAAGATTAATACTCCTTTGTATAGGCGTGAAAGTGCCGATAAAAATAATTTAGCCTCAGCTCAAGACAGGCATAGTAAAATTATCGGTCAAGCTTTATCCTGTACAAATCAGCATGATAGGAGTCTGAAATGGAACAAATGTATTTATTGCGCACCTGCCGAGTAGGGTAAAGGATCGAAATGCTTCTATTTCTTACACTAATGTAGTTTGTATACCTTTTTGTTGCACAGGAGTCAAATCCCCCCACGTAATGACGTGACTATTTGGAAAGGAACGGTCTCGTTTCTTTGTCAAAGGGCAGCATTTTTTGGCCCTTTAACTCGATAAATGGGCAGTAGTTAGTAAGTCCACTTTATTATTGAAGTAAAATGGGAAATGCCTCAAATACAATTAGTTAAAAGCATGTGCGAAAGTAAGTATACCTTACTTATTACCTATTTTTAAAAAAAAATCAGGTCATATCTCTGTGTATTACCCTTTCTAAAATCTTTTAAAGTGCATTGCAAAACAGAAACTGTAACGCATAAGGTCCAAGAATAGATACCCTTGATTGTTAGCTTATTTCATGCGCACAAAGGCAAGAAAAGTATACGAGTAAGTGTATTACGTGAATGAAAACAGCTCTGTTGCTGAAAGGCGTCGATAACATTTATTTCAAAGATAATCACCATTTCATCTGGCACATTTATCTTACTGAAAGCAAGACGGCCAGTTTCATTCATGTAAATCCATATAGAGTTGTGTTTTTCGCCCCATATCAAACTGATGTCAAAAATGTTCCTTTTCAAGCAATTCAAACTGTAAGACTTACAAGCGCAAAGGCAGGGATAACCAAGCCGTACAACAATTTCTGGGAAGTGAAGATTACCTCCTTTTACTGCAATTCGAAAGCCTATGGTTTAGTGATAATGGGGGGACATATTCAATTCAAAATTTGGCTGCGAAATACACCAACATCCTTACTAAACACCAGGCATTTGTGGAAATTGAACTGATCCAGAACACATACTAGGTGAGCCTCCGAATCCATTAGCAGCCTCAACGCTTCAAAACCGACCTGCTTAAATTTGCGTGTAGTCAGAGCAAGGTCAACTTGCTTGCTTAACAGCAAATCCGTAGCAGAGCGCTGACCAGCTTATCTCCAAGTGGAGTAAACGTAGTAACACCCAAGAAATTCATGCACCAGGCAAATTCTAATTCTCGACCTCCGCTCCGCCTTCATTTTATTAATTAATCAAACAATTCATTCGGTCATTCCATATGAGCCATCCGGTCAAAAGACCGTAATCTCTTATATATTATATGCTATTTAGAGAGTGAGTAATTCTTCTATTCTGCTGTTAATCACAATAATTACGTCTGTAAGAACCTTATCAATCAGGCAATCCCATGGTACTTCCACATTCTGTTTGAAGATACGAAGCTCAAACAAGAGTCAAGTGTTTAGAAAAAACACAACAAAGAATGTAGAGGACAACAAGCACCACTTTATCGTATAAAATTGAGCAGCTTCTTTTATAAAGGAATTGGTAGCACAAGCATCATTTTGGTGGAACCAAAGGCTAATACAAGTGTGGATAGACGGAATGTCGTCAATCAATACGACGACACTGGAAAACTGAGGAGTAGAAAGAGTTTGCCATCACCACCAATAACCCCACCGATTTTCTAATATAGCTTACTATAGGACTCAATGGGTTTCTATAGGACTCAATGGGTTTCTATAGGTTGTTTTTGGAGTTTATGGACGCTCCAACGTCTACGGGCATTCAGACATGCGGGTAGGTTGTGAAAGTCATTGTGTTCATTGGGGAAAACTGATATTCCAAGAAATGAGATCACTGAACTGTCCAGAATCTAACCAATAGTCGTTCTCCGCGGTATGGTGCTTACCATGCTAGCTTTTAGTTCCCGAGGTCGTGGGTTCAAACCCGGCGGAGGGCGATGGATCTTTTTCGGGCGCAAAAATCCTTAGCATGGCTTCCTTCGGAAGGGAAGTAAAGCCGGTGGTCCCGTGTCATAGATTTACGGCATCTAAAAGAACCTCAAGCTGATAAAGAGGCCTCTGAACAAAATTATCGGTCTTTCACGCCTAATATACATAGAATGGGACGCTAAGGACCATAGTAGTTAAAGAGCGTCCATAAATAAAACTCAGTTTAATTTCTAACCAAATATCGATAATCTTCTCGCTCCTCGGTTACTGCTTCATCAGATTAATTCCGCGAAGATAGAAATTTTATCCGTTATAACCATTAAGACCTCTTTTTGTCACGGAAGCTAATCTAAATCTCTCATTATTAGAATCCAAACGCTGGGAATAATAGAATGGAATACGTGCTTTCAGGTTACCCGAATGCAGTAGTCACGAGTGAACAGGTTTATACAGGTGGACCATTTAAGTTGAGACTGTATAATATCTCCAAAACTAAGCGTTGTAGAAATAAATGTATTTAATGAAAGTTGATTGACATTACCGGTGAAAGTAAATGCCATTAGTCGTGTTTTGTTTGGAAGAAGTAATGATGGTCATTTTAGGGTCAATTTAATTTTTTAAATGGGAGCCTACAGTTAGGGTCAATTTAAGTTGTCTCTTAAATGATCATCACAACGTTCTCCAAATAAAACACAACTAATGGCATTTAATTTCACCGATGATATCAAGCAACTTTTATTCAAGACATTTCTTTCTGCAACGCCTAGTTTTGGAGGTATTATACAGTCACAACTTAAATGCTCCACCCTGTATATGTAGTTAACCTTTTGTTCGCTCCCCAACATTACAAGTCTACTCAATTAAATAGCACTTGCTTAAATCACAAATAAGAGCATAGTATGGAATACCCTTAGAAACTGCATAATGACAGTGGTCACAAGAGAAAACACTGCTTTTTATGTTATTTCTTATAAGGAATAGATTTCACGGTCTTGAGTGACAAGGGTTACCTATAGTAACCGCGAGGGGCCACCAACATTAGCGACAAACACTTACAACGTGTGAAATACACGTGTCATATTTTCTAGCAAGTATAAAACCACAAGTAGTTTAGGATATGAAGCTCTTTAAAAAGGTTGTTCGGCTAGTGACATTTTCTGATTGAGCCACTAACGGATGTGTGTCTACAGGTTCTTTGGGTGCTCATGGGAAACGAAAGAACACTCACTTGTTTGCATAGTGCGTAAACTCTGGGGAAATTTGAGCATACAAGAATAAATATTTGGGAAGTCCTTTATTACCGACAAAAATTTGTTAGCTTAAGAGATATAGAAATATCGCTTTCTGCAATAGGTATGTTTAATTTGTGATTCCACTAGACTGGCATTTTGCAGTAAATTCCAGCTATGTATTTTGCTTACCTTGCTATATTTTGAAGACTTTATTTTTTATGTTAACTTAAATTACTTTTTCTCTTATGTATACAGGAGACTATGCTGGACCTGTTCTGGCACAACTGTGCTGCTTCAATTATTAAAATTACTAGAGATAGAAGAAAATCTAAAATAACGAAAAGATTCACAAAAGTTGTCGGAACATTTTTCGACTTCATACTAGGAATACCCTTACTTAAATACAATTTTAGTGCGTATATGATTTTTAGTGTTTGAGCTACACTATTTACAGGCAGGCAGACAAGACATTACAAGGGCTCGAGCTTTTCTCGTCCATACTCACTTACTAGGCAAACAGTCATCTTTTCTGCCAGCCATAAGTGCACATTTAGTATATCAAAATTATACTCTAGGAAGGACCTTCAAGCCTACAAATAATAATTAAATTACATAATTTTCCTTCGCGGTAAACTTTCTATTCCTCAAGAGAAGAAAATGTGATTCTTGCATCATTAATACAACTATTTACGTTACGTATTCCTAAGTAAAAGTATGTTGCTAATTACTTTTGATTTAATGAAACACAAGCGTCCAGATTTTCTTTTAGTGGTCTAAAATTTACTTGTGTTTTGAAACGTGAAAAACGTTATTAAGTTAAAATACCTTCACAATCATGTGTATTTAAGTGTTTATTACAGCTCTATTTCATAAAAGGTAAATGTTTTTCTTCAAAACGTTTTATATTAATAGCTACTGTAAATATGGAAATGTGCTATACGGATACTTGAGCATGTAAAAAAGGAAAAGGAAATGATCGAACATTTAAGACAAAAATTTTCCACGAACACCTTTTGCTAAGGTAACAACCCAGTCAAAAATAGCTTGTGAATACCCTCTCCTATAGAAATGGCAGAAAAACTCATCAGAATGTTGCTTTTGCCGACGCGATTACGTTAAGAGTATATACTGATCTGAACAGAACATTAAGATGTGGTTCTCACCCGTAGAGAGAGAAGGGCACTTCGAGGGTTAACAGAGCCTTGAAAGACAATTGTCGAATTAAATTCTGCATAGACTGTTAGTATTTACTCATCTTTCTAAACACACGGAAATTTAGTCGGCAGTATACCCTTCGCAGATATCAGAAATAAATTCCTTACTTTCTGAAAAGGCTCTTCATCCTGTTCCATCTGCAGGATGGTATTACTGACTTACCAATTAATCCAACTTAAAAGTTGTTCATATACTATGGATCTTCACGTTTCAGTAAACGCTTATTTATAAAATCCTTCGTTTTTACCACTTAACTCTGTGGTATTATATTAACACCTTCGCATAATCATAAGTTATTCTAATGAAACAACAATACTTCACTTTATTCAAACTGAAGCTCAGTGTGTCTGCAGAGGTTGCATCATTATTAGTTTGGTTTAACGCCTACGCATTCTAGTTGCTCCGTTATATACCAAGGAAAAAAAAAAACAAATATGAAAATTGATGTAAGTTCTCAGCAAATTATTTACATGCAGAAAATAATGGAGCTCAAGCAAACTGGATTTCTATCACGGTCTTTACTACAGTTCCGAATTCAATCAACTCACTAGAGTCGGGAGAAACTGATCAGTTCACCGGAAGAATTAAAACTAGAGCTTTATTTTTAAGTGTTTTGGTGCACATTGGATGTTCATACTTTCGCGGCAGATTTGCCTCTTCAAATTCTAAAATATACATCACACCAGTCATTGGGTTTCACAACAGTCTATTATTAATAAATAATATAATGTTGTTAACAGTGTAAATAGTGACGGATAATTTTGAGTGAACTCAATCAGTGTCAACTGCAATATTAACAGCCCTGTTTCATGCAAGTAGTTGCAATTTAGAAATGCTGTTAAGCTATACCCTGTAAAACTGTAGACTGAATGAACGTTATTTAAGGTTATACATTTCATTTAACGTTAAATTGCATTTAGTTTACTTTTAAGACAGTGTCTTTTTCTTACAACAGAGCATTTATCTACACAAAAGACATGTAATTACACCACAATAATTCTATTTTACTGCGGAAAAGTCGTGGCTTGTAGATAAGAGCTGTTTAAAGTATTTCTCAAACTCTCACCACATACGGCCGCCATTTTCAATGCCAGTGTCAGGTCCGTTAGAGTATCCAGAGGGTTCTGATTCTATCCAGGACCCTCTGGATAACGGAGACACTAAATGGCTGACGCACGAAGGCTGTTGTTTACAGTAATTAGTTACTAAATTTAGAAGCTTTAGGGTGGGATTTTGTTTTGCTCCTGAAAGCTTTTCATTTCTAAGTTTGCAATAATTATTAAAAATATACCTATTACCTAGCGACGTATATCATTCTTTACTAGATTTTGCAGAGGGAATGCACACCGACAGACTGAAATATAACAAATAAGTAATCTTAAACCAGCATTGCAACTGAAATATATGAAATACATAACCTTAAACAGCATTGCAAAACAACATTCATGCAGTCATACAGGTTTGCTTGTAGCAGCATAACAGCATGAATACGACGGTTAATTTAAAAAAAAATGTCGGAATGCACCATTCTGCAGTTTAACTTCTTTCTTGGAAATATTATAAAAGAACCATTGCAAGGGAATTTATCCTTTCTTATAACAAAGTCGGAAATAAAATTATTTATGCATACAGGTGAATCCTCGGGTATCCATATTTGTTTTATTGTATCTTATAAATACACATAGTTTAATATATTTTATAACGCAAATTAACACTGTATACAGCATGTTTTAAAGTATTGATCACAATTATTTACACCTCTATTCATTATAACCAAAGTTCGATTTACACCCGGGAACACAATGGTGTTGTAATGTTTTAGGTTAAGTATATTTACGACTATAGCGTCCCCAACTGTAACAATTTCTTCTTCATTTCACCACAGTAATCGTGACACAAACTATATTATCATATAGATAAATTAAAAAATGTAGAATATATACCACATTTAATGTAGCAATAGTCTACATGGAATATATCAGTAAACATAAGTAACACGTGGAAAGCACATGACGCTGAAAACACATGATTGGGATTATTCGTGTTTCCCAAATTGCACAAATAAAGATTTTCAAACACTATTGCTTCGTTAATGCGATTACAAACTGCCTCAGTTACTAAAATACTATAAATCACAGGGATCGAAAACAATACAACAGCTAGCGTGTGTAAACACCCCAGGGATCACCACCAACTACCGCCGCCATATTTCTCTATCTCGAACGCAGTGTCAGGTCCGTTGTTTCTAAAGGGTCCTGTTCTATCACTAAAATTTTACGATAATGCCGCTTGGTTAATACACACTACGGCAGAGGGTGCCTGTATTAGAATAATAAAGTAGTATGGGCCAATCGAATGATTTTCACTATCGGTTGTTAAAAGATAGTTTGATACCGTAATTATTGATAGGAAGATATAAATAATTAAAGAAAGAAATAATAGTAAAATAGCGAAATAATTGGAATAAATAATTTCCGTATATTAAATCAATGTATAATTTAATAAGCTTGAGTTAAAGGGTTTGTCCGGGGAAAAAGATAATTAGCAAGCAAAGTCATTAGTAATAGCTGAAGAGCGAACGCAATAGTACAGAGACAGTATAAAGATTCCTGGAATGCAGTTAAGGTTATAAGTTCAATACTTTTGCAGAATCACGTACAGAAGAGTTCTGTAAAAGAGAAGGCGAATGAAATTCTGCGATTCGGGACGTACCGCCAAGTAACAGTGTCACATACGCATACCCGAAGAGTTTTGAGATTGGAGCGCGTATGGCGTAACGTTGGAGAGGGGTAGTGATAGGTAGGCAGAGATTAAGTAATAAAAGAGCGTGTATTGCTAAAATTAACGTTTTGTCGTCCTTTCTTTTCTTCGTGTAGAGCCTTAGGGAGTACAGTCTTTTACGGTAATCGGCAGTTCGTAGCGCCTAAGACCGTGCTGTGTTATCACTTACTTAACAGTAGCTGCAAGAGGTTTTGCCGGTAAGCATTTTAGCGACTCGCGGCAAGTTACGCTTCTAGATTATTTTATTGCGAGTCTAGTTTCTTTTATTTATTCTTTTTTCAAACCGTAAAATTGATGCTGCAGAGGTTAAGTAGGTATAATAATTCCGTTATAGTTTCGAGTGCTAGCATTAATAATCAGTTTTATTCTTTATCTTCACACGGTTGGCAACTCGCTTCAGTAGATCAAGTATTAGATCACATTAAATTTTTCAGTTAATTTAAACTGGTGTTATCCTTTAAAAATACCCCTACCCATACCCTGAGAGAAAGATCTCATAGTAAACCACTGTAGCAGCCGGCAGTAGAACCAACAGCAGATACTAAAGCAAAGGGTACGACTTCAAAAAGTGACGACCATAGCCCGGCTTAGAACTTGGCGAACTTTGCGGGGCAGGATCGTCTTCAAAATTGGCGCACCATCGCGGGACTTCGAAGTGAGGAACACCAGAAGCTGAGGAGGCCACACTGGAACTCAAATACAGTAAACATCAACTCGAGAAGCAAGGAGGACGATCTATAATTGCGGTAGCTCAGGCTACACAGATACACGGCGAGCAGAAAGAAGATACCTGCATGAGTAGACAACAGTGAGTGCATCAGCTATTCAGGTACTGAGTGTCAATTCATTTATTTCAATGTTAGGCGAAAAGAATTCAGTAGAAATAACGGAAGTTCAGAAAGGAGAAACAAATAGTAGGCATGAAATTGTACATAATAGCGCAACAGAAATGGGAGAAAATAGACGAAATGTGCAGAATAGCTTAGAAAGGGAGCAGGAAACAATAGAAGTCAGGGAGAAGCAGTAGATAATTCAAGAATAAGGGGAAGTGATTTAAGGGCGATAATGGAAATGATAAAAGTATGGGGGCGGGAGCTAGGAAAGAAATTAAAGGAAAAGATGGAGGGTAATTAACAGAAATTAGAAAAAAAAGTCTAGGAAGAAAATAAAAACATGGCAACAGAAAATAGAAAAAGGTCTAGGGAAGAAGATAGAAAATGGGCAAGAGGAGTTAGAAAAGGGGAAACAGGAGCTAGGAAAGAAGTTAGAAAATCAACAGCAAGGCTTAGAAACATTCAAGGAGGAAATTAAAGGAGAAATAAGTTATGTTAGAAGTGACGTCAAAGAAAATAGGCAAAATCAGAGAAGAAATTAGAAAGAAAGTTGATATTTCTTCGGGCAAGGGCAAAGTTTCATAGAAATAAAAATAATGATAACGTTCAGTTAAGTGAGGAAGATAGGGCTAACATTGCTTTTGAAAGTTATGAAAAAGGCAGAGAAAAGAAAATCAACAGAAAGGAAAGAAAACATAACGAAGGGAACTTGAAATAGGTGCGTTAGTTTTAGTGAAGATGACAAAAATGAAAAAGTTAATGGAACGTTGGCATAACCAACTCCTTCAAGTTTCTTGTAACAACCGCATGTTTTCATTCAGTTTGATATTCGTATAAACGTATTTAACTGTAGTCGTAGCAATCAAAACGGCTTTCATTCGATAGTCGCACAGTAGATTATGCGCTTCTATTCCGTTCTGTGTTGTGTTAAAATGATATTCACCGCAGATACATATAAACACGGCGTTATGTGGTCCGGAAAGGTATTTTTGCTGTAAAGGTGTAACTGTTAAGTGATCAATGAAGTCAAGTATGTATTGCGTTGTCTCATAAGTTAGTTCGTTTTGCTCGCAAGTTCCATCTACAGCACCTGAAAACCCTGAACATTCTGTACACTCAAGTTATCATAGTTGCCTAACCACCCCTACGACTCAGAGGTGAACAACCAGATCCGCTATTGGATATGTCAGTGTGTGTTTGTGACTGACGTTGGATGGAACACCGTGAACTTGTGTTTACAAACTATGGAAAGCAAAAAGGAACATTTCCGACATCTTATGCTGTTTTATTATCGTAACGGTAAAACCGCCTCACAGTGCCGGCAGAAAATTTGTGCTGTCTACGGGGAAGATGCAGTAACGAATCGAGCACGCCAAAAGTTGTTTAGTCGATTTCGAGCTGGGAATTTCTCCCTAAAAGACAAAGATCTGGACAGTCAATGGTTACGGACGTGGAAAGAATTCTTGAAATGATAGTCAACAAACCACGAATGGCAATTCCGGTGTACATCGGAGCTCAATTTAGCTCGTGCTACTGTAGCCAGGAGCTTGAAAAAACTGGGTTACGTAAATATTCGCGATATATGGGTTCCTCACGAACTGAGTGAAGCGAATTTGAATCAGCGCGTTTCCATCTGCGATTCCTTATTGAGACGCAATCAGAATGATCCTTTTCTGGAATGGCTGGATGCTGGAGATAAGTGGACTGTGTGCAACACTGCCCGAAAGAGTAAATCATGGCGCAAGAAAGGGTAGCCACCACTATCAGTTCCTAAACCAGGGCTGCATTCGAGAATGGTTATGCTATGCATTTAATGGGATTGCAAAGGAATCCTGTATTACGAACTTCTTCCGAACAATGAGACTATCAATTCCGAGAAATACTGTTCTCGTTTGGATCGTCTCAAGGCAGCCATTGAAGAGATAAGACCGGAATTGAGAAACGATGTTGTCTTTCACCACGACAATGCCAGATCACATACCTTTATGGTGACCCGTCAAAGGTTGCGTAATTTTGAGTGGGATGTGTTACTCCAACCGCCGTATTCTCCATCCGACTTTCATCTATTCCGTTCCCTGCAGAATTTCCTGAATGTCAAACGCCTCACTTCCTTGGAGGACTGCAGACTGAATCTAAGAGTTCATCAACGACAAATGCCCCACATTTTGGAGAAATGGAATTCATAAGTTTCCAGAGAAATGGCAATATATTGTCGACAATAATGGTGTATAATGCAGGAAATAAATAGTTTGTTTACAAGACCTAACTACCGTAGTTATTTATCTTTTGAACGATCTTGCGTTTAAAGTTTGTAAACAGAAAGTTCGGCAACTACGCTGTCGTAGCTGTGCTGCGGGCGAGGTTTGTTTCCAGGCGTTCTTAGTGATTGAAACGTAACGAAAAACAAACGAACCTATGAGACAACCCTATACATTACTTCTCCACCTGCTTACTCTTCTCTTATGATGTAGCACTTACACCCTCAAGACAATCCCTGGGATCAGACGCAAGTATGTACATTACATAATTAATGTGTATTGTGTATCATCACGTGCTACGTTATGTTACGAGCGCAGATCGAAAAGTAATGCACAATAATTTTTTTCTGCCTTGATATTGCAGCTGGAATGTTGCAATTTCACACAGATAGTTTGAAGTTTTCACTACAGATGGTATTTTTTGTTTCATGTGCAGCTCTATCGAGAGAAGCTTGTACTACGCAACAAAGATGGCGCGCACGTTACTGTCGTCCACGTGTGAAGAGCAGAAGGTGTGGTTCGATATTTGTGGGCCAAAGGGCATAAACCGAGTGATATTCACAGGGACACGCGTGGCGTGTATGGGGATGATTGTATGCACCGTAGCAATATCTCCAGGTGGTGTGCATTCTTCCTAGAGGACCGTGTGAACCTTAATGATTCGCCACGCTCCGGGAGGCCGGTAACAGCTGCAACCCCGCAGAATGTCAGGGGCACTGAAGCGGCAATTTTGAACGACTGGCATGTGCAACTGCGAACCTTATCGCAACAGTTCAAAATTTCCTATGGTGCAGTGTACGATGTTGTTCATGACACGTTGAAATTTCGTAAAGTTAGTGCTCGCTGGGTGCCTAAGAACCAGACAACAACAAGAGCTAGCGAATGATGACGAACTTGGATCACCTAACGCGGTACACCGCAGAAGGGCATGCCTTTCTGAAAGGAATCGTCACTGGTGATGAGTCGTGGGCATATCACTACACGCCCGAAACCAAGCAGGCAAGAATGGAATGGAAACATGCTGGATCCCCAGTGAAGAAAAAATTCAAAGTGACTCAAGCTTCTGGAAAGTGCTTGTGACGGTGTTCTGGGATATGCATGGTGTTGTATTGGTGGACTTTGCTGAACACGGGACCACTTTGAATGCAGCAGTCTACATGAAAACTTTGGTGAAGTTGCGTCGTGCCGTTCGTGACAAACGCCACAATATGAATGCTGAAGATGTCAAAATTCTTCATGACAATACTCGCCTCCATGTTGCTGCTGTTCGTCAGAAAATCGCCAAATTTGGTTGGGAGGTGTTCCAGGATTCACCATACAGTCCAGACCTTGCACCGTCGGACTTTCATCTGTTTGGTCCCATCAAGAAATTCCTGGCCGGCCAACGCTTTGCGATAGATGCGGAAGTGAAATCAGCAGTCCGCAAAAAGCTATACTCCAAGGAAACGGACTTCTACGAACAGGGCATATTGAGACTGGTATCACGATGGGAGAAATGTGTTGAGAAACTTGGTGACTATGTCGAAAAGTGGGTAAAAGGTGCAAGTTCATTTGTGATTTTTTTGTTATTGTTTTAACTATTAAACCTTTTTGTAAAAAAAAACAAAAACATTGTGCGTTGCTTTTCGATCCGCCCTCATATATTCGCTGAAATGTAACTATAATTTTTGAAACTGGACTGGCATGCTGAAGCATAATAGTTTTTAGTTGAGTGTATAAATGAATATTAAATGCAAACATGTTATTCAGTGTGTGTATACTTTTTTCTAGTCCAATTTATCGCAGCATTTTTTTCTCCTGTTGCTCTTTAACTAAAATTATAATAAATGGTTTTCAAGATTTAATACCAATTATTTGCAATATTCACAGTGCAAAGCCAATAAGAAAAATTCCACACTAAATGATGCAATACTAGAGAAATGTCTTTATTTTAGTTTTTTAAACACATCCCAAGAGTAGTGTGTGCCATTGGAAAGAAAGCTCTGTTATCATTCATGCACATGTTCCAGGGTTTCTTTTCTTTTTTTCATTTTTTTTTGTCTCCTCCGTGGTCTAGGGGTACCATGCTATCCTCTAGTTCCCGAGGTCGCGGGTTCAAACCCGGCGGAGGGCGGGTATTTTTTTCGGGCGTAAAAATCCTTAGCACGGTTTCCTTCGAAAGGGAAATAAAGCCGGGGGTCCCGTGTCGTAGATTTACGGCACGTAAAAGAACCTCAAGCCTGATAAAGAGGCCTCTGAGCAAAATTTCCGGTCTTTCACGTCCAATATAAAACCATAGAAGTTAAAGAGGCTCCATAAATAAAACTCAAGTTAATTTAATTTCCACGTATTTTGTAGAGTATTAGAACTTGAACAGTAGGAACTGTCAATACGCACAAAGTATCAAAATAACATTTATGTATTTATACTCAGTATTGCAGCATATACCATATTATTTGAGGCATTTATTCTAAACACTTGTATAAATTTACTTTGAGTTTGAACCAAATAATTGAATTTATGAATATTACTGCTAGCAGAAATCCAACCCTCGCGCATTTTAACCTCCATAATTTACTATTATAATCTAAATGAATTAACCATCTTTATTTTGCTTAACTCATTTATTTCATTATCTTAGCTAACTTATGCAGTGGTAGTAATTTTATTAGCTGGCATTTATTTTGAAATTTATATTAAGATAGGGTGGGAATAGTGAAAACTTATGAACAAATTATATAGCATTATTGTAATTCGCAACGAAGTCAACGGCACTACGGCAGCCTTAAGATGTGTTAGCAACTTCCTATTCTTTGATTTTCTCCCTCCCATACATTTCCGTTAATATACTTGCTCATTTCTTCATAGCTATGTTTGCATGATTATCGGTAAATATATTCCAGCTCCACTATACGCACGACAGATTGCGAGATCAAGAGGGGATGGGTTAATGGTCTGAAAATCTCTCAGCAGATGGCAGCATTATCTCTATACTGGCGAATGGTATTAAAATTGCTCGCATGGAAAAGCATGTTATTCGTTGTTTTAGATCTAGTAATCCAGAAGCCAGGGCCTTATATTCCTCCAGTCTTATTGGTTGGGTAAAAGGAATGAAAGCTCCTATCCTTTTGAAGCATGGCAAGTATAATCGATAAAGCGAATGAAACATCGAATGCTGATGGAAACTATCGAATGATTCGGTAGTTTTCATTCGATTTGCCCAACACTATAATGCAGTACCTGCACGAGCGCGGAAACCTCCGCTTATTCCAGACCATCTCAACTACAGTTTTATTTACACATTACTTTGTTCTTGCCTTAAAACGCTGTAGTTATGTGTAGAACAACAAACATACACAAAAAAACCTTTCTTTCTTCATACAGCTTATGCATTATTATTATTATTATTATTATTATTATTATTATTATTATTATTATTATTATTGTTGCTGCTGCTGCTCCTGTTGGGAGCGACTGAAGTTGTATCAGTTTGTTGATCATCATAATTATTATCAGCAGATGTTATCTCACATTTTCAGGGCTGACTAAAATTTTGTGGACACCCAAAATCTATAACACGAGCCATAAGTTCGCTGAATGCAGGAGAGAGAAGCGTAGATCTCGACTCATGTTCTCTGGATCATTGTTGAAAAACGAATCCGCGAACTACAATATCCATACAATTAGTTTTATCTGGCAGTGCTAATCAAAATTATTAATAGAAGTGGTAATAACAGCTGTTTGAGTGGCGCAAAATTACAGTGGTCATCAGCGCCACCCTCTGGCTATAGACCTATTCGTGTCGAATACATAAGCAATACATACAACGCAATTACAGGGTTAAGCAACTGAGATTACAAAAGTAGAAAAACTAAAGAAAGATACATGTGATGCAATAAAAAAAAACCTACAAATCAATACATACCAGAACTAATCATCACCAAATACAAGCAGTTAAGTCAGTACTAACACAGTTTGAAAGCGATTAACACACCAGAAGCCACACGATTAAATTTTTGTAAGGAAACAACTGAATTTAACATAGCGAAAAAGCTTGGCGATAGAGGAAGAATCAGCACCTAAAACCGTAATTAAATTAAGTGAGAGTCCAAGTCGTTCGCGAAGGGCAGAATAGTAACGACAGTGGGTGAGGAAATCCTTCACCGTTGAGGGCACATTGCAGTGGAGACAGCGAGGCAGGGGTTCACCAATAAGGAGATAGCCATGACTAAAATAACAGTGGCCAATACGAAGCCGAGCAAGGACGGTCTCCTCGCGACGTGATAGACAAAAAAGTGTTGTAGGCTTAACGTTTTGGATTTCGGCCGTAGATGTAAACCACTCCTCATGCCATCGAGAGTGTCTCTTTCTGCGCCAAAAAAAAATTCAAATCCGTACATAGGCAGCGGAGGATGCGTACATCAGGATGTAGAATCGCAGCCTTCGCTGCCTGTTTGTTTCCTATAATGCCACGATGTCCAAGAACCCAGACAAGGACCACCCGAAAGCCAGCAAGATAGAGAGAGTGCAACTGATCATGGATTTTCTGAACTAGTGGGTGTTGGTATAGAGATCCCGTAAACTAAGTAAAGCACTGAGAGAATGAGAACAAATGATGCTGCAGTGCAGGGAAAAGGAGAGGATTAAAAATGTGGCTTTAAATATAGCATACGTCATAATTATTGAACATTAGAAATAAGTACCTAAACATAATTCTATTTTTACATGAAGCAGATATATAATTTGAAAAAGAGAAATATTTTATTGTCTGTCTACAAGTTCTCAATAGCATTTGAGAATACCCATTCTCAATAGAATTTTGATAATACCCTAGCTGTTCTGTGTTCGCAACCAAGATGATTCTGCGCAGAGTCGGCAAACCTCTGCTAAGAAGGAGAAACTGGCTTGCGATTTAAATGTCCAAGGTCGATCCTTCTCGTGCACAAACCAGGAAAGTATCCGCCTGCGGGCAAGTTTCGCCTATATTTAAAGACTGCTGCCCGCCATTCTTTAAGTCACTCTTAAGAATTACATCCTGACCATAAGCATCACGCTAAACTTAAAACCCGAGGAAAGCGGCCTGCAGAGCGTCATGGGACGCCGCAACCCGCTGCCACTACTGTGGCAATGGGACCATCACCTCCGACTGCAGGGCACAGGACCTGACACACCGCCGCCGCTTCTGCACCTCCTGCGGGGACAAGGGGCACTACACTGGCCAGGCCGTCTGCCCACTCTACCCGCGTAGAGCTACGCCGCACATCACAGACACACCACACCACAGCACAGCTACACCGCAGAACTTCACCTCATCGCAGATAACACAATTAGCAACTACGAACCAGCCCATCATTGAGGCCATCCAGGACCTTCACGCTGAGGTGCTGAACCTTGCCAGCAGGCTCGCAGCCCTGGAAGAGCATCTCAGCGCACAGTTCTCGGAAGTTGCCAGCGCAATCACCGAATCGCACGACGCCACGACAAAATCCATCAACAGCAAAATCCACAGCCAGATGTACTTCCACACAGACTGCATGAACACCCTGGACACTCACTGCAAGAATATTGCCAAACAAGCCACCCAGCAGCACAAAGTGGCTCTGGAACACATTGAAGAAAGCCGCAACCAAATGACTGAAGCATTTGAGAAACTACAAGACATCAACAAACGCATGGAGGGGAACCTACACCACCACTCGACAACCCCTCTCCACATGCAGCATCACCTCACGCCGCATCGCCTCATCCACGTGCCCGGAGGTAAAAGCCCGGGTGCGCAACAACCGACGCCCAGTACATCGTCATCAAAGAGCCAACTCCCGGAGGTAACAGGCCCGGGATTGGAGCATGCATCTCCTGTTACGACAGCTAAGTCACCACCGTTCACAGGTCCCTGCCAGGGCTTCGGCCATGGGAGATACCTGATCACCACAGCGGAGACTTCCGCACACTTCATTGATCACCCACAATCAGCCGGTTTGCTTGGGCGGTACCGGCCAACATGAGCACCAATATGCCCCCATTAAATAGCGACACAACAGAATAAGATCCTTCACTTCCTCTTCCTTTTCCTTTCTACTACCTATATATAGTTCTGTTATTTACCTTAGACCTTTATTCCTGTTCCCCCCAAAAAAAACTGCAGAGCCTTCTCTTCTCCCTCTAGAATTAGATGCATCCACATGAGCACTCGCAGACCTTTTTTAAAAAAAATATTGTTAATTTCCATGACCTCAAATATATTTCTCATCCAATATCGGAATCGAATTTTTGAGTCGAATATAATAAAAATACCTAGTCTGAATTTGGAACAGAGGAAGTGAAATATGGAAATACAATGGGGCCAACGAATTTGTAGTAAGGGTCTTTTCGCTGCAAGTGAGGCATTATATTAAATAAAATCACCATGATGCGCGTAACAAAAGAGCACTGGATTTTCACTGACCAGAATGACTGGTTTTATTTGCATATTGGGTGTTCTAATCCTATCTGAATGCATATCTATGATAGCAACAGATCATTATAGCCCACTCTTACTTCTCACAATGATAACTTATTGTTTTAGTAACTGCCGTGTATAACTCTCAACAAAATGCATAATCTTAACACATAAACATGTCGCTTTTTAATTACCATTCTCTCTGCGTGGGACATCTATGTGGAACTCGAATGCTAGAGAGACCCTAATAATTAAAGCATTTTATATATCCCATCGCACAGAAAATCTAAACAACCCTTAATACAAGAAATGAAATATAATTGTATTTTAACGTAAAATAGCATGTAGCATTACACTGTTTCTATTGGAGTATGCAGTAAATAAAATATATTTTAAAACAACCTTTGCTAAAATTATCAGAACACCCAGAAAGAGATTGTTGTGCATCTTTCCTGACCGCATTACCAAAGTATCACATTTAAACAAAAACACAATATCTAGTGTTGCCAAATTCCATGTAATTTGAAATAATGTCATCTGAAGATAGGTACATGAAAAATCTAGACACTTGAATACTTACCGAAAGTTTGTAACCGCAACATTCAGAGCGCTACCAGATCAACTGTACCACATGATCCCCGAAATTCCAGAGGCAGTGAAATTAAGTCGCGGAGGTGCCATAAATGCCACTGAACATTTACTTAATTACTTAATACGTAGTCCACTTTCATTCATTCATTCATTCATTCATTCATTCATTCACTCTTTCTTTCTTTCTTTCTTTCTTTGAGAGAGCATTTAACGTCCCTTATAACAGGCCAGGTCTACAGAGAAGAAGTAATGATAATTCAGTGCTTACTTGAGCCTGTACTTCAACTGAGTTTCCCGACATTTGTCTTCCAAGGTTGAAGGAAAACATATGGAATCTTATCCAGTGAACTCAACCCAAATGAGATTAGAAATTGAAGATGGCACATATCTGATAACACACTTATCCTATATGAGAAGGGAGTTTTTAGGCTGTTAATAAAGTAAGATTGATACCCAATAACAAAAGAGCTATTCCAATCCATATCAAACCGATGACCACGAATGCCTTCTTTCATCTCAATGTAAAAACCACAAATGCCTATAAACTTGTCTGTTTCTGCGATCATAGGATCACAGTCGTGTGAGGATTTGGCTGAGAAACACATCTACATCGCTTCTAATGCCCCGAGCTTTATTTTACAAGGAGAAACATTCGTAGATATTGCATTCAACTGAGGAGGAATTATGAATCTGGATAAGACTGTGAATCCGAGAGCAGTCTGAAGGTTCTACAGAAATGGAACTGACAATGTTCGCCCAGTGGGGTAAATATGTTATCACAGATTACTTTTCTTACAACAAATGTACTAATGATAATGGCGTCTAATGTTTGCTCGTTTGTGATTCAGACTTTAGAGCTTCCCATAAAGAAGACACAGGAAAATGTTGCAATCCAATTTCAAGTCGTCGACTACGTTAGAATGAATGATAGGACGATTGTGAGGATGGAGCGATTGGCGGAATACCTGCCCAAATGTTTCGTCATCCGCCACGAATTCCAGTGGGTCAATGACAGTTTTGGGCGTCACTGTCCTCATACACAACAATATGTGTCCGTTTGTATCTGAATGTTCACAACAGCAGAAAGTAAAATTAAATGTGTGTGTTTGCTTAGACCAGCGATTGCTAATTTTTTCTCTAGTATGCAGTTGAAGTTAAGTTTATTTTTTTAACTGCCTGGTGTGCCGCCAGATATTTTCATTAACACAACCATCAAAATACACTTCTTTGGTTCCACGCTTTCAGATTAGGTTTTAGGAGTATCTGTTATTTGGTTAATTAAAGTGAACGGCTACTTCCATGACACTACTTTAAACACGCCACAGAACTCTAACTTATACAGCATTATGGTATAAGACAAATATGTGTATATTTTTCTTTAAGCCGAATTAATCTCTAATAATATAATTATTTCATAGAATTGCACCACCCTTCTTTATTAAAGTATTATATTCAAAATAAACAAAATCACATTGCTAGTGGTCTTCAAGGGAAATATCACATCACATTTAGTGTAAAACTTACTGCTGGTTCTCATTAGCAATGCTCTGTAAAAAATAGTTTATTTTATGTACTGCTAGACGTTTTTATGAAATAAGAAATTACCTTATTTCTTCTTTTGATAGTGAAGAAACAGTTTTATGATTTGTTTCCAAACCACTAATTACATTAAATTTAAACTAAATTAATGTGTTTGAGACATATAAAATTAAATCTATCTTCGAAAATCGGCAAATTAAAGCGTTGTTCTTTTCTGTCATTGTTTTTGTTGTCTTCCATCTTTTGTTTGGTATGACTCCATATCCCATTTCTACTGCAATTAGAAACTTCTGCAACTATTCCTTGCTATGTTCTGTTTTACGGTACCGAAAATATATTATCTGAAAATATGCACCTGCACCAGTCATTCGAACCCTAAACAGTTCCATAAGTAAGACATATATTGCTTTTCTGTCCCTCGCTTCCTCCAGAAAAATGTGACACATAACATATACAAAAAATACCGCGCACAAAATAAATACCACGCCTTTAAGGAGAATAAACAAGAGGAAAATGGCGAGACTGATCACAATCGTGATAAAATAATAATTAATAAAAATCATAACAATAGCCTTGATAAAAGGGTCCCATCCAGAACCGTCAGCGTCAGCCTGCAATCCTGGAGATAAAAGAAGGGGGGAAAAAAGACTAAATTTTCTGGTCTATGCCGGTCTGCAGCACCTACTACGGACCCGACCTCTAAGAATACTTCAGAGAACTTAACCTCCGCTTATGCTATTAAAAAAATAAAATAAAATACAATATGCAATACGCCATCCTGGTACCTTGTTTCCTACACCAGGACATGTATTGCAAATTTGTTATTGCAAATTTGTTATGTATTTAAAATTATTTCAATTTATACATTATTATTGTAAAGATTTTGCTTATATTCTAGTGAATCAAAACATGAAATAAAAAATAGATGCAATAAATAATCTAAAATAATAATTAAATCAGAACCATAATCATTACAGTTAAAATTCAAATCAAAATTATATATTTAAAACTACTGCTACTGGTAGCCGACAACATAAAATAACTGGTATCCAGATATTCCCAATTTCTAAACTAAACAAAATAAGAATAACAAGTCTATTCTAAATTAAACTATATTCTAACGACTGGTATGCAGTGGTTAAGGTACTGGTAACCATTACCCAAACTACACTTAATATAAATATTAATTTTCAACTAATGATAACAATTAACTATTTCTATATCATACCAAGTTCTAAGTGTTATATATAATACTATTTATTCTATTTATCCCTACTAATAATTTAACAAAATTCAAAATTCTAAATGCTGTTTTTTTTCTCTTTTTAAAAATTACTACTTTCAATACATTTTCCTTAAAATATATACTTCAACCTTTCAGTTTTCTTAATGTACTTTAAATATTTCACCAACTCCCGCTCCAAACTTCTATTCCTATTTACTATTGGCTCCTTCCCCTCATCATCGTCCTCCTCGCCCATTTTCCTTTTCCATACCAAAAACTCCATCTCCTCCTCCATCCTCCTCCTCCTCGCTTCTTCTTTCTTCTTCCCCAATTCTCCTTCATTTCAACCACTTCCTCCTTTACTCTCCTAATTTTCTGAAGAAAATTATCCCAATTATTTCCTTTGGTCAGCTTAAATTATTTCCTCTCTTTCATTACTTTATGCTTCTATTTCTTAAATACAATTATCAATATCAGAAATTGGTATCAATCTCTATTCTGCACATAATACTTGAATTCTCTCCAACCTTCTTATTTCTTCATTACTTACAGGTGCTAATATTACACTTTCATCTTGGTCCATATCTTGTCCCCATGCTATTTTGCTAACTTTTTCAGCTAATGTATCAAGTTGTGTATATAAATTTTTATTTGAAATATACGCTAACTGATACCCACTTAAAGCTTGCCTTTCTGGTATTGTCTCATTATAATAATGTATACACTCTAACAACACATGCTCTGGGGTTCCTTGCTGATTGCAGTATTTACATATATCGTTCTGTGTTTTATTAATTTTCTTCCAATAGGTTTTACAGGGGCCATGTCCGGTTAAATAGTGTATTAGTCCCATTGTTGGTTGGATCTGTTTTAATTTTAACCGTTCCGAAATGTTGTTAAATAAATAATAAGTTCTCCTTCCTCTATCAATGCTTTCCCATTCTTACTGCCAACTTAACTGTAACTTATGCTTTATTTCTGTTATGGTTTTACAGGTTTTCCCAATGATATCATTGACCTTATCTAATTCATCTCTTGCACCCCTCAATTTTATCACTAAGTCTATTGGCCAAATTCCTGTGTAAACTAATAATGCCATTGTAGGTGTGGTATTAACTGCCCCTGTGAATCTTAGTAGAATTTTTCGTTGTGTTCTTCTCAGTAAGGTTTTAATTTGTACATGTCATTCAAAACGCCCATACTCCTGCTCCATACGTCATGATAACCCCAAAAATACTATTATGATATGTAGTAATCGTGCATAATGGAATTCTAAAATTTGATTGGATAATTCTGGCTAATTTCATCATTATAGTTTCAGATTTATTTCGAATATATTCCGTATGTTTTTTGAAATTCAGTTCATCTAAAAATATTCCGATATATTTTACTTATTTCAGTCTTCTAATATTCTGATTATTAAATTTGATTGTTGGATCTCTGTTCAATTTTCCCTTTAGAATTATATAGGAAGACTTTGCGGTGCATATTTGTAATATTGATGTGTTACACCAAGTGTTTAATTTCGTTGTTAATTTACTTGAACGTCTTTCCAATTCCCTTCTATTATCTACCTCTAATATAAATAACACATCATCCGCATAAGCTATGGTGTTTTATATCCTTGTCATTATTCAATTCATCTAATAAAGTCTCCAGTACGATATCCCAGAACAACGGTCCTAAGATCGAGCCCTGAGAACATCCTTTGGTGATTTCTTTATAACTATGTCATTTATTCCTTTAATATGCACTTTCCTATCAGTACATTAGTTTTTTAATATGGCATATAAGCATTTGAGATAATTCTTTTTTCTTAAACTCTAAAAAAGATGAGGCCACCACAGATTATCAAAGGCACCAGAAATGTCCACTACGATTCCAATAATATATTTAGCTGTTGATGATTTAACTGTACTTATCAGTTGATTTACGGCGTCCTCGTTGAAAAGCCCTTTCTAAAACCAAATTGTTTTTAATTTAAACCTAACATAATTCTATATTCTCTTACATATTAATTGTTCAAATACTTTTCCCAAGGTATTTATCAAACATATTGGTCTATTTGATTTAGGTTCTTTAGGATCTTTATCTAAAATTTTCTTCAGAATGGTAACTTTGGCCTCCTTCCAGCAGAGTGGGAAGTGACCTTGCCATATTCAGTCATTAAGTAATTTAAATAAGAACGGTGTAATTTTTCTTCTAAATGCATTAATACTTCATTGATAATGACATTTGGACCAGTTGCCTTCTTCTTTAAACTTCTTATGGCGAGTTTAATTTCAGTAATATCGAAAGGATAAATTACTCTTGAATTGTAAAAAGGAATGGTCATATTAATTTTCTTTAAAGTATGTATTTCTTCATCTGTTGAGTAGTCATCGTCGGGAAGTAATTTATTTAATAAGAGATTTACGGAATATTTCCAGTATGTTGTAAATTCGCCATCCCCTTTATTTAACGTTGCTAAAATTTTTGGTTTCTTTACCTTTTCCATAATTATTTTATAGGGCATCCCCCATATATTTGTGTCAAAAGTTTTCTCTACAAAACGTTGCCATGAATTTTTACTAGTTTCTTCAAAGAGATTTTTAAATATACTTTTTGGTTCTCGATAATTATTCAAATTTATTTCCTTCTCTTCTGCAACTATAGTTTTTTGATATGTTCGTCTACCTTTTCTCATTCGTTTTCTAGGCTTTTGTAAACTATCAGTCCACACTTTATAAAAATATTTCTTTGTTTTAATTTTGGGTACTGTTCTGGATATTACGGTTTGAATTTCTCTTGTTAACTTGGAAGCTTCTTGATCCATTGAAGAACCAATATACTCCAATTGAATATTATTAAATTGCTGTTTCAATTCCAGCCAATTTGCTTGCACATAATTATAATTTTCTTCTCGTCCCTTATTTCTTCCTTTTTGACAATTTTCAAAGCAATAGCCAAAATAAATTAATCTATGGCCACTGGAGGTCTAATCTTGACCAACTTTCCAGTCCATAATTTTCTTTTTAGATTTCAAATTAGAAAGTGTTAAATCAATGTTAGATGTAGACCCTGCTCGACTCTCAAATGTTGTTGGCTATTTGGCTCATTCTTGATAATTAAATTTAATTCTACAATTACTTCTTCTAGCTCCTCACATCTCTCGTCTTTAATATTGTTGAACCACCAGTTGGATTTAGCATTTGCATCACAAGTGTGAATAGTTTCAGTATCAGAAAAAATTCTATTTATTTCTTTAATTATATTTAAATACGGTCCAATTGGGTGGCTAAATTGAAAATAATGATTGGCCAAAATAAACTTTCCGTGTTCATATGTAACTTCAATACAATTAGTATGTGAGTCACTAAATTGTGTTATATTGACTATCTGTAAATTTGGGTTGATCTGCTCCTTAGCGCGTTAATTTGTGCAATTTCAACTAAATTATGCCTACTGACCGCCATGTGGCATGTTCTACATATGCAGGTCCAACTTACTGGTTCCACCACTGGAAAAACCACCAGTGGCTCCCCACGTTAGGCTATGTGGTAGCAACAGAGCTAGCGTGGTTTCAGGGGATCTGTGGTTGTTTACTACGGGCTCCAAACAAGCGATAACACGTCGGGTCGCCCGTCCATCACAATGCCTGGATCCTTTGAAGCTACATGGGTGTACATGAATTTTGAAGCTATATTTTTTTAATCCATTTCATTGTTATTATGTCTGTTTGACATCAGTTATTGAAAGTTGTTAGAAAGCTAAGTAGCTCCCAAAAGTTTCCTAGCGTTAACTTTTGGTAGGTTTGAAAACAGTTTAATATAGAAATGTTTCGTTGAACAGGCGTTTAAAAAAGATTTTCTGTGGTTGAGGGGTCCAGCCGTCGAGCTGTCATGAAGAGTAGCTCGGAATTTCACAGGTTCAAATTCTTTATGATATTTCATTTTTTCCTTTTGTTTATATTTCCTTTTGGCTAATTTGTCTATATTAGTCTTGGGGGTTTGTCTTATATGAACCATTGTTACTGTGATTAGCTAAACTTTTAGGCGCTTGGGGTAAAGGATGGAAACACAGATTGCTAAAAAAAAGCACTTGATTACTAAGAAAATACTCAAAATGACGCCATCTTTCGTTAATGCAGATTAGAGGACGCTGCTGTAGAGCACGTCTCGTCTTGTGTGCATGCTGCAATATGTCTGACGCTACATACTACGTACAAGCATGCTTTGATAATCAGTAGCCGTAATTGATTTCGGTTCTGTTTCCTCTGCACATGCCATTTCCTTTGAATAACCTTACAGGAAGAAATCAAGTTCAGTGAGATCAGAAGATCTAACTGGCCAAGTGGCAGTCATCCTCGACGAATTCATTTTTGCGAATACACTATGTGTTTGTAATTCCGTAAGATTAGGGACCATAATGTGGGCGCTCCATTCTGTTGGAACCGCATTCTCACCCGGTTCATCAACGCCACATTTTCTATTAGGGGTGATAGATCTTCTTGGATAAATGTAAATATCACGATCCTGTAAAGTAGCCTTTGAAAAAATAGGATATTATTAGGCGATTGCACCTAAAACGCAATTTACTCAACCAGCGAGGGTCATTTACTCTCCAGTAGTGCATATTACGTATGTCGATTCACAGTTCTGTTGTTGTGGCACGTGGCTTCTCCACTAAAAGATGCATTGTTTAAGGATCCCGCATCGGTTTCGACTGTTGCAGTATCCACTGCGAGAATACAATACGCACGTTCGCAGAGACCCTGGCGTACTTGTAGACGGTAGGGATGGCATTTATTTCGGTGGAATATTGTCAAAACTGATGCCTGGCTTATGTTCATATTCTGTGCTATGAACCTAGAGCTGATATTGGGGGGGGGGTTCATCTACATGACACCGTTTCTTCATTATTTCCAGAGGCAATTGGTGTATCTCAAACAGGAGGTGATGTTTTGACTGACCATGCTCCACGGAAACACCTTTCCACCTTTCGAGACTTACCTGTAGTTCGTGGTGTTCTTCCTAGAAATTATTTTTCGTACAAATGCCTTGCTTCACCATAGAGCAACAACAAGTCCACATATTTGTCGTTTGAATACGTTTCTGTGTTTACGGGAGTATTAACGGAGACTCGTAGAAAGATTATTACAAGTATATACTGCAAAGAACACGGAAGGTTGGTTCGTGCGCAGGTACCTGGACACTTCGAATTTTGAAGGATATACAACAAGGTTGAATGGGTGAGGTTAAATAGCGACACTAAAATTGCACATGCGGACTATAACTTTCTTCCCGTGTTCATTCTGTACGCGCCAGAAAACGGCATGTAGATTCTCATCCGTTTCGTAATACCACGTCGTTGTTCGAAAAAAGAAAAGAAAGATAGAAGAACGGATCAATCGACCTAGCGAATTCGCAAAACACACTGCTGAACGAAATCTAATAATTCCGCTCGACCGCTCGAAGGTCGAAACGAGCACCAAGCGCCTATTAAACTGCATTGCTGACTGAGCAGTCGTGGGAACTCGGCTCTCGCCTCCAAGCTTTGCTTTGCTAGATTTTTTTTCGGGAGCACCTTCTGTCCCTTAAATGACTTATTCACCAGATTTTCAAACCTTCTTCCATCTGCGTAAATGTGTGAGGTGTAAAGTGAACGGTGAAGATGGACTCAAGGCGCATAAGTCATTTAGTGTTTGGCATAAATTCGGAAAAGAAAAATAGTGGTAGATGATTTACCTGTTATATTATTTCTCGGAGGGAAGTGCAGCTCAACATGAAACCCAAAAGAACTTCGCAAACTTGTGTAAGCATTCCGTATATTCTATGGAGTGGAAGCTGAGTGACATGTTTATGCCATTGCGCACGGCAAAGGAATATGTGATGGAGTTGGTGACACAATGAAAAAATAGGCTAAGAAAGATGGGCTCCAGAACTCAGTCAAAAATAACATAATGGCAAGCAACTTTTTGGAGTGTAAAGAACATACCAGAAATCGAATTCTTTTCTCTGAGGAATGAAGAATACAACTCTAGAGAAAAGATTCGGTGAGGCTGTTGCTATATCGGGGACCCAAAAGTACCATGCATTTTTCCCTTAGTCTCTAGAAAAATTGGAGGCCAAACATTTTTTCAGCGAAAAGTGGCATCCATTCATCGCGATTGCTCAAAGATGATAATGACCAGGTTCAATTTGAACACATAACCGGTTTTGTGGCATACTTATATGACAAACAATAGTGGATGGGCTTTACCTTTCAGCTGAAGAAGAAAAAGAAGTGAGAATTTCGTTCCTGCACCCTGCTGGGCCTGCAGAATCGTTTGCCTATCCTCAAAAACTTGACGTCCTGGCCGTTTCATGAAGGCCAACTGGCCGTACTTATCCTCTAATCCACAAAGAGGTGGACAAGGCAAGCAAAAGACGAAAGCTTAAAACTTATAGGTATGCAATCTAAATGTCGAAAATATCATTAGGTTAGGATAACACGCCCCATGTTATCATTGCATATTATGTGTTAGCATTTAAGTATGATCCCACTGAAAGCCCACTTTCAAGTTTTCAGACACACTTACAAAAGATAGATAAATATCCCATTTCTTTGAAAAGCATAGACGTTACGAGTTTTTGAGGAATTCAAAATATACTTCTTGAAAATTGCTGATTTTCCTTTTTTACCATAAGATGTTAAGTTGCATATCAAATTAAACCCCATTGAACCTTTAAAATGATAACACAACCACATATCTATGACTATTACAGCTTGAACTGTGAGGACTTTAAAATCGACCCGAGTGCAAATTTTTGACAACTTTTGAAACTTTACGATAGCCATAATTCAAAAACGGAAGGATGACATTTTTTGAAAAAAAACTCATGATTAGGTAGGTATAACTGAAAATGAGCAAAATCCTTGACGTTGAGGATCAGATGATTGGTTGATTTGACACTGAATGGTACAGTATCAAAAAACAAAATGCTGCGATATTGGAGTTTGCAATGAATGAAGTGATCTGTTATTAGAGAATTTTGTAAAACTCAAGAGTAAAGAAAAAATCAAAGGCATTTGGAAACCCATTTAAATCAAGGGGAGATAAAAGTATCTAGTTCGCCGATGTTATGTATATCAACTTCAAGATCTCTGAAGCAATGCAGGGTGTGGCAATATGTTTTCTTTATATACAGTGAAGCCTTATGTGCCTACTGGTCTAATTACCGTACTCCCTTAGCTATCGAGGTATAATCTTTTTAAAATAACCTCCATGTTATTTTACACGTTTGCCATTTCCATGTTACCTCAATAATGAGGGATGTCAGAATATGTCAAAAATTTCAAAGTTGTAGCATCAAAAGCTTCCCAGAAAATCTGTTATTTTCTTTAAAAATGTAGGTTTCTCACAAACCGTAATTTGAACATCTCAAATAGCTAAAAGGCAAACTTAGATAACAAGAATGTTCAGAAAGGGAAGAAACTGGAACAGATAACAGAAAAAGCTATCAATATATGCAATGGAGGATTCTCTAAATTTTAAATGTAAAACCGAATAAACGGACGAGAAACCCTAAATCATAACATGCACCGAAGAAAATTGTAAAAAATATATAAAATAATTTAATAAGAAAAAACTAAACAGTTACGTACAATACTGATCAGGGACGTTTAATATAAATCTGAATTAAAAATGCATTTTACATCAATTTTGTCATTTTAACCCCTTAATGCTTAACGTCCCGAATTCGCATCATACTAATTTAATTCCTTTTAAAGGCGTACAGCATTCGAAATCCGAGTGACTGCTGATAAATGTTTTCCACAAGCAAGTTGGCCTTAAAGCCTGATTCGTAGAAGGTCTCTGTGGGGAAGAAAAGGTAGAAAATGACATGTGAGAGGCAACTATCTGGAGGTAAGAATACAGGATTAGAAATTATGGGGGGGGGGAAGTCCAACAAAGCAACAAAGCCTAGGTTCATAGGTATCCAAGTATGCTGAGTGGGTAATTCACATTCTGTAACTGATAAAAGATAAAGCTTCATAAGGCCAAACAGTGAAGAAAACAATTCAAGCTATTATTAGTAATACATCCAATTTTACAAATCACACTAGAAATCATGTATGACAAGTATATATAACTAACTTCCCCAAAATAAACCAATAGTAAAGATTTTATTTTCTTTCTTCAAATTGAACTTAATTGAGGCATTAACGGGATAAATCCCCTATACTGCAAGTGTGTTTGATGGAATGTTTTCTAAAGGAGCTTGAACTGCGCAAAATATAGAGACTGGGAATGTGTGTGTGTGTGTGTGTGTGTGTGTGTGTGTGTGTGTGTGTGTGTGAGAGAGAGAGAAAGAGAGAGAGAGAGATGACAGTGTAATGACATGTGCTGTCTAAAGATCGGGGAAGTAAGCCTCAAAAATCACGAAGAGCAAAAGAGACGCACACATATGGTGGGCAGAAGCAACTCGTCCTTTATCCTGTTCTAACAAGTGCAAAAGAAAGCTGATAATTTATGCTGCAGCATGGAGGAATACCACGCGCTGTAATTATCTTGAATTACATGGTGTCAGTCAATGGAGCTGGCTATTAAAATGTAGGTAACACACAATGCTCCTTTTACTTTAAGAAAATGTAATACTAAAGTGAGCCAAGAGCCGCTGCTGCTCTTAACAAAGGGCGTAGGTATTTTACACGTGCTTCATTTCCATTTCGGACGTGTTCGCTAAACTTAAGTGCACAAATACAAATAATTTACAAAATATACGATTCCATTTGGCATGCCGCATGTATCCTTATTGAAGAGTCACGTGTCTACAATAACCACACAAGATGTTTCTCTTAAGAACTGTTTAAAATGTGTCTGCAGGTAAGCTTTTCTGACTTTAGTTCGCATCTCCCTTACAAAAAGTCGTACTACAGGAATACTCATTCCTTCTACATTTCATTACTGCCTGTTATGGCTGAATATTTTTCTCTGCATAATTTGAAGATCCGGTTTCTTTATTTTGTTTTTTATCACAGCATCATTGGGCTTTTATTGTTTTGTTTCACAAGTGTTTGATTTCTACAGGAGGTTAGGTACTCTTTACGAACAAAATACAAAGATAAACTGAAAAAGACAGTTAAGAAAATGCCCAGTTTAACTAAAAGTGATCATTCCGAGTGAATCTGCCGTCCCTAATGATTCACTTCAATGCAACACGCACATCACAGTTTCGTCTAATGGTAACATAATCTGTAATGTGGATTAATTTTTGAGTCACCCCTTAGAATCCCAGAACAACGTTACGTATCCCATACATGCCAGATAAAGCACATTCTAGTGTAGTTTGAAGTCTTTCCGTCGATTCATCTGTCCAACAACCTTATACTATGGAGTCGAAACTGAAAAAGCGTTGAAGATAATTTTGGATATCTTTCAAATTTCTTTCAAACCGGTGTAAGTATAGAGTAGTTCATATGAAGAGCCAGGTAAAAATGTACCCATTTTAGCGAACCTCGGTAAGTAGAAGTTGCTACTTTAAATATAAGTGTTTTATGAATTTTGTCAAACCCATACTAAATTAAACGAAGTTTACATAAACAGTATAATAAAAAGTACTACTTTTATGCAAATTTCTGAGAATATGCGATAAGATTTTACACATAAAGTTAAAAGGAATTGTCCATACGTTTTCATATTTGCCTGAAATACGTAGAAGTAAAATGTACTTTACATACAAAGATAAAACTAAACCCCGAAAACCTCAGATGCTATTCAGGTAATACTCTTAGTAACAAAACAGATGCCAAAGTTACTACATTTTAACTTCCACTACAAAATGAAACGTAACGCTTAGTGTTTCGCTATTAACTTTTACAACCAAAGCTTCTCTGTGATCCCGAGGTTATGCCCACCTCCATGTGTAGGGACTCGGCGTTATTTTGTATCACCACAGTGATCAAGAGTTTATCCCTAACTCCATGTGAAGCGATTCGTCGTTATTTATATAACCTTAATGATGCAAATTTTATCACCAAAAGCATGCAAACCCAGTCACCGTTAGGTTATTAATCTCAGTGAACCACATTTCATCTCCAAATACATTTGAAGCGATTCACCGTTAGTGTACATGAGATCAGTGATCCAGAGCTTATCACCAACACCATGAGAAGCGAACCTGTGTTTCTTTATACAATTTCAGTGAACCAGAGCTTATCCACCATTCCATGTGAAGCGGGTCAATGTTAGTTTATATAATCTTCATGAGCCAGAGTTTATCCCCAACTACAAATGAAGCGAGTGAGTGTTAGTTTATATCATCCTATCTCCAACTACATAGGAATTGAGCGAGTGTTAGTTTATATAATCTTATCCCCAACTACATAGGAAGTGAGTGAGTGTTAGTTTATATAATCTTGTCCCCAATTAAATACGAAGTGAGTGAGTGTTAATTTATATAATCTTGTCCCCAATTACATAGGAAGTGAGTGAGTGTTAGTTTATATAATCTTGTCCCCAATTACATACGAAGTGAGTGAGTGTTAATTTATATAATCTTGTCCCCAATTACATAGGAAGTGAGTGAGTGTTAATTTATACAATCTTGTCCCCAAATACATAGGAAGTGAGTGTTAGTTTATATAATCTTGTCCCCAATTACATAGGAAGTGAGTGAGTGTTAGTTTATATAATCTTATTCACACCTACATATGAAGCAAGTAAGTGTTAGTTTATATAATCCTAATGAACCAGAGCTTATCCACAACTACATATAAAGCGAGTGAGTGTTAGTTTATACAACCTTAGTGAACCAGAGCTAATCCACGACTACGTGTGAGGCGAGTGAGTGTTAGTTTATGTAATCCTAATGAACCAGAGCTTATCCTCAAATACATATGAAGCGAGTAAGTGTTAGTTTATATAATCCTATTGAACCAGAGCTTATCCACAACTACATGTGAGGCGAGTGAGTGTTAGTTTATATAATCCTAATGAACCAGAGCTTATCCACAACTAGGTGTGAGGCGAGTGAGTGTTAGTTTATATAATCTTAATGAACCAGCTTATCCTCAACTACATATGAAGCGAGTAAGTGTTAGTTTATATAATCCTAATGAACCAGAGCTTATCCTCAAATACATATGAAGCGAGTAAGTCTTAGTTTATATAATCCTAATGAACCAGAGCTTATCCACAACTACATGTGAGGCGAGTGAGTGTTAGTTTATATAATCCTAATGAACCAGAGCTTATCCACAACTAGGTGTGAGGCGAGTGAGTGTTAGTTTACATAATCTTAATGAACCAGCTTATCCTCAACTACATATGAAGCGAGTAAGTGTTAGTTTATATAATCCTAATGAACCAGAGCTTATCCGCAACTACATATGAGGCGAGTGAGTGTTAGTTTATATAATCCTAATGAACCAGAGCTTATCCACAACTACATATGAGGCGAGTGAGTGTTAGTTTATATAATCCTAATGAACCAGAGCTTATCCGCAACTACATATGAGGCGAGTGAGTGTTAGTTTATATAATCCTAATGAACCAGAGCTTATCCACAACTAGGTGTGAGGCGAGAGAGTGTTAGTTTATATAATCCTAATGAACCAGAGCTTATCCACAACTACATACGATGCGAGTGAGTATTAGTTTATATAATCTTAGTGAACCAGAGCTTATCCACAACTATATATATATATATATATATATGAAGCAGTGAGTGTTAGTTTATATACCCTTAGTGAACCAGAGCTTATCCACAACTACGTGTGAGGCGAATAAGTGTTAGTTTATATAACCTTAGTCAACCAGAGCTTATCCACAATTGCATGTGAAACGAATAAGTGTTACTTTATATAACCTCAGCGAACCTAAGCTTAACCACAACTACACATGAAGCGAGCGAGTGTTAGATTGTATAACCACAGTGAACCAAAGCTTATCCACAACTACATGTGAAGCGAGGGAGTGTAGGTTTATATAATCTTACTGTACCAAAGCTTATCCACAACTACATGTGAAACGAGCGTGTTAGCTTATACAATCACAGTGAACCAATGCTTATCCACAACTACATGTGAAGCCAGCGAGTGTTAGTTTATATAACCTTAGTGAACCAGTGCCTATCCACAATTACATGTGAAGCGAATGAGTGTTAGTTTATATAACCTTAGTAAACCAAAGCTTATCCACAACTACATGTGAAGCGAGCGAGTGTTAGTTTATATAACCTTAGTGAACCAGAGCTTATCCACAATTACATGTGAAGCGAATGAGTGTTAGTTTATATAACCTAAGTGAACCAAAGCTTATCCACAACTACACATGAAGCGAGCGTGTGTTAGTTTATATAACTTTAGTGAACCAGAGCTTATCCACAACTACACATGAACTGAGTGTTAGAGTATATAATCTTAATGAACCAGAGCTTATCCACAACTACATGGAAAGCGAGTGAGTGTTACTTTATATAATCTTAGTGAGTCAGAGTTTATCTCCAATGCATACGAGGCGAGTAAATGTTAGTATATATAATCTTACTGAACCAGAGCTTATCCACAACTACATGTGAAGCGAGTGAATGTTAGTTTATACAACCTCAGTAAACCAGACCTTATCCACAACTACACATTAAGTGAGTGTAAGTTTATATAATCTTAGTGAGTCAGCGTTTATCCCCCAATGCATACGAAGCGAGCGAGTGTTAGTTTATATAACCACAGTGAACCAGAGCTTATCCACAACTACATGTGAAGCGAGCGAGTGTTAGTTAATATAACCACAGTGACCCAAAGCTTATCCACAACTACATGTGAACCGAGTGAGTGTTAGTTTATATAACCTTAGTGAGCCAGAGCTTATCCACAACTACATGTGAAGCGAGCGAGTGTTAGTTTATATAACCACAGTGAACCACAGCTTATCCACAACTACTTGTGAAGCGAGTGAGTGTTAGTTTATATAACCACAGTGAACCAGAGCTTGTCCACAACTACATGTGAAGAAAGCGAGTGTTAGTTTACATATACACAGTGAACCAAAGCTTATTCACAACTACATGTGAAGCGAGTGAGTGTTAGTTTATATAATCCTACTATACCAAAGCTTTTCCACAACTACATGTGAAACGAGCGTGTTAGTTTATACAACCACAGTGAACCAAAGCTTATCCACAGCTACATGTAAAGCGAGCGAGTGTTAGTTTATATAACCACAGTGAACCAAAGCTTATCCACTACTACATGTGAAGCGAGTGAGTGTTAGTTTATATAACCACAGTGAACCAAAGCTTATTCACAACTACATGTAAAGCGAGCGAGTGTTAGTTTATATAACCACAGTGAACCAAAGCTTATCCACTAGTACATGTAAAGCGAGCGAGTGTTAGTTTATATAACCTTACTGTACCAAAGCTTATCCACAACTACATGTGAAACGAGCGTGTTAGTTTATATAACCACAGTGAACCAAAGCTTATCCACAACTACATGTAAAGCGAGCGAGTGTTAGTTTATATAACCACAGTGAACTACAGCTTATCCACTACTACATGTGAAGCGAGTGAGTGTTAGTTTATATAATCTTACTGTACCAAATTTTATCCACAACTACATGTGAAACGAGCGTGTTAGTTTATATAACCACAGTGAACCAAAGCTTATCCACAACTACATGTGAAGCGAGTGAGTGTTAGTTTATATAATCTTACTGTACCAAAGCTTATCCACAACTACATGTGAAACGAGCCTGTTAGTTTATATAACCACAGTGAACCAAAGCTTATCCACAACTACATGTGAAGCGAGTGAGTGTTAGTTTATATAATCTTACTGTACCAAAGCTTATCCACAACTACATGTGAAACGAGCCTGTTAGTTTATATAACCACAGTGAACCACAGCTTATCCACAACTACATGTGAAGCCAGTGAGTGTTAGTTTATATAATCTTACTGTACCAAAGCTTATCCACAACTACATGTGAAGCGAGTGAGTGTTAGTTTATATAATCTTACTGTACCAAAGCTTATCCACAACTACATGTGAAGCCAGTGAGTGTTAGTTTATATAACCTTAGAGAACCGGAGCTTATCCACAACTACATGGGAAGCGAGTGAGTGTTAGTTTATATAATCTTAGTGAGTCAGAGTTTATCTCCAAATGCATACGAGGCCAGTAAATGTTAGTTTATATAATCTTACTGCACCAGAGCTTATCCAAAAACACATGTGAAGGAGTGAGTGTTAGTTTATATAATCTTACTGAATCAGAGCTTATCCACAACTACATGTGAAGCGAGTGAATGTTAGTTTATATAACCTCAGTAAACCAGACCTTATACACAACTACACATTAAGTGAGTGTTAGCTTATATAATCTTAGTGAGTCAGCGTTTATCCCCCAATTCATACGAAGCGAGCAAGTGTTAGTTTATATAACCTCAGTGAAAAACTGCATGTTAAGCGAGCGCGTGTCAGTTTATATAACCACAGTGAACCAGAGCTTATCCACAACTACATGTGAAGCGAGCGAGTGTTAGTTAATATAACCACAGTGAACCAAAGCTTATCCACAACTACATGTGAAGCGAGCGAGTGTTAGTTTATATAATCTTACTGTACCAAAGCTTATCCACAACTACATGTGAAACGAGCGTGTTAGTTTATATAACCACAGTGAACCAAAGCTTATCCACAACTACATGTGAAGCGAGCGAGTGTTAGTTTATATAACCACAGTGAACCAAAGCTTATCCATAACTACATGTGAAGCGAGTGAGTGTTAGTTTATATAATCTTACTGTACCAAAGCTTATCCACAACTACATGTGAAACGAGCGTGTTAGTTTATATAACCACAGTGAACCAAAGCTTATCCACAACTACATGTGAAGCGAGTGAGTGTTAGTTTATATAATCTTACTGTACCAAAGCTTATCCACAACTACATGTGAAGCGAGTGAGTGTTAGTTTATATAACCTTAGAGAACCGGAACTTATCCACAACTACATGTGAAGCGAGTGAGTGTTAGTTTATATAATCTTACTGTACCAAAGCTTATCCACAACTACATGTGAAGCGAGTGATTGTTAGTTTATATAACCTTAGAGAACCGGAGCTTATCCGGCACTCCATGTGAAGGGAGCGAGTGTTAGTTTATATAAACTTTGTTTACCAGAGCTTATCCACAAATGCATGTGAAGCGAGTGAGTGTTAGTTTATGTAATCTTAGGGTACCAGAGCTTATCCACCATTCCTTGTGAAGGGACAGAGTGTTAGTTTATATAAGCTTAGTGATCCAAAGCTTAACCACAACTCCAGGTGCAGCGAAGCAGTGTTAGTTTATATAATCTAGGTGAACCTGTGCATATCCCCAATTAGTCATAGCAAATGTTGTATTTAAGATTTTATATATATATATATATATATATATATATACATATATAATTAAAATGTAATGTAGGAAAAAGTTACGGAAATGCTGGTAACCACAGCAGGATACTTTATTTAAGTCGTAATCAACAGAAATAAAACAATTTACAAAAAAATTAACCTCAAACGTAAACAAAACTATCGATATAGATAAACGTCCGATAGATATGAAACAGGCCTAACGTATAGGTAACGCGGGTAGGATCTTAATTGAAGTATGAAAAAAAGGAAAAGAAACTCCGTGTGAAGCGAGCCAATATTATTTTATATAATCTCAGAGCTGATCTGCAACCCCACGTGAAGCGATTGAGATTTACTTTTTATCATCTCGGTAATCGATGTGAGTTAGTGTTAGTATAATCACCTCGGTATTGGATAGCTTATCCCCAGCTCCACGTGAATTGCATTAGTGTTCGTTTGTATCATTTCGGTGATTCAGATGCTATCTCCAACTTCACGTGAAACTGTCACATCTTATTGGTGCACAAAATATTTAACATATAGTATCTTCAGAATTTTCTCATAGTAACTGTGAATAAAATAAACAGGTTTTATTTGTATGCCTCATCTTCCATTTTAACGCTCTAGTTTCGTTTGAATTAGCACAAAACATTGCGTAGGCAAATTAAGAACAATGCCGCCGATTTTCAGACGATCCACGTCCACGTGACTTGCCACAATGTTGAATTCTGAACTACAACCTGAAGAATAATAAACACACACTACTGATGATTACGCCAAACTGTATACAAGCGTAAGTAATGCGTATTGTTTTGTAAAACATTTGGAGATGATATGTTACAATGTGCTAGGTTTTGCCTAAGGATCAGAAGAATTGTATAAGAGGGTAGGAAACAGTGGTTGTACCCAGAAATGGATAAAGGTGCAATAACGCTTGATAAACGAGCACGATGAAATCAGCGACTTTCTTATCTTACATGCTTATTATTAATACAGACTTGCTTGTTGCTTTTCAAGAACTTCAAATATGTTGCCTCCCTAAGAAGCTCCGCTATGCATGAAGTACGTTACATTAAGATGCACAATTAGGTGTAAATATTTGCAGACAGCTATAGAATTATCTCCAGTCTCTTGTAAGATAGAAACAGAAAGCATCTTTCTTCGCCTCAAATGATAACGATGGCGGTTGGGTCCTCCATCCCTTTGCCACTGTGGTGGGAAACTGGTAATGTTTTACACTTCCTAATCATCCGAAGCATAACCACCGGGGTTGTTTGGCCTCATTTAGTTTGTAAATATCAATTACTATAGGAACGACTTACCTGTAAAATAGCATCTTTAAAATAAAACTAGATTAGCATGTACTAAACGATTGAATTGCTATCTGGTTTAAATCACAAATTATCTGTGATTTGCGTGTGTTTTAGTAGTGTTTAACGCCCGCTCATATTGCATAGGCACTACGGGCGGTGGACACTAAGGATATATGAAATGAAGTGACCCGGAAAGGAAATTTGAGAAGGAAACCTTCCAGGCCTAAGTTTGGGGTACCTTCCCGGCATTTGCCAGTTATGAGCACTGAGAAAAATCTGGGTAGAATCCCAACCCTGTAGGATGAACCTAACGGGATTTGTATCGCACACCTCCCGTTCATGAGTCCGTGACTTAACGACCTGGGCCATCCTTGTGAGAATGCGTGTGCGTGTGCGTGTGTAAGCTTGGAGATTTTCGCCTCTCAAAGGATAGCTTAGAACTTACAGAGAATGTGTTTTTCAACAAAAAAAAATATTTGCTTGTACAGTGACGTCAGGGCAAAGTTGTCCTATCCCGTATTTACTGAAACGGATAAGTAAAAGGCATTTTCTTAGCAACACCCTATTTATTCCAGCGCCTACGTGTAGTTGGCTATACATCAACATACGAGTGCATGTTCCACTGCCATATTAAAGGAACGGTGTAAAATGGAGAAACACGGTCTCATTGCCTTTTGCTGATAGAGTTACAAGGCAGTCAAATCCAATAAAACAGCAGGCGGGAAGTCAGGTTTCATTTAAATATTTACATCTGCTGTGGCACACTTCCAAAGGTATATAACCTTGAAATGTTCCACGTGAAACCATCGTTTATTTGCGAATTAAAACGATTAACTGACCCTGCGACAGAAACCCACGCGAAAACTACCACAAATACTATTTGAAGTTTATTACTGCTAAACCAGATATGATGAGGTCTCCATTTTATCTGGCAATGTTAACTACAATACTATTAACAAGCTACATTTCAGTATCGTGTAAATAGGCACATTATCCATTAATCTGGAAAATACTCTCAGATAAAGGAAGAAGAAATATCATATAAAATACAAGGGGTGTATTCATGTAGGAATAAATATTGGAAGGAACAGGTTTGAACAGAAGAATAAATATAGCTCAAGGCAGTCAACAAACGTAAACAATTGTTTTACTAGTGCGGGTCAACAGTGAAATGACAAAACATACACACAGCTAAACTTTGTTTCTTATAATCTTGCCCCGCAGACAAGTATTCTTTTGCGCTGTTTTCCTACCCCTTTCCTCTGGTTTGCTACCGTATACTTTCGAATAGTGACAAACAAGCCGTGTGTAGTGCAAGGGGAGGCGATAAAAACGATATAAACACATCTGTCGTCATAGATGCAGTGCTTTCGTCATTATGAGAGGTAGGTTTAAACCAAAGGAAACACCCATTTATATGTTGTTAAGAATTTACATTCATTCCAGATGCATTAACTGTGTTACGTAACATATTTAATTCATGGGGTTATGAAAATGTAAATTTGACAAGTTAAATGATCATACTAAATATGGAACTATTTTGTGTTGAATAACTACCTATTCCACGACAGGAGCCAATAAGAGGTGACTGGTGCACGTGAACGTTACGAGATACGGGATAAAGTTATATAGAACAAATCTTAATGCAAAATACGCAAAACTAAGCACTGAAGGGACAATATTTTTCGTGGCATTGGAATCACTACTGAAGTCACCTTGTACAAAATTCCTTACGTCTTTATGTCGTGATACAACATAATCTCGTGGATTTAAGACTGTGGCGATTTTAAAAGGAATTGGGCTAATTATTCTGTATGTGCATACTCTTTAGTAAAAGTAATACATTTTTCATAATATGTTACACTGTGTCTCATACAATCGCAATATCCATGGTATACATCCAGAAAGTGCTACAGGCGCATGCTAAAACCAGCAGTCATTTCTATCTAAGATTTGGTTTCCTGAACTGTTCAGCTATTAGTGATACAGTGTGCATTTTACTAACGGAGAATTAGCCGGTTTGCAACTCATATATGAGGCCAGGAAATAACAAGGGAAGATCTACTCACAATCAGTGCTCTTTCCATGGCAAATGCAATCTCATCACAGCACTTTAATATCTGCACATTGGCTAAACTGCCGTTGTGAACTATCGGATACATGTGTAGTGGAACAACACATCAAAATATACGACAGTGCGATCGTACATACCGCGGGGTGCTGATGTTTTGTTGCGAACTATCGGAACCATGCATAGTGGACCAAGACATCAACATATACGGCAGTGCGATCGTGCTTTCCTCGGGGTGCTGATGTTTTGTTGCGAACTATCGGAACCATGTCTAGCGGACTAACCCATCAACATACTCGGCAGTGCGGTTGTTCATATCTCAGCTATCGGAACGATGTACAGCGCACCCACACATCAACTCATTCGGCAGTGCGGTTGTTCATACCTCAGCTATCGGAACGATGTACAGTGGACCCACACATCAACATACTCGGCAGTGCGGTTGTTCATACCTCAGCTATCGGAACGATGTACAGTGGACCCACACATCAACATACTCGGCAGTGCGGTTGTTCATATCTCAGCTATCGGAACGATGTACAGTGGAACCACACATCAACATACTCGGCAGTGCGGTTGTTCATATCTCAGCTATCGGAACGATGTACAGTGGAACCACACATCAACATACTCGGCAGTGCGGTTGTTCATACCTCAGCTATCGGAACGATGTACAGCGGACCCACACATCAACATACTCGGCAGTGCGGTTGTTCATATCTCAGCTATCGGAACGATGTACAGTGGAACCACACATCAACATACTCGGCAGTGCGGTTGTTCATACCACGGGGTGCTGATGTTTCGTTGCCAACTATCCGAACCATATACAGTGGACCAGCACATCAAACTACTCGGCAGTGCGGTTGCCCATATCTCAGGGTGCTGATTCGTTCCCAACTATCGGAACCATGCACAGCGGACCAGCACATCAACTATTCAGCAGTGTGGTTGTCCATACCTCGGGGTGCTGATTCGTTGCCAACTATCGGAACCTTGCATAGCCGGTCAGCATATCAACTATTCAGCAGTGTGGTTGTCCATACCTCGGGGTGCTGATTCGTTGCCAACTATCGGAACCATGCACAGCGGGTCAGCACATCAACCTACTTGGCAGTGCGGCTGTTCACACGCAGGGTGCGGATGTTTCACTGCGAACTATCAAAACCATGTATAGTGGACCAACGCATCATGCAATTCTGTAGTGCGGTACTAATAACCGCGGGTTTCTAATAATTTGTTGCGATCTATCATAACCCATGTATAACTGTCCGACACATCAACCTACATTTCTTTTATTTTGTTTTCTTTAAATGTTCCCATGTTTTCCCCTGTTTATTATTAGTGTTTTTTCTCTGGTTTATTTTACCGCGTTATACCGCATTTACTGTCACACACAACACACAGACACAAGAAAAAAAAAACACTCTTAACCATGCCGGGACATGAAAACGCGACACTTATTTTGGCGGAGCGACGAAGGCATACACTCCAGCGACCACGTCTACAAGGGCCGACACATCAAACTACTCTGCAGTGCGGTAAAAAACACCGCCGGTTTGCAATAATTCGTTGTGAGCTATCAGAATCCACATATAGCTGTTTGAACACATCAGCCTTCTCGGCAGTGCAGTACTAATAACACCCGGGTTGTAATAATTCGTTGCCATCTATCAGAACCCTTGTATAGAGGTGTACGACACATCAACCTATTCGGCAGTGCGGTACTAAGAAGCCCCGCTTTATAATAATTCGTTGCTTTCTATCAGAGCCCATGTATAGGTGTACGACACACCCACCTACTCGGCGGTGTGGTACTAATAACGCCGGTTTATAATAATTCGTTGCGATCATACAGAGCCCATGTATAGGTGTACGACACACCAACCTACTCGGCAGTGCGGTACTAATAACGCCGGTTTATAATAATTCGTTGCGATCTATTAGAGCCCATGTATAGGTGTACGACACACCAACCTACTTGGCAGTGTGGTACTAATAACACCGGTTTATCAGAGCCCATGTATAGGTGTACGACACACCAACCTACTCGGCAGTGTGGTACTAATAACACCGGTTTATAATAGTTCGTTGCTTTCTATCACAGCCCATGTATAGGTGTACGACACACCAACCTACTCGGCAGTGTGGTACTAATAACACCGGTTTATAATAATTCGTTGCTTTCTATCAAGAGCCCATGTATAGGTGTACGACACACCAACCTACTCGGCAGTGTGGTACTAATAACACCGGTTTACAATAATTCGTTGCTTTCTATCAGAGCCCATGTATAGGTGTACGATACATCAACCTACTCGGCAGTGTGGTACTAAGAACCTCCGGCTTGTGATAATTCGTAGATATCTACCAGAGCCCATGTATAGGTGTACAACACATCAACCTACTCGGCAGTGTGGTACTAAGAATCTCCGGCTTGTGATAATTCGTTGCGATCTACCAGAGCCCATGTATAGGTGTACAACACATCAACCTACTCGGCAGTGTGGTACTAAGAACCCTCGGTTTGTGATAATTCGTTGCGATCTACCAGAGCCCATGTATAGGTGTACGACACATCAGCCTACTTTTTTTTAAGTGCTCCCATGTTTTCCCCTGTTTATTATTAGTGTTTTTTCTATGGTTTGTTTTAGCGCGTTATATTCAATTACACACAAGACACACATACTTGCAAATAAACACTCATACCCATGGCGGGACTCGAACCCGCAACCCTCAGCGTGGCGAAGCGACGAAGCTATACGCCCCGGCTACCACGGCTACGAGAGCCGACCCTACACGCCAGTGTGGTACTGAAAGGTGCAGATTTCTGACATAAAGCACTAACGCAAGATTTCTGAAGATCCACTGGCACTTTATTTGCTAGGCATCCTATTAACTCCGTTTTGCGGCGATCTCCTCCTCATCCGTTGCTGTAGCTTACCTTGATGCTTCTCCCGTTGCTTCCAGAAGTTCTCAGCGTGTTGGTTCTTCAATTTATCCTCGGCTAGCTGCAGTAATTTTCCTTAAATTATATGGGAGCATGGACTTATCCTCGGTAAAGGAAAACGTAGATCTCGGGTGGTGATATAGGAAGACATAGACTTGCTTTGTTTATGAAAAGATGACACTGCCGTTTCTTTTTTATTTAATTAACACTCGTAGTATACAAAACTGGTATTGCCGCTGTAAAATACTGTCCACTGCTGTTAAACTATGGCGTGGATATGGCACGAAATATAACTATTCTTATTGTCGCTTTCAGAGTAGCGGATCTTAGGTGTGTTGCTAAAACTATTTTGATTCCCTGTTTTGGCGCGATATCTCACACATTCTGCAGCATCTCTCCCTGACCACACATTACGAAAACTCTCGAATAAAATGCAATACTAAGCTGACACGACGAATTTAACTTGATTCCCTTTTTGGCGCGATATCTCACACATCCTGCAGCATCTCTCCCTGACCACACATGACATAAACTGCCGAATAAATTGCAATACTAAGCTGACATTACAAAACTGACTTGATTCCCTTCTTGGCGCGATATCTCACGCATCCTGCAGCATCTCTCCCTGACCACACATTACCAAAAACTGCCCCGAATTTTCCCTAAACAGATCCATTTATAGCCTCAGGCTTCTGAGGCTGCTTCCTTTCCTATTGGTCCATTTTTAGCGCGACTCGACGCGTCTAACTATTTCGAATAAACTTCCAGGGATTTCATTGGTCCAATTTTAATATAAATCGCGGCTTTTCCTACATTTACCGTTAAGGTTGTCTGTCTCACTCACTTGGTCACGGCGAATTATCAAATAATGGGACAAAGGCTCTACACCCTCGCTGTAGGAATAATAGCACAGCGACCGGAGAGAGGTAATAAAACTAGGTTTTCTGCCTTCGAAAGCACTATTCCTGTAGCTAAAACTTTCCCTCGTGGACAGTATTTTAACATAGCGCTTAAATTATTTACATTAAACCATTTATAACTCTACTAATATTAATAACCTAGATAGATACATAATGTTAAATCACCCTTCTTAAAATATACAAGCAGTATGAGAAAAAGATATTTACATAATACGATTTAACATCACTAAAAGTTAATTAATAAGTTATCTGTAATTATAGTTCTTGGGCTCGGCCTAGAGTTGCCGTTTCAAATTGCCCTGTTCTGGAAAAGAATAAATTTTTCAACACTTGATACAATTTTCTTTTACAGAATAATTCCTCTGATTATGGCCTTTGTTCGTTTGTTTTGTTGACAGAGACCCTTCGCTATACCTGCTCCTTCACAAGGGCTCTGACAAACCGGTGATGTTTATATTTGGGTCATTCACTCTACACTCTCCCTTTAAAAACAGGTTTCCGAGAGACATTCTTATACACAATACATTTCCCGCACACGAATAACCTGTGACGCATACAAATACTCTAATACCCAATTTAAGTTCTAAAATTAAATCTATTTACATACATATTGGTACATAATTATTATGCCTTTATTTATTTCTTTACATCCTTATTTATCGGGTGTATTACCTTTACTATTTGTTCACAGGGGTGTTACCTCATTTCGAGTAAAACTAACCTGATTCTTTTCATTATATTCTTCACCCTTCTCATTCTCTAAACATTTGTACGGTTTGAGCAACTGTTTATGGTATCTCCCTACGATCTTGGAATTCTTTATTTCTTGTAACTCAAATGTATCCGAGCCAAAAATGTTAATCACCCGGTATGGACCTTTAAATAAATTTTCCATTCTATGATACCTTTTGTTCAGAATGCTAGACTTTTTCTTGTCCCGTACCAATACTAAGTCTCCCAATTTGATCAACCAGTGTTTTCGTTTCTTTTTCTTAAACTTTTCTTTTCTTTTCTGCGCCTTATTGGCCATTCTTTCAAAAGCTTTCTTAAACATCTCTTCTTCCGTTAGTGCTTTCGGATCTTTAGCTTCTAGTGTCTGTGGTAATTCCCCTTCAAGTGTTTCCATTAATTTCCCCTTCATCAGCTCGATGGGCTTATAACCGGTAGTAGGGCTCACACTTTCATTTAAAATACTTTCGATGCGCTGATAGTGATTTGCCCAATCACTGTGTTTTTTATTGGCCAAAATTCTCAAATAAACCGAAATGTCCCGTATTATTCTTTCGCAGGGATTGCTTTGTGGGTGGTATTTTGAGCAATGATACAACGTGATTTCGTTTTCTTTTAAGGTGTCTACAAATTTTCTGCTGGTAAATATTGAAGCATTATCACATAAAATTGCCTTCATCTTTCCAAATTGTGGAACATACGACTTCATTATCTTCCTTAGGCATGTTTCACTTGTAATCTTCCTGACTGGGTAAATTTTCACAAATTTTGAAAATACATCTATTAACACCACTATATACCTAAATCCAAATTTACTACAAGGCATCTCACCATGACAGTCCAAGGTCACTAACATGCCTGGTTTTTCCCTTAGTATGGAGTTTGTCTCGTATTCATATTGTATATTCAATGGCTTTGCTTTTTGACATTGTAAGCATGTCGAAATTATTCTCCTTACTTTATGGTGTAATTTTGGAATATACAGATTTTCTTGGATCATTAAAGCGGTGCGTTCTGAGCCAGAATGTGCTAGAGCTTGATGGAACGTGCTTATGAGTCCATTCTCCATGTTCTTAGGTATATATGTCTTCCATTTCTGTATTTCACTGCCATGTAGTTTATATAACACGCCCCCTTTTAACCCTATGTTTCCCTTGATATTTTCATCTATTTCTGGGGCCTTTTTTATTAATTTATTTAACTTCTCATCTCGTCGCTGCTGGTCCCCTATTCCTTTTAATTCTTTTATCAATCCTTTACTCAAGGGTATTTCAATACTCATTAATGTTACTTCATTTTTAGGGCGTTCTATTCTCTCCGGTATTTCACTGTTGTTATGTAACCTAGACAGCAAATCGCTAAAAACATTTGTTTTTCCTGGAATGTGTTTCACCTCAACATCATACGAAAGAATCTCATGGATGTACCTAGATAATTTAGTACTCGTAAGCCGACAACGTTTCATAAATGAAAGACTCACATGATCTGTGTATATAATAACCTTCTGTAGATATATATATGATCTAAATTTCTGTAGTGCGTAATACACAGCACAGATCTCTAATTCGGTGACCGAAGCATTTTTCTCTATTTGACTTAAACCTCTTGAAGCGGTACTTATCACGTGCAGTTGATTTTCCTCATCTGATTGGGCTAGGACACACCCATACCCGTGACCTGAAGCATCCACGTAAATTACATATGGTAGGTTGTCCTTGGGTCTCTCTAGTAGAATTGATTTCGCAAATAGTTCTTTTATCTTTTCAAAAGCTTTCTGGTGTACCTCGTCCCATTTCCATCGCACTTTCTTTTTAAGTAATTCGCGCAAAGGCGCTATTTCTGCGGCATACCTCAGGATAAATTTGCTTTGATAATTTAGCACTCCAAGAAAGGACCTAACCTGCTTAACACTCTTGGGCGCTGGTATTCTTCTCACAGCCGCTACTCTTTCTTCGTTTGGCTTCATTCCTCTATCATTAATTACATAGCCTAGAAATTCCACCTCACGGATGCAAAATTTGGATTTATTAATGTTCACCGTCATACCGTTTTCTCTCAGCTTTCTAAGCACATAATTCACATGTTTAATATGCTCATCAAAATTTTCATCAACTATTAGAAAATCGTCGATATATTGGATCAAAAATTCGTCGGCTGAGTCGCCAAATATTTTATCGATGGCTCTTAATAGTCCACTACATGACGTAAGCATACCAAAAGGCATTCTCAAAAATTCGAACTGTTTCCCAAAAAATAAAAAAGAAGTATACTTTCTAACATCCTCGTGAAGCTCAATCTGCCAGTATGACGCCGTTAAATCAATAGTGGAGAAATACTTGCCTTTGGTTATTTTTGACAGCAATTTTTCTACACTTTCGCTCCGAAATCTGTCTGGTTGTGTATATTTATTTATCCTTCGAGCATCTATTGTCATCCTAAGTTCGCCATTGCGTTTCGTCACCCAACATAATGGACTGCTGTACGGAGAATTTGACGTTTGTATTATTCGGTCTCTCAACATCTTATCGATCACCTGTTTGGCTCTCTCCCTTAATGCAATCGGAATATCCCGATACTTGTGTGTGAAGGGTCCAATATCTTGTACCTTAAAACTGTGTTTGTATGCTTTGCACTTGCCTGGGACGTCCGAAAATACCGCTTTGTTTTCTTGTAACATTCGCCTTAATAGATGCCTTTGTGTCTCTGTGAGGTTCTCGGCAAGGGTCACTTTCTCCTCTACTGCTTCTACCTGGCTGCCGGTATCTTGGAATTCTTTATTTCGGGCGTAACCATAATCTTTCTCATTGTGCTCCGTATACCCGTTGTAAAACCTGTCAGCGAACGCATGCATCTCATCGGTTTCTTCCCCTTGTACTATAGCAATTAATTTCTCACTCCTACCTGTTTGTAATAATTGTACGAAAAATCTTTCTTCGGCTATATCTTCTTCTCCTTGGGTTTTGTTATAAGTATCCTGCTTCATACCCTCTACAAAAGGGATTTCTAATGTTTTTCTGTTCTTCTCTATTTTCAAAACTTTATCAGCAAAATCAACCCTAGCTCTTAATTCAAACAAAACGTCACACCCAATCAAAATGTCACAAATCAAATTATTGATTACCAGAAAAATAAACTCAAAATTTTCTTCTCCTATTTTCATGTTCAACATTACTTGCATTTTTATTCGGGTAACCTCTTTGTTAACTGCTACCCGGCATACCGTGTTCCTTATGGGTAATGTCATTAGCTTAATTCCTTTATTTACCAGGTTCTGATATAACCTCAGGCTGCATACACTCACATTGGCTCCAGAGTCTATTAAAGCGTTATATTCTTCATCCCATAATACTACTTTTATGCTAGGGGAATCTGTCAGATCCTTTTCCGAGTGATTTTGAATAGTAGTTATCAGTTCTCCCAGTATAAATTCATTTTTGAGCCCTGTTTCACATTTTCTGTTTATTTGAGAATTTTGCGCGCTTAGAATCCGCTCCGAGCTCTTGAATGGATCCTGTCTTAGTTTTCCGGGTTATCGACACTATTTGGTGCTCCGCTAGTCTCTTCCACATTTCCCTCTCTCTGCATTTGCCTATAGTTTCCTCTGCTTCCTCTAAAATGTCCCCGGGAATGTCTCTCTCTCCTTTCGTTTCTTTCTGGATAATTTTCGTCATACCTTTCTCCTACATCACTTTCCCCTAGGTCAGAAAAATAATGTTCTCTGGATCTGTTTTCATTGTTTCTGCCTCTCCTATAATTAAAACGGCCGCTATATCTTGGTCTGGTTTGTATAGCATTTATGTGATATTGGTTATCACCTTCCCTCCTGAAGCGGTTATTTTGACAGTTTCTGTTCCCGGATTGAGGTACGTCGTTCCAGTATCTCTCTCTGGGGTTATAGTTCCCTCTCGCGTTTCCTCTCCAGTTCGCATTCCTCGCATTATCCGGTATTGGTCGAACTTTATAGTTTTGTCCGTGGTTCCTACTACTTGTCTCGAATGATGATACCAACTCAATCAATTCGGGAATAGAATTTGGCTTCGCAATGAGTAGGTAATGGTGTATGCGTTCTGGATAATGTGGTACAATCATATTAATGAAATCCCTCTCGCTTATGGGTGGCTCGATTAGTCTACTACTCTGTGCTTTAGTTAGCAAATAATCTACCATGCTTAGGTTTCCGCGTTCATCGTATTTGCCATTAACTAGGATAGATCTCACTTGGTTCTGAGTATTAGTACTCCAGTACTTATTCAAAAATGCCCTTCTGAAATATTCAAAATTATTATTCTCCCCCAAAGTCAATCTTACCCATTGGAGAACCCTTTGACGTAAACCTTTACGAACGATTAACATCTTTAGCTCGTCCGGAATCTGCTTCAAACGGAAATACTCCTCAAGGTCATTTAGGTATTGTTTAGGATTATCAGCCGAATTTTCCTCGAAAGTAGGTACCCCTATCTCATTTAATAAATGGTAGTTTGCATTACTTGCATGGTTAGATGTACATTGGTGCCCTGAATTAAAATTATATGGGTCGGCAGCTGGACTTTGGCCTCCATTTACCTCCCTAAAAGTGGTGCTAGTTTCACTGGGTGAGCTATCATCACTCTGTCTCACACTTATCCCTAGTCTACCAATAGAGCGTTTTAACTCCTTTACACAATTTTCATGCTCTTCCACCCTCTTCACAATTTCATGATGATTTGAGAGCTGTTCAGTCATTTTTGACGAAAGTTCATTCATCTTTCCCTGATCCTTTTCTAACACTGTTCTAAATTCTCTGAACTCCCTTTGAATGTTAGATTCTAATGTACTTTGTTTTTTTTCTAAAGAAACATTTACAGCTCTTAAGTCATCATCCAATTGCTCCTTTATGGCTAAGCTGGTAACACTTAATTCTGTTTCTACATCCTTCCTTAGTTTTTCTACATCGTTTCTTAGACATAGTTGTCCTGCCTGAATTTCTTGCACTACCTTCCCTTGCTGACTGAATTTGGAGTCCAATTGACTTTGTAATCGGGTGACCTGTTCACCTAAATATTCCCTCATCTCCTGAGCTAATTCCCCTCTCATCTTCCTGTTTTCCTCTCTGACATATTCACCTATCTGTATACTCTGCTCATTTAATTTCCCTTCCAAATTTTTACTTTGTTCACTTAATTTTTCTAAGCTTTTACTTTGCTCACCTAATTTCCCCTCTAAATTCTTACTTTGTTCACTCAAATTTCTTTTTGACTCCTTACTCTGCTCATCTAATTTCCCTTCCAAATTCTTATTTATCTCGTCTATCTTTGTGCTTAAATGTTGAAGGAATATTAGCAGCTGGTTTTGACCTGCGTCAATGACCTGCTCAATCGGTGGTTGCCTAACTTCTACCTCTGCTGCACCCATATTTTCTCCCTCTGTTGTTATGCTGACAATAGCCTCCCTATTCAGTTCTTCCAAATCTTCCCTTGACCTACTCATGGTTCCGTTAGCAAGTTCTACCTCCCTAGTAATGACTTTACCCCCTCTCAATAACATGTGTTCACAAAACTGAGTCACTACTCTGCATGCCTTTTTGTTTGTTTTTGAATAAATGTTCTAACCTGTATTTTTTTTCAATGTTAACTGATGCGTTCCGGGTTCGAATCCTGGTGAAGTTCTAGAAGCGATGCTCTCAGCTGTTTTGTTGTCCCACGTAGGTAGACTAGAAGTTCGCGTTGTAATTTTGTTCTGCTGTGCCCCTTTCCTCTGAAGATTCTTCGTCTGTTCGTTGTTTCCTAGTCCTCCGTTTGTGTCGTTCTTCCCTTCGAGCTCCACGTTATGGCGCCAGTTTGCGGCGATCTCCTCCTCATCCGTTGCTGTAGCTTACCTTGATGCTTCTCCCGTTGCTTCCAGAAGTTCTCAGCGTGTTGGTTCTTCAATTTATCCTCGGCTAGCTGCAGTAATTTTCCTTAAATTATATGGGAGCATGGACTTATCCTCGGTAAAGGAAAACGTAGATCTCGGGTGGTGATATAGGAAGACATAGACTTGCTTTGTTTATGAAAAGATGACACTGCCGTTTCTTTTTTATTTAATTAACACTCGTAGTATACAAAACTGGTATTGCCGCTGTAAAATACTGTCCACTGCTGTTAAACTATGGCGTGGATATGGCACGAAATATAACTATTCTTATTGTCGCTTTCAGAGTAGCGGATCTTAGGTGTGTTGCTAAAACTATTTTGATTCCCTGTTTTGGCGCGATATCTCACACATTCTGCAGCATCTCTCCCTGACCACACATTACGAAAACTCTCGAATAAAATGCAATACTAAGCTGACACGACGAATTTAACTTGATTCCCTTTTTGGCGCGATATCTCACACATCCTGCAGCATCTCTCCCTGACCACACATGACATAAACTGCCGAATAAATTGCAATACTAAGCTGACATTACAAAGCTGACTTGATTCCCTTCTTGGCGCGATATCTCACGCATCCTGCAGCATCTCTCCCTGACCACACATTACCAAAAACTGCCCCGAATTTTCCCTAAACAGATCCATTTATAGCCTCAGGCTTCTGAGGCTGCTTCCTTTCCTATTGGTCCATTTTTAGCGCGACTCGACGCGTCTAACTATTTCGAATAAACTTCCAGGGATTTCATTGGTCCAATTTTAATATAAATCGCGGCTTTTCCTACATTTACCGTTAAGGTTGTCTGTCTCACTCACTTGGTCACGGCGAATTATCAAATAATGGGACAAAGGCTCTACACCCTCGCTGTAGGAATAATAGCACAGCGACCGGAGAGAGGTAATAAAACTAGGTTTTCTGCCTTCGAAAGCACTATTCCTGTAGCTAAAACTTTCCCTCGTGGACAGTATTTTAACATAGCGCTTAAATTATTTACATTAAACCATTTATAACTCTACTAATATTAATAACCTAGATAGATACATAATGTTAAATCACCCTTCTTAAAATATACAAGCAGTATGAGAAAAAGATATTTACATAATACGATTTAACATCACTAAAAGTTAATTAATAAGTTATCTGTAATTATAGTTCTTGGGCTCGGCCTAGAGTTGCCGTTTCAGTTTTCATGGCCGTTAATAGGTTTAAAGTACAAATGACTATGCCATGTAAAGAGAAGAATGGTAACATTTACAATTATGGACATAATATTCTTATAAACGCGAAAAAATCATTCCTTCTATAGCATTTTAAAAATTTAAATAGTTCAAGGCCGATATACAGATAAGTTAACATGTTGCAAAGGTCCATTGAGGAACATGACATAGTTCCCTGCTTTGGTAAACAATGGGGAGCTAATTTTAAACACCTCTGCCCCAATGCCCACAGAAACTTTTTAATGCATTACTGGAACATCAAGTGCCAAATACTGGATATGCACATTACAGATATAGTGGAAAAGCTTTGACCTTTTGCTACGCTAACAGCTAAGAAAACCCCTATAACCAGTTCGTGTTGTATTTTTGGGGATGTAGTGACTTAAAAATGAAGGAAACCAAATCAAATTTACCTCGAATGGGTGCGTCGACTCAACACTATCTTATTCAGCTTCTAGTCGAATACAGGATTTAACCATGCATGTCAATGTATAGAGAAACGTTTTAATGCAAGTTTTGTGTAGTATGCACCATACAAAATTTTACACGGGTTCTACTGCCGTATTGTAACCTTTAAATCCTATAACACGATGAGAATATGTCCTAAACAGGTATTTGCAACTCCTCATATATACAAGGGGAACTTTGTCTAAAGTTTTGGCATTAATAGGTCAGATGGTCAGTTAAATTAACCAGGCCGATAAATATCCATGCATTTCTCACACTCACATTGATCAACTTACAACACTGCTAACCAAAAGCATTAAACTCGTGTTACGCCACTGAAGCACATGGCGAATATACTCTCTCTTCTTTGAATTACGCGTCCATTGCACGCAAATCGAAGCAGGAAGAACAAAAAGGCAAGGTCAGACGCATCTACATTAATAGAGAAGAAAAGGCACAGGTTCTTACCGGCTTTCTCAAATTAAGAACAATCTGATGGGCACATTTCCAAATAAATATCAAGAGAACTAAATGGATTATCCACCTAATGAAAGCTGCCTTGATTTGTAACTATTACACCTTCGTGCGTGACCCGTTTTGCTTCTGTTTCACACCATTAAAATTTTCACAACGAATGCTCACGCCGCACGCCAGATACTGTAAACCATGTGAATATTATTATAAAGCTAGAGTTGCTCTTGACCAACGGAGTTCTTTTCAAGATGTGATATCTACGGCAGCAGATGTGGTGATTACACTCATGGCTTGTGCTTCCGACTTCGATCCGGTCCGTTTGAGTCCTGCACCATTCTTCAACTAATCAGCTACAATTATTATTCAGAATAATAATTATTCAGTAAAACCATGTGTAATCTGATTCCTTTGAGACCAACAGCATACTCATAGTATTAAGCGCCTGACCTACAGGTATTCAGAACAAGAAATGGGGCACAGTACACCATAGGACTGAACTCGTATCACGTAGGATGCGCTTCCTTTGAGCCCCCACAGCATATTCATAGTATTAAGCGCCTGAACTACAGGTATTCAGAACAGGAAATGGGGCATGGTACACCATAGGACTGAACTCGTATCACGTAGGATGCGCTTCCTTTGGGCCCCCACAGCATATTCATAGTATTAAGCGCCTGAACTACAGGTATTCAGAACAGGAAATGGGGCATGGTACACCATAGGACTGAACTCGTATCACGTAGGATGCGCTTCCTTTGAGCCCCCACAGCATATTCATAGTATTAAGCGCCTGAACTACAGGTATTCAGAACAGGAAATGGGGCATGGTACACCATAGGACTGAACTCGTATCACGTAGGATGCGCTTCCTTTGAGCCCCCACAGCATAGTCATATTAATAAGCGTATGAGCTACAGGTATTCAGAACAGGAAATGTGGTACGGTACACCATAGTACTGAATTCCTAGCACAAATGATCTGCTTCCTTTGAACTCCACGCCTAAACTACAAGATCGGAACCGGAAATGGGACGCGGTACAGCTACAGAACAGAAGTCGTATCACGTATGGTGCGCTTCCTTGGAGCACCATACTATAGTCGCATTAGTAAGCGCCTAAACTACACGTTCAGAACCAGAAATGGGACGTGGTACACCCAGAGGACTGAACTCGTATCGCGTATGATGCGCTTTCTTTGAGCCCTACACCATAGTCATGTTAATAAGCGCCTGAGCTGCAGGTATTCAGAACAAGAAATGGGACACAGTACACCATAGGACTGAACTCTTATTACATATGAACTGATTCCTTTGAACCCCATGCCTGCACTACAGCTTCAGAACCGGAAATGGGACGCAGTACAGCTGTAGGACTGAACTTGTATCACGCATGATTTGTTTCCATTTAATGCCACACCATAGCCATATAAATGAGCGCCTGAACTACACGTTTAGAACAAAAAAATGGGACAAAGTACAGACGTAAGACTGAACTCATATCACGAATGATTCGCTACCTTTGACCCCCCCCCCCCGATGCCTCAGTCAAGTAATAAGCGCCTGAGCTACAGCTTCAGAACTGGAAATGGGACGTCATACAGCTATAAGGCTGAACTCACATTATGTAAGATCCAGTTAGTTTGAGCTCCACAGCATAGTCAGGTTATAAGGCCTGAGCTACAGCTATTCAAAACGGGAAGTGGGACTTAATACCACCATAGGCTGAAGCCATGTCATGGAAAATTCGAATCCCCTGAACCATTTTGAATATAAAAAGTAATAAACAAATCACTTTGTACACTCAAAAACAATAAAAGGAAACAAAAACAGGAAAAATTGCGAATAAATAATGTCTATGTTGGGATTTCTTGAATGTTCTATTAATGCTGCTATAGCATGTTCAGGAGAATGAACATTAATGGAAAACGCGCATTTGTATAACAGAAATCTTAATAACCTAAGAGATATGTTCACGGTACATAAATGTTTCGGGTTAGATTTATGCATGGCTTTTTTTTTTTGGCCCTAAAGCTTTGTCTCCGCGTACTCTACACGCATATACTCACGACAAAAAAAAAGAAAGAAAGAAAGAAAGAGAGAAATAAATAAATAAGGAAAGAAAGAAAGAAAGAAAGACAAAGGATTGGTTTGTATTTAGAATCCTTTTTTTGCATTCCTTTAAGTCAAAGTACTGGGGAAAATTTAGACTGCAGTCCAGAGACCTTTGCTTAATAATACCTTAGGTTCAATTCTCAGGTAGCCCTGATGCTTTCAAATAAGATCTAGCTAACATAATGGCAATTCAAATGTATGCACATTTTAGAACATAAAAAGAGAATGACTATTTGTTAAATGTTTGTACTGTAAACACTTCTCTATTAATATGGTCTTTTGCTACAGATCACCCATTAAGTTTCATGAAAATCGGAAATAGTGGAGGAAAGCATTTCAATAAAACCTGCAAATTTAACTTGCAATTATCACATACATTAATGCACGGACGCTTTAAAGCATTTAAAGACGCTTTATCTTCTTAGAAATCCACATATATGTGGAGAAAGCCTGTTAATCCACGTCCAAGTTAAGGAAATTCTATATACAGGTTAAGTGTTTAGAACACGCATTCACTTTTAACTGTTCAAAATACTGAACAAAAGAAAGAAAAATAGCGGCCGTTCATTAAAGTTTGTTAAATTTCGCCACAAGCTGAATGGTGGTGGTACGAGTAAACTGTTTGGCGAATTCATACACTTTAGTAGTTAAAGTCCATATAAACATAACTAAAAGCGCGTTAATCTGTATTGTAGCCATAGAAATACTAACAAATCATGGTAAATATTGACGAGATTAAGGACATCCAACGATTAAAACATTCTCCCCTCCTGCTAAGTTTAGAACTAAAGCCCCTTTTATTTTAAATTACCACCAAAGTTAACAAAAAAAAAACATCCTTTCTGTATTCCCACTGGAATGGATATTCAAAACAGATTGTAGGGTAATCCGTGTAAGGGCATTCGGATACCTTGTATTAGGTGGCAATTTTAGCCTCTGTATCTATACCAGCATACGAAGCTCTGAATCATCATCGGCATTCGTTAACATTTCTGTTTTCAACATACGAATTATATTTTACCACGCACGAGTTTAAATCTTATGGTTCCAAAGACGTTCTCACTTTTACTTTCTATCCCACTTAAGTAAAGTACAGAAAGTACTATATTTGACCCAAGTCACTGGAAATGCACGTCTTGAGTAGTCATTAATACAAAAAGTCTCTTTTAGAAAAACATTGATGAGAGAGAGAGAGTGTGTGTGTGTGTGTGTGTGAGAGAGAGAGAGAGAGAGAGAGTGCTTATACGTGAACATAACCTAGATACGAAAAGATGCAGAAATATCAAATTTTCTAAAAATTGCAAGAGGTTTGCATCACCCCGAACACACTTTCCATTGACAAATTTTCAGTACCTTCTTGTTTTTTTTCAACAATGCTCTCAATGACTTCGATTAAATTTACATAGGCAGACATATGACTAATAAAAAGGGTGCGTTGCGTTTTCTGAAATTAACCTCTGAAAGCTTATTCATTCTCAAAGGACTGTATATAATTAAGAACGCAGCATTAAACATTACGGGGGAAAAATCCGTAATTGTGTTTCAACATACAAATCCATAAAAATCTATAGATGATTTACTGAATGTTATTCCCATATTAAGTCAATTCATCACACACACACACACACACACACACACACACACACACACACAGTCCAGTACACATGGTAAGTAAATCACTTTCCCAAATAACACTTATTTTTTTTCGGAGCCATTAGATGAAAGCGGCCAAGTACGAAAGAGAACCAACGCCTGGCATAGCAACTGGTACCACAACTCTGCTGTACGTTGATAGTATCCCAACCGTACACAAGAACAAACGCCCGGTATAGCAGCAAGTAGTTCACCTGCTATATCGCAACTCACAGCACAGGTTAAATGGAGCGCACTGTTACTACACGTACGCTCGCAACTTTAGAGCTTAGCTGCGATCAGAGTACCAATTTAATGTCACCTTGTGAATGATACATCACCAAATAGTGAAATATCTGCACTGCCATTAAAGGCTATATTAAGACACTTAATTCTTACCTACACTATATCACTCTTCTTTGTATTTTTAGTAGTTCGAAATACGACTTTACAGGCATAAAAATATATATTATGAAACACATATGGAGACATAAAATGATAAAAGCTTTAAGTTGGTAGGGTATCATTACTGTTTACCCATGACTAAATTATATTCAACGTAGTTGGAATGTTTTCAGACAGCAAAGAATGAACGACGCGCCGAACTCCGTTCTGCTTTATTCCATCATATTGCGTTAATCTAGCGTATTTTTGTTTCTCCCACACTTTTTGCTTCTTTTTGACGGCGGCCTTTCATTCGTTCCTTTTTTTTATCATATAAACTACTGTTTCTGAACATCCGGTAGCCTTAACTGTTTCCTGTTTCTTTTACTGTCTTACTAACACTCATTTTACTTGAATAATCTAACACCATTATTATCTTATTTTCTTCCAGTTTACCAGCATTTCGTTTCATCATAGTTTCCCCAGCCATAACTATAAATATATAAATTTTAAGTATATAACCAACATAACACTTCACGTACACACTTCCTTACAACTGATGTTAACCTAAATGCCTTCTGCCTGGCGCCTGTTAGCTGAATAGATGGATGACTTGTTTGTCATACACAATGAACGCAAGACGCTACAGGAATCCGGCTTCTTTTAAAAACTGTTTCCATCCCTCCTCAAAATTTCTCTCGTTCTGTCCCCCAATTTTAAACCCAAAGACAAAAGGGTTTCCTGTTGGCTGACTTTAGTACTGAATAGGTATAACATTTTCCCAAAATACTTCATTTCAAAAATTGTAACGCTCATCTTATTAAAGATAGAGAATTTAAACCAGATAGGCATCAGCACTCTAACATAGTTAAGAAAAAAATAATACTGCGTTCTGCCCTTTAGTTTATTAGTTACTGCATGATAAGCATAGAAGCGGCAAATATCGAACTTTTACTGAAAAACATGTTTTCTTTAGAAATTTGGACCCACAGAAATCTATAAAGGCTCTAAAAATATGTAATCTGATGGAGGAAAATATTCTGCATAGGATAATGTAATCAAAGCTGAAAATTATAGTAACTGAATATTTACACCATGTTATTTGCAACTTGGCGACAGCGCGAGAGTAGAAAAGCAAGAAGTTAATGACAATATACATGCGTTAGATAGAGACAGATATCTCATTTACCTCCATACTGTGTTTTAAGGTTGAGACAAGCTAAATATGCTGATGGTATCTCAAGTGTACAAATAGCAGCAACTATTTCACCTTTGCTGTATGCCGGGTAGTCTTTCAAACGCACAAGAGAACAAGAGTCTGGTATAGCAGCAACTACTACTACCTGTCTGAAAGAGTGCAGTTTTCAGGCGAGGTTGCTAGAGTGCCATGGCTAGGTTTAGACAAGAGAGATAACTCCCGAGCGAGAGTACAGTGCAGTCCGACCAAAACATAACACAACGTACGTAACGGAATAGTTAGACCTTTATGTTTCTCTTCTTTACAAAACTACTTTGTGAGCGTATGAGTTCGCGTGGCGGTGTTTGCATTTTGACTTGTTCACGAATCCGTCCACCCAACTGCTGTATTTTCTTACTGCAGGCTATTGCTACGCATCGGGAATGGTGATGTAATACGGCCTGTCATGTTTTGTGCGCGAGTTTCCTCTGCCTCCCGTCAGCACTTATTCCTCAGACAGGTAGTACTTCACTTATGATGTGTGTTGACGGTATCTAACCCGTACAAGAGAAAAAGCGCCTGGTATAGGAACAACTACTTTATCTCTGCTGTATGGCGGGTAGTATCAACTGTACACGAGAACAAGCGCCTGGCATAGCACAAACTATTCCATCTCTACTGTATGGTAGATAGTACCAACTGTACAAAGGAACAAGCGCCTGGTACAGCAGAAACTACTTCATATCTGCTGTAGGGAGGACGTATCTCAACTCTACACGAGAACAACAGCCTGGTACAGCAGCAACTTCTTCACCTCTGCTGCATGAAAAGTGTTATCTCAACTGGACAAGAGAAGAAGCGCGCAATATAACATGAACTACTTTACCTCTGCTGTATAGGGGTGGTATCTCAGCTGTACACTCGCTTCCGTTTATGCCTTCTCCGCAACTTTGGGAGGCATACTACTGACCTTTTCACGGGAATGTGTATAGAAAGAGTAGGCGTGTGTATCTGTTTACAGTTTCGCGCAAGCAGTGGCGTCCTATTTTACGTGCACAATTCTAGATTATTCACATATGAATATATAAGTTTAAGCAATAGCTTTACTCGTCATCACGGTGTTTAAATATGTAACTAAATAAAACACCATGTTTTCAAAATATCTCTACGAAAAACATTTTAATGGCAACATAATGTAAAACTGAAATACATTACACCTTTTACCCTGAAAGGGGAAACGGTTACTAGACATTATTGGAATCATCTGTCCAATCTAAATATATAACTAAATAAAACAATGTTTTGCACAATTTCTCCATGAAAAGGTATTTTTAATGACGATATAATGTAAAACTTAAGTAAATTATACGTTTACTCTCCAAGGGACGCATTTATTAGACATCATTGGAATGGCTTGTACAATCTCAATACACAACTAAATAAAACAATGTTTTGCACAATTTCTCCATGAAAAAGTGCTTTTAATGACAATTTAATGTAAAACTTAAGTAAATTATAGTTTTTGCCCTTAATGAGGACTCATTTACTAGAAATTACTTTAACAATCTGTCCAATCTCCATTCTTGTCCAACACCTGATTTAGCCGCCTAGACACTGAATCAATTAAGTGCTGGAACAACTTGGCACTACACGCAAATATTCCCACATTTCATTAGTGTTCCCAGAGGGTGACTCTGGTTATAATTTGTAGAGGTTGTCAAATTTGAACCATCCTGATAACCACATTCTCGATGATATTGAGATCTGGTGATTTAGCTGGACGTCAAGAACGAGAATATCGGGGTGCTCGGCAATGAAGTTCCGTACCCGTAGGAGTTGTATACTGAACTGTTATCCTGCACTACAGGATGGACCATTTAAGTTGAGACTGTACAATATCTCCAAAACTAAGCATTGCAGAAAGAAGCGTCTTGAATAAAAGTTGCTTGATACTATGGGGAAAAGTAAATGTCATTAGTCGTGTTTTATTTGGAGGACGTTGTGATGGTCAATTTAGGGTCAATTTAAATTGACCTTAATTGTGGGTTCCCATTTAAAAAATTAAATTGATTCTAAAATGACCATCATAACGTCCTCCAAATAAAACACGACTGATTGCATTTGCTTTCCCCCATAATATCAAGTAACTTTTATGAAAGACATTTCTTTCTACAACGCTTAGTTTCAGAGATATTGTACAATCTCAACTTAAATGGTCCATCCTATATGTGAATAACGGACACTTCATTTGCAGGATAGACTGCCCGCACACTAGGGATAAAAACATCCCTAATTATAATCACATACTCCTGAGTGTCCAAGTTGGCTGTGATCTCCACGAGCTTACCAGGACCAGAAGCGCTAATCCATCCCAAGAGTAAACGTGATGCGTCCGGATTTCCTAGATACCTTACGAAATTCTGGAAGCCTTCGAGAACCATCAGTCCTCCAACATCTCATTTGGTGATTAGGTTCAGAATAAAAAACTTGCTTGTCCATCCATATAGTGGTTTCCCATGCTTCTCAAGTTGTCGTGAGCTCCTGCACAGCGAATCCTACGCGCAGCTCTCGATGGCGTGTGGTGAGGAACTCTTTCCGTGCAGCAATCCGTGAATGAACGTGCGCCAAGTGGAGCCTCCGGAATGCTGTTTGAACACTAACTTGCAGTCCTTATTGTGCCACGGTAGCTTTCATCCTCTGAAAGGTTGGTCTCTTACTGCTGCTACAAGGGCACCATCTTCTTCGGGCGTGATTTTATTTGGCCGTCGGTTTAAGACCCTCAACCCCTTCTGCTTGCTAGGCGTTTATCCACCTTCGAACTGTGCGAATGCTGCATGAAATTGCACTAGCAATGTGTTCAAATGGCAAACTGTCTTCCCACATACCCACAATTCTTCCCAAATGCACCTCCGAAATATTTGCATACACCGCGTGAGCTACAGTTAACACACACCACTGCTTGGTCGAACAACAAAGACAGAACTCTACAGACTCACCCCTTCCAGCTATACACACGCCCGTTGAGAAGATTGGTAAAATGCCTCCCGAAGCTGCGGTGACGGCATAAATGTAACCGAGTGTACAAGTGAACAATGCGCAGTATAGCAGCAACTCCTACTTTACCTCTGCTGTATGCGAATGATATCTCAACTGCACATGAGAACATGCGCCTGGTGTAACAGCCACTACTTCACCTCTGTTGCATGCAACTGTACAAGAGATCAAGCTACTGGTGTAGCAGCAATTGCTCCAGCTCTGTTGTATGGTGCTTGGCATCTCAAATGATACAAGAGAATAAGCACCTGGTATAACAACTACCTACTTCACCTCTGCTTTTTTAGCAGTGTTTATAGTCCGTTCTTAGTACATATGGCACCACAGGGGGTGGACACTGTTTATACATGAAATTATATTATAGTTGGGAAAGGAAATTTGGGAAGAAAACGTTCCAGGCCTAAGCTTAGGGTACCTTCCCGGAATTTAAGAGTCCTCTGCTTTATTTGGCAACAGCGCGCCTGTATTTGTAGGTGAGTAAAAATGGCATTTGATGAGTAGGGTCAGGCCGTTAGAGATTGCGCGCTCTGTCTCCAATAGAGCTGTGAATTGGTAACTGAATCGCTGTAACGGTATTAACTTTGCTAGTGGTGTTTAGTTACCAAAATATGCTTTTATGCATTATCAGCGAAATGCTTAATATTTAACGAACGCAGCTGAAAACAATCACACTTGTTTAATTTTACATAAAGCATTAAAGAAATATTTTTTTTACTTAAATATTTACTTATGCATTAAATGTAAAATCCAAACAGGTACGTTACCATAACTTTCGGATAAAAAATCTGGTGGTTTTCGAACAATTCATTAAAAACAAATTTAAAAAAACCAAAATGGATAATTATTGTTATTAATCATCTTAAGGAAGTGCAATAAGAGTTAATTATTTTATCGAAATTTTCAATAAACGAGACTTAAAGACTAAGCTATCTTATTTTAATTAAAATACAGTAAAACTAAATAACAGCCACATATTGTGTTGGCATCAATGTTGGTACACAAAATATACACACGTGACAGCGAGCGGGCAAGCACTAATCACAGCCGCGTGTGCCATGTGTCAGGTTCAGTTATTCAGCCACTGTTACAACTTCGAAACTTCAGCGTGAACTACGATGTGTAAGAAACAAAAATGCAAAATAGTGATGATACGAGGCGCTTGAAGAAGAATGTGACTGTAGATTATTTACTATTCTTCCATATACTTCAAAAAGACTTGTCTTAATTTTTCCATACGGGAATTACAATGCGACCAAAAGTGACGAAAACTATTTTCTCTGTTGAAACAAGTGTTCACAGACTAAAATTCAGTTATATCTATGTTTTAATTCGTGTTTGTATACAGAATCACGTCATAAGAGGCTGTTACTATACGCCCGTTCCACCCGGCAGTCCACACCATTAATGCAAATTCTTATATTTCATAAATATAAGCTTTTCCGTCACTGCTAAAAGCAAATGGCATTTCAGAAGATAAGGAGTGTCTTACAAATTTTGCTTTAAAAGTAACAGACTGTGCTTACACTGAAGTTACTGGAAGGTCGCATTTTCACAGCCGTGCTTAGAAAGTTTATTGCTTCACATTATAGGTGTATTGGTTTATAAAACAGATACTTCTCTCGGTCTCACTGCATTAAACCATTTGTCTAAATTTGAATAAAGCACTTCAAGGGATTGGAGAGTCTTCTTGTAGATTAAAACAAGCAACAGGAAGCTATATAAAACCGAAGCAGAGTTCTGTGAATTCTGATTTTCTATAAAGTTACACGTTCCGCAAGGTTCACTGCACTATCATTATCCATTTTCTCATTCAAGTACCAGCGAACAATGAAACATAAGTCACACCCACGCAATGTGCTACCTTAGGTTTAGCCGCAGTCTTCTACTTTATGGTCCATTGTAGAGAAAGGTCGTAGGCCGCAACTCGCCTTGCCCCATGCTTAGTCTAATAATGTTTAAAGGGAGCCAGAATTTTCACAGAGTCCACAACAAAGAACGTTCAGGGGCAGACTGATAAAAAAGCATATTCAAAATATCAAATGTCAACTAGGTATAAGCTCAATGCATTGCAGCGTCGCTTCATTTGGTTAGCCTTTCACGTTTTATGTTGAAGAGCTCAACAATTATACTGTATGCTTTGTGAAAGTTTTAGAAGCTTGGTGCTAATGCAGTTATGTACGAAATATTTATTATTGCGATATTGTCTTTTAGATCCTGTCGATACAATACCTCTATACCACCCCTAATTCACTGATATGCTAGGAAAATACATTCGTATGAATGAGCGACGATGTACCTAATAGATGTTTTATACAGACTCTTTCAAAGGAAGAAAACACTCCTACAGGGCACTAAGTGCGAAGTAAACACTCACATTACACATATTGCCACTTGGGTTGGTAACACCTAAGGGAACTGCATACCTAATTACCTTCAAAACATAGGTTATTTTTAATTGTCTTGAAATAGAGAAACATTTCTTCTTCTTTCAGCTTATAGGTGCAAATACAGTAATATTGCTTTTTATACAAATGCTGAATCATTTCAATGAATCAGTCAGTTTTACTACAGAATAGTGTATCTACACATTCCTACAAAACACCCTCGGTCTGACATAAGACATTGGGAGTTTTACTGAGGACAAAATGTTATCATTTAGCCACTAAAAAATGTAATTAAGCTTTGTTTTTTAGGTTTTTTTTTCTGTGGTCTGAGTGGGCTTAAATTTTTAACGGCAAAATGCTTTCTACATTTAAGAAAACTGACACTGAATTTTCTCTGGTAGAGAAAGCATAAGAAAGTTGCTTCCTGTTTGAACTAATACTTTTGTTATGTTTACCAGTGTTACCAAATGATATAGTTCATAAACTTTTAGCTTGGTTTCTGGTTCTATTTTCAGTGCTGGAATAGGCTGGCTTGTTGTACGAAGTACGTTATTGAATACTTTCTGTTAAGGCATACAGGGGCTTTGCTTTCTAATACCTGTCATTTCGATGTTCTATGAGATGCACATTACTTTTTATTTCGTGATTTCTAACATTACAACCTATGTGGTTGATTGCAGCCCATCCATTGTATAGACAAATTGCGTAGGCACAAGCTGTATCCCTGTACATCCATTCTCTAGACTAGCCACTAGCTACAGCCCTACCCAAAATATGGTAGCCTGGAGTTCCATACCTGTATATCCATTCTCTAGTCTAGATAAACCTGTGTAGCTACAAGATGCAGTCCTAGGTATCCATTTTCTACACAAAATGCGGTAGCCTGGAGTTCTATCCCTGTAAATCCATTCTCTAAAGAGATTGCAATACAACGAAGTAAGTTTATTCATAAATTTCTCAAATACTTTTTCCAATTGAAAATCATACTTCTTCACTCTGAATAATTAGGTTATTTTTTAAGATTACATAAAGAAGTCGTTGAAGTAATAAAAAAAATGCTCTTAATCAGACCTTCCAGCATGATTTTTGTTTGCTGGAAACTTTTACGTTTTCATTTTTGGGTTCAGAAGTGTTGCAGTACTTGGAATGTAGCCATTTTTTCCGTTTTGGATTTTTTAAAAGACTTCTATGCTTTGTGAGCGGGAAATAAACCTCTTCTATAGTCACTGCAGCCACGGTACCTGCAATATCTAAGGCTTACCTCTACTTTCTTCAATGATGACATCACCATCTGCATTCCTTAAATAACCAGTCTCTTGGGATGATTTTGAGCTATCATCTACATCTGAATACGCTTCAGGAATTCATAAGCGTCTTTTGGAGTAAAAAATTCCCTTTGAAAGTGTTTGAATGTAAAAGGACAGCTTAGAAGATATCCACATTGTTCCAATGTGCTACTAATAAGATGTGGATTACGAAGTCATTTATTTACAACATATTTAAAAACGTCAGTTCAACTACTTTTCCAAGTTCATAGAATTCCTTATGATAACATAAAAATATTAATATCTAATCGAAGACCAAAACAAAACACTTGTACATTTGCTGACCGAAATACCGTATGCTTGGAAATGTAGCATCAGACTGAAAAATGCAATGCCATAGCGGGGATTTGAACTATGAATCTTCGGCTTACTTACCGCTGCTCTATCCAACTGACCTACCATGGCAACATGCCAGAAAGACATTAAATTCCCAAGCAGACTCCCATAAACCAAAAGGCGTTCTCAAATTAGTTTTCAGATAACAAACCCCAATGGCGACTTACAATCTCGTAAGTACTTTTAAGTCCCAGGCTTTATATTTAGCCATTTATAGTTCAATCAATGTTAAGTTTTCATACAGGACATGTATTGAAAGGTTGGAAAGGTGGAATCCAACTGAAAAATTCAATGTTTGCCATGGTAGCTCAGTTGGTTAAAGCAGCGGCACGGTAAGCGAAGATTCGTGGATTCAAATCCGGTTATGTATTGAACTTTTCAATTATATTACACCTTAGCCTATACACGGTTTGTGTGAAACAACAATGAATACGGTATGTATTTATACCAGCTGTAATTTGACATCAAGATAACTGAACTGACGTTGCTGGTCAGATAAAGTTCAATAAGCTGGGACAATCTGTAAACTTCTAATATTTCAAGTACGATGATTGATATAATTTGGTAAAATCCACCTCAAATTACTTCTGTATTGCGTCCTATCTATAACTTGGATATAAAGAACCTAACTAGGCAGTGCTTTACTTTGGGTTCACAACAAACCAAACATTGAGATATTTACGACGGTATGGTTTCACGATGGAAAAGGGTGTGGTGTTAAGTAACGTAATGCAACACTAGTAGAAAATTCTAATTTGTGTTATCACTGTGGCAAAATCTCCGCTCCCACTGAGTCACTTCTCCTTTGTTTCTGTAGCAGCATCATTCACTCCCCTTCCTGGACCTTGAATCTCTGCCAAGATATTTAAATCTCATGAGCATAAATAGATACCAATAAAAAGAGTAATTAAAATAGCCTTCATTCACATCATGTGGAAACTTTAATGGTGTTTTTGTGCAGCTATGATTTTTCACTGCTAAGGGCGTGCAGCCATAGCCAGACCTATCAACAAGTCATATGAAAACTGTCAATGAATTTACACATCCTTCTTAACACCGGTGACCTTGTAGGTTGAAACATGATTCCATAACATAACAAAGAATGTATTTTTAACCCAATCCAGATGATAAGCTATGGCATAGGTTAATTAACTTAAGAAAATCTTATTACAATCGGTTTTCTAAGGAAATATTTCACTATTTCGAATTATCATAATAATATGCAATTAGGAAATATTCTGATTTATGTAAACAACACAGTATTAATGCTATTAATCTCTTACTAATTTTATTTCCAGCTGCACTCTTAACGGAATAGGCGGTTTAAACAATGTGTCATACCACTGACTGCAGGTATGAATGATGCATTGTTTGTTAAATGCAATTCTTCATTACAGAGGACAAACATGTTTTGGTTCTAATGCAGTAAATGTGGATTTATGTTTTCTGTGCGAAATGACAGCACAGAGCCCCTGGAAATGCTATATAATTCTCCTTTCTAATGAAAATGTACAGTGATGTGGCTTATGGGCGAATTATAACAATGGAATCAATTCTCTCGCTTCCGGAGTTACATATATCACATTACGCAACATATTCAACATTCTCTGATTTCAAGTGACCGTTGACGAAGGTTTACGACACGAAAATAGCTTCTCCTCAGAAGAACAACAGATTCAATGTTTTATGTTGATACTGTTTTAAGAGCACGATGCCAAGCAGTATCTTAAGCGAGAACAACCCACCACACGATTACTATTTTGTAAGAAGTGTATAGCTGGAGATATTACAGTTTCTTATAGCATACTGAGTGGGTTTGTTTGGTTTCCCACACACTATGGTAGTGCTGGATGCTTCATCCTCCTAAGCCATTCAATATTTAAAAATTACATGTTTATAGAGGTTATAATAACCAGAATTCTACTTAACAGTTAGTAAGCATTTCTACCTATGTGTAACTTTAAATCTTATGGTAATAAAAACTTATTTTATATTTAGTCACCAGAAAACCTATTCGAGATCATACTACTGAGATAGAAAATAAATAACAAAGCGAACGTATTATAATGAACGCGCAATACGATATCATCTGCAAATGTGGTTATCAGCGATAAAAGAAAATGAATGATTTCGTGTAATATAGAAAAAATATTTTAATACAATTTACATGTCTAAAACACGTGTACTTATTAGTCTTCCTCTCATGCCACAAACTTCAGAGTCGTTTCTCGTTGGAAAACTCGAAGATGTAATGTTATAAATAGGAACACTTTTTCGTTCATCTTTTCGCAGAAACACTGTTTAGCTTTCTTCGTTTGAGAAATGTCTATCGATGATAGCTGGTGATAAATACATAGGGAAACGAAGTCGAAATTTGATACGTTTCTTCGGTGTTTGAAGTTAATTATAAGGATATTAAAACTGTTAAATAAACCAATGAAATTATCTGATGAGAGAGGCAATATTTTATCAGCTACATATGTAAGATTATATCCAGCTAAGAAATAAATAAAAGCAAGCGTTATATATTACGTAAACTTATTGAACACGGTTAACGCTGGTAAAAATCAGGAAAGCTCTCTGCCAAATAATCTCAATAAATAATGAATTTGTCGTTGGGATATTAATCTAATGAAACAAAATAGCAAAACATTTTTCATCCACTATAAACGCCATGGTATAATCGAATAAGAACATGCGAGTTTGGCAAAAGGAGAGCAGAAATAAAATTAAAAACATAGTAGATGTCGCGTACAGAAACCCGTTTCCCCAGTTGCAGTTTTTCTTGTTTTGTTCTATGTCCAGTACGACTCAATATTCTGGCCCGCAATACCGTGCACCAAAAGGTGTATACTGCCATATATTATCGCGAAGGAACTAGCTTGTTCGGTACAGACTTGAATCGCCAGGTTAATAATGAACTCCAATACAGGTAACTTTTACTTGTAGATGTGCTTTCTGAATTGGTAGGCACCACATTAATAATCATCCTGATTTAAATTTGTCGTTCTAGAGCACTGCAGTAGTATAAAAACACAATTCCTTCTACAGCCAATCCGAGGGTTTAAATCAGACAGGCGTTACTGTTTTCTCCATGATTGAATTACGGCTTTTATTTCGTGTAAAGAAAAGAACATTTTACACTTTTCCAAGAAACGTAATCAATGAATGCTATTTCATTTACTGGGCTTGTATTCCACATAAATATATAAAAAGTCATTCTTAGTTTAAAAAATAAGGAATAATAACAATAACTTATTATATTATTTACATATTTACTTACTACTTAGGACGTTTTTCATCACAAAGTATTTTTAAATGCCGTGGTATTTTTAAGTATTACTTAGTATCTATGTATTCAGCAGCATTCAGATGAATACACCGAAACATACATTACACTACCTCCCATTGGGGTCAAATGCTAAGTGTGCTTCCATGGCATAAAGAAGCTCGTAAGAAACACTGAGCAATAAATATATAAACAAGAGAAACGGAAAATGAAATATTGCAGTATCGAAATGCTCAGATTTTATACATGCTTTCTATGGTTACTTTAACAATAGAAACAACCTTATCGAGGATCCGAACACGCATGGACATTTCCTGGGCTCCGAGAGAACTTAACAGGAGTATGAATGTTTACAGCATAGCTAAATTATGTCTTCCTCACATTCGCAGTCGTTCTAAGAGTTCATTAACTTCTATCATTACGTTTATCTTCTAAGGATGTCCAAGCATGTCCTTCTGTTAACCTTGGACGGGAATTGGCTATAAACTGCAAGGATTGGACAACGTGGTATATGCAATTTGGTAGTATTGCATTTAATCATATGAGGGGCAGTAAGAGGCGCGTGTAAACGGCTTAAACTACATATACAAGGAATGCTATTTGTTTCTTCTCTTTGTACTTTAGCTTTGGTAATTCCTTCAACGTCCTATTTATTTATCCATTTGTATAGGTACTTTTTAACCTTTCAGTCACAACTTGCCATACTTATAACGTTGTCAATTCACAATTACAGATCTTCTATGGTGCGGTAAAGGAGGGAAACATTTCCTAATTCTTAACAAGTAAAGACGTGTATCATAAGCAAGGGCTTAGAGTTACATTAGACCAGTGGTTTTCTCTCTCGTTTTTGTTTGTTCACGGCACACAATCTAATGTAGCAAGCTCCCGTAAAACACTAACATACGAGTTAGCAAAATATGAGATGGGGCTAACGTACAAGTTAACAACAATACAAGAGTCTCTGTCTAGCGTGTGCACAGGTTGCCTTCACCGGTCAATTGTATGTAGACTCGCAGTCAAATGCAGTCCGTGTTCTGGTATATTTTGAGGTTCATTTTGAGTTTCTCACGTATATGCATTGCCCAGTTAATGTGTTAATTTTTCAGTATGGATTAAGCTTTTGATTAAAAGGAAAAAAGTTGAAGATGAGTCAGTGACAGAAACAAATAACAGTAACAAAAATGAGAACAAACCATTCCAAATGTAAGTCTCGTGAAAGCAATGCAATCTACTGGAACATTTCGTAAGAACCAAGAGAATTATTTAAACTTTGGTTCAGTGGACCTGAAAACTGTCCGTCACCAGAATGTGTCGTGTGTGGAGAAAAACTAAGCAATGCATCCATGCCATGGTCCCTACTAAATTGAAAATATATTTGAATAGCAAACACAGTCAATTATCTAGGAAAATAAAAACTACCCGATTGTTGTCATCAGAAGAAAAGCAAGCAAAAGCTATAGTACGGAGAGCAAGTAATTCTAAAAAAGCACAAGTGGTCAGTTATAAAGTTGCCGAAATAGTAGCGAAACAAATGCAACCCCGTACTATTACAGGGGACGTAATTTTTCCTGCATTCAAGGATATACTGAAATCGATGTTAGATGATGGCGCCGAGAAAAAATATCCTTGGTTCCATCTTCAAACACTACTATTTCCCGGCGAATTGATGACACGTCTTCAGATATCCAGTGCAACGTCCATGAAAAGCTAAGCTAAGGCAGGCAAATTCTCCAGCAACGGAGGCAGAGTGTTTTGCAGGAAGTCCAGATAAGTTTCTCCGTTCAGGCGTTGTGGGAGAACTGCTCCAAGCAGGCGATCGCCAATAATCCTTGCCCACACATCCATGCTGAACCGCTGCTGATGAGACGCTTCAACCATTCCGTGAAGATTTACTGTAACCCACAGATGACGATTACGCAGGTTAATGATATCATCTCTACCAAAGAGGTCACTTCATCGATGAAGAGGACTGAGGACATACCATAATGGTGATGGCCTATTGCACAAACCGGCGGCAGAATCTTTCCCGTGGAGGAAAATCCGCCGGTGATAATCCCTGCACACCTTGGAGGTGATAGAGATAATAGCGATTGTCCTGTAGGATACAGGTAACCGTGCTTTGGCTTACACCATGTTAGTGCGCCAATTGCCTGGAGCTTGTACCAGGGTTGTTCTCAATATCATGTAGAACTTTTTCCCCCACATCTGATGTACGCACCATCCGCGGCCGCCCTGAACGTTCGTCTGTCGCAAAGGACCCATGCTCAGAGAAACGCAGAAAAATGGCTCCAAAAGTTGTGTGATGTGGGTGGTGCTGTCTATCAGGGTACGTGGCTCAGTACATCTGCGCTGCCTCTCGACCTTTTCCACCTGCTTGGCCATACACGAACACCATATCGGTTTATTCCTGGTTTGAATAACCGGAACATTGTGCTTCTACTACGTTGCTTAAAACACACTATCTGCCGCACAAAACGTACACTGAAAGTTATGAGAGATATCTGCAACACACAAAACGCACACTGCAAGTTATGAGAGAATGTCATCAATGCCAACTACCGTGAAAACTATGCATTTCCGGACACAAGATGATATGAATGTTTGTGCTCCATTTCCAGTCAGCAATCACCCTCTGAAATTTATCGGTGGACTTAAAACTCCGCCCGTATATCCAGCACCTTCGAACAAAACGGGCTGTCCTGGAAAAGCTGTCTTTCTGTTTGCACAGACGCTGCACCAGCAATGATTGGAAGATTCAAAGGATTTGTTTGCAAGACTGAAACATGATATCCCGAGCGTAGGTTCAACACATTGCTTCATACATCGTGAGGCTCTGGTGATGACTATTCCAACAGAACTTAAGTATTTTAGATTCAGTCGTTAACATGGTAAATGTTAGGGCTCTTAAGTCAAGACTCAAACAACTGTGCCATGAAGCGGGATCTCGACACGACACTTTGGTTCTTCATAGTGAGATCCGCTGACTGTCAAAAGAAAGAGGCCTGGAAAGATTTTTTTGAGTTTGGAAAAGAGCTCTTAAATATTAGCGTCGAAAAGCCAGACTTTTCAGCTCAGTAACCTACTTGGCTGATATGTTTCGCCATTTAAATTTTTAATTACCTGAAGGGAGAAAATATGCTGAAGTCAAGCTATAAACTCACCGGGTTCTTAAAAAAACTTAGAATATGTAAATCAAACGTGGAAAAGAAAAATCTTAAGATGTTTCCTCTTACGTTCGAGGTAGATCCACATGGTGACATAACCTCCGAACTCATTTTAAATCACCTCGTGGTTCTTGAGAATAACGTGGCACAATATTTTCCCTCTATCACTGTCGACAAATATGACTGGGTGGGCAATCCTTATGCTATGTCTCCCGAATCCACCATCGACCTTTCTCTGGAAGAAGAACAGCTCGCAGAGCTTCAGACAGACCGGACATTTCATCTGAAATATGGTGAACTACCACTAATCAATTTTTGGATGTTAGCGAAGCAGGAGTATCCAATAATAGCAGTGGAAGCAGTTAATACCCGCCTTATTTTTCCAACACCTATTTGTGTGAGCTGGGATTTTCGGCAATAACCAACATAAAAAACAAAAAACGAGAGACTTCTCTCAGTTGAACAGGAAAGGCGTGTGTGTTTGTCTTCAATTCCACTACAAACTGAACTTTTGTGTAAGAAGTGACGGGTTCAAGTTTCTCACTGATAACTCAAACTTGTTGTAAGGCGTATACCAATAAATAACCTGCAAATAATTTATGGAATATTACTATATATTATACTGTTCTTTTTTAAAAATAAGTATTAAGTGAAACTTTAGAATTACTTTTATTAGCAATATTACAAAACCATCAGAAGTAACGCGGCATACTTAGCTAAGCTCGCGCACAGTATTCTGCCGCGGCACACCCATTGAGAACCACTACATTAGACTGTAAGCCCAAGTTTACCCAAAGCATTCAACGAATCAGTATTTCTTTAAGGAGACAGCCTGGCGCTGCAGTTCACTTCTGCTATGAGGAGTTCTAGGTTAGTATATCACACCGAGCCGGATGACTCAGGCGGTAACGTCTGTGGCCCGTATTCGGGAGGTCGTGGGTTCGATTCCCGCGGCCTATCTTACTGCCTATAGGTTTTTGAGGGAGTTTCCCCGGGTCGCTAGGCTGGTGCTGGGAAGGTTCATTACATCCATTGAATTTCCTGTCCCTCCATTTCACCTACATTGTCATTTCACTTCACCTTTCATCTGTGATCTGTTTTAAGGTTGAAAGTGTCATTGTATGGCAGGGAAAACGGATGCTCTATATAACTGTTCGTTCCCCGGAATGAGGGCGGTCTGCGAGCTCCGGGCCCCTCAGGGGATGTGCAAGCCCGCGGGGAGCGGAACCGGTTGCACCAGCTGCCTTCTGGGGAGTTTCAATCTGTAAAAAGGTAGGGACCTTGCCCTCTGCCCTGTCGTACCTCCTGGTCTGGCCGCCCTCTGTCTCCTCTCACCCCTCCCTCCCGGGGCACCCCATCGGGGCTTCAGGCACAAAATATTTTGCAGGCCGAGGTGCAAAGGCCTCTCTGTAATTAGTCCTAGTATATCACTATTTGAATGATATATGTAAACACAAAGTTGAGCCCTAAGACGTACGCAGTGGCTACTTCGCTCGAGTAGAACAGTACGTGCACTCAGTTTACTGTGAACATAACTTCTGTTAATTACTCATCAACATAAATTACCTTCGTTTTTATTTTGTTAACGGCGCACGATCTTCTTATATGCACATAACGAAAGTTATGTTATGTGCATTGCTGACGGCTGAGGACTACCGGGCGCTACTGGCCACTACATTCCTGATACTGCGCATACAGCCACATGCTATGCCATTTTTATCACTGACGGATCTGCGTCCTTTGCTTCTAGCCTATACAGATGCTACTGAAAAATTGGATCCTGGATATCACACCCATAACTGCTTGCTATGCCACGTGCAACATGGAAGGAGCTGCGTCTTTTGATCCAAGTCTCTGCAGATGCTACTGAGCACCTGGCTCTTGGATACTGCACACTTGCTATGATATTGCACTACTGACGGATCTGCGTCATTTGCCGCAAGCATACGTAGTGAGTAAACCAGTACTTGCTATGACATTTGATGGATTTGTGTCTTTTGATCCAAGCTTCTGCAGAATACCGAAAAACCGGTTCCTCAATACTGCACCCATAACTAACTGGCTATGACTTGTGCATCACTGAAAAATCTGCATCATTTGATTAAAGCTTCTGCAGATGCTACTGAGAAACTGCTTTTTGGATACTGTATAATAATTACTTTTTATGATATGTATATCACTGACAGATGTGGTTTTATACATGGTCTAAGTCAGTTGCTAGAGAACTGGCTCTTTAATAATGCACCCATAGCTACTTACTATGCCATGTACATCACTGACGGATCTGCCAACTTTGATCCAAGCTTCTGCAGATACTACTGTATAACTGGCTCTTAGATACTGCACCTGTAACTGCTTGCTATTACATGTATAATTCTGAGAGATCTGCGTCATTTGTCCCAGGCTATGCAGGTGCTATTGAAAAACTGATTCTTGGAATCGGCACCCATAAATACTTACTATATGACGGACGCATCATCGACGAGTCTGCCTCATTTGATTCAAGCCTATATAGATGTTACAGAACAACTCCCGCCTGGATACCGTACCTGTAGTTATTAGATGCTACGTTACTTGCTATGTCATGTACATCACTTATGAAAGAGAGCTTCATTATGATGATTGTTACTATCATTATTCGTTAGTCGCTAGAAGCTGACTCCAGTACCGATTAATCATAATAATTTTCCATGTCAACATGCTGCCGCTCCTAATCTGCAGTTCTCTGTCACTAGAAACAATTAATCAAATTGCAATAAATCATCACTTGACTTGCGGATGATCACATAACCTCGCTGTTTTCTAGGCTGGTGTAGGATTTTTTACAGTTGCAATTTTTCCACATGTGGCGAAAACACTAATTGCATTACTTAATAACTTAGTAACACCTAATGAAGACGATCTTAATAACAGATTTTGAACTAATAAAAGCGTATGGATGCAACAATTTCCTTTTTAATGTTGCACAAACGTATAAAGGATTTGATAACCTTTTACTAATATCCTTATCAGACATTTCATAGCATGGTGTTTCAATGCCGACTAAACTTTACGCAAATAATCTATAAGTTTTACTTGTTTTCTATAAAATGTTATTGTTTCTAGTTAAAACCTCTGTACATTTGCTAAACACCGTTATCAGAGATGAGTAGTAAAGAAATGTTGCTTCCTCATAACAATCCAAAGAAATGTTGACAAGTTTTTGTAAAAACAAAATCTATCTTAGAACAAAATAACACACATTAAGGTTATTTCGGCATAGAATGAAATAAGTAACTTATACCCCTACTTCAGAAACTTAAAGATGGATGCATTTTAGAAGCTTTCTATATAATGCTTTTACGTATTTTTCCTGTAGTGAAAACAGGAATCTTGCACAGCTGTACTGTTCGTTGTTCTCAGGGTGGAATGTGCTCAGGCAGGATCTCTCTTAAAGTTCTTATGGCGTTTCTGGTTCTCCGGTCATGGGTCTGTAGGGTTGAAATCTGTTGTCTTATAGTCCTTAAGCATTTGCGGAGGTTCTGCGCTGGATGAGGTCTACGACAGATGTCGCAATTACTTACAGTTCTTGTAGCAGTTGATCCGTTTGGTTTGTTGGAAGTGGACTCAGCTATGGAGTCGATGGAGGTTCTTCCAAGAATGTGCTGATGCTGATTGTTTCTCAATCTGGTTGTGCTGTTCAGAACTTTGGAGTAAGGGTCCGGAATGGCTTCTTGCATTAAGGATGCGTCTTGTGTTGCGCTAGCCGTGATAATCAAGACTGAAATTGTCTGCGATGATATTCGTTGCTGCTATGTCTAAGCAGTTAGTCTGCTTCGTGGGTAGGGAAGAACTGTACCTGACCTGTGAAGTGCGACGCACCCATAGGTGGTACAGTAGTGGCGGCGTCGTTGTAGTTTATGCGGAGTGCAGTCAGCAGTGTAAGAATTGGCACCAGTAATGGCAACGAGGTAGCGCGGAGCAGGCTTCCGGGGGAGGGCAGTAGGCACAGCGACGGCAGGGTGTCTGCTTGGAACTTCTGCTTGCTTCTACTTTTAGAGTATAGAGTATCCCGAGAAGGACAACCTGTACTCGTAGTCAGAGCAGCAATTTAATGACCCTATCCAGAAACAAGCCGCACTCAGGTGTAGTTTTTCGCGACGAGAGTATTCTTGTATGGCCTTCACATAACGTTAACGTTGCCCCTCTTCTAGAAGAGGCTCCCTCGGTAACTCGGTCGATGCCTACATTAAGGCACTGAACATGCCGTAACGTTGCAGTGCTGCATCCATTTTGTGCATTCGCAGGTGTGTCGTCAGGGGAGATTACGGCTGCGGCTTCGGCGGCGGCGAGAGAGGTTGAGGCAATGGATTCTATAGTGTAGTCGTCCGTCTGTTACAAATGCGTTGCCTTCTTCTTCTTCTTCTTCTTCCTCTTACATTTTTCCATGCTGCTGCATTGTGTCACTCGGTAATGGTAGAATATCTCCAACAACCTGTAATACTTTAAATATGCTGTGAAACTAAAATATTAAAATTCACACATTCCTTCATTTCTATACAAAACATTTGGGATTTAATTTGCTGGTACATGTAAGCAGCTGAATCGCCACATCTTTTGCAACCTTGCAGGACAGATGATACATGTCCTAGGAATTTTGAACTCTTTTTAATGCTTGGATCTCCAATTCGTTCTAAATTTCCAATATTTCTCTGATAGAGTTCTACACAGGCTTTGAGAAATTTTTCATTTTCATCCTGGCTACAACGTTGTGACATTATTCTTCCATCCATACTGTTTATCTTTCCCCATTTTAACGGCGAGTCCCTTAATCTCCTGTAGATGAAGTATGTAGTCTTTCCTTTTCTTTCATGCATCCTTCGAATCCATTACGTTAAATTAATTATTTAGAATTACATAAACAATTGCATTAATGTTGCTCGTTTAATTTGTTTCACTTATGTATTTAACTATTACACAATTACAAATGCATAAAGAACTGATGAAGATATTAGGGAAGTCTTTAAATGGAGTACGGTGATATAGAGGAGTAATTTTGTGACCTAGTGAGGAAAAACGATTAGAAACGTATGAAATCTGGACATGGAGAGGGCTGAAGAATGTGAAACGGACTCACAGAATAAGTAATAAGCTGTCCTAGAAGTAGTGGGTGAAGGATAAAAACGCTGAAACTGATCAAGAAGAAACAACCAAGTTGCTTGGGACATTGGTTAAGAAGAAATTGCTTCTAAGGAGAGTGTTTGAAAGATGACGATTGAGAAAAATGTTTGGGGCAGAACAAATAGTAGATCATATATAACATTAAGATAAATGGTACGTATATGAAGAAGAGGAACGAGAAATGTAAGGGCCAGGGTTTGTAGCGAAGAATCTCGCCTTAGAGAGAAAGCCACAACTGAGTAACTTTTTGGAAACATTTAATGTCCTTTTTTTAACAACTATGGTTTGCATAGATGAAGAAAAACATTTATAGAATGATATTCAAATGAACTCGAGATCCAGTGAATCGAGTTATCTGACGATTGTCTTATGAGCAGAAGAAAAATGCTGAAAAATCGTCATATAGGACAATCGCGATCCGAACTTGGCCCTTTGGCTAGAAGACAGTCTACTACCACGCAAACAAGGTTGGCGATTGGGTGATAGATCTACTAGTTCATATTTGTAAAGCGGTTGTAGAGAAATCGGGTACTAAAACATTAGTGCAGACGGGGAGAGACGTAAACAAAACCTATCAAACCTATCTTTGCGTAACGGTAACGCAACACACAGTCTAAGCCTCAGTTATTACAGACATTGGAGAAGAATCAGTAATAAGTCATGAGAACACATGGACAGCTATGCAAACATTCTTAAAGCTTCAAAGTTTGCAGACTTTGCAGTAAATAAAAGGAAAAGCTACAGTTAATTACATGAGAAATACATATTTTATCCAAAAGCTTTAAAAGGCTATACAGCAAATGAATTCAAGAGCTTTAGTGTAAAGTAACTCATTCTCGAGCATTTAAAGTATTGCCGTTAAGTACTTTGCTATCCAAAAAGCGTCAACATTTTATGCTTTGTACTACACCTACAGAAACTAACATTTAAAGGAAAATCCTTCAAGAAATTAGAAATGTATGTCCAGAATATAAGGACGAAAGCTCATAACCAGTATATGTGCCTAGTACACGCCAATCTGGCAGTGTCCAGATCCAAATTTGTTTAGATTTCAAATTTCCTTAAATTACAACTAGATGGTCAATGCTAGAAGGCTTTAAGCGAGCGAATGCAACAGATCGTGGCCTCTATACTCAGCAACAGTGAAGATCAGTTGGTGGATTTACGAGTGTTCCCGATGAATGACGAGTCCAGCAGACAACGAGCGCTCGGCAATTTCGATCACTCATGCTATATGTGGTGTTCGATAAGTGCTCTGTTGCTTGCGGCGAATATCTGAAATAGTTGAAAAAAGGTTGCGTTTTATTATTTAAACATGAAACCTAAAGATTCTGTTGCGTCTACTTCAAGCAGAAGCACAGATACTGAATCTGCATGTGTTAAGTGGTTGCAATAATCACTATTAAAGTAGATGCAATAATTAAAGTTAAACTTCGCTGTACTAAATTTGAAGAAGTAAGAAACAAGAACACCCTTATATACACAAGATTTATTCAGTGTTTCTGATATAAAACCGTGAATATTTTTAAAAAAGACGGCTGGACGCTCAGTTTTTGCAACAAACGAGTACTTCCAGGCTAGTTCTCGCATCGGTAAAGCTCGTGTAACTTACGAAATCAAGCAGACCTTTCGAGGCGAGTGCATTGAATTACATACTGCGGACATACGACTATTTAATATGTTTAGCAGCCGCTTCCTTAATTCATATATCTATTGATCTTGCAGCGGATTATAGACATTTTAATGCTAACTGAACCTACGTGCACTGAGATCCGAGCTGCAGTAGTGTAGGGGAGAAATTATTGCAGAAGTATTAGAGTTGATATAAAAAGTATTCGCATCTGGAAAGGTAGAACCAGGCGACTGAAAAATCCAACGCCATAGCCGGAATTTGAAACACGGATCTCCGTCCGGTTGCTCTAACCACTGAGCTACCATAGCAACATGCCGGCACGACACTAAATTCTCCAGCTGATTCGCATTTTTCCCGGTAAACCACAGGGAGATCTCAAATTGTATTGAGATGACATACCCCTATGGCAACTTACAATATTGTAAGTACTTTAATTCCCGGGCTTCATAGTTTCAACCAATATTAGGTCAATTTTTCAGTCGCCTGGTTCTACCTTTCCAACCCTGTCCAACACACGGCTTGTGTGGAAGAACAATTAAATCTGCTTTTACTAATTTATGAACACAAAATAACCACACGATTTTCGAAAAACCATATGGAATGAAACTTAAGAATTATGCACTTAATACGCCAGGGAGATTTATGTCGGCATTCTCAATATTGAAAACACGAAAGCAAATTTTAATCAAGTAATTGAAAAGAATTAACACCATGCTTCAGCAAATATTGACTTTGCTTCATGTGCACAGAATTTTACTAGGAAAAAATGCTTAAATATTTCTAACCGCATGCAGGTTAACTTTCCTGCATTAGTGCAGCTACATTAGAGCATCACATATGGATGTTACAATATACTTCCTAAGTGAGATTTACAATGTCAATTTTATTATATCTGTCAATTTTATTGCTCATGAAGCCCACTGCTACAAAAATGTACCACGTGCAATGAGTCTTATGTGAAAAGAAGCCGAATAATAATAATAATAATAATAATAATAATAATAATAATAATAATACAGAAATAGAAATCCGTAAGAGTGCATTTATCTAAAAATCCTATGTGCTGCATTCACATGACCTTCTCTATTCACTCTTCTACAAACTATTCCTACAAAAGCTTGTTCCTCTAGCTAACTCTTGCTAATATAGTAATATCTTCATTACACATATCACATACCGATGTAGGTATAAGCAGAATACAGTAAACTAAAGCGACAGTCCAATGTTTTAGGAACAGATCGCTATGTGATGGCTTTGAGCTCGGATACGGTCTGCTTTCCGCAGTGCGAATCAGGCTACCGAATCCGCGGGTTAAAAGCAACATAGCCTCTGGTGCCTGTGCTCTTCCTTTACTCTACATTCCATTTCTATATCTTTCCTTTAACTTCCTTATTCTTTGCTTTATGTAAAAAGTGTCTCGCTTCGAAGACACTCACGTCTCCTTAAATCTAAATCCCAACTCTTTTTTACCCTTTCTTTGTTCTTTCTCTTAAATTTTTTATTCCTCTTGACTGCAAATAAGTTTATGAGTATTGCCGGTTTCCTCCTGTAAATTAAAATGAGTATGAATGTCTATGGGCTCCTTGCACAGTTAGAGCGACGTACTACGCGGGGCAAAACACAAGCCCAAGCCCCCCTTCTAAATTCAGGGTGTGGCGCCAACCAAAAGACTCTCCCACTGAGGGTTTTTCCATGAGGCCAATACCTGGTTTCCTAAACCCCCCCCCCGCTATCGCGAGGATGGAAATGGATACGCCACTTACGCACGTCATCCCGATAGGGCGACTACCGAAAACCTCGGTAGGGCCGACAGCAATCTAGCATACCGTCTACCGGCTATCCAGGGCGGTACCGGAGGACTTTGAGGCGCCTCAAAACCCCGCCATTATGGAAACCCATACAGACGTACCCGATCTCCCAGGGGTCTTGGGAACCACTGCCCTGCCGAGTCCAACCCAATCCGAACAACTCCCTAACGGGAGGGGTTCGAATGTTCGGCCCAGCGTACTTCTCGTAACGTCAGAAGTGCCACGAGTGCTCAGGGTACGCAGCGCCCGCACCATAGCAGCCGAAGGGGTACAGTTTCAGACTGCTGCACCCGACTGTGTAAGGAGCTCTTCATTTAACAACAAATTGAATCCGACATTTTTTATTTGAACCAGAAGCTTTTGCAGGTTTTTAAACAAAATCCCGCAACATGTAACAACAAATATAAGCTAACATTTCTGTTTATTAAGCATATCTGAAATATTTCATAAAAATAACAAGTTACTTCGAAAGATAGAGGTGAAAATGACAGTACTTAGCGAATTGAAACTTTTCTGAAAACCAAAATCCAATAGCTGTCCTTCGACTTGCAGTGACTACCATCATGATTCGCAGATACTGGTGCAAAGCCATGAAATATCGTGGATGTTGAGGTGGGAGTACTTCTACCCAAAATAAGGTTTGACTTCTTTTCTTTCTTATTTTCATCGATTCTTTTATGTATCCTTCAGCAACAGCAGAATATCGCCAGGCCAAGACGTTTCAGTGTAACTTAGTAGTTCTGCCCCTGCATCAGCTAGCTGCAGTCTTACATCTGAAGCAATGATCAGTGTACGGTTCAGAAGTTTCAGGTACCCTGCTACTACTCCAGGCATTCCACCGAACGAATGTACGCAGACACTTTGCACAGTACAGTGTGTCCATAAAAATACTGTCATACTTTGAACTGGTATTGCGTCGCTTTGGATAGTCGTATTTGGGCGAAGTTGGTTACATTCGAAAGAAAAACTCAAATATTTTTTACTATACCTCATAGATGGATGGATGAGATGGGGTTTAAGGGCGCTAAACATCTAAGGTCATCAGCGCCCTTACAAAGTATAAAATTTAGAATCCAAAAACTAAAATGCGGGACACAAACCCGCTTAGTCTAAAACACTAAAAATAAGACACTATATTTTAAAAGACACCACACTAAAACCATGGCAAATGAAACAATAAAAGAGTAAACGACGTGTCAGGAACTGTAGAAGTCAAGCGACAAGAGCGCCATACGTCCGCCTGGGAGAAGAGCCCCCATTAAAACAGACAAAAGAAAATCACAAAACTAAAAGACACACAACGCATCAAATGCGCCGACTAAAACCACTGTCGCTAATAAAACGTAAAAGACATTCAACAGCACACGCGTCGTATGCCAAAACGTTGGCCATGCCAATAGGCAGAGACAAACGAACGCGCAAATGAGCTAAAACCTGACACTCTGCTAAGATGTGACGCACCGTTAAGGGCGCATCACACTGCTCACAGAGCGGTGCGGGGTCACCACTGAGTAGGTGCTATGGCTAAAGAGGCAATGACCGTAACGTAAACGAACTAAAATTACCTCTTCCCGACGAACTATACCTCATAGACATTGAATATGGCCCCCACGAGTGACGCTGCAGACAACAAGCAGACACGCTCCAACATATCTGATGAAATGGACTGGATGGCAGCAGCGATACGAAGTTGCACTTCTTGCAAGTTTTGAGGCAATGGGGTACATAGACACAATCTTTTATGTGACCAACAAGAAGTCACAGACCGTCAAGTCAGGCAACTCGACGGCCACTTGTAGAAGATATCATTTCCGGCATGTCCAATCCATCTTCTTGAAAGCCGCTCATTCAGATGTTCCCAAACATGTAAATGACAGTGAGAAAGTGCTCCATCTTGTTGGAAAATAAACTTGTTGCCTTCTTCCTCCAACTATGGAAATAATCATTCAGTGAGCATGTCAAGATAAGTTGCACCCTTGACAGTGGACTGTTGACAGAAATGGGCGATAGACTTGACGTTTCGATACGGCACAAAAGACATTCACTTTAGGGTAGTCTCTTTCAACTTTCAAAATGGTATGTGGATTCTGACTCCCCCAAATCCTAACATTATGCCTGTTCACCTTTCCATTAACGGGGAATGTTGCCTCATCACTGAAAATTATTTTTTCTGAGAGATTTCCATTATCCTCCATTGGTACCAATAAATGTTCAGAGAAATCTAATCGTTTTGCAGGGTCATCAGGTTTCAACTTATGCAGTAATTACAGTTTGTAGGGGGTGAAACTGCAGTCGCGTACGCAGGATATTAGCTACAGTGGATTTAAGGATATTTAACTGCTGACTAGCTCTACGGACAGACTTCTTAGGAGTACGTACAAATATATCCCGCACTTATTCCACAATTTCAGTATTGACAGATGGTCTCCCTTAATGGCCTTTCCTTTGATGACATATGCAGCCACGATCCACAAAATCACGGTACCACTTCAAAATTGACGTGTGTGTAGGAGTTTGATGTAGAAACCCTCGTCTAAAAGCACGCTGAACCTGCACCAGACTCTGCGTGCTATGATATTCCAAAACACACCAACTACGTTCTTGTGGGTTCGCCATAACTCCTTAAAACTTCTTTAATAACAACACAATTCTAAAAGCAAACATTCACATGTAACCCACCTGCTAAATATCCAACAATGAACCCATATCGACTAATCATAAACGTGAGTGAATTTAGTTCCTGGGTTTGATTCCCGCGATCCCGTCCATTGTTGTCAATTGTTGACATGCACAAAAATATTTGAGTTTTTCTTTCGAATGTCACCAACTTCACCCAAATACAACTACCCAAAGCGACGCAATACCAGTTCAAAGTATGACAGTGTTTTTATGGACACACTGTATAATAATCGTGTTGTATGGCTAAATGACGCAAAGTAACATACTTGTGGAATAAATCCAGGATTAACAGCATTTCCTTCACAAGTCGCCATTATCGTGAATATCAGGAACTCAGAACGAATGTAATCCTGTTCTTCAAGCGCTAAAAATTAAAGCTACTTTTAGGATAAGATACGGATCATTGTCGACCTCGCTTATGAACTTATTCACTTCCTTCCTAGAAAGAACCTTTGCTTATATTAATTTTTAAGTTATTTTATTTTCATGCTTTATTTATGTTTTTTCTTTGTATGCACGAGAAATATGCCTCAGAAAAGCGGTTACTTTAGAGAAGTATTTGATATCAACATTTTCTTTCATATATTCAGTACTTTTAAGCATATAGTATTTGGACCATAGTAAGGACGCTTTCATGTCCGATTTCTTCATGTAAATAGCTCAGTATGCCATCTTAGTTTACGACAGAAACAACGCTCACCCTGCACCATTCTTTGTCTGTAAGGTAAGCGCTATTAAAGATTTGATATGATCAGGGAACGGAGGAGGACATTTTGCAACTCGACGCAACGCGGATCTTTTGTACTTTACACCCCCCGGATGAACGGAAGAGTAAAGGAACCATAACAGGTTATAGGCTACAGGATAGGCCGCCCTACAGAGATGCACAGATGTCCCTAACTACTCCAAACTTGAGAACCCGGTCACATCGGCGGGTTGCTCAGAGAATTCTTCCCCCTGGCGGAACCGGGAAGAATATGACTCACCTGAGGCGGCTCAGATAAGGCTGTTATCTGGTAGGGCCGAGAAGAACACTCAAAGAGCAAGCATCCGCGCCATCTTTCCGACATCGACCGACACTGCACAGCCCCTAAGCCTGTCTGAAACATGAAAGGTGAAGCAAAATGATAGGAAATGAGGGAAAGGAAACTCGTAGTAGAAGAGAAACCACCCCTTCATTCGCCTTGCCAACCAGGGAAAACCACGAATAACCCATGGTGGGTGGTCGGCTCCAGAAATCGAAGCCAGGACCTCCCGAATGCGAGCCTAGCGCGTTATCGTGCAGTCATATTAAAAGAAATGTTTTAAGTTGTAACTAACTTATATTTACTGTTTGTTTTCTTTTATTTGTAAGATGTTACTATGAAACTAGAGTAACAAATGTAATGAACACACTATAGCTACAAATACATAAGTCTTTGTTTAATTTACAATATTTTGAAAATGAATTTACAACACATAACATACGGCATTAAATTTCTCATATAATTTTGAGAAATTTTACTAAAAACAAGTGTATGCACCACGCACGCAAACGCTTTAGCGGAATCGACTCACAACCCGGTTTGGGCATGAGGAATTGGTCCGCTAAAGCCCTAATTTGCGTACTTGATACATAAATAGCCATATTTCTTTAAGTTATAAAATGCACAGCCACGCCATCAGATATTTTATTTCCTTGCATATACATGTACAAAGTTTGTATTCTTTCAAGACTGTATCATCAGCTGTTAAGGTCATTACTACACATCGGATTTATATGGAAATACATGTTGTATCTGCTTTTATATGATATTAAAACAAAGTTCAGAGTACATTTTAAGTTCACCTTTTTTTATATGTAAAGTTTTATGGTGCATATAACTGCATAATTACAGTATTTTGACATTTTCCACTATTTTGGCATGTTTCGTGCTTAAATCCATCGTTTTTGAAGCATAAAAATTATCAATTGAATTTTATGCTATTGGTTTATAAACCCAACCGAGCGAGGAGGCGCGGCGGTAACATGGGCGACTCCCGTTCGGGAGGTCCTGGGCTCAAGCCCCTGGGGCCGACCAATGTGACCGAAGGTCTTTTCGCGATTTTCCTCAGTTGCTAGGCGAATGCTGGGTTGGATAATTTGATCCGCGAATTTTCCTATCATACATTTCATCGCCACATTTCATTTCCTTCTTCTTCACCGCCATACCAGGCATTGAGCCCATCACCCATCCTGGATATGCTATAATCCAAGAGTTTGCTTACTCCTCGACAGGGTACTGACCCAAGGCATTCGCTTGTAAGTCCTAAAAAGAGGAGGGTAGTCCGAAAAAAAGAAGATTTATCAACTCAGTGAAGATGAGCCGGGAAAGCCTTTCTGATCGCTTTTATGGTGTTAGCGAAAACTAATCATTCCACATCGTTCGCTTTGTGAACAATTCTTAAAGAGTACATGATCAGGAGGTAATGAACTTTAAATGTTGAGCTCTAATTTCAGATACTGCAGCCTTATGTATGCTGTGAGCTGCTTCATCGCTAAAAATGGTTTATGCCCATTTAATGCACATCACTTGTACTTATTGTGCATAGACTTCAAAGGGTAACAGAAGTCATACAGGAACAATTTCCTAAAGTAAATACCTTCATTTCTAGCACCAAGGTGTTCGTAAATGCCCCTGTCCCGAAACTTCTTTTACCCCTGGAACCAACCCCTGGAGTACGTGCAAAAATGCCTCTCTCTTTTATACTGTCACTTTCAATGCAATTAAACAATTGCTTGCACTCTAAACCAAAGTGATGCTTTGTCAATTAAACGTTCACAGAACATTTTCCAAAATGGAGAATTGCAGAGTGACTTGAGTATAACAAAGGCTCAAATAGCCTCACGCAATACAAAACTAGAAAAGTGTGGTTTTCTCCTTCACTAGCCTAATATTTATGAATTCTTAAGAAAACTGAAAATTGAACTTAAGTGGGTCCTTCTAAAATATGAAGAAATATTAAGTGTGAAACTGTACATTACAAAGCAATCCCGATTTAATTATTTTACGCTCTGTTAAGAAATATCTCCATGGTGGCAGTGTAGAACTTCCAAAGAAACTTCCTCCAGAGCTTGTTACTGCTTACGGATACTATCCAATTACATCTGTGGACGTTGAGAGGTCCTTCTCTACATACAAGCTCATATTTATTTTACTAAAAAAAGATCACAAATTTACTTCTGAACATATGAAAAACAATGTTATTGTATACTGCAAATCAAAGCAGCCTTTAGAAGGACACATAAGGAAGAAGATTCAATGTGAGTAGATCTATATACCATGTGCATATTAGCATATTTTAAAGCATACATATTTTAGATATTTTACGCATATAAATCCGATGTATATACGAATTGCATGAACACTTCAATAGCCATATATGTTTGAACTTATAGTTTAATGTCCTTTGTAACAGTTTATGTCCAAAGAAAGGATGAACGAACTGAGGATGTTTAATAAGTGTTTAAATGATGAGCTGGTCGTCCAAGTCGAAATTTTTTTATAGTCGCTCAGCGCACAAGTACTATACAGATATGTGATGAAAGAGACACGAGAACAAAACAAACACAAGCAAATACATAATACAGTATAATAAAACATACAGAATAAAACAAAATCACGGTGCCATCAGAAAATCAGGAAAGAGGTCAACCTCAATCAGATCCTTCAAAAGCACTGAAAACGCAGGATCATTCGTGCTGCGAAGTGTGGAGTAATACCTCCTCGGATGAATCTGCCTGGGTAGAAGAATGTTCTATGGTAAATGCCTCTTAATTCTGGTGGGGAGGAGAGACTGCTGGCCGAGAGAAAAGAACACAGCACCAGGAACGTTGTGGAGGTTGCGGAAGAAGTTTGTAGCTTGGGTGTGAATAAACTGATGAACAGTGAGTAGACCAAGTTCACAACGGAGTTGCAAATTGCGCACAAAACAGGGTGCAGACACGGCGATGCGAGGATCCTGTTTTGAAGAGACTGCAAGGCTTACATTTTACTAGGAGTTACTCCATCCCACACTGGGCAGGCGTAGGATATTAGCGGACGGATGAGGGAAGTGTAGAGTAAGACTGTAAGGTTACTTCTAAGAGAGGATTGTTTATTAAGGGGTAGAGTTTGGGTAATCGGGAAAAGGCAAGTGGAGCTTCTGATTAAGGTGCAGTTTCCAAATGAGCCGGCGGTCAATTTCTTTTCTGGGGGGAGGGCAGGAATAAAGGTATATGGGAAAAACATAACAGTGTTCAGGGTGTTGGGTAAGGATAGGGAAGGGGGTTTGGGACAGGATTTTGTTCTGTGGTGACTGTTTTTATTGGTTCGTATGGTGTTATGTCCGGTACGGCCAAAGGAATCGAAAATTTGTGGGCGGGTCATATTAAAACGGTCGGACAACAGTCCGTGCTTATTGGTGTCATTGGGGACGTGCGTGCTCTGACCTGAAGCTGAGCATGGGCATCTTCATGAGGTAGCTGTATTTGCTGTGGCTGTGAGAATGTTGTGTGGATTCGGTAGTGAACTTCTCTTCTATTCGGTGGAGGTTCCTCTGGATGGAGGCGAGTATGTCAGTATCATTGTGTGTTGAGTTACCGGTGCCGGATGAGGTCCTATGTTCCACAATCCTGTTGAGTATGTCTTGTAGTTCTGTGTGATTAGTCTGGAGTTTGCTGAGGTGTCGTGTGAGTGCTGCGTGGCTTTGAATGTTGCTGCGTCGAGTGGCCTCAACGGCCGAAAGGTGCACATTGGCGGATTGCCGTAGTGCCTCTGACCGCTGGCTGATTTTTGATACTTCTGCCTGGATGGCGGCAGTTGTAGTGAGCAGGTCACTGATGGTCCTCCTAATGGCTATTAAGATAGCAGCGGCGAAGTCCGTACTTGGAGCAGGTGCATCTCTTTGGTGATGCTGCTTAGGCGGCGAGGACTGGCCTGAGTTGGGCTGAGCAGGTGGCGTTGCTAATGAGTGTTGAGTCGACGTTGAGCTTGGATGGAGCTGGCAGCATGCCTGCCCGGTGAAGCGATCGGTCCTACAGCAGCTGGTGCGGAACTTTTTCTGCGCGTGAGGTCGTGCTGCTTGCAGGCCGTCAGGTTGGGAGCGCCGCAGTAATGACAACGTGGCGGTGAAGAACAGCGGTCCGCCGAGTGTCCATACTGACAACATTGGCGGCGTCCAGATGATTCTGCTGGCTTAAAACCGTATGGTGTGGCCGAGAAAGACCATGCCCTCAAATAAAACTGCGTCGTAGTGCGTCTTGTCCAAGAACACAAGTCGCAGCAGTGTTGTAGGTCCACGGTTGCTGACAATTCTGGTCGCGGAGACCAGAGACGACCAGCAGCGCTGGGTCTCCTTCTTGAGTAGCTGCTTTGGCAGGTGTCGGTGTATGCCCAGCGCAACTGCGCTAAATCGGTCGTGTTGGGTGGTGGCGGTCTCAGGAGGTGGAGCTGAAGTGGCAGCGCTGGTGGTGTCTGTGTTGGCGCTGGTAATGCTTCGAGGGTGTTCTGGGCGGCGAGTGCATCGCTGCTTTAGTGACTGTGGAGCAGGCCGCCATGTCGCTGGTGCGCCGTCGGCGCTAGAAGCAACTTCCACGGGAGGAGCTGTGTTGCTGTCGGCGGATGGCGAGCGGCTTGTTGGGCGCAGCAAGTGTTGCGGCGGTGACGTGTTGAATGCGCTAGAAGCGCGAGGCGGAGCTGCAGTGGAAACATTGGGTTGCGTTGGCGCTGGGGAAGCGGCAGTCAGTCATCCGTCTCTCGATCAGGTGTAGCTGCGGCTTGCTTTCGATGTTTCCTCTTCGCCATCTCGTGTAGAAGCGACGGTGAAGCTGGACACCCAAGTATTTAACTGCGGCATCTGTAGGCTTCCAGGGTACTGCTACCGCATGGAGGGTAACAGGAGAAGACAGTGTTGGTCGGCGAAGAGTAAAAGTCATGGTTTCACATTTGGAGGTGTTCAATGCGATACGCCAGACAGTGAGCTAGGATGTCAAAGTAGTGCGATCCAATCTTTCATTAGCTGAGAGCCAATAGGAACTTATTATGGGGAAAGGGCCACCACTTCAATTATTCGAATTGAAGAGCACAGAAGAATAAATGAGATATGCCACAGTACTTTTCAGAAAAATTTAAGGTTTTACTTGCGTATTACTTATGTGTAAAATCTTCATTAATAAAAAAATATTTATGAAACACAACTCGCCTGTTTAATAAGTAGGCAGGCAATGTTTTAACAAAAAATGTTCACAGAAAAAATCAATTTATACATGTAACACACGTTATGATTGGGAAAGTTAATGTGAAGATTGGCACTGCTTTGCAGACACAAGTTTCTCAATGTCCACTTTAAGTTCTGTCATGGAAAGTCTCAGGCTTGATTCTTGTGAAGTACTTTCATTGTGATTTCTCGTTTTTATTTAATTGCTTTAAGAGCTGAAAAGGCACTTTCACACACATATAGTGACAGGATTTGGAGCGAGAAGTGGTGCAGTTTAGGAAAACGCTCTTTTGATACGCACTTCCAACCATACTCAGCAACATCCTACTTTTTGGCCCGGAAAAATGAATCAGTCCGAAAATCACAAATCTCCATTTGAAGGTCAGAGGGCTCCTGGCTCACATCGGTTTGCATCGGGTTGTTGAAGAGAGCAACTTTTAGTTCAGACATCAAAGTCTTGGAACCTGTTCTTGAACTCCTCCTTCACTTCACTTATGATTTCCTGAAACTCACTGAAACGTACATCCTTGTCCTCTTCCTACAGCTGTTGGCAAGATGGGAAGTGTGCTGTATTATTTTCTTTCAATCTAATTTGCATTAAATTAAGTTTACTGAGGAATTCTTGAGTATACCTGAGAGATATATTTTGTTTTCTACCTTGAAGTTTCAGATTCAAAGTATTTAGATGTAATGTTAAATCAGTCAAGAGCGAGTGTATGAATAAATCGGCTATCTCTCAGCTTATCTTGATATGTATGCTCACTATTTTCAATGGTGAAAAACGTAAGAATTTCATTCCTTAACCCAAAAGACTGCTTAAGGCAATTTCCAGCACTAAGCCAGCGCACTTCACAGTACAATGAAATGTCACGATATTCAATTTCCAGAGTATTCAAAAATGCAACAAACGCTTTTTTGAGCTTTTTTCCCCTCTTATTAGATCTACAGTAGATATTTATAACTGTCTTCATTCACTTACTGAGTTTTACAACTTTCCCACAGAATGCCTCTTGATGTATAATACAATGAAAACCAATCATTGTGTCCCCTTGTCTTTCCTGAGTCCAACCAGCACAATTTTATGACGAGCCATACATTTAGCTCCATCTGTTACTATGCCAGAGTATTTACCAAAAGCACCATATTGATAAATTGTACCATCCAAAACCCTAAATATGTCAATGCTTTTAAGACTGACTTCTAAAGCTTGAGTTTCAGGAGTTCTTCGCGAATTTCAAACTCAAAGTTTATATTTCTAACAAAGATAAGAAGCTGACTGATGCGAGATATATCAATGCTTTTATCTAGTGCCAGAGAATAGAATTCACATTTCCGCATAATGTCCTGAAGAGTAGTAGAAACATAATTTCCCATTTCAGTAATTCTTCTGCTTAGTGTTTAATGGTACAAACACACAGTTCAAACCTTTTGGCTATATTATTTTCCCCAAAGACAATTGCCATTTTCATAGCACATCGTTTCATTAGTGCACCGTCCATAAAAGACTTTTTGCTCTTTGCTAGTTCCAAACACACCTCATAACATGCTCTTAAGCCTGTGGAATCTAATGGCTGCTGAAAAATATCCTTCTGCTTCGTCAACTTCTGCCCCAGTCATTGAAAACGCAATTCCTTACTGCTCCTTAGTATACGTCGTATTTTGTTTTATGCAACCTAGTTTAGTGTCTACATATGTTGCATTCCTTTGCAACACTTGCAACTTGCGTAGAAATAACACATTGTGGTTTACCGTCTTGCTCAATCAAAAAAAAAACTATTATTATGCCACTTAGCCTGAAGTTGTTTCTCGTGTGCAACGCGTCTTTTTGGTTCCGCTACTTTGAAAGTCACGTATGACAACCTTACAGAGCACAGAATAAAAAACACCTTCAAGAGTGAAGGTCTACATCGAAATGGCGGTGATTTAAAGCTAGAAACACAGCAGACATAAGATGATGCCCTCTCTCGGAGGAAAACATACTGCTTAGACCTCTTTGACCGAACTGCCATTTAACGGAAACTGCAAAACTTTGTATCAAAATCTAACGTAGAACTTCCCCTAATGATTTATACATTGAAATTACAAAACTATATTTATCAAGAATGAGAGGGCCGAGGGCCAGAAAAACCAGTATGGGGGCCGCGGGTTGGCTATACTGTGTTAAACCATCTAATGCCGTTTGAAGATCCGTAGAAGCAGCAAAGATATCTGTGTTCCAGGTGAAGGGAGCTGTGTCATCATAATACATGGCCACAGCTACTGTAGGTAAGGCTGGCAGGTCGTAGGTGTAAATGTTAAAGAGCGTTGGTCTCAGTATTGAGCCTTGAGGAACACCAGCAGAGACAGGTCTAGGAGGAGAGGTTTTATGATGCCGAGATTTTGTGTTTACACGATAAAGAGGGGGCGAAGGAAAACTTTATTCAGGCAGTTCATGCTGACCGAGATTTCAATTCAGGCCCTCTGAATTAACAGAAGTCAACCGAGCGGGATGGGTCAAGCGATGGTGTCTGAGACTACCTTTCGGGAGGTCCCGGGCTTGATTTCAATTGGATTGGACATCCTGAACGTCGTAGTTTTCTGGGGTTGGTAGGCGAATGCTTGAATACTTCAAGTCACTACGGAGCAGTTTTCGATGCTCCGTATATTACGAGGAAGAAGAAAACTTTGTTACCTGGCTCATTATAAAGTAGGGACTAACATCAAGCGTCAAATATAAATTTTTTGGAGATACGTATAGTTTTTATATCCCGCGTACATAAACTACGTACCACCAGTATTTGATGGGAACAAATACACTGCATGCATCCTTGTAATTGATCAGTGCGGCGTTTTCATATTTCAGGGGAGAGGAAGCGAGGGAGGGAGGCAGAGAGAGAGAGAGAGAAAAAAAAAGAATGCACAGAAGAATACATAATAATGTAATACATAAAGTGGGGCCTAATATAATTTATACTAGGCAAGTGGCGCAACGATTTTTGGTGACAAAAAGCACATGGGAAGACATAGTAAAACAGAAGTAGGACAATATTTTCAAACTCGAAGGCCAGTTCAGCAGTTCACAGCAATCAGAGCCATTGTATGCTCCTTCTCCAAGTAAGAAAGAAAGAAAACAAAATAAACGCAGAGAAATTTGTACAGCATAAAAGATGAAGGTCGTGAATTATTGGCTGCTTCCAGGAACACCCAAACACCACAAGCGAAAGTTTAATCACTGATCATGGTCACCAATGAAAAATAAATTTACATGATCAACGAGTGAAACGACAGTTGCACAAAATGAAGCAGTTTATTGAACAGGAAAGAATTGTAATGATAAAAAGAAGGCAGTTGTTAAGTGCACATTTGAGGAATTCCGAAAGTGGCGTGCAGTAATCAAATTGTGAAAGAACGCGACTTAAAAATTTGCAACATTCATGGCTCGCGAATTACAAATTGATGAAAACAAGTTGAAGGCTAGTTCATCATACCTGCAAGGTTTCAAAAAGCGCTATAATATAGTAAGCCGTAAAATAACATCATTTGTAACAACGCGGCAAGTTCGAGATACATTCCAACAAGAGCAGATAATACAGGCTTTCAGAAATGACTGCAAATTAATCATAGAGTCATATACCATGACCAGAATTACAGTGCGGATAAGTGTGCTTTCAATAAAGAGGTGCCCATGTGGAGAACTTTAAGACTGTAAAAGTAGGTGTGACATAGGGAGCACTGAAATCGAAAGGTGTAACCACATGTTCGTATAGTCATGTCCTTAGTGTGTTCATCAGGAAAGCTAATGCCAAAATTATTTGTGATTGAATACGAACCAACAGGCATAAGTAACAAAAATCAGGAAAAAATATTTAAGCCAGAAAATTTAATTGTCAAAAGCATTTCGTCAGGAAAAATAACAAAGCAGTTCTCTATATTTTTAAAAGACGCCTTCCTACCATTTTCAAGTGCAAGAAATCTGCTCCTTCTAGACTCATGCAGCGTCCACAATGACACTGAAAATGCCAGAAAATTACTGGAAGAAAGGTAATCAGTCATGATTCCGACAAACCAACAGTAAAAGCAATACCGGCCAACACAACGTATGAACTTCAGCCCCTAGATCGACTCTTCTTCCGAATGTATAAACACATAATACGGGAGCTCTCACACAGCGCATATTTCGGCGAGTCACAGTCATCTGCTGCTTTGCAGCAGCGGTATTGCATCCTGAAACTACAGTTGCTAGCATTCCAGCAACTCCTTTCTCCGCACTTTGAGCTCGCTATCAGTATGGATGGTGTTAGCTGGATTAACTACAAAAAAACTACATCATTTTCATAATACAACAGATTTTTGTTTCAAGAACTTGAGAGGACTGTGTAATAAATGAGGCGCAGCAGCAACCATTAGATAAGGTTGGTGTACAGAGAAGTTATGTTTTACGCATTTCTTTAGAGACTAACATTATTGCAGTCTATTTGTTCCAGTCTAATTCTATTTCAAGAACTGTTGTTTCCCCTACAAACAACTCACAACTCCTCACTTACTGCATGTATCTCCCAAAGTAATTGCACTCCTGTGGCCAAAATTTGTACAGCACATACTTCAACATCCTAAGCATGACCCAAATATTTTAGTTAGGTTGTTTTTTTGGGGGGCTTTTTTCAAGTATTTTAATCCCCTCCAAATATATATATATATATATATATATATATATATATGAGTAAGGCGTTTGAAAATGCAGCGATCGAGCGACACACGTTAGGCCAATTCGATAGAAAAGTTTCAGTGATATATATTTTATATTTACTCATGGAACACTCCTTATGCACTGTAGCTGTAAACACGCATTTATTATATTGCTCAGTATCCAAATACAGATTATCACAAAATAAAGACAAACCCCAAACAAAGTGCTTCGGTTGAAAGGAACGAGTTTAATTACCATAGAGAAATACTTAATGTCCCTCATGAGCCAACTGAACTGGGCGGTCTTTATCCTGCAAATTAAAGGTGAGACGTTGCAAATAAGATTAAGGGACTTTAACCCCTGAGTCGGAGATGGATTGATGCAGATTGAAGAGACAGTTGGATTGACACCAACTACTGATAAATCGGATTAAACTAATGCCACAAAGGATTCAGCTTGCAACTTGGCAAGGCTTGGTTAAAAGAAAGAGAGGGGAGAATGCCACTGTTGGTTCATGTACTCAAAACATTAGCTGAACCTCAACTGTTATTGCTTTGACTACAAGTTTACTCCCAGGTCCTGTAGTTTTAGAAATGTATATGCTACAAATAAAAATACCCAGTTCAAAGCTTTATTTTTTCTCAGATTATAAAAATTAAAATGCGGATTGCAGACGGCGAAGCGTGTTGAAACTCTGTTACAGACTAGCAGTATATGTCGACATGTCGGTAACTTACAGATTTGTTTCAAACCGCATCTCTTTTTGGGAAAAGCTTGGTCTGGCCCCAATGAATGCATAAACACGCTAATTTACAGGTGCCACACTATTCAGAAGGAAAAAAGACAATCAAAAGGCTATGCTTAGGGACAGGGCATGCCTCAAAAAGGTTATAGCATGTAATGCACCGGTTAGCTTAGACAACATTCCAGTTTCAATCCTTTCGTGTTAAGATTTTCAAACACTGGACATAGAATAATACTCGAACATTGCTCTTGGTTATATGAAATTCTCCAAAGAAATCTAATTCATCGATCGCTTTGATTTGAAACACTCACCATGAAGTGAATAAAATATTGTCGATATCCTTTTGTCTTTCAGCTACGCCCTGACTCACGTTTTTTTTTTAATTCAAGATTCGCAAAACCCTCAGTTCTGCTCACGTCACTGCGTTAAATGGGTAGATTCTTCTCTCCCTCTCCGTCTCTCACTATTCCTCACTCCTTGCATCTAGTCCCTCTGTCTTTCTCTCTACCCCCTCTATTGCCCTCACTCCTCTTTCCGTGTGATATATAATAATAATAATAATAATAATAATAATAATAAAAAATTTAAATAACCAACAGACTTAACACTATACAAAACTGTGCCTCATTCTTATGTTCGTAATGGGAACGGAATTATACTGTTTCTCAGGAGCTAATCGATTTACGTACTATATATCTACTATTAACGAAAATTTGAACTACTCATTTATTCGAACTATCGACCTTTGTAAATCACATAAATAACCGGAAGTATTGTGCTTATTGACCCATGTTATAGAGCGTTTTTTTAAGAAACACTGAAACTGAAATTTCTAACTTTGTTACTTGTAAAGCTATTTACTTGAACAATTGGCACACTTAATGTAAGTAAATAAAGAAGTGACTTTGCAAAAGCTCAAAGCTCTAGCTAAAATAATTTCTCAGATAATACAATTCAGCATTTTTAATTAGCGAAAAAATGCGAATTTTCTAAAACTGCCTTGCGCATTCACATTTGCCAGAGGAGTATGATGACGTTTTCTAATACTTTAAGTACAGTGAAAATAAATGCAAGTACTTGATTGAAGTTGGTGTAATTAGTTATACGTACGGAAATAAAATTTGCTTTTATGAAGTTCTTGGTGGTAACATTTTCTTTGTTTTTCATTATACATTAATGTTTTGCGAGCCAATGAATAAAGCAATCATAAAATGCATGCTTGAGTCTTTAGGTAGCACATTTGAAATGATGTATGCAAATTTGCATACAAATCAGAGCAAAACTGAAATGTAAGGAATACATTTCATGCGCAAAAATGTAAAGCAGAAAAAGCCTATATAGAAAGCGTCCAGTGCTGTTAAAGAGAGCGCAGGGGTGACTTAAATATGTCGCTGGGCTTTTAAAAATGACGTGCATAATGTTTGGCCAGAATGATTCACAGGTTCTATTGAATATTTATATGATAGAATTCAAAAATTGAAAATGCTGTCAGTTTTACCTAAAAACTCGGTACCAGTGTCCCTTAAATTAATAATAAACAAGATATCTGGATTTTTAAATTTTGGGCCTCAGTAGTATCCTCCCCTCCCTCGGTTTGGATAAAGTAAATTGCCAATTTAATAGCTTATTTTTAGTAAGACATAGGGTATGTCATATACCAAACCAGTTCGGCTATTTTTGTGTGAAAAGTTATTTTAAAAAAAGAAGAAGAAAAAGAAAGAAAGTTATACCACAAAACTCGCACACTTTTTAAAATGTACGCAACATTTATATAAATACAGCGCCTGTTTACAAAACAGCTTAAAGTAAGAAAAGAGTTTTACCACTCCTTTTAAGACGAATGTGCAGATTGTTTATTGTACATGAAAAGTTTAGATAGACTATGTAGGGATTCTTCATTTATCGGATCTAGGTGGGCATGATAACAGGTAAGCTGCAGTACTAGGATTTCCCAAGAACAGACAGTTTGACTATATCTATGCTCTCATGTTTGCTGTTTAGCGACGTCTTTCACGATCTTAAGGAGAATAAATAAGAGTTCAAAGCCACAAGCAGCAATATTGCAGAATACGTTTTCGTCTAAGACGAGGTAGTCACGTGATTGATATAGAAACACTGTAATAATACTATAGTCTGACGACTCTTATTGCACAATCTGAATTTCGTAGGTCATCACTGTGTGTGGTTTTATTTGAATTCTGATTTATGTTAACGAGTTTCTTCCATGGCATGACTAATATATACCAGAGACCAGAATATCTATCAAATCCCACAACATTTATTCAAATCAAGTATACGACATGCTCAACATTTGTCATGCAATTTAACTAAAATCCTTTGGGAAACAAAACCTCGGCCACTGTCCGAAAGCATGTTTTTAGCGCCTATTTAATTCCAGACCGTCATGTAATTAGAAAATTATGTATCAATACGACGGGGAGCAAAGAAACTTTGAACTGTAGTAATAATCTTATACGCAACAATTTATTTCTGCACAGTATGATCTGACACGCTGCTTTAAGAACATAAGTCGTACGCTAAAACATTTACAGTTTTGTAAACATTCTGTTATCAGCTGTATTTTACAACTAAATAAAAAACTGGATTTAGTGCAATGAAAGTTTTTGTTGACTTATCTTTCTCAAATAATGCATATCAACTGTAAACCTCTTAGAACGGCGCTTGTTTTATTCTTGGTTAATAAATTACCAATCCCCAACATGTACATGCGTATATGCCTAAATGGTTAATACTTTGCCAAAAAGCGTCCCAGGCAAAGAATTTCAAACAAAACAGAACCTATCTAGCGATGAACAAAGCACCCTCCTTTGAATGCTATACCCACACGCCCATTTGGTCAAACAAGCATTGTATTAACATACTCTCTCTTAACGACAAGTAGGCTAAATTCGCATTTTGTCTTTCTAGGTAAAACAAGGAAAATTCTAGACAATGTTATAGACACACAATATTAGAACATTGTCGGTTCTGTTTCTTAAATGAGAAGAAATAAGTATTGTAAAATAATAAGAATGTATAATTGTGATTTTGTTCCTTTATACAAAGTAATAATATGCATTACAAATAAAATACAGATATTAAATTTTGATACCGTTCCTTAAGTTAAAGTAAATAAACAAGAATGTATGATTAGACATTAATGCGACTTTTAAGTAAAAATACATATTTTAAATAAACAAGAAACGTAACAAGACTTTTGTACTGTTTAATAAAGTGAAAATATAATTTTCTGAACCAATCAGGGTGGATAATTACATATTTGCATAAAGGAATGAGAAGAAACTTTTCGGTTACTTTCGTGGCTTTTATATACACTAAATATGTGCCACCAGGTATAAATAATCATGTGGTACTACATCACAGTACAATTAGGAACAAGCAGAATATAATTTCAAAAACTTAAGTTCGTATAAGTTCTCACAGTTTTGTTATACCACATAAAACCTAATCCACATATTGTTTTATCTCATTTTTCTATTTCAGTTTCTGCCTATTTTGTTCAGGATTTTATATGCTTTGCGGCTCATTGTACACCGTGCAGAATCAGCCTTCACCACTCAAGAACAAGACATCGCGTTAAGCTATATCCTTTCTGTTCGTGACGTCCTAGCGTTTACTCGGTGCAGGATGCTAGGTTCGTTATGTAGGGATGTGTCCTTTTTCGGGGCATTCTGTACTTCAACCACATGTCGGGTATGTATGTTGACTCGTTAATCGCTATGTATCGTCTTTCATAGTCACATATGAACATACTCTTACTTGACCATTAACAAGCTTCAACATTAAAGTGGTTTTGCTAAACCTTTGTAGCTAATGCGAAGAACACCTGACTTAACGCAAATGCGGTGCAGAAACATACGAGTTGCTCTGTAATACGAAAACTTATTAAAGTAGCGAGTTATGTATTACGCACATACAATACGATGCCCAAAGTAGATCTTTCAATTCCACAGCAGATACTAAAACACTATTACTAGCTTATATGGAGTAATGTAGTGAATTAAACCATTTTGTGAAACGTGTAAATTCATATAACATGCAAATGTTCAGTTTTCTTTCCAAAATTTTTTCGGAATTAACTTTTAAGTGCCGTATGTGAATACGTGAACTTAATAAAGAGAATGTACCCCATGATGCAATATTGATTTCTCTGTCCACAGAAACCCAGAAATTCGTTTTACAATATTCTCTCCTTTTAACACGAATGAACAAAAAAGGTAAAAAATGAATCAATAAAAAATAACAATAAATAAATTTCAACGATATCAATTCTTTTCGTTTTAAAATAATCGTTTTCCCTTCAGCATACTTGTTTCACGTCAACAAAATGAAAGTAAACTAATAAGACCCTATTATTTCCTTCTTAGTACTAGTCGACTGTATAACAGCATCTTGTGCAATATTTCATTTTTTTATCCCTGAAAATGTGAGAGAAAACCAAGGAAATGCTGATATATCACAGATTAAACACATAAATGGTCTCATGCTGTTCTAAGAAAACTATAACTTCCAATACGTAATCTCATATAATTCCAGGGGGAACTACATACCCCTTAAAATGCCACTTAGGTCCCGAAAACAATCCAGAAAGTGTTGCTTTAGCGGAAGTATGCTACCATGGCAACACTTTAGCATAATAATAAATACACATAACGTCACAGCTTCCTTATGAAAGTGAAATCACAGTTGTTTGAAAACTTGAAACTGCCACCTGAAATATTTCATTTTGCGCAGACGTACTTCATGTTAGTTTCGATAAACAAATTCTTGCCAAATACGTCACATGAAATTACATTAACAAATGAAGGCGAATGTGGATTGGATTAGATTAGATTGGCTACGAGGGGACTCGGCACAGATCCAGAGTAAGGCCAACTTGATTTCTTCTACCAAATGAAATTTTTGTAAGACAATCTTTAAATAACAGTTGTGTTAATCACGGGAACTTTTATAAACTATTATATTTCTAAACGTACACAATGCTCGTAAGTGGACTCATGTCATATTATGTTCGTCTGCGCCTAGTCCGTAACCATTTAAATCCGTAACTCCTTCGTGTTCTTGTTACATGAATAATTAATTTTAGTCAACTCCTGTGTTGTAGCATTGAACGTTTCTGTAAAGGAACACTGTTCGATTTCCAGCCGGAGTAGGATACTTTTAATTGCGGAAAACATTCGTCCTGGTTTCAAGATTGTGATACCATTTCATTTCCATAACGCGGACGACAATTACAAACCACCGCAACATCACCTTGCACTAGTACAAGTCATGGTTGCCACCTAAGTGGGATTGGCATTGCTTTGAGCAGAAAGCCGATTATCAATATCATTACATCCAATGATTTCTATCAAAATTTGATTGATGATTTACCTCAAGAATGTGAAATGCAAAGGAATGTCATTTGCAGATTACTGAATTCCATTTATCTGTTCAAAGTGCATAAAGGCTCGGTGCACTATAATGTAGTGCTGTATTTTCAGGTGATATGCATTTATCTTGTGTGTATGCTATCGCAAACATCTACGGAGATTACCTCAACACGATGTACAAGTTGTCCCGATACACACTCCACAGTAGAATGGGTGGTCTACCTGGTGCACTATTGGAGCTTATATTTTGATGAAAGGACAACGTAAAGCCAAAGAAGTTGCCGAATGTTGAAGCGACTGTTAATGACCTGTATCTCATTTGCTCGAATGCCGCATGAGGGCTCTTTGCAACGTAGGGTTAGAGTCAATTGTATTTTAGAGTACCACCATCTGAGCGCTGGCCGCCATTTTGCCTTCCACCAGCGGAGTGAACAATACGCAGCCTTACGGAGTAATGTGAGAAAATTAAAAAGTACATTGTTTCTTTACAGCTTTTGCGCAGACTGGGCATTGAGTTAATTTCTTTATTGCTAGAATTGGCAGCGTGAAGCTATAGAACAACTCCATTTGGAGATGATGCTCGGAAAATGTAATATCGATGTGCATGTAAGAAGAGTGAATTTATTGCAAAGGTAAGCATTCTCATGTTTCCGCGAACCTATTGGATTTAGGTGGCTCATAAACAGAAGATCGGGTGTGGAAATCGGTTCCCTTATAGCATCCTTTGACTTCCAATGAATCAAATTCATGACCTTTTAATATTTGATTTGAATTAAGACCGGTAATATATATGGCACTGTGACAAGCATTCCGAACTAAATAAATCTACTAATTTTGGTCTAAGATCAAATTGATCATAAATAAAATCCATCAAGAACATTCACTGACATTCATGATTGAACATACCCCAATACAAATAGTGTAAAAATTTTCCTCTACACGCAAAAGTCGATTATGTTTAAAAGAAATTAGTGGCAATGATTTATTTGCAATTCACACTATCAATAATATTTGTAATAAAAGAAGTATCTATCCACAATATTTAAATATTATCAAAGAAATATAATAAAAAACTAGGTACCTACCTAACCTAGAGTGCAGCAATGCAAGTAAGGTATTGTATGCATAACACAGGTTGTGTTACACAACACATTAGTTTGCTTAGCACCTGCATGCTGTTACATTTTACAAAAAGAAATTAGCATGTGACCAAGCGCTTTGACATGGACTTGCTTATCCAAAAACTGACTGGCCATTTGGAGCATGGAGTTGAGACGATCTACCCTTAGCCGAAGCTTCTCTCCTTTAACTAAAGACGCCAACCGAGAGGCACTCCTCTCCTTGCGGCTTTCCTTTAGGCTAATATCTAGAATCTGAAAGCTCCCGCTCACACAGGGACGGAAGTGGATACGCCACTTACGCGCGTCAACCTCAAAGGGGAAGACTACCGAAAACCTCGTAGAGCCGACAGCGAAGAAGCACACCGTCTATCACCTCTCCAGGTTGGTGACGGAGGACATTGGTGCGTCTCATAAACCCACCAGGACGTATCCAATCTCCCGTAGATAGCGGGAATCACTACCCGCCGAGATCAGCCCAATCCGAACACGTACCTACGGGAGGGGTTCAGACGTTCGGCCCGACGTACTTCTGGTAACGTAGAAGTATAACACGAGTGGTTGGGGTATGAAGCGTCCGCACCCCTCCCCATACGGGAAATGTCCGGAATATAAGAACGCAGTGTTTTAAGAATTGCGAATATGCGATTAATCATTTTGTCCTTTAAGGGGGGGTCCAAAACTGTGAAAAAATGACATATTTTTATTTGCTTAAAAATAGTACAGTGTATTCCTAATCATTTTAATATATATGTTATAAGAAATGTTTTATGGATACCCTAAGATATTAAAAAGAACGTATACACTACAGCTCATCTTGTAAACGTGGTCACTAGTTGGAGAAATGCTTTACGGCTAAACTAAACTATATTTGGTTTTGAATTTGCCGCCTGGAGAAGAAGCTCATAGTGTCTGGCAACAGGCCAAAAGAAATCTTGCGCTGGAAAATGTAAAATTTTCTTTAGGGTTTACCGTAAGTAAGTTTAATATTGTCCATTTTCAATGTACTACATTCTCCTCAGTAACCATTGAGGATAGAAGGATTAACTGTTGCCAATTATTATTGTTACTCAGCCGAGAATATTTTAATATGGGCTTTCCTCTTGCAATTTTTTAATCCTTTTAGAAAGTTACGGCTAGCATATTGCAATTTTAGTTTTGACAAAATAGTGTAGTAAAAAAGTTTAATTTCAGTAAAATCTTAAATACTCACAAACTAGCATGTTAAAGTGTTCACAAATGTATTTAATATTTTCTGTAAAGATAATTAAGACTGCTGAAAGCAATAGTTGTTTAGAAAAGATACATCAAATTTGTGAAATTTAACCTTGCTAGTATACAGAGTGGACCATATAAATCGAGGCTGTACAATATCTCCAAAACTAAGCGTTGTAGAAAGAAATGTCTTGAATAAAGGTCGCTTGATATTATGGGGAGAGTAATTGCCATTAGTCGTGTTTTATTTGAAGGATGTTATGATGGTCATTTTAAGGTTAATTTAAATTGACCCTAATTGTAGGTTCCCATTTTAAAAAATTAACTTGACCCTAAAATGACCATCATAACCTCCTCCAAACAAAACACGACTAATGGCATTTACGTTCCCCCATAATATCAAGCATCTTTTATTAAAGATATTTCTTTCTACGACGCTTAGTTTTGGAGATATTGTACAGTCTCAACTTAAATGGTCCACCTGTATACAAGACCGGTGTCCCTTTATATAGGTCACACACAGTATTGTCTCTGTCTTTGTTACGACTTTATACCGACGATACAAGCCCATAAACATGTTAACTCAACGGTGCTCAAGTACAAGCGGGAAAGGGGAGGTTGAAATCACATCCTTCCACCCGCTGCGACAGAATGACGCATTTATCGTGGTTACTGAGTTCCAATGGCGGCACTGCAGTGTCATTCTTGGATACAGGAAATCAAAAGCGTACACATTCATATTTTACTCCTGATGAACCCACACGATGTTTCTGAGGATGGTTTTTTTGGTACGATTTACGTTTTACAAGGTCTTCAATATTTGGTGCAAAAAGTGAAGTGCACAGTCTCAAAAGATAAGCAAGGTGATTGTCATTTATCTTGCTGCGATACTCACGTTTAATGTATTTCATTTTTGGAAATGTTTGTTCCAGATATAAGTGGAGCCAAAGACTGCCATTAAACTAGATGCAAACAAACGTAATCTCGGATATCCAACGCAGGGTAAAGATTTAAACAATTCCCCACCCTTCTTTCTCAGAACATTTTACGTCGTGGTATTCTGCGATGCAAGTAGTTACATTTGTAGTTCGTGTGCAGCCTTACTACATGGAAACTTCAAAGGAGGGCAAAATAATTGCATTTTGATCTCAAATGTGTTTAGGTGCTCAAATTGTGAAGAGGATGTGTCATACAGTTGCTTCAAAAGTTCGATGCATTTTTCCAGGAGAACAACATTTATCGTGAACACGGAACGTAAGCATCCCTTGCCCTAATGCTATAAATCTGCTACTACCAGTTGTCCTTCCCACAATCGCAATTGTGCCATATATGTGTTCACGTCGTCAACTAAACACACTATATTTTGATTTGTACCCTGCAAGCGTGCATTGAATTTATCGAAATAATAAAATAGATCTGTTGAAAACGCCACGTCACACAACCATTCATCTTGTGTCAATTCAACAACTTGATTTCCCTGAAAGAATAATATAAAACACATCTATTATTTAAGACTGTCGAAAGAAACTATAAAATTGCATGGACATTACAATTGTTAGCATTTAATTTCGGATGCTTACTTTGTTTTTCATAAATTCAGCAATCACCTATTGTTGAAAGAAGTATCTTAATATGGGTCCCCTACTGAACTACCTGACATTACAATAGTATGGTAATTTTGAAAATTCCGTTCCCAGCTCTTGCAGGAGATTTAAAATTGTCTATGCGAAAGCTACTTGATCTAATGAAATTTGCGCATTTTACAAGAACTGACATGACGTTATTTAACGTAACGGACTTGGCACATAAAGCCTCCCTATGGATTATGCAGTGTAAGGGTAAAATGTCCGATTATTCAATATTGCTATGCTGTAAAAACTTACTTAGCCTGCCAATGAAACCATTTTCTCGTGCTTTCATAGAGGGCGCTGCGTCGGTCGCAACACTCACTAGTTTATCCCATGGAAGCTCAAATTTGTATGCAACCACATAAACAACGTTGAAAATGTCTTTTCCACAAATTGTGATTTTAAGGGACACTATATCTAACATTTCTTGCATAACATTTAACTCATTATCAATTCATTACCCTCAGAAATTCAATCAATTGCGCATCGTCAGATCTGTCCACCGATTCGTCCAGGGCTAGAGAAAAAATGTTAGTGATCTTACTTTGTCCTATAATTGGTTTTTCAAATCACAACGTAATTCTTCTATGCGTATCGTTACTGTACCTCGAGAGAGAAGACTGATGCAAATAAATTTACTAAATTGGGACATAATTCCTTTGCAGCAGCTAGGAAGTATTGTTTCATAAATTCGCCTTCGCTAAATGGCTTCATAGTTTTCCCAATAAGTTCCTGCCGTGTATAGGAAAGCTGCACGGCATGCTGAACATTAGGGTCATACTGAATAGGTGCTTTCATTTCTTTCAGCTTTTGTGATCTAGCTTCACCTGGAACAAAGATATGCGAAGTGTTAGTAGCACACACCTACAGACGATTGAATTAATTGAAATTCAAAATCTACAAACAACGCTGATTATTATTACATACCTGAAAGAATGTGTTTGCCATATTCACTTTGGTGGTATCTACGAAAATGTCGCTTAATATTTTGAAGAGAGGCGTACGATAAAGACTTCTAATAAATCAGGCACTTAACTTTATCGTCTTCATCTCGAATACAAAAATATTCGTACTCCCATTCAATGTGGAACGTATACTCTGTTGACATGGTACTACTACTCCGTGCCATCCGCCTCTGACTACTAGGTCTGTCTCTCGTTACCTTGGTCACTGGTGGGGGAAAGATAACACGTGTAGGGGAAGCGAGCACGTGCTGCAGGGTTGAGCAACCCTGTGTTAATTCTTCAGCTTCCATGGTGATACCAAAGCGTCAAACGCTCGGAAGCGTACGGCAGTCTGTTTTCGCTAACGCGCGAATAACGCGGCGTCAATCGTCTCGAGGCCTTTGTATATAGTTTAGAGAGCAACGCTATCTGAGCGTTGGCCGCCATTTTCTATCCAGTCTACTGAGTGAACAACATTCAGTCTTATGGGGCAATGCAGGGAAATTAAGAATTATTTCCATTCTTTGCAATTTTAGTGCAGTGACCATTAATTTTTAATATCTACATATAAAATCGCAGCATGGAGCTATAGGTCAACGCATTTTGGAGGCAATGCTCGGAAAATGTCATATTAATCGTGCATGGAAAAAGCGCGAATTTCAAATGCGAGGATAACTATTCTCATGTTTCCGCGCGTAGATTAGATTCAGGTGCCTCATAAGCAGAAGATGGAGGAAGGGGAGTTTCTGTCCCTTATCGGGGTGTTCAAAGACTCTTCTGAACTTAACTAGGGTTTTAAGGGTCGTTCGTCTACTTTCAATGAATGTTGTGATCCTCATGAACCTGACTAGACTTTCTTTTTTAATTCAGCTACAGATGTAATGTCCAACAGTGCGTAATTAAGCAACAGTACGGAGAGCTGAAGATCCGTAGTTGAAATCCCGACTAAGTCACTGAATTTTTTAGTCTGATTCCACCTTTCCAACCTTATCCTACACATGGCTTGTGTAGAAGAACAATTAATTATCAGGGCTGACCTTGCACATTAACCTCATACCCAGTAATGTTAACAAGAATGAGGGAGAGCATGAGAGGAGTCAGACTGTGAGATAACGTTCTGTATCAACAATGAGTTGTAAACTTAAGGAATAAGCTTACGTTTGCGTGAACAGGGAGGGCGCTATGTGTTACAATAGTGTGCAACATAATTCATAATATTGTGATTTTCTTTTCCATATGAATGCGCCTGCTAGGTACAGCAATCCATATCTGCGGAGTACAAATAATATTTCATACTAATTCTAAAATAACTACTCTGAATGGTTTTGCTTCTTCCCCGAGAAATGAATATTTTCATTCGATGTAGTAGTTGTTTTTTCATTCGTTGAAGTGCGAGTTAAAAGCATGCGTTGAGAAAGTTGTATGTTGTAACGATGAAGAAAGAAAGAAAGAAAGAAAGAAAGAAAGAAAGAAAGAAAGAAAGAAAGAAAGAAAGAAAAATCAGCGGGAAGATTTCGTAGCTACACCGCAGATCTTCTTCACTACAGAAGATATGAGTATGAAGATTCTTACACATTTCAAGTGAAGCCTGTATCATTACTCCAGATATCGGCAACTGCGGAAAAACTATTGAACTTCAGAGATGTGGTTTTACTACCAAAAGCTCATTGCATATTTAGTCGCACTTGGATTCATAAGTGGTATCGGCAAACGGATTTGGTTACAAATTTTAGTGCAATAAAATAAATAGGTATTAACATGCATGATAGATTCCTACATTTCGTATCACCGAACGTTCTCAATCTTCGTGATATGTTGCACATGTATATGAGTACTACATCTGAAGCGCAAATAGTACACCTTAGAGTCTGGAAGTGTGAATGAGAGTGTAAATCTGTGTGTGTGTGTGTGTGTGTGTGTGTGTGTGTGTGTGTGTGTGTGTGTGTTATGTTTATAAATATAACGCAACATATACAAAACCAAAGATTAACACAACAGTAAACGGGTGAACATTGCCGATGAACAATTATTCCAAAGGCACAGCCGCCGATATGACCTTAGATGTTAAAGACAGCATACTAATCAAAAAGAAAAAGAATTCAACGATGGTGTCCCAGGTTCGATTCCTGGCTGCGAAGATGGGAATTTTCCTCTATCCAAGATCATTCCTTATCCTCCTCAGAGTCTGGAAGTATAAATGACAGTGTGAATGTGTGTGCAATCTAATGTATAAAATCCAATGGCAACTGTATGTGAGTTAACACCATTGCCGATAGGTAATAAGTTATGAAGGTAAAAGGCCGCCAATATCACCACTGCAGTTAAAGACAGGGTATAAATGGAACAAAAAAACTCAACGATATCCGTTGAGCTAGCATTCCTTTGCGAAGAGTAGAACATTATGGATATAGATATAATGCTATTACATGCAACCAGTGACCTCCACCCTATGCTCTATGCCAGGCATGGAGAGCTTGAGCTCCGAGGGACCATGACAAACCCACCCTCCCAATACTCCTTCCACGCATCTGTCCTTGTAGACGTTCACTCGTCCCCACCATTGACAACAAACAATACACAGTAACGTAGGTGTGCTGTGATTAAGCAATGAGCATGATAAACTCCAAACAGCGATATCACTTAAGCAAAACTTGGGAAAAGGATTGCTTCTGTATTCAGGATGGCAACGAAGCTGCTTGTTTGTGTGGTATTCGGTTCCCTCATGTAAAACGTATCAGGCGGCATTTCCACTCTTCACATGCAAATGACTACGGACATGATAAACTTACAGGCATGATTAGAAACATTTAGTCATATTGTCGAGGAACATATTCATGATATATACTTTTAACGCATAGTAGGTAATGTGAAGCCAGTTAATACCCATACATTAAATAGAATAATGTACATTGTGCTTTTTGTTTACTAAGGGGGTGATAGGATGACACTTTTAGGTAATCTAAAGCAACAGATACTCTAAAAACATAGTAGACCACCACTTTCAGAAAGCTTAGTGCGTGCTAGTTACCGGATTTCAAAACGTATTGCTGAGAAAATGAAACCATTCCGTGATGGGAAATATGTACATTAAAGAGTGCATGATATTGGCTGCCTAAGATATTACACCTCATATGGTAGATTCTTTCAAAAACATAAGCCTGTCACGTCGCATTCTCTCTGAGAGAGTAATCGAAATGAACTGTGATGTTGAGGCACAGCTGATAACAGAAATGCAAACCTTAAAATGATTATCTTTGGCGCTGGATGAGACCACCGATATTGTAGGTAGATACTGCCCAATTGGCTGTGTTTATTAGGGGCATTGATGACAACTTCATTGTGCTAGAAGAACTGTTAGATTTAATACCGCCTAAAGGGTTGCACTCATGGAACTGACATTTTAATCCTTCCTACTGATGTAACAAAATATAACTTGATATGAGAAAACGTGTATCTAGCCACGGGTGGTGCCCATCAATGTCAGGGTCGTACGACGTGGTGTAGTGGTTACTATGCTAGCCTGTAGTTCCCGAGGTCGCTGGTTCAAATCCGGCGGAGGGCGGAGGATTTTTTCGGGCGTAAAAGTCCTTAGCCTGGCTTCCTTCGGAAGGGAAGTAAAGCCGGTGGTCCCGTGTCGGCGCGTAAAAGAACCTCAAGCCTGACAAAGAGGCCTCTGAGTAAAATTACCGGTCTTTTACGCCCAATATAGAATGGGACGCTAAGGACCATAGTAGTTAAAGAGCGTACATAAATAAAACTCAATTTTATCAATGTCAGGGTCATCCTCTGTGGTGTAGTGGTAACCATGCTAGCCTCTAGTTCCCGAGGTCGCGGGTTCAAACCCGGCGGAGGGCGATGGATTTTTTTCGAGCGTAAAAATCTTTAGCATGGCTTTCTTCGCCGGTGGTCCCGCGTCGTATATTTACGGCACGTAAAAGCACCTCAAGCCTGATAAAGAGGCCTCTGAGCAAAATTGCCAGTCTTTCACGCCCAATATAGAATGGGGCGCTAAGGACCATAGTAGTTAAAGAGCGTCCATAAATAAAACTCAATTTTTTATCAATGCCAGGAAAATACAATGGCTTTGTGAGTTTACCCATACATTTTTAAATGAGGAAGGTATTAACAAATAGCCTATATAGACTAGTTGGTGTTAATGCAGATGGCTTTGAAGCTGTTCACTGTATTATACACTGCGAGGCGCTATGTACTCATTCCGCAAGTTTGGTAAATGTAATGAACATAGTGATAAAGACCGTGAATCACATTAAGTCTAAATCCTGGCGTCATTGGCAATTCATGAGCTTCTTGGCAGATGTTGGCTCTGAATACTTCGATTTTACGTATTACTGCCAAGTAGGGGTACCATGCTCCATAGATGTTTTCAATTTGCTCTACGAAATTCCTAGCTTCTTAGAACAGGAGATTAGTGTTGGACATTTTAATGAATTTATTGTACTATATTTTATACTGTTTACATGCTATCTAATGTATATTACCTATAAAATAGTTCGTGTTATTCTGATGCATACATTATTATGTATATTTACAGGGGACCACTATCTCAGAAATATCGGATCCACAATGGATTAGTGATCTCGCCTTTTTAACAGATCTCACACATTATCTCAATTAACTCAATACCCAGCTGCAAGGTAAAGGTCAAGAATGCAGTAAAGACATGTATGTCCAAATTACGTCTATGGCACCATCAGCTTGCACAAAATGTCACGTGCCACTTTACATGTTTAAATTCTACGGAAACTAAAACACCTCATCTGTATACAAATTAAATATTAATTCTGGACAACTTTTAAAGAGAATTTGAAGAAAGGTTCGGAGAGCTGTTATGGAACAAGGCACGCAACTATTTTTTAATCATTTGAATTTGAATGTAGTAGAAGCTCCTCTTCATTTACAGTTGGAATCAATTGCATTGGAAAATAGTACCCGGGAAATAATCAAGGGGAAAACACGGCTTGGAACTCCACGGAATGTTGCCAACGGACTTGTACTCCAACTTGAGAGTCTGCATGCTGCATTGTGTCACTGCTTGGTTCGACATATACATGCGAACAACTATTTTCGAAATTGAACTGTTTTAAAGCTCATAATGTGCTCCAGATTAAACGATGACACCCTTGTCTCAATATTACGTCTCTCTACGAGAACTATCCAGCCTGACATAGATAACTTAGTGTAATGAAAAAGGTGCCAGCGGTCCACTACTCGCCCTTCAACAGTACAAACAGTTAAATGCGATTTACCCACCACTGAGTATTTGCAGGTTGAATCTATGTGCCGCCACTAATACGTCGAGACTGATAGTTCTAGTGCGATGGGAAGTGGGAGGAGAATGAGGACATACCAACCCTCCTGAAGCAGCTCCCCATCACTGCTCTATGCTCTCAGCGCGGTCTCATGATTTGAGAACACGCATTTTATTGCTTGTCTAGGCTCTAGATTTGCCGAAAGTTGACGTGGCTTCATTGTGTAGGGCATTCCCAGAAATGTCATCATTCAGCACAGCTAGCATACATATCCGCAAATGTAAAGGGAATTAACACATCTATAGGTATAATAGGTACATATTAAACATCTAATTGTGTAAGTAACGAAACGCAAAATTGTATTTGTGTCAAAATAAAAGACAAAGGGGTGAAACCATAAACACCAGTGTTGAATACAACCCTTTCCTGCGGGGAAGGGGGATATGAAAATTCACAGGTGGGAATGTCGTAATTTAAATTAAGAGTAATTAGGTATAGGTTAATTATCTTTAAGAATAGAATTAAGAGAATGAATAAAATAATGATAGAGCATGATATAGCTTTACATTTACAGCAAACTATGCGTCGAGGCCTTTTCACAGCATGTCTGTGGACATCACCAACAATGGAACTTTCTGTGGGTTCCCTGTTCCTTCAGTCGATACCTTCACACAAGCTTGAAGCGCATCCTGACCCATCCTATTTCTATTTTTTAGGTGAAACATTCTCCTTTAACTCTTACAATTTCTATCTCCTACAGTCCCGCAATATTCCTAATAACGGATGAAGAGTCCCCTGATATTAACGGGAATGGGCACGAAATATCGGTAGATATTGTATTTAAGAGATTGTCTTAACCACCCCCATACATTTTTCCAGCTTCTGAAAATGTTGTAAAGGATGTTAAACATCTTCTGACAGTGAAGCAATTATCGGAATGGTAGAGTACGTTTTTAGATAAACATAATAGATGAAACTTCTTCTTTATTCCCATAGTTATTTAATAACAGTTTTTACACAATACAGAAACCCCAACAATAATATAGAACGAAATAGGAGTAAAAGTGATGAATTTGGAGATTTCCCGGACCATTAAATTGAACATTTTAAAAACGGCACATACTCCTCAAACGTTAAGAAAAATTAGCTCGTGTTAGGGCAGAAAGGTGTAAGTACTGATTATGTAATCTTACAGGAAACAAAAGGTAAATTTGCAATTCACCTGACAAAATGTATACAAATTAATCAGATGTTTTTCTCTTCCAGTACGTTTTCCCAATATTTTGTTTTCCTTAATTAGTTATTTTTGTTCCCTTGCATAAATATTCTAATAATTTCATAACATATTTCAGGGGATGTCGTTCAATTTTCTTGACTTATACGCTTATGATTTTTTAATTATAACTTATATCTTTGTGTACCCCTTTATTTATCTTTTAGATAAATTCAGAACTTGATAGCATAACATAGAATTACGGGTAATATTTCCATCTAAGGAATATTTTCAAAATAATAAAAATTAATATTTATTTAAAGCAACATAATACCTAGCATTAATGTTATACATTTATAATGCAATGAAGAGTCACTTTATTTATCTTTTTCCTTATTTTATCAAGTCAATCAGGTTAGCATGTAGGGCAACCAATTTGCAGCGCTTTTTGGAACATTCTCTGAGATATTGTAATGCATTTTCCAAAGCCTTAAACAGAGTACAAATATAACTATTGACAAGCATTTCGACTTCAGTAATTTTAAGAATATTATAACAAATAACAACTAAAAAACTCTAAGATATACTATATGAGTTTGTAAATACAGTTCTTTTCAACCCTTTTGTCACTATCACTATTCACATTTTCTTCTCCAAGACTATCTTCCAAAATGCCTGGAATAATATTTCGGATGACATCGGCTGTCAAAATATTTTGGTAATAGGGATGGAATATCTACCTCATGAATTAGAGGCAATAAATCAACAAGATATGTTTTCTTCTTTCGGCTTATGGGATCATTTTTAACTTAATGGAGGTTTCAGTGTATCACGTCCAAATCCTCTTATCATTGACATGGACTTGAAGTCTGCGTGTCTTCTAGTGCTTCCTTATACATGAGTATTTCTTCCCCTTTGATGACTCTGACCCATTGTACATTCTTCCAGAAAAAGTTGTCCCCATCATTAGTTTTCTTCCTCTGCAAGGAGCACTTCAGAAGCCTGAAAAATTGGAAGAAGTCCTCCTAGCTCATTCCAAAAATTCCAAATTTTTGCTCTCTTGTTTGTCGCAGTAACTGAATCCGATCATAAGGGTGGAAAATGTGAGCTTTTGTTCTTTTCTTGGCATTTTCTATTTCCAACACTTAAAACGTTGGAGAGTGTAATTAGAAAACATAAGGTTCTGTATTTGTGGAGAAGGGTACAAGTCGGTCTATACCTGCGTTCAAACTCTCAGATAAAGGGGCTAAAGGAGTATGTCATATATATATATATATATATATATACACACATTTCTGCCCAAACTAATTTTACCTTTTTTGTCTTTACGTCCTATTGCAAATTAAGATAAAGATGGAAGTATTGAAAATTAACATATAGCCTTTTGCTAAACAAAATCGGAGTCATTTCCTTACAAAGGGAATAGATATCTCATTTTCACCAAAACTTCACTTCTGCTCTAGCACGAGCGAATTATCTTCCACAAAACTTCTGATCAAGATTACCGCCATCAATGCAAGGAAATAATTATGAGCTACAACTAGAGGGATTATTAAATTGTCTGGCTTGCTGATTCGTTAGTAAACCCACTCTACTTCTTCTTTCTCTATACTCTGTGGTCCCTAGTGAAACAATGTATTAAACAAAGAGCATACCCTTATGTTCCGGCTTTACGAGCCTTACATTGTTGTCACAGCAAGCTTTCGCTACACAAGAGATAGTTACACGTTATTTATAGTTACTCTCTTTTGAAATGATATTTATAATGTAACCTGTTTTACCTCCCTGAGACAACACGGACCGCTAATTATGGTGTAAGAATAAACATACTTTCGAAAGTCAACTGAGTTTCACCTTTAAAGTTGAATCTGTGCTGCTTTCCTTAACATATTAATGTATTACAAAACAATTTAAAACTTAGAACTGAACGCACTGTAAGATTCAGATACAATAATAAGCATGAATTATCGAAATATAAACATGTAAACGTTAATGAATTACCTTACTTTTCTGCTTTTAACGACTAATGATGTTCCAGCTTTTGATTTTTAAGCCTGTGAAAGAAATACATTATCCGAGACAACCTGTGCAGGCGCGAGGAGGTTCTGCAAGGAATAGAAACGAGTTTTCGAGAACCTGCTTCTAAATGCTTGTGATTATCATGAGATTAAATGTACAGAAAGTTCTCATTATAGGAAGCACGGCATGTGGCAAGTCTGACAAAGGTGGGTGCCGAAACACGTCGGCGCTGTAATGAAGTAATGACACTGGTTTCTGCCGCTTTCAGGTCACGTGTTATTCCTTTCCACATTTTGCTAGTTTATACCTGCTTCCTTTTATTCCAAGCAGGCCATTTTAGTATATAGGAAATGCTTAGAGGGGAGTAAGCTGTGTTATGAGTTTGCATTTGAAAGGAATTAGCGTGAAGACACCACGGAAATATAGTGCCTGTAGGTAATTACTCAAACAGGAAACTATTCTAATTATTTGGATATCCAGCCAAGTCTGTAGATATTTAAACTATAGGGACATTTGGAGCTATACCAACAATAAGAAATTCGACATGTTCACAAATTTTAAAACAGAAGTATTCTGTGAATTTCTCGCTAAACAGCTGCAGAAATAAGTTCACGAAAATTTTATCTGTCCATAGACAGTGTTACAAAATCATCGTTTTGGCAGCTTTGGTGTATTCTGCTATTGCAAATGGGCCTTACATATATTTGTTGATAAACAGCAAAAGTTGCAGAAGCCACCGTATGGAAACTAAGCTTGACTTCCCAAATGTATATAAAATGATCATTTCTAGCATTTCAAACTTTTTGGCTCGCATTTGTTGGCATTTATGTCTCATCAGCAAGAACTAGGAATAAGGTCATTTATGGTTAAGAAGCGAAACGAAAGTCAGCGTTATATCCATAATTCGGTGTATGGAATGCCGCACGCTCGCTGCAGAAGAAGAATAAGATGGTCACAGGAAACACACTGAACGTAATTTTTCAATTCCTGAAGCTGCAAAATCAATGGGTATTACTCACTTCCCCGTCCGTTTCAAGTATTTAGAACACTCCATTCGTTCAAAATGGAATTTCGTTCGGGTTGCATGCTTAAGGTGGTAAACTAGTCACTGTTTGGTCCAAAAGTGGTATTTAGGGCCGTTTTCGGGCGTTAAGGTTTGAGTGGATGGCCTTGTGCTTGGCATGTTGTAAGAACATAAAATGAGACGGTGGCGGCATCAGAGATACAGGAAGGGTAGCGCCCTGGTGAGTGGTTCAACGCAAACAAAAGGGTTAGAAGGATTGCTGAACATTTGAAATTTATCTGAAATTCTCAAGCCTGATTGTCAACAACTGAAAGCGGGAACCAGTACGGAAACGAAATTAAAATACTCATACTTAAAGGGAAGTTCACCAAAGTCGAAATCAGAACCACAGATTTAGTCAAGTTTCAGGTTCCCCATTTCTATGATCCATTGTATTAATAGTGTGCGCCTGTCTTCATAGCAGAAATTATTTAAGGATGCCGTGAACGATAAAGCCGCTAAATATATATTTATTCACAAGCTTGGGAAAGCAAATCCAGAACAAAAAGGAGCACACAAAGCTTTAATATACGTTATTTACTATAAGAGGCTAAGGATGACGCTTTAGTAAGAAAAATAAGAGATACCAATTTCACGGCTGCTAGAAAATGTTCGACATTTGTTGGCCTGAATTATGTTGGTTGAATTGCAAGAAGTTGAAATAGTAAATCGCACAGTTACAAAGAAATTGCTAGTCCAAGATCATGGTTGTTTTCCGAAACATACATAACTTGCTGGCACAGGAACAGTCTTTTTAATAACTGTATACAGATGTGCATGTCCACTTAAACAGTGACAGAAGAAATTCCAGGATATGTAATCTTGGAGTTAATTTCAAATAAGAGATAGAATTATAATAATACAAATAAAATATGTTTTCAGCTTTCATATTTAAATAACTACACTTATTAAGCTCCTTTGATGTTATTTTAAAAAATGTAACAAAAACAAAAATTCAGCTTCAGCCGCACAAAATAGACAATGTACGCCGTCTTTCTATAATTTTTGCTGGGCGTTAATATGTAAGTCTTTAAAATTTTCTATATCGGTAAATAGGTCGTATATTATTATAATGGACAGAAGTATTGTTAATTCTGATGTTATCATATAATAAATTAAAGTGACTCGTTACATATTAATTCATATCACAATAGCACTTGGTATTAACTGAGAAGCGCTTTCGAGAGACGTGTTTCTCTCATCTTCAGCCCTGGTTGACTGATTTGTCATTCACTCCCTTGATCCCCAAGAAGTAATTCAGTAGATGATTTTTCTGCCCTCTGCTGGGAAAAGCTGAGATCTTGTGGTCTTGAATATACTGCCATCTTTAGTGAAGATTGGAAACTCGTCTGTCTTCTTTCTTCTCTCTTGTAATTTGATTGGATAAGCTGCATCAAGTAGTCTGTAGGCGGTATTTCAAAATTCAAAACATTCTTGATGTTAAGATGAATGAATATCTTTTCCCAAATTTCCAATTGTGAAGGAATCTGTATAGGTTTTAATAGTTTTATCTCTTGTCCTATTTCATGCTTATTACTCCAAAAAGGGTTGGCAACTGCAGATTTATCTATTTCTTTTAGTTTTATATTTCTCTGGTGTTCACTTAGCCTTATTTTTAAATTTCTTTTTCTTCTACCATTATATGAGGCTTGGCAATCTTGACATGAAATCTGATAAATCCCTGACTTTTTTAAATAATCAGCTGTGTTAGTCAAAGGTGTATTCAGCATATTTCTCAAACTATATACCTACACTCTGAGGTGTAAGTTGGTTATGAAATTTTCTGAATAATTTTTCAAAATATTTAAACGTCACTGGGTGGTATGTAAATTTCTTATACAATTCAATATACAAGTCAGTCCGTGCCATCTCGATAACATAAATTACGAATTTCAGATAAGTGCTACATCTGAGCCATCTCGATAACATAAATGTAAAAATGTAAGACAAGTGCTACCGTTTGAGCTACCTCAATAACATAAAAGTAAGACTGTAAGATAAGTACTACAGACTGAGCTAACTACATAAAGTAAATGTAAAAAATGTAAGACAGGAGCTACAGTCTGTGCCATCTAGATAACATAAACGTAAGAATGGGAGACAAAAGCTACAGTCTGCGCCATCTCGATAAAATAAAGGTAAGAATGCGAGAGAAGTGCTAAGGGCAGAGAGATCTCGATAAAATAAATTTAACACAAGTGCTACAGTCTGTGCCATCTCGATAACATAAACGTTAGAATGGGAGTGAAATGCTACAGTCTGTGCCATCTCGATAACATAAACGTAAGAATGGGAGTGAAATGCTACAGTCTGTGCCATCTCGATAACATAATCGTAAGAATGGGCGTGAAATGCTACAGTCTGTGCCATCTCGATAACATAAACGTAAGAATGGGAGTGAAATGCTACATACAGTCTTGTCATCTAGATAACATAAACATAAGAATGAGAGAGAAAAGCTACAGTTTGTGCCATCTCGATAACATAAACGTAAGAATGGGAGTGAAATGCTACAGTCTGTGCCATCTCGATAACATAAACGTAAGAATGGGCGTGAAATGCTACAGTCTGTGCCATCTCGATAACATAAACGTAAGAATGGGAGAGAAATGCTGCAGTCTGTGCCATCTCGATCACATAACCGTTAGAATGGGAGTGAAATGCTACAGTCTGTGCCATCTCGATAACATAAACGTAAGAATGGGAGAGAAAAGCTAGTCTGTGCCATCTCGATAACATAAACGTAAGAATGGGAGTGAAATGCTACAGTCTGTGCCATCTCGATAACATAAACGTAAGAATGGGAGTGAAATGCTACAGTCTGTGCCATCTCGATAACAATAACGTAAGAATGGGAGAGAAAAGCTACAGTCTGAGTCATCTCGATAACAATAACGTAAGAATGGGATAAAAGAGCTACAGTCTGTGGCACCTCGATAACATAAACCTAAGAATTGGAGAGAAAAGCTACAGTCCGAGCCATCTCGATAAAATAAAGGTAAGAATGCGAGAGAAGTGCTAAGGGCAGAGACATCTCGATAAAATAAATATAAGACTAGTGCTACAGTCTGTGCCATCTCAATAACATAAGTGTAAGAATGGGAGTGAAATGCTACAGTCTGTGCCATCTCGGTAACCTAAGAATGCGAGACAAGTGCCACACTCAGAGCCATCTCCAGAACACAAATGTAAGAATGTGAGACAAGTGCTACAGTCTGAGGCAACTAGCTAGTATAAGTGCAAAAATGTGAAACAAGTGCCACAGCCTGTGACATTTTAATAACATAAATGTAAGAATGTCAGACAAGTGATACAGTCTGTGCCCTCTCCATAAAGTAAATCTAAGAATGTAATACGAGAGCTACAGTCTGAGCCATCTCGGTAACATAAGTGTAAGAATAGGAGAGAAGTGCTACAGTCTGTGCCATCTCGGTAACCTAAACCTAAGAATGCGAGTCAAATGCCACACTCAGAACCATCTCTGTAACTTAAATGTAAGAATGTGAGACAGGTGCTACAATCTGAGCCAACTAGGTAATATAAGTGTAAGAATGTGAGATAAGTACTACATCCTGTGCCATCTCCATAACATAAATGTAAGAAATGTGAGACAAATGCTACGGTCTGTGTCATCTGGATAACATGAATGTAAGAACATGAGAGAAATGCTACAGTCTCAGCCATCTCGGCAACATAAATTTAAGAATCTGAGACAAGTGCTAGTCTGTGGCATCTCGGTAATAAAAACGTAAGAATGTGAGAGCAGTGAGTCTGCGCCATTGCGGTAATATAAATGTAAAATGTGAGAGAAGACCTACAGTCAGTGCCATCTCGGTAGCATAAATGTAAGAATGTGAAACAAGTGCTTGAGTCTGTGCCATCTACTTAACACAAATGTAAGAAGATGAGTCAAGTCTGAGCCATTTCAATAATAAACGTTAGAATGGGAGAGAAATGCTAGGGGTCTATGCCATCTCGATAACATAAATGTAAGAATCGGAGAGAAGTGCTACAGTCTGTGCCATCTCGATAACATAAATGTAAGAATGGGAGAGAAATGCTACAGTCTATGCCATCTCGATAAAATAAATGTAAGAATCGGAGAGAAGTGCTACAGTCTGTGCCATATCGACATAAATGTAACAACCTGCGACAAATGCTACAGTCTGTGCCATCTCGGTAACATAAACATAAGAATGTGAGACAAGTACGTCAGGCTGTGCGATCCTGGTAACATAAGTGTAAGAATGTGAGACAAGTGCTGCGGTTTCAGCCATCTCGCTAACATACATTTAAGAATCTAAAACAAGTGCTAGTCTGTGGCAACTCGGTAACAAAAATGTAAGAATGTGAGACAAGTGAGTCTGCGCCATCTCGGCAATATAAATGTATAAATGTTCAAATGTGAGAGAAAACCTACAGTCTGATCCATTTCGGTAGCATAAATGTAGGAATGTGAGATAAATGTTAAGAGTCTGTGCCATCTCCGTAACACAAATGTAAGAAGATGAGGCAAGTACCACAGTCTGAGCCATTTCAATAACATAAACGTAAGAATGGGAGAGAAATACTACGGTCTGTGTCATCTCGATAACGTAAATGTAAGAATGTGCGACAAATCTACAGTTTGTGCCATCTAGGTAACATAAATGTAAGAATGTGAGAGACAATTGCTAGAGTCTGAACCATCTCAGTAACATAAATGTAAGAATATGCGAGACAAGTGGCAAAGTCTGATTCATTTCAGGAACATGAATGTAAGAATATGAGAAGGAAGCGCTAGAGTTAGAGCCATATCAGCAAGTTAAATGTAAGTATATGACAGACAAGTGCCCAGAATCTGAGTGATCGCAGTAACACAAATGTACGAATGCGAGACACAAGCGCTACAGCTTGAGCCACCTCGGTTACAGAAGTGTAAAAATGCGAGATAGAAGCGCTAAAGCTTCAGCCATTTTTTCCACAAAGCATAAAAATGTGAGACAAAAGCGCTACAGCTTCAGCCATCTCTGTCACACAATTGTACGAATACGAGACACAGCTCTGCAGTCCGAGTCATCTCTGTAGCACATATGTAGAAATTTGGGACGCAAGGGCTATAGTCTGAGCCATTTCGATAATATAAACGTAAGAATGGGAGAGAAATGCTAGAGTCTAACCATCTCGATAATATAAATGTAAGAATTGGAGAGAAGTGCTACAGTCTGTGCCATTTCGATAACGTAAATGTAATGAGAGAGAAAGTGCTACAGTCTGTGGCATCTCGATAACATAAATGTAAGAATGTGAGAAAAATGCTAAAGTCTATGCCATCTCCGTAACACAAATGTAAGAATGTGGGGCATACATTTCGGTAACTCGCATACGCGAATGTGAGGACAAATGCTGGTGTCTGAACCAGCTCGCTGACACAAATACTAATGAACGAGTGGAAGTGACAAGCGTTACCCCAAGTCATTTTGGCAACACAAATGAACGAATGCAAGTCACAAGCGCTACCCTCCGAGTCATTTCAGCAACATCAACGAAAGCGAGCACAAGCTGTAACCCCTGAGCCATTTCGACAACAGAAATGGACGAATGCGTACCCACTTGCGCAGTGTGGCAGTACAAATGAACCAATGCGAGACACAAACACTAGTCCCTAAACCTCACTATTGCAAACGTTTGAATAACTACAGTTTTCTAATATTCAATTGATTCCATAATTTTAATTATTTGAAGAATAAATATTGTATTTTTCGAAATATGATAGTGTCAAACTCGTATTTAATTAATGTGTCCGAGACCAATTTTGTAATCATTAAAACACCCAGTATTTTGCAGTCTGGATGGTGAATGTTGCCTCAAAAACTTCAGAAAGAGATGCCGTCATTGGAACATTGAGAGCTGTTGAAAGCTGTCTGTGTCAGAGCCCAAGTAGCGCCTCCTGTGTCTAAAGTATTTGCAACGGGAGTATAACAACTGGCAATGATGTATAACAATGTTTATATGAATTATGGATGCTTTTAATCAAATTCACTCACCTCCCATAGCGTATCTTTTTGTTACTCCTACGTTTTGAAGAATGCATCATAGTTCAAGAAGAAATGCTTACCGTTGTAATAGTGCTGAAGCATCATCGAAAAATCAAAATTAAACGTAGATGAACTTCTTGCGTCCGTCTTCCATCAATTTCATTTAAAGTTCATTTTACTGTTGCATATTTTAAACCTTCGCATTATAAGCTAACTTTTTGCATAAAATCTTCTCTTGTTGTATAGTAGAATAAGCTGTAAAGAGCGTGTTAACTGCCTGTAAACCAAGACATAGCTGACAGTTACTTAAATAACACTGCATACCGTATTTGCAAACACTTCATCAAAACAAACTATGGATGTTCATACTCAAATCTGAGAAGCGAAACTGAAAAACCTTAGCTATCTCCCATCGGAATGAATTATTTTTACTACTTCTAACACATGGAAGTTACGAAATAAAAAGTAACAGTTTATATCTCCACTTGTGAATAAAGAAGGTAGGCATACAAATATGGATGTTTCTGGACCCCGCCCGCTTTGCTGAAATTTACCTTACCTTTTAGTAGATTGTAGAAATCGCTAATGCACGAAGCATGATTTACACACAGCACACAACGATCCCTTGTTACAGAAACGATTTATGTGTCATGCAAGTTCCAGGGTAACGCTCAGGATCCACGTCTTCAATCTATTCTGGTTTATTATCTGCTCTACGAATGCTTCAACTTGCAATTTAGGTTTACTTTTTGTGAACGAAAAATACAATATAACATACTAACATCATGATTGAACGCAAAACTTTCCAAAATTCTTTATTATTCTGCCACTGCAGCAGAAGAAGGTGTGTGTCAAATTAACCATAATTACGCATTGAAACGATTAAAACAAAAACTAAATATTTATGCACCCCAATCTAAAGTAATCGAGATGAACGTTTGCATGCTTCTTCAACAACAGCAGCCACATTTACGGGAGATGCAAGATGACAATGCAGTAAAACGTAAGATGTGAGGAACTGAGGACCAGCTGTTTAACAGATAGTGGATTAAAGCTTTCTGTAAAAATTAAGCGCAGTAGTAATAAAAGGGGACTTCAACCACACTTCAAATACTAATTTATGCAGTAATTTCTCCATCCACCTTTCCCCCTCCCCGTATTCCAGGACTCCCTTGCTGACAATACAGGCGACCATCATTAATCTTTTATTGTTTGGTGAACAATGGATGACAGGTTCCTTTGTCAGCCCCATCCTCGCACAGAAAAGACGATCCTAATTAAACTTCTTTTGCTGTCCTCCCGAAAAAGGCAGATTGGATTCTATTCACCCCAAATGCGATCTGAACACCTGCGATCACGGAACACACACACACACACACACACACACACACACACACACACACACCTGTATCCTTCTTCCCTCCCTCTCAGAATTCCGCACTAACCCCAAACACCTGTGTAACATGAATTATACAGCTACGCCCTTCTACTCCACCCTCGGCATTCCATTGTTTGCTTTGCACCTGACCCGCACTGACTCTTCCAACGAACATGGAACACACACACACACACACACACACACACTGCATCCACCTTCCCTCCTCCTCAGCATTCCATTATAAAAACCCCAAACACCTGCGGGACATGAAATACACATGTGTTGTTCTATCCCACCCTCGGCATTCCATTCTTTGCTTTACACCCGGCCCGCCAGACACTTCCAAACAACGCAATCAAAACTTTGCACAGCATTTACCTTTCTGCAATACGGCATAATAACAATTGCATCATTCCAACTTCTACATACCATTACACCAGATCCCGTCTCCTCTCAATTCTCTTCCATCGCAAGCAAAAAACAAACACAAACAAAACAAAAAACACGCCCCAACCTGCAGAACGTTTTCCCCTCTTCCCAAACCCCCCCAGCAATATATGCGATGCCATGAACCGGTTTTGAAGCACTCGCATATAAGGAGACCCATTTGCCACCGCCTGAAACATTAGTTGATGCGTAATCGCGTCGATAATACAATGGATGATTTTCGGAGTGCACAGAAAAGGTTCATCATTTCACTTATTACCATAAGCGTCATGCAACGGCATCATGCATTACATATCGTGTAACATCCCTTTTTATCATGACCAAATTTCTCGCGGCATAGGCACGGGCAACTATCCTGTCTACGGAAAAAGCAACATGTAAGTACAGATTTCTTTTTTTTCTTTCGAGAGAAAGCTATTTCTAAAAACGTTTACACTGAGAAAATAAAATGACTCATTGAATTCACTTCTTTACAGGGATGCTGATTCCGTGGGGTGGAACCAGCACGATTTCAATGAGGTGGCGGTTTCGATGAGGTGGATTTCAAGTCACGCATACCTGTGCCATTCGGAGTACTCCAACGGATATACTCATGCACTCCTATGCGACAAGCTGGAGGTGCACGATCAGATGACCTCATACTTCCAGTGCAATGAGAAGTGCAGCGTATAGCAGTTCAGGCAGAGAAAATTAAATTAAGTAGCAATGTAAAATTAATTGCACGCAATACTATCGTACAATGGTATCTCGGTATATCAGTATAACTAACCCCGAAAATCATTATATATATATATATATATATATATATATATATATATATATATATATATACAGGATGCATCTTTATTGGTGGGGGAACGTGTTCCTAACATCAAAACAGTAAAGAACGTTCATATGTGCATGGGTCTGAAAATCAACCGTTTCGTTGTTATAGGTCAAAGAAGACGTATTCCATGAGTGAACAGATGGATATGCACTACACGTATGGCAGTGCAGACGGCAATGCGGCACGAGCACGTGAAATTTATGCAGAAAGGTACCCTGACAGGCCGTTACCGTGTGCAAGAGTATTCGCATGAATTCACCAACGCTTGGGAGAGAATGGCGCATTTGAGAGTACTAGGGCTGTTGGGAGACGAAGAGCGGTACGAGACATTGAGCTTGAAGAACGAGTTCTTTGTGCTGTGGATGCAGACCCATCACAAAGCACAAGACATATGGCTGTAAGGGAAAGAGTTAGTCTGACTATCTGGAGAATTCTGCATGAAAATCTTCTGTACCCGTATCACTTCAAGGTGTGCAAGGATTAAATGAGGCGGACTTTGAGCTAAGAAGACGTTTCTGTCAACGCATGTTACAACTATGCGCTGTGTTCATCAATTTCGTAGCCTGTATCTTATTCACAGATGAGGCTGTTTTCACTCGCGACGGCATTTTCAATTTTCATAACACTCATAACTGGGCATTTGAAAATCCTAATGAAGTACTACAGGACAAGCAACAACAGAGGTTTTATCTCAACGTTTGGGGTGGAATGATTCATGATCACTTTATTGTCCCCTACTTTTTCCCTCCGCTTCTGAATGGACAAACCTATCTCCAATTTCTCAGAAATTAGTTGCATCACTTAACTGACAATGTGCCTCTGGACATCATCCAACCAATGTGGTTTTTACACGATGGTGCTCCAGCTCATTTCAGTATGATGGTTCGTAAGTTTTTGAATGATCGATTTCCGCAAAAATGGAATGGTCCAGGAGGACCCATTGCATGGCCTGCTCGATCGCCTGATTTGAATCCAATGGATTTCTTCGTCCGGAGACATTTGGCGCCCTTGGTTTATGCGACTACTGTACCTGATGTTGACATTTTGAGAGGACGTATCCAAACTGGATTCGGCCAAAGACGAAACGCACCAGGAATTTTTAACAGAGCACGGCAGAGGATGGAACGCATGCTTACTGCATGCACCGAAGCAAGAGGAAGCCACTTCGATCAATTTTTGTAACTTTCGATTTTGTGTTGTAACTCTCAAATAAATCTTTTTCAGAGCACGTTTATATATACTTTTTAGTGTTTTGAAGTCAGGAACACGTCCCCCAAATATATGACACCGATAAAGACACAGCCTATATATACACACACAGAGTGAGTCACCTAAAACTTCCACAGCAAATGTTTCGGAAATGTAAAGTGCTATTGATTATTATTAAATTGAGTTATTTATGAACGCTCTTTAACTATAATGGTTCTTAGCGTCCCATTCTATATTGGGCGTGAAAGACCCGCAATTTTGCTCAGAGGCCCCTTTATCAGGCTTGAGGTTCTTTTAGGTGCCTTAAATCTACGACACGGGACCACCGGCTTTACTTTCCTTCCGATGGAAGCCATGGTAAGGAATTTTACGCCCGAAAAAATCCATCGCCCTCCGCCGGGTTTGAACCCGCTACCTTGGGAACTAGAGGCTAGCACGGTACCACTAGTCCACGGAGGACGACTATGGTGCAGCTTTCACAGCATTGATTGGTAGTCAGGGGCTCGTACACTTAGCCTATAAACAAATTTTAATAATACTGAGAAAGTGTATTTTTGAGCAAACATACAATTTTTTAAATGGAACATTGCCTAGTTACATCACAAAATAAAGGTACGGTAAATTAGAATGTCATTGGCGTTTGTTGCAAGATTCTAATGCAAGTGGTTTACGAGAAACCTTATTTTGAAACTTTTACGCACCGACACTTTTACAATCTGTGGTAGCACAAACCAAAGAAAAACAAAAGGGAATTACAATACTTCTGTGGATTCTTACAAGTAAAGAGAACATAGCCCTTTAAGGTTGTGTTCAAAATGACTACCGGCAGCTTCAATACACGCTTCTAGTCTGCTATGGAAAGACTGCTGCAGACATTCTAGCATTTCAGTGGAAATTCCAGAGCAGGCAGCAGTAATAGGTCGTTTCATATCGTCTGGTGTAGTTGGTACATCCTTGTAGGCAGTGTCTTTCAGCCTTCCCCACAGAAAAAACTCTAAAGGGGTCAGATCCGGTGAACGGGCCGGCCGAGGTACAGGTACTCTTCGTCCAATCCAACGACTTGGAAACAATTCGTTAAGAAAAGCTGTAGTACTTCGTGCACTATGGGGTGGACAGCCATCATGTTGGTACCACAGGTTCCTCTCAGTCTGGAAAGGATCGTCTTCTAGCATCTGTGGCAAATGGTCTGTAGGAGGCGCGATACTTGTGCGAGTGCATTGTTCCTTCTATGAACAAAGGGTCTATGAGCTGATGGTTCACTATCCCACACCACACGTTTAAGTTTCATGGACGCTGACGTCACCACCTGACGAAGCCAACGAGGATTGTCAGCAGAGCAATAGTGCATGTTTCTGCGGTTTACCTAGCCATGATTAATACATATTGTCTCATCACTAAACAAGATATAAGATGAATCTGGAGTATAATGTCTTAATGCCCATGTAAAAAAGTTAACACGATTCTCAAAATCCTTTCCATACAGCTCCTGACGGAGAGAGATGTAATAGGGATGGAACCTATGTCGATGGAGAATGGCGCAGTACACTTGCCTGAATTATGTCACTTCCACGTCGATTGTGCGGGAAGTAATTTTCGGATATACTGCAACGGCAGCCAAAACATTAATTTCTGCCTCTTTTCCGGTCACTTGTTTGTTTCTATTACGTTTTCTAGGTGTTGCAGTACGCCTTTCACGAAATTGGTTGAAGAGGTTCATAAATAATTGCCGAGATTGTTGACGTCTCTTTGGATACGTTTCCGATACACCGTACAGGAACGAACTGCATTTTTCCTACACTTTCCATACACCATGAGCATGTCGGCTTTTACTGCATTAGTAAATCCCAACTTCCACTCACGACTTACTGCCTGAACTGTCACAAACTAACTGACCAGAAAGTCGCAATGCCATCAATGAACAGAAAACACAATGCAAACAAGCATTACAACATCATACCTAGCAACTAAGCAGGTTGAATGGGACAAACAATTGTCGGGGTGGAAACGTTTCAAAATACGATTTCTCGTAAACCACTTGCAATAGAATCCTGCAACAAAGACCATTGACATTCTAATTTACCCTACCTTTATTCTGTTGATGTAACTAGGCATTGTTTTATTTAGAAAATTGAATGTTTTTTCAAAAACTACACTTTCTCAGTATTATTAAAATGTGTTTATAGGCTAAATTTATGAGCCCCTGACTACCAATCAATGCTGTGAAAACTGCACATCAATAGCACTTTCCATCTCCGAAATATTTGCGCTGCAAGTTTTAGGTGATTCAACCTGTATATATGCATACATATGCAATAGTATAGTAAATCAGTATCTCCGTATAACTAAACCTGGAATTCATAATATCTTCACAGAATTCAAAAGCCGACGCCTCTACCTAAAAACGAGATACATTCGCAGAATAGAGGGGCAGAGGATATAGTAGAATACCCTCTTGAAACAAACGCGCAGGCTACTAATCATATAGGCGGCGATCAGGAGTAGTCCAGTTCCCAGGTGGACGGGAATTTTAATACAGCTCACTCGAGTCTTCCCCCGAAAAACATTAATGTGAGCATTACCATATCTAGAGGAAAAATAATCTTTGTGTTTTCATTTCTGTCACCAAGCAAATGTAATTCTTTTTCAGACTACCGCATTTAAAAACAAACAAAACAAAACATGCTGCTTCTAAGGCTTTCATTGTGTAATGTTTCAGACGCAGAAATAAGAACTCTGATCTACAAAGGAGGCTGAAGCTTCGAGAGGATAGAATAACCAGGATCGACACCCCAAGAAACATGCAGGCAAGAAGCGCGCTCCAAGACGTCTGCATCTCGAGAAGCCATGGTGTTAACAGAGGGCTATTCTACGACATTCCAGTGTTTTTTGTGAAAAACAAAAGGATTATGTAAACATGACATTGCATGACTGGGAGATAATTTGAGTCTCCCTGCAATACAAGAATTCCTGAAATCGATAAAGTGCCCGCGTACGGACTATAGTGAAAATATTGTTTTCTTTTATGATGTCATTGCTTATTTGGTAAACGACAAAATCAGCTTTCTGAACATCAATTTAAATGATTGTGAAATAATTTTAGTGGTGAAAATTCACAACTAAAAAACTCGAATCATGTATACGTTACCATCTAGGTAACCTATCCATTGCAAGTATAATGCCATATGTAGGAACGAGGAGCTGGAGGAGGAAAGTACTCGAATTGCCCATTTTGCTCAAAGGCCGCTTTATCAGGCTTGAGGTTCTTTTACGTGACGTAAATCTACGACACGAGAGCACCGGCTTTAGTTCCCTTCCTTAGGAAGCCATGCTAAGGATTTTTACGCCCGAAAAAATCCATCGCCCTCCGCCGGGTTTAAGCCCGTGGAAAGTGGGGATGGCGCAACATGTCCTTGAACCGCATGGTGGAACTGATATAGTATATTTTTGTAATATAGTATATTTTTCTCGACAAATAAAATATGCTATTGTTAATGATTTCTGCACACCGAAATTATTGGTGTTAACATTTTTGGTCAGACTGATAAAAATCTGAATGCATTGCGAATTTGTTTTCTCGATTGATAGGATTTTATCTCAAAGTTTTAAATACATGTACACGCATCCCTCTGTCTCTCTCCTCTCTCCCTCCCTCGGGAGAGATCTTCGGTTTTTTCTTTCTTTACTTTAAACTCAGGGGACAGATGGCGAGTAAAAATAAGTCAAACCTAATGTCATTTTTTTTCCAATGTAACCTCCAGGGGATCTCTCTCCCTCTATGTGATGACTTGCCATATGGGAGAAGCCCACTTCGAGATTTCTTAGATTTTGATGTTACCAGAGTATGGAATGAGTGCTTCTTTGTACTTACAAATATACGGGCGGCGGCGGGTGCTATTGAATGCATGCGGCATAATCGTTTATAATACGAGCTTTTTCTTGGGGAATGGCACTGTTCCCACAGCTTCTTTCAAGGAATTGTTTGAATGCAGATATACGGGTGGCGGCGGGTGCTATTGAATGCGTGCGACATAATCGTTTATAATACGAGCTTTTTCTTGGGGAATGGCACTGTTCCCACAGCTTCTTTCAAGGAATTGTTTGAATGCAGATATACGGGTGGCGGCGGGTGCTATTCAATGCGTGAGGCATAATCGTTTATAATACGAGCTTTTTCTTGGGGAATGGCACTGTTCCCACAGCTTCTTTCAAGGAATTGTTTGAATGCAGATATACGGGTGGCGGCGGGTGCTATTGAATGCTGCGACATAATCGTTTATAATACGAGCTTTTTCTTGGGGAATGGCACTGTTCCCACAGCTTCTTTCAAGGAATTGTTTGAATGCAGATATACGGGTGGCGGCGGGTGCTATTCAATGCGTGAGGCATAATCGTTTATAATACGAGCTTTTTCTTGGGGAATGGCACTGTTCCCACAGCTTCTTTCAAGGAATTGTTTGAATGCAGATATACGGGTGGCGGCGGGTGCTATTGAATGCATGCTGCATAATCGTTTATAATACGAGCTTTTTCTTGGGGAATGGCACTGTTCCCACAGCTTCTTTCAAGGAATTGTTTGAATGCAGATATACGGGTGGCGGCGGGTGCTATTCAATGCGTGAGACATAATCGTTTATAATATGAGCTTTTTTCTTGGGGAATGGCGATGTTCCCACAGCTTCTTTCAAGGAATTGTTTGAATGCAGATATACGGGTGGCGGCGGGTGCTATTGAATGCATGCGGCATAATCGTTTATAATACGAGCTTTTTCTTGGGGATTGGCACTGTTCCCACAGCTTCTTTCAAGGAATTGTTTGAATGCAGATATACGGGTGGCGGCGGGTGCTATTGAATGCGTGCGACATATTCGTTTTATCATGGACACAAGTATTGATGGAATGAGGGTTTCCTTGGGAAATGTCGCTGTTCCCACAGCTTCTTTCAAAGCAGGGTTAGATGCAGCGGTTTCTTTCTTAGAAAGATAGAGTTATTCTACAGTATCTCGTGCTATTGGAATGTATGCGTCCTGAGGTATTGCTCGGGGGGTTTCTTTGAGGGTGGGTAAGAGGAAAGTTGTGTGTGTGAGGTATTAATTAGCATATTTAAGTGTGCTAGAAGATCCATGCGGGGTTCTTTGTATTTCGCGTGAGAATTCCCACACTTTAAAGACAGCTGGTGAATTTTTTGATGTATGGGGGTACCATTTTGATGCATGCGTCCAGCCGTATTGCTTGGGTTTCATTGAGGGTGCGTGAGAATAAAGTGAAGTGCGATATTAATTAGCACGCATAAGTGTATTACAAATCGCATGGAAATCATTGAAATGCTGCGGGGGTCTTTGTATGCCACTTGGGAATGCCATAACTCAAGAATCCTGGGGTATTCTTAGAAAGATGGAATTATTCTGCAGTACTTCTTGACACTTGCAGAGGAAAGTGGGGTGAAGTACTAACTAGCCTACATAAGTGTGTTACAAACCTTATGGCAATTTTTGGAATATGCTATTCGCTGGAATACCACACATTCCAGACACCACCCAGTTATAAATATCCTGTCAGATAGTGAATACGGCATTCAGGAGGCAACATAAGAAGAAGTTAATTATGATCGTATTTTGACAATAGCAAGCAGGGAGAGGGGTATAACAACTGGCATAGACACCTGTCATCGTTTGTTCACCAAACAATACACGATTTATGGAATCACCCCATTGTCAGAAGCTTCCCAGGAATGCAGGGGAAGGGGGAGCGTGATTTATTAGACAGGTTGATTGATTAATTAATTAATTACACATTATTGCGTATTAAGTGTGTTTTAAGCCCCCTGTTTAATACTCGTAAGCGCCATTTCTTATAACTGAATACACAAGGGTTTTGTGTGGGAGAACCCCTCAATATGATTATGTGAATCAATTGACCAATGCTGATATAGCTCGTTTTCCGTAACAAATAACGCGCGAAACTTTATATTGCTACTAATGGCATTGCTACTTCCAGTCTCATCATGTATCTCCTCATAGGCATTATGAACATTAGTAAAAATTTGTGCAGCTGTAAATTCTGGTTAACAGGCCCCAAAATCCCTGAAACTATTACTTTTTCCTGAAAATTTGCATTCCCACAATTCCGTTTCCTCAAGTTACCTAACCCTTCCGTTGGTTTGATGCTCATTATCATATTCCGTGGTTTTCGCTGTTCTTATTGTAAGCATTAAAAGCACTGTTGATATAAAAATGTTTCGCCGTATTCGACGTTTTATGGCTAGCCGTCAAAGAACATTGCACTGGAAAGCCTGTTGGCCTAGGACATTCACTGCAACGTGTGGCAATTCCTTGTTGCATAGGGACAACTACTCTGTACACATGCAGACCACAGGGTAGGTACCACAGACATTCTACCTGACCCGAGGTGAGCATTTACAGAGATCTTTACCTTCCTTGACAATGGGTACCCCCGTCATTCCAACTGATCCGTGGTGTGCACATAGAGATATTTCCATCCTTATTAAAACGTAGGTATCCCGTGCGGAGATATTTCCCTTCTTATGAAGAAAGTAGGTATCTCAATGATTGCAGCTGATCCGGGGTGTGCACATGTGGAGGATGTTCCCTTCTTATGACAAACGCAGGTACCTAAAGATTCCACTTGACTGGGGGTGTGCACATGCAAAGAACCTTCCATTCTTATGAAAGCCGTAGGCATACGACTGATACCACCTGACTCGGGATGTACATGCAAAGATCCTTCCATGCTTATGAAACAACCTGGTTCGCGGTCTGCACATGCAGAGATCCTTACCTCCTTATGAAAAACGTGGGTACAAGTGAGCACATCTAAACCCCAATGTACACATTCAAAGATCTTTTCCTTCTTATGAAAAGTAGGTACTCCCGTGATTCCGGAATGCACATGCTATCATTTAGATTTTCAAGCAAAATGTGCGCTGTAAACCAAGGATCCAATATATCCAACTAAAAGCAAGCAGCACTACTTACAGATGACATTATACAATTACAAGCCACCGCAAAGTGCATTTATAGTGATTTGACATCCTCATTACCAACATTTATGGATATATGCATAATTATACAGAACCTTCGTTTGATCGCCTGGCCAGCCTAACGGGAATTTTCTGGGCACCGGGAAGCAAGCTGTTTACCGACGGAGTCGGATATATTCATGGTTCCTTAAATTCAAGCGCATAGTTTTCTCATGAAAATTATAACCACTATAACCACATACATTCGTCATAGAATATGCTGAAAATTCCTTGTGTACACACATCTCTCACACGTTTTAAGAAAATCTGCATTAACACTTACTACGAGATAAAACCTGCTTCGAGCGTAAAACTATTAAACGCCAGTCAATAGAGCGACCATTAACATTATTCCACATCCAATTACAGAAACCCTCTCTACTCACATTATCGTGTGGTTGCAATTCCCGAACTACAGCTAACTATGGGGTTTCAATTTTAAAGATTTAGTGGCATTCCAAGAAGCCAAGTTTTCCGAAATTCCCGATTGCTATGCAAGCTTTCTCAGGATCCTGTGTGCTGAAGTATACGGGCATTTTGACATTATTACGGCACAAAAACACGTGGTCTCACAACGTAGTTCTGTACAGCACAGACTTTGTGTCAACTGATTATACGGTACTCGAAGACGGAAATTGGAGAGGGAGCAGAACAGGTAAGAAACAGCGCAGTGCAGGGCGATCAATTCCCCTTACTACGGCCACGCGTCGAAACGAAGGCTGTGCATATAACATATATATTGCAGGTGAACCTTGCTTGAAAAACTTGAAAAATATTAGATATTTCCCTATCTAGAGTTATATTACGTTATAAAATAGGTGTGAATTAAATTGTGCATTAGTAATTATAAACTCATATTTCTATAGAAATTTAACGAGAGGGAAGTACAATATTTCCGAAGGGCTGCTTTATGTTCACACAGAAACAAAAAACGAATTGTTCTGCAAGATCTAAAGTGCCATTCCATATAACGTTAAAGAAAGCATAAGAGAAACAAATGAAAACTGAATTATTTCTTAGGATTACCTATGTGAAGATGGGAGAAATATAGGCAATAGATTAATAATGAAGCTAGGTAATACAATACGAGAATACGGGTCGGTGATTCAAAATATTGCAATATCCACCGACACTAAAATGTGTCTCATTCGGTCCCAGGGTTATTAGCCGAATGGAACACCAATATTTTCATACGCTTCACTATCATCAAAACTGAATGAATATTTATGTGAATAAATAAATCAATAAACTAAAAAAGACACACACACAAATTAATATTTGACTTTTAACACTAACTTTAAACAGGGTTTCTGTATTACAAAAACTTAAGCTGGGAAAATGTATAACACACAGCCTTGTAAAAATACAGGATAAGGAGACCATCATCAAAAAGACTACATTATTCCTTTCCGTTTAGTACCCGCCTCTAATATTGATGACTATACGTGTTACTGAATGAAGAAAGTTTAACATTAGTTCTACCTATTGTACATACCTATTTTATTCTAATTGCTTCCGAATGGGTAGGTTATGCAAAGTTCCTTACCTGCAAGAAAAAATAATACAAACTGTGAGCTGAGATATTTAACATTTTTGTAAAAGTAATACAGATTACATTTTAACGTTTCTAGAACATCATATCCTTATTTTAATATCAATGCAAATACTGTACGCTTCCAAAATAAGACAGAAAGGAATCTTCAAGAATAAAGAATAAACGCAAATGAGATCAGCAGTTTTGCTGTCTGAACAAAACCAAATACATGCGAAAATTAGGACAAGAGCTATAAGTACTACATTTCAAACAGTACAAACACCATCAGTTGTTTCTTAAGTCGAAGCCACCGATATGACCATAGAAGGGCTATATAATGACCAACGGGGCTGTACAAATACAACAAATTGAGGCAATACTTTATATCACAATACTGTGAATGCCAGAGTGATTGTAGTGTAAATTAATATTATTGTATGTACAGGATTTTAGATGTTTGTTAGCCATAAGTATTGTTAGGAAATAAGTTTACACGGCCTCACTGAAACTGACAATAGAAGTGGGTAACAATAAACCGAGGGGGTGAGTTGTTTATTCACTAAGAAGAGAAAAACAAATGACGTCAGGGTAGCGTGCCTTTTTTAGAAATGGAGGGAGTATCTTCCCTAGAGTATATATATCAGTAGCAGTGATTGGCTGACAAAACAGACGCTAAAGTGGGCGCGATTTGGTAACCAATAGCAGCTCTATTATAATGTTTAGGCAATTCGAGGTGAAGGAGTATATATTCTCGAGCCATAAGCAAGTTTCGCACAGTTCGGAAGAATCTCTCACGAGATGCACGTCACACAGTTCGGAAGAATCTCTCACGAGATGCACGTCACACAGTTCTGAAGAATCTCTCACGAGGTACACGTCGCGCAATTCGGAGGAATCTCTCACGAGGTGCACGTTACACAGTTCGGAAGAATCTCTCACGAGATGCACGTCACACAGTCCTAAGAAATCTCTCACGAGGTGCACGTTACACAGTTTGGAAGAATCTCTCACGAGATGCACGTCACAGAGTTAGTTACAAAAATGTAAAGTACGCGAAATAATTGGTGCGCGGCAACGAATACGACTGTAGTTACATTCGGAAATATCACAGTTTCAGTCAGGCGAGTATAAAGATTAAATATGTGAATTATTAATTATGTGTGACGGCAATAAAAGTGTAGAAACAATTTTTTTTCATCAGTGTTATCTTTTAGCAACAACTCCTTTCCGTTTACACGCCCTGCTTAGAGACACTTGTTTGACTGAGTTATAATAGCTAGCCGGAGGACAAAGAACCCAAATTTAAAATAATAAAACACGAGGCTCCCAGCAAATAAGATAACACGAGCCATGAGAACTGCGACAAAATTAAAGAAAGGGAGATAAGCCTCATGTACAATTAGTATCACCGTGCCCTGAAAATGTCTTAGGAGGTAACGAGGAAGAAACGAAGAATGTAGGCTTGCCTTAAGCGATGATGCAGTCCCTGTCTACGCTGCAGACTGCCACTACATAACTACCCTTCAAGAACGCAGGCAAACTTTAAAAACCTGTAAATCTCCTGAGAGTTGAATCTATTCAAAGATTTGTCCCGTTTTCTCTGAAAGTATTGAATATATCTACACAAAATACGTACAGTTAGTAAGACCAGTTTTACTGAATATGCAGATCTACACATTATTATTACATCAGTAATTTCTTTGTAATAACTTTTAGGAATTTGGGGAGAAATCACAAGCTAGTTCAGGATATACATACGTATTTCATTCAAGACCAACAGCTTATGTGAGGATTGCTTAATAAGCAGTACACCTTTCATTAAAATTTATTCTGCTGTGTGTTAAAACAAAGGGGACCGTTAAGTTGCCTGTTTCAATACGCATGCGATAAGATCTATCGTCTTACCCGAAAAACTAAGTATGGAAAATTAATACTATTTCAAATAAGACCTTTTGCAATTTAAAGCACCTAGCCACCTGTAATAATTTGCAAATGGCCATTGTGGAATTAACTATATACCACAAAACCATATTAAATCAGGCTTAGGATATACTTTGTAGGAGTTTCAGAGCTAAGAGATCTGTGATTTGGTGAAAATGAAGGTGATGTACTTCCTTTTATCAGTTCTTCAGAGTTACGCAACTTAAATCAGTAAAAAGTATGTCTGAAATGTTAATGGTCCATAAATACCCGTTATATATTTCCTCAGGAAAAGGGAAATTTATCCACGCAAAATATGACCATAACTGAGATTCCAAATCGAGCCGTCCGAAATAAAAGGTGGATCATCTGCCTTACACAACCGAATAACTCGTATTTTAAAGTAAGATTTTAGTGCTATTTAAATCGACATTGGCTTGAAGGTCACTTTTGTATAGTTGTTTTCCTGCACTTTACTCGTGTGATGTCTTTAAACTTGAACTATTCGGTTTAGTAATTAACGAAGTCTTCTATTTATGTAAAAAACAGACTCTGGTGACGACTACTATTTTGTGTGTGTGTGTGTGTGTGTGTGTGTGTGTTTTTTTAATGGAATATGAAACAGAACTAGGGCACGATTAGAATCGTTTTCGCCTATCAATGCATAAAATAAACAAGGTAGTTATGAAAATGTGACTAATACATGCAGAACCTCTACACATATCTCGTACAAAGTTGTTGTTTATTTGATATGACACAGCTCTCCTTTTCTCGGTGCTCCAGGATGTGCCATTTTTTTCCCTTATATTCTTCTTGAGCTCTCATTTTAGGATCAAAACATAAAATCCGAAAAACCAACGCTGCCAATCTAGTGAATATTGCAGGGATATTTTATTTTAATTTGCCTTAGAATTGGAATGTATGAGCCTATGCAAATATTGACTTACCATTCTCGAGTGGAAGTACAATAAGCGGCAAAAATCACCATATTATAAAAGAAAGAAGCTTAGTTATAACATAGCAAGGAAGAGATCTGGAGGTTTACCTTACCCAAGTTTAGTACAATAATGACTATGTAGCCATTATGCGGTGGTAAATAATAATAATAATAATAATAATAATAATAATAATAATAATAATAATAATAATAATAATAATAATAATAATAATAATAATAATAATACATAACATCTACCAGGCGAGCAATAAAGCCTATTTCACCTGTTTACTAAATTTAATGACGTATATTTGGAAAACCTGTCCAATACCATTTTTACATCAGCATTTGATTCTTGAGGTAATCAATATTTTTAATTTTGCCTATAAAATTGCATGACTTTAGATAAAATATCATCCGGTGACACCATTTTATAAAGGCGTCAAGAGTTTGCGTTAGCAAGTTTTTCACGTTCATTCATCTATAGTTATTTATTATTTTTGATTGCCTAGTGTGCCACCCGTTAGCTTCTTTCAGGCGATAGCAAAAAAAAAAAAAAAAAAAAAAAAAATCTTCCTTTGACTTTCAAGTTTCACTTGAACTTTTAGAAGTAAAATGTGTTATTAGTTAATAAATTGCATCGCATTCCAGTGCACTGGTCTTCTCATTCCATGAAAACAGCCACACCTAAAACGAGCTATGGTTTATGAATACCATATATTTTACTTGATCGTAGCATACTTTATAACAATACAATAATACCTTGGAATTCGATGCAACATACTTCTTTCTAAAAGCAGAATGTTAGAAATAAACTAACAATAACTGCCAGTGGATCATGAGCCAGATATCGTCGTTATCTAATGTGTAACTTGTTGCCGAGTCCTACTCGCCATGCCGCCCACAATGGAACTGGTTTGGCTTGTGCACTTTCGACATTTTGTGAAATAAAATCTTCATGTTACTCATTTAGCAGCAAACATTCTATAATTCTCTCCGAAAGACGATTTACATTAAATTTGTGCGATGCTGTTTCCTAACATATATAATAAAAAGTCTACTTCTCTCCCTCTCTCTTGTTTATGCACTACTAATTCTGCTTTGCACTGTTTTTGAAAACTTCTTCTTTAACTTCCGTTTTTCGGCATCAAAACATATTTACTGAAAATATTGATATATGCAGAACGCAGTTCTTGAAAGCCCAGTAAGCCCTTTCTTAAGTGCGCTTCCGCTAGAAGTCTATAAGACATGCAACCGAGCGGGATGGTTCAGGCGGTTACGTCTGTGGCCCGCATTCGAGAGGTTCCCGAATCGATCCCGGCCACCACCCACTCTGGCCGATGGGTTTTTCGTGGTTTCCCCGGGTCGCCAGGCGAATGCTGAGGGTGGTTCGTCTTCTACCACGACTCTCCTTCCTCTCATTCCCTGTACCCATTGTCCTCCTTGTCATCTGTTTCAGGGTTGTAGGACCAGATGACGATGCTCGGCGGGTTGCGGCTGGGCAGTGGCTTGCGCTCTGTAAAGGTTTCTTCCTTGGCGTCGCTGAGCTACCGCTCAGTTAGGTCCATCTTAAGCGTGGGATTCCGTTCCGAGGGGACCCTGGAGGTTGGTGGCTTGTGGGCAGGGACCGTGTGGCGTTGGATGCGTTCTATCTGGAAACGTTTGGGACCTCATCCATGCTTGCGCCCGTCGGCATCCGGAGCTGGTCGCCCTTCGGGTTTCTCCATCATCCTTCCCTCCCAGGGGTCACATTGGAAGCAAAAAGGGCCGACTGGCCTACTTGCGGGTGCTCTGTCCCGGTTCCGGAGGCCACTCCGTGATACGTATCTTTACCTTTATATGACATGCACCAGATCTGTATGATAAAATAGCAACTAATTAATAATAGGTGGCGTGTAGCGACAATTGCGTCCACATGCCACATAGGTTCGTTATCCCAGCCCTATGTGCAAACACCAGCCATAAGCAGAGATACTTATGAAACTGGGTTGAACGTCTTCTTTATCATTCGATGCTGGTTTATCTCATGAAACCGTGATAAAGTTCTTGTTAGGTATTTTAGGGACAATAAATATATAATACAAGCATAATAAAAAAGATAACCAGGTTCGTGGGGCTAGAAATAAGTAGTCAGTAGTTAAGACTGGTTTATTACCTGCCAGTGAATAATTAATGCAAATGGACTCCACCTGTGAAATTATTCACCAGTCTGTGGAAAGACGCGGCTTTTTCATTTGTTAATAGATACTAAGATGTTATCTGCCATGTCTGCCTGGTTTTCTGTGGCCAGTCTTCAACTCTTTCTTGACATTAGATGGAGCATTCACATTATCTAAGAATTAATATAGCAATGTGTGTGCCTATACATTTGAATAAATATATGTATATATACGTATAATCAGATTTTGGACAGCATGCTCTGTTCGTAGTCCTGACACCCCAATCCGATCTCTGCTTATCATTGTGGTATCAGCAGTTGCTCGTTTGCCATAAGTGAGCCCGCGTTTGCAGTTTAATGTGAATGATTACTCATTCGTTCTTTCTGCAGACAAACAACAAAATTATCGGGCTAAAAGATGGATAGCCCCATTTGTAGGTACGGTTAAATGTCAGCACTATACTTAAAGTCTGCTCCTACAGAGCGAATGGAAATTAACTGGCCCAACGCAACTTTCAATCAACAATACAATCTCTTTGTCTCCATATGGATTTATTTCCTTCAATTAAGCAGCATATGAAACAAGTTAAAATGTACTTGCCGCTTAATTACTCACTCTTATCTATTGATAAATCCAGAATCGTGTCTTAATTTCGAGTCCTTTGCCTTTTTCTTTATACTACTGAAGCCACTGTCTTGTGAAAATATGCCTAGCGCAGTTGTTTCATTGCTGGTTGTATATAAGAAGCGTGGTGACACGAAGAATGACCTTCATTTTAGGAAAAAGCTACAAATATGGGAAGAAATTTGTGACAAAACTTGAAATGCAATCAATTATTAACAAAGCCTGTTGTGACTGGAATGGAAGCTGTTTTTGAAGAACCGCATTCCAACAATATGAACTTACATTTAAATATAAAACTTGCTCTGCTAGAATGATGCAATGTTTTGGAGAGAAGAAGAATTTGCGCAATGATTTTAATATATTTCAAATCACAATTAAGTTGTTATTCTTATCCGTACTGCCTGCAAGCACTCTTATTTGAAGCCTATAACAATTTAGTAATTATCGCGGTACATCCACAAGCAGGGTATAAAGTGATTTCTACTACTTTACCAGGGAAGATACAAATGTAAACTACTTCTGAGGATCTGGTTACATGCAACTATGTATATATCAGAATGGGATGATCCTGTGATTAAATAGTGACTATAGTATAGTGATTAGGTATAGCTGATTTAAAGCAAGGGGACACCTCGCGCGCAGCGAGGTGCACATATTTATTGCGGAGAAAGGAAACACAAGAGGCTACAGACCGTAGGTAGACAGGCCACAGAGACGCGCGGAAGTCCCGAACATTTCAAAGCTCGCACACCCGTCCCACCGCTGAAGCCGCCAAGAGAGGACGATAAACGACCCACACATCAGGCAACCCTCTGGTATCCACGCCGCGTACCCTTTTCATTGAGCGTGCATTCGCGCCATCTGTCTAGCACCGCCATACGCGACGAAAACAAGAAGCACACTTGAAAGATGAAATGGAAATGATGGAAAGGAAATCGTGGTAGAGAAGAAACCAACCCAGCATTCGCCTGCCGACCACGGGGAAACGACGAAAAATCCATGGGTCAGAGAGGGCGATCACAGGGGATCGAACCCTGAACCTCCCGAATGTGAGTCGCACACATTACCGTGATGCCACCTCTCTCGGTGACAGTATCCTTAGAAGAAAATTTTTCATCGGTAACACGTAAAGCGAAGTTGTTTAACCTGCTATTCTGTTTTAGGTCTCTACTGAGTCAGAAGCATGTAGGAATGATATACCAGCACGTAAAGAGAAGTCACATGTACCGTCTGTCTCTTGCTCCCTCCTGAGCGAGATAATGTAGGAATAGCATGCCAAAGGTAAGGATAAGTCATTCGTAATCGTGTTCCTTACTACGTCTCTCCTGAATGGGAGGCATGTACCAATTACATGCCAGTAGGTAAAGATCTGTAACTGCTGTCATCTCTTAGTATCTCCTGAAAGAGACGCGTGTAAAGTATGTAACTTTAAAGTATGTAACCATCTGTACCTGTTATCCTCACTAAGTCTGTCCGGAGTGAGAAGCATGTACCAATGACATGCCAGTGGGTAAAGAGAAGCCATCTGTACCTGTTGTCTTCTCTTAGTCTCTCCTGAGTGAGAAGCATGTACCAATGACATGCCAGTGGGTAAAGAGAAGCCATCTGTACCTCTGGTCTTCTCTTAGTCTCTCCTGAGTGAGAAGCATGTACCAATGACATGCCAGTGGGTAAAGAGATGCCATCTGTACTTGTTGTCTTCTCTTAGTCTCTCCTGAGTGAGAAGCATGTACCAATGACATGCCAGTAGGTAAAGAGAAGCCATCTGTACCTGCTATCTTCTCTTAGTCTCTCCTGAGTGAGAAGCATGTACCAATGACATGCCAGTGGGTAAAGAGAAGCCATCTGTACCTGTGGTCTTCTCTTAGTCTCTCCTGAGTGAGAAGCATGTACCAATGACATGCCAGTGGGTAAAGAGAAGCCATCTGTACCTGTTGTCTTCTCTTAGTCTCTCCTGAGTGAGAAGCATGTACCAATGGCATGCCAGTGGGTAAAGAGAAGCCATCTGTACCTTTTGCCTTCTCTTAGTCTCTCCTGAGTGAGAAGCATGTACCAATGGCATGCCAGTGGGTAAAGAGAAGCCATCTGTACCTGTTGTCTTCTCTTAGTCTCTCCTGAGTGAGAAGCATGTACCAATGACATGCCAGTAGGTAAAGAGAAGTCTTTGCAACTGCTGTTCTTCTGAGTGAGAAGTACTGGTATTTATTAAGTACTTAGTATTACATTAATTGCATAACACAGTCGCATGGGTCATAAGACCGTACAAGCTCTCTAGAATAATACCTGGTCTGTATAGACTTGCAGAATCGACCAGAAAACAACTATTTTTATAATCACCACACTATATACATACATATAAAATTGAAAAATACTCTGAATCACATACGCAAACTCACTCACTCACTCACACACACACACACACACACACACAAGTGCTCAAGCACCACATACATTTAAAGAAAATTTACATAAACACCTTATCTCTTAGTACACGCACTTCCATTAAGTATGTGCCCAAGCTTGGCCAGTTTTGGCTGTTTAGAATCAAGTCCCAGCATGCTGTCCTCCGTCTGTTGGAAGCCAAAAATACTTCCGGTAATAATTTTTTACTAACACCCTCAGTCTGCACGCATGCTGCCAAAATATGCCTCCAGTCTTCTTGTTCCCCGCATAATGGGCACATCCTTCTGCCATCATCATCAGCAATCTTGTTAGCTTTCCACCCTCCCAATCTAACCATGCTATTTCCGTCCTCTGTTTTATACCCAATTCCAAAATATATGTTTCCTTACTCCACCTAGATTTTATTTCATTTTGTTGCTCCAATGTTGATCTTTGTCCACATTCAGATTCTATTTTCTGCCTGTTTATATCACATAGTCGTCTTTTGACATTTTTCACGGCACTGTGTGTATTTTCATTAACCCTCTGCCAGATATCGTTTAAGCCAATTTTTTATAATTCCCGTTGTAACCCCACCGCCCATCATTTTGGATGTCCTATGTTGTTCATTTGATGACGATAACATATTGCTCTCAGAGTTGTTTGATCAACTTTAATTATTCGCAGCCAGTACCTAACTACATTTAGTTTAGCAAATACAGCATCTTCCCAGCATCCTACCTCACGAAGAACTCCGTAGTTTGAAGTACTCCTCCCCAACTCTAGAATGCGCTTCCAGAAATTATATTGTACTTTATTTACATTATCCATCCTCTCCCATCCCCACACTTCACTGCCGTATAGTAATGAGGACCTAACCATTGCTTCATACATGGTCTGTAATGTTTTTACTGGCATATCTGGTACCCGGGTCAATATCCTTAATACTTCAGAAAGTTGTCCAATCCCTTTGTGTTTTAAAAACTCCATGTTCTTGCTCCATTTTCCACCCATATCAAACCTTACTCCTAGGTAACCGAAATGTTTAATATTTTTAATTTCTTCCTCCCCGTAGGTCCACTTTTCATGTAGGCCGTACACATATCCGTTTTTAAAGGCGACTGTTTTAGTTTTAAGAATATTTACCTACATTGCCTACAATATCGTCAAGAGCGTTTAAACCAGACTGCAAACCTTTTATCGTTTTAGAAAGAATTGCAATGTCATCCGCGTACAAAAGAATTGGTATTTTTGGTCTGCGATTGTCGGTGCATCTATGTCTTCCTCCACCATCACGCTAACAACATCATCAATAAATAAATTAAAAAGTAACGGAGATAGTATACAACCCTGTTTAACCCCCCTCTGCACTATGTTACATTTTGATGTATTGTACTGATCGATCTTGATAACAAACTTAACTTCTTTATATATTGCCCTGAGTGCTCTGATCATTTTCCTCGAAAGTCCTTTTCGTGTCAATTTCTCCCAGAGAGCACTGCGTCCACAGTATCAAATGCCATTTTAAAATCTGCAAATACAGTATATACCTTACCACCTTTATTTCTCAAATTGTCATCAATTATTGTTTTCAGAACAAAGACATTGTCAATATTCGAAAAACCTTCCCTAAATCCTGCCTGAAATTTAGATATCATATGGTGTGTCTTAGCCCAACACTTAATTCTTTCATATACAATTCTACTGTACATTTTTCCAAATATAGAGAGCAGTGAGATACTCCTGTAATTTCCTGGAATGCTGTAACTCCCTTTGCCCTTGTAAAGAGGTTGGGTAATGGCGGCTTTCCATTTTTCCGAATATTCTCCGCCTTCAAATATTTTATGGAAGCTTTTTCTATAAAACTCTGCCATTTTATTAACTTCTAGGGAACTCTTGAAAAACTCAACTGACAAGCCCTCTATACAAGCTGCCTTCCCGTTTTTAAGCATGTTATTGCACGAACAACCTCTGCTGTGCTAATTTCATAGTCAAGCATTTGCACAATTGGAGCCCCAGTCATCCCTTCAGCGGCCAAAGTATTTAATTGCATCCTAAACTGCCCTCCTTCGTAGATTGTTTTAAACTGCTTTGTCCATTCTCCAGCAGGAACAGTTGCCTGAATGGACCTGCGCCTTCGAATATGCCTAATAACTTTCCACATGTCACCAATTTCCCCATTTTCGACTACTTGACGCTCCTTTGCGTCCTGCCAGGCTGTTTTGCTCTGCTTTAGGACTTCCCTATATGACTTTCTTAGATTTGTAAAACAAATTCTATGTTCTTCACACCCTCCCTTCTGTATTTACAAGTGCAGATTCCGCTGCTTTCTTCACTGTTTTACACTGATCGTTGTACCAACTATTTGACGTTAAGCGGTTTGATGTATTACCCCTCCCTGTTAGCATGTGTGCACTTGCTTTCTGTATACTATTAGTTATATTCTGTATACTTTCAGTTCCTGTGTGTTGATCTACGTCAAAAAATATAATTTCGTTTTCTAAAGTGAGTGAGAAGTATGTCCAACGTCACGCCAGGAGGTAAAGAGAAGTCATCTGTACCTGTTGTACCTGCACCTTTTGTCGTCTTAGACTCTCCTGAGTGAGAAGGCGTGCCAATGAGATGCCAGTAGGTAAAGAGAAGTCATCTTTATCTGTACCTGCTGTATTCTCTTAGTCTCTATTGAGTGAGAAGAGTGCAGCAATGAAATGCCAGCTAGTAAGCATGTCACCTGTACCTCTTGTCCTCTCTTAGTCTCTCATGAGACAGAGAAGCATATACCTGTGTCATGCCAGTAGGTAAAGAGAAGTCATCCGTACCTGCTGCCCTCTCTTAGTCTCTCCTGAGTGAGAAGCATGTACCAATGAAATGCAGATAGATGAAAAGACGTCATCTTTACCTGTTCTCATCTCTTAGTCACTCCTGAGTGAGAAGTGTGTGCCAACGACATGCCAGCATGTAAACATAAGTCATTTGTACACTTTGTATTCTCTTAGTCTCTCCTGAGTGGGAAGCGTGCAGCAAAGACATGCCAGCTGGTGAGCATGTCACCTGCAAATGTTGTACTCTCCTAGTCTCTCGTGATTGAGAACCTTTTAGCAGTGACACTGTCAGCAGGTTAAGAGAGGTTACGTATGTGTATTGTTCAGTCTTAAGTCCGCCTAGCTTACTGGAGATGTTCTATTAATAAAGGTATAGTGGTATATTAAGCCTATGATTTCGAACCTCTCGAGTTCTACATTAAAACCAAGTAATTGGTAAGGATTGGTTAAGGCTTTATTTCAAGTAGTGGTAAGAGGAAGCTAGGTTTGGTATGTTGTGATCCCTATATTAAAACTAAATAATAGGGTTAAAATGAAACAATGTTTAATATGGTGTGGAACTCTATACTAAAACTAAACAACAGTGCTAAGATGAAGAAGCTATGTTTCATATGGTTTGGAGTACTATATTAAAACTAAAGAACAGTGCTAGGATAAAGCTACGTAAGATATGGTGTGGATCTCTACATTAAAAGTAAACAAGATTGCTAGGATGAAACTATGTTTGATATGATGTGAAACTCTTTATTAAAATTATAAACACTGCTACGATTAAGCTATGTTTGATATGGTGTGGAGCTCTATATTAAAACTAAAGAAAATCACTATGATGAAGCTGCGTTAGATATAGTGCGGACCTCTATACTAAAACTAAACAACAGTGCTAGGATGAAACTATGTTTCATATGGTGTTGAGCTCCATGTTAAAACCAAAGACCAGCACTAGGATGAAACTATGTTTGATATGGTGTGGAGGTCTATATTAACGTTAAACAACAGTTGCTAGGATGAAGCTATGTTTGATATGGTGTGGAGTCTACATTAAATCTAAAGAACAGTGCTAGGATGAAAATAAGCTTGATATGGTGTGGAGCTCTATATTAAAACTAAAGAACAGTGCTAGGATTAAACTGTTTGATATGTGTGTGGAGCTCTATATTAAAACTAAGGAACAGTGCTAAGACGAAACTGTTTGATATGCTGTGGGGCTCTATACTAAAATTAAAGAACAGACCTAGGAATAAGATGTATTAGGTATGGCATGTAGCTCAGTATTATAACTAAATATCAGTGGATTAATCTATGTTGATATGGTGTGGAGCTCTATATTATAAATAAGGAGCAGTGCTAGGATGAAACTATGGTTGATATGAGGTGGAGCTTTGTATTTGAAATAAAGAAGAGCGCTAGGATGAAACTATGTTTGATACGGTGTGGAGCTCTATATCAAACTAAAGAACAGTGCAAGGACGAAACTACGTTTGATAAGGAATGGAGGTCTATATTAAAACTAAGGAGCAGTGTTAGGATAAACTATGTTTGATATGGTGTGGAGGTCTATATTAAAACTAAGGAACAGTGCTACGATGAAACTATGTTTGATATGGTGTGGAGCTCTATATTATAAATAAGGAGCAGTGCTAGGATGAAACTATGGTTGATATGAGGTGGAGCTTTGTATTTGAAATAAAGAAGAGCGCTAGGATGAAACTATGTTTGATACGGTGTGGAGCTCTATATCAAACTAAAGAACAGTGCAAGGACGAAACTACGTTTGATAAGGAATGGAGGTCTATATTAAAACTAAGGAGCAGTGTTAGGATAAACTATGTTTGATATGGTGTGGAGGTCTATATTAAAACTAAGGAACAGTGCTACGATGAAACTATGTTTGATATGGTGTGGAGGTCTATATTAAAACTAAGGAACAGTGCTAGGATGAAACTATGTTTGATATGGTGTGGAGGTCTATATTAAAACTAAGGAACAGTGCTAGGATGAAACTATGTTTGATATGGTGTGGAGGTCTATATTAAAACTAAGGAACAGTGCTACGATGAAACTATGTTTGATATATGGTGGAGGTCTATATTAAAACTAAGGAACAGTGCTAGGATGAAACTATGTTTGATATGGTGTGGAGATGTATATTAAAATTAAAGAATAGTACTAGGATTAAGATGTATTTGATATTGTGTGAAGCTCCTATTATAACTAAAAAACAGGCAAGGATGAAACTATGTTTGATACGGTGTGGAGATCTATATCAAACTAAAGAACAGTGCAAGGACGAAACTACGTTTGATAAGGAATGGAGGTCTATATTAAAACTAAGGAGCAGTGTTAGGATAAACTATGTTTGATATGGTGTGGAGGTCTATATTAAAACTAAGAAACAGTGCTAGGATGAAACTATGTTTGATATGGTGTGGAGATGTATATTAAAATTAAAGAATAGTACTAGGATTAAGCTGTATTTGATATTGTGTGAAGCTCCTATTATAACTAAAAAACAGGCAAGGATGAAACTATGTTTGATACGGTGTGGAGCTCTATATCAAACTAAAGAACAGTGCAAGGACGAAACTACGTTTGATAAGGAATGGAGGTCTATATTAAAACTAAGGAGCAGTGTTAGGATAAACTATGTTTGATATGGTGTGGAGCTCTGTAATAAAACTAAGAATTGTACTGGGATGGAACTACGTTTGATATTGTGTGGAGTTCTATATTAAAGCTAAAGAAAAGTGCTAGGATGAAACCATGTTTAGTTTCAAACTATGTTTGATATGGTGTGGAGTTCTATATTAAAGCTAAAGAAAAGTGCTAGGATGAAACCATGTTTGATATGGTGTGGAGCTCTATAAAACTAAGGAACTGTACTAGGATGAAAGTATGTTTGATATGGTGTGGAGCGTATATTAAAGCTAAAGAACAATGCTAGGATATAAATATGTCTGATATGCCAGTTTGCCAGTTAGAGGATTAAGGAAAATCTGGAAAGGAAAACCTCAATCAGGGAAGATAGTCCTGATTGTGTCTTGTGCTGAGTCCCGAAGATTAGCAATAACTGTTTAGATCACAAGGAAGTTCACCACATGTGACTTGATCATGGTATCATGTTTCGTATTCACGGCAAAGTGTAAAACATGCCCAGTATTTCATATACTATAAAAATGTATCCCTTATGTAACAATACAGACGCTAAACATTTATTTTAGCAGTCGATATCAACTTTCCGGTCATTCTTTTAATATTGTAGTTGTAATATAAGAGAAAATTGGTCACATCTTGATCAAACTCCCATTTTATACTTTCCACGTGAGCGCAGAACTTATTAGCGAAAGATTAAGCGGAAAACACTTTGCAAAAAACACTTCATTTCATTGTACGTGGGAAGTTATAAGCTAAAAGGCGGATGGGATCGTGCTTTGGTGTTACCAATGACACTTGATAACAAAGGTATTTCATTGTACCGTCACCAAAGAGCGGCTAAAGCTAAGACTAAAGCTAAAACTTACAACTAAACTAATCTAGCCTGGACCACCGCCACCACAGCCTACTGCATAGTGTAGTGGGCTGTGACCATCACCATGCTTTACCTAGTATCGCGGAGGGTCCGAATTTAAATCTAGGCCGGCGTGAGTTGCTTAGATAAGGTAGCTTTGCGGTTTTTCACTTATTCTCTTAGAACAAATGGCGGGTAACGATTAGCTCAATGGATGCCGGCCTTATTTGACTTATTTCACACATTCGAGTAATCGTTTCTACGCACCTGATTTGTTAAAAGGGGCTTAATACACTTTAAGATGAAGAGAAATAGTGAAGGCTGAAATATAAGTATACGAACGATTGCTCGCGTGCTTTAGTCGTACTGTTGTTTTCCTATTTTAGATCGCTCAGGGTAGCGCAGTCGATTGAACGTTAACTTTCTCCTCCAGGTTGCGAGTTCGATCCCCGGCAAGGACGAGGGCATTTAGGTACGCTGGCAGTTGCTTGAGTATTTAAAATATTAGTTATTATTTCGTATTAGTTATTATTTCCATGCTAAAAATATGTCGCAACTGATGAACTACCGAGCTTTAGCATTACCCAGTGGTTTTCAAACTGGAGGAAGCGCGAGAGATTTGCAGGGGAACACAAACAACTGACTCAGAAGAAAACAGTAATTTTGTGAACTGTTAAGAGATCAAATGCAATATTTCTGAAATGGGCATGTATAATTGCATTTAAACTACATTAGAAATACTTATTAATTGTACTTACATTAGTTTCAAAAATGGAATATCGAGGTCTGTTTAGTATAGTGTATAGTATTATATCTTTAACGTGTTTCCTTGTTTGATTGTTATACCTGTTGATGATTTCAATTCTGTAGTAATACAAGATCTCTATTAATTCACTTCGTGTTAAAAACTTCCGGTGTCGGAGATAAGCACACCTAAAATATGCACTTGCTTTTGGGCCATATGAAAACAGAACACCAAAGTGTTCTATCTAATTTAGCCGTAAACTGCACAGCTATGCTTAGCTTATTTTACGACATACTTACAGGAATAATTTTCTATCACACTTGAACGATATTATATATTTCCTTAAGCCCCTTTTTTAGCTCTTTAGAACCGAAATTTGGAAAAAAGAAACAAAGAAAACATTAATATGGAGGATATTTCTTATTTACTCGCGACTCGAATATTGAAGGTATTATGCAGCCTAATCACACAGTTCCTGTAAGCAAGAATTGGAAGATAGAACATATGCTCTGTATCTATAGCAAGAAAAGAAAAAAAGGGAAAAAAGATAGCAAAAACTGAATACAACTAAGGTATATAAATTTCCACTGGAAGGACATTTTCAGCTCATTTCCAAGGTTTTTACTGTACCATTGAGCATATGCATATGAACGAAAAGTATATTAGGTTTTCAACAGCGAAATAATTAACAATTTCAATTCTTTTCCAGCTAGTGAATTCAATTTTAAAATTTTTATCCTCCCCTCGTATCCCCTTATAACCAGAATTTCGTAAATATTGTGAGGTCATATTTCTATTTTATAAGATTGTGATAAGTATAATTTTATAAGGCTAGGATATTCAAAACAAAATTTGTTTATGAGGAACAATAAAATTGCTTTAGAAATTCTGGCATGTCATTTCCCGGATGCTTATGTAAGCAGAGGTTATATCGAACGATTTTAACGGGGACGTTTTCCGAATATTCGCGAATGTATCGACACGTGGATGAGTTATGCAAATCATTCTGACGCCGCTTACGTCAGTGCTTTAGAAAGTACAAGATCAGCATGTTCTCTATTATTTAAAGTTAGAGCTTTTTGACGGCTCTCTCTCTCTCTCTCTCTCTCTCTCTCTCTCTCTCTCTGCTTGACACCTGCCTAGCAATCCTATGCGACTCTCGGCTCTTAAATTATTTTTTGCTAGTTTTCAAACTTTGACATCGGCCATAGGCACGACGAAGACGGAACGCCGGACCTCCGCTGTCAACAATGTAATTATTCAGCTGTCTGGAGCAGCCCATTCACTCTCCTTGTATCAGTAATTGGCGAATCTTGGAAAGTGGAAAATACTGTTTTCTCCAAAACCTATATCTGCTATGTTATGAATCTTCGAGATGACATATTATTATCGAGAATAAATCATTTAATCAGCAATGAAATAATTACCGAAATCTGTAGAGCAATTCCGGGCCTAAGTGTAACCCCACAGTTACTTATGAAACACATCTATACGCAATAGCACTGAGGAATACAGAAGTTAAAGAATATGCCCCTCGCAAAATCACTGTCGTTTACAAGTAGGACTCCAATAATTGAAAAGCGGTGTACAGGCTCCTGTTACACAAAGGCTTCAGTTTGGATGTGTTCACTCCTAGTGTTATACTCATTAGTTAGACTGTTAGATTCGTTTACATTAGTGCACTTTTATAAGAAGGTATGATGAAAGAAAATGTTAAGGAGAAGAGTTGTTCCTGTGCATTTAAATTCAAACTGCTTTTAAAATGCCTGCTATATTAATTTAAAGTCAATTAATTAATTTGGTTACATGCTTATTTAAACCTTTTTTCGAGCCAAAACTTTGGATTGGAAGCTGCTGCTTGGTGTTGACAACTTCTTGACACATGATTACCTTTATCTATTTCAATTTACTTTTTTTCCAGTCACATATCCCGTAGTTTTGTTAAACTCATTTTTGAGATCCGATGGTTTATTCTGCATTGCATTTTTAAGAGGAACTGCCGGACAATTGCAGAAATGCAGATCTTACTGGAAAGACGTGGGAATCACCAGTATTCACTGTTATGTTTGTTTTGTTTGTTTGTTTTTTTTCGTGTCCTTCCTGCATGAAATATTTCGTCTTAGAACTGAAATCAGTTAACAGTATTATCTTCAGGTACTTCATCTGTGCTGTTGTGTAATGCGCGTATTTTCAGCAACTTGCGTACAGTAAATACTTATACTACATGTTTGATGTAGCTTTAACCCGCAGAATATCCAGACTGGTGTTCAACACGCCAAAAAAGCTGCTTTACGACTAAAACTGCTTTCAAACCGTGGTAGTTGGATAGCACAGTTTGTCTTGCTAAACCTTTGGCATTTGAGTATAACGAACCGTGTCCGTCACAAAGCACATTCCCTAACTAACGGGCTCTATAGTATATTCTTGAGGAGGAATCCATCGAGAGAAATGTATACCTATGATACAACAGGAAATACTGAATTAATAGACTAGTATATCCAATGAAGCGACACTATTGTTCATATGCCCCTATATCTCGCATCAGAAGATCAATTCATCTATCGCATGCCTGCGCCGCCATCATTAAGGACCACGCCCAATATAGCCATTGAGGCCATTTTTCAAGATACCTGGTCACATTATCATCCTTTGAGGAATCTGCATCATCACTGCTTGTTCTTTGCTAACATTAAGTATTTTCCACAAAATAATTTTATGCTCGTTCTCTATGTCCCCGCTTTAAGGACACTCGACATCAAATATGCATAACAAGTTTTCGATGTCCTGCTGAGGGTAGCTGCTCGTCACCTTTTGATTTGACCACACCTTACAATACCAATGTGGCATTGTGCTGCCAGTTGCACACGTAATTGTGCATGGCTAGCGAGAGAAGCATGACCATTTGAATAAACCTTATTTTCTATAAGACCACCTGCAGATCCTAAATGGTAGCCAATTCACTTTCGACTCTATCAAATGAGTTAACAGAATAAAAGCTATTGTAACAACCTGCGTCTGTTTTCAATTCCATTATTTTGTACCTACCCTCAATAGCGATACACGTCTGTTGCCAATACGGTATCTTTGTTCTATCTACACAATATTTATCAAGATAGCCATCCTTTACCTCTCCGAAACTCTTGGGCTGGAAATAAATATTTCCGTTTTGCATCCTGTTTAGAAAATAAATTCAGTACACGATCCAAGGATAAATGTAAAAAATTGCGTTCAGCTAAATTATGCCGGACATAGCGAATGACAAGGAAACATGGGAAATGCTATCACTACTTCCCATTTCTGTAACCAACGTTGTGATATGCCATAGCCGGTTGACATGAAAACATGGCAGACACCATCCCTAGTACACATTCATGAAAGCGAACATTGTGACATGAGATAGCCAGATGACACGGGTACAGGGAAGGTACAAATACTACTACTCATTCCTGTAAGCAAACATTGTGACATGACACAGCCGGATAAAACGGAAACATGAGAAGTACTATCCTCATTTCCCTATTTATGCAAACAAACATTGCGACATGATATTGTAGGAGCGCACGGAAATAAGCCTTAGTGTGACACGACATGTGAGAATCGCATGGAAACAAGCCTTAATGTGACATGCCATATTGAAATCACATGGAAACAAACACGAGTGTGAGATAATATAGTGGAATGGCATGGAAAGAACACTAGTGTTACGTGACATGGCGGGATCGCATCGAAAAGAGCACTAGTTTGACGTGACATATTGGAATCGCATGGAATCAAACTCCGATGTGACATGACATAGTTGAATCGCGTGGAAACGAGCACTAGTGTGCCATGACAGAGTGGATTCGCTGGAAATAGGCACTAGTTTGACATGGCATCGTTGAACCGCATGGACACGAGCACTAGTGTGACATGACAAGTGGAACCACATAGAAACAAGCACTAATGTGACACGACATTGACAGCGTTGAAATAAGCTCTAGTTAGACATGACTGTCCATTCATGGAAATAAGCACTTGTGTAAAATGACAACGCGTGGAAACAAGTCACAAGGATGACACCCCATTTTCCCGTGTTTACTTTGGTAAGGGTTGAAGTAATCTTTGAAATCCTCGCTGTGAATTTCCTGATTACCTTTCGAGCTGAGCACAAGTTTATCTACTTACATGTTGCATCAAGATACTAAATGAGACACTGAAACAAAGTAGTGGTGGGCGGTTATTGTAGCGGTGGTAAAGATGATGATAATTCGTTATTATGGTCATGGTGATAATGATAATTTATTTTGAATAAATGTCTTAAGTTGAAGAATTATTCATTAATCGCGAAAAATGCCATTAATGCAGAGGATAACATTGTTTGTCTTTAGGGTATCGTTCATGTAAATAGTGAACCATTTCAGGAGCAATTCTCTCAATGTGATAACAGTACATTTATGAAAAATTAGCGCCAGAAAAAGTAACGCATACCTGTCGGTAAGCTTACCTTTATTCCTCCTCATCAAGCTCTTGTCATTTCCTCTTTATATAAATTCCTCAGAACTAAGTGAGGGATACCCGCTCTTAAATAACGAAGTCATCGATTCAAATTGACTCGAGGAAAGTGGGAATAAATCTGATCAATGTAGCTTGAAATTAGCTAAGTTGACAGCCCCGATCTCTTTCCTTTAATATGTAACAGAGACGAATATTATTGGATGAGTGGGTGTGCAAATGGCATAATTTTCAGTTTCCATTTGGGACGTATCAGTTTGATCAGCCGAGTAATTATAGTGTTGTGGCTGTACCACAATTATTTTGTGTGGGTAGAAACCTGTCAGGTCACACGAATTGTAGCAAGAATGCTGGTTCGCCGAGTCCTAGGAAGGACACGTGAAGGTGGTGCTATCTAGCAGCTTTTGGTTGACTACCTAACTCTACATGGGTTTAACTCTTTGTATGGAGATCAGCGTAATATTCAACACTGGATAAGTTAGAAAAAGAATAATCTGAAAGGAAATTTCAATGCATCAGCAAGAGATGTATCTAACACATTTTAATACTACCAGGTAGTATTTAATTTTTACATTGATCAATATTCTACAAAATATAAATAAATGGCATCATGAAACGTGCATTCTTTGTGATACTCCTTCGTTTAGTGCGGAGAGAAGGAATACCACAAGTAAATGCTATGCAAAAGAAATTCAGAGCAGGAAAATTGGACAATGTGCTTTGTGGTGCAAAAAGTTGTCTTCAGTGTATTTTTGGCTCTTACTCCTGTAGATTCTGCTGTAGTTGTACCACCCTTTCCTCCTAATGATTGGCTATCTCATTTCTTACAAAGTACGTATACTGTTGTCTAGCTAAAACTGTGTTGGGAGAATGATTTTCTTCTATGAATCGTAGTAACAGAGTTTCTGCACAATCAAAAATAATACGGTAACGCCAATGGAATGTATACTTCCGATTGCCCTATTGAAAGTACTGAGGACAACTTATTTGAGGATGCGTTTTAACACCTTTTAGAAAAGTTTAAGACGAGGTTGAGGTTTTTGCAATATTCAAGTCATAAGGGACAAGGCGAGAGGAAGTGTTAAAATTTCAACAAGTTCACAGTTCAGCTCTGAAACAGCTCTGCCGATTTGGATAATGCTTTCAGCATTCAAGTTCTTGTTAATTTCTGGGTATAGGCTACGCGGGATTTTCACATTCTAATTCCGTGGATTAGGAGGTTCGCTTTTAAGCGCATGTCAGTGTGGATTTTCGGTCCCCTAACCGGAAGGTTTCGGGGTTTGTGCCACCTAGATATTAGGGGGTTTTAAATTTCTAAGCATTTGAAATGCATTATTTGCTAAGAAAACATTCAATCGACTTCAATATATCTGTGGCTATCAACTTCCTTCCAGTGCTTATAGTCTACTTGGGTTATCCAAATCTCTTAACAATTGGGTAGGGGTGCTTGCTTTATTGCCATAATACTCAAGAACAGTCCTTTTTCTATGAATATTCAGGTAATGGAATCCTTCAAAATCTCTTATAATGGAAGGATAAATTATAAAATTCCAGTCCTATGGGAATAATTCGCCTGTTGAGAATTTAGGAACCTTGAAATTACCTTTTCAGCAATATTTATCTGAAAATTCGAAAAAGTATCCTATTTCATGCAGTATTACCGAAAGATCGCAAATTGAAAAAAAAATTAATACAAAATTTGGATTTTAAGCATCTGAGGAAAAGAAAGACAGTAAGCAGCATAGCTGTAGACAGATATTTAAGTTTGTTTAAAGCTTCTCCCAAGTAGATAAGAGCCGCATTCCCCCCCCCCCCAATAGACACGGGCTCAAATTTGAGAATCATACTTTCTCCCTCGGCTCTAACTCTTGGCCGCCAAATTACGCAAAATACTTTTCATTATTTCACTAAATTGCCTGATTCAAAGACGAAAACAGTCCAACAGTATAAAGCCAAAACAGTAATAAAGACTTTCTGGGAAAATATAAGATAAACGTGTATTATACTTATAGACAACCATGTATTTAGAGAAATCAAGGTGGGCAACATTAGCTAAAATCTTATATATCTGTAAGTTATTACTTTGAATAGTTTAGTAATCTCTACTATGAAAACGACTACGCTTTTAACGGAAACGGTTATGGGATTGGATTTTTCATGGATTGCAATAAACGAAGTATACACCCGTACAACGCCAAGTATAACACAGTAAAATTATACAGGATGTTTCAGAATTCGACGGCAAAGCTTCAGGGATAGATTCCTTATGTATAGAAATGAGAAAAGTGTATCACAACCTGGGTCTGAAAATGCATAATTATAGAGATATCCGAAATTTTATGAGCGTTGGGGACGACGACATGGATAGATATATGGATTAAAATCTGAGACTGGTTACAATTGTTACACGAAGAAATATGTTGTGAATAAATTGATGTTGACCTGAATAGCTGTTAGCAGACGCAAATGACTTCCTGTCATGTCTAGTTAATTAGACTATCTGATCCGTTTGTATGAAGTCTGTTTTCTGTGGTTTTCAGTGTGCTGTGATAGGTTTGTTTCAAGTCTGTTTTCTGTTGTTTGCAGTCTGCTGTGATGTACATGAATGAAGAACTCGCGTTTATGCACTACGTGTATGGTTTGGCGGATGGTAATGCTTTATAGGCGCATCGTTTGTATCAGGAATGATACTCAACGTGCAGGTTGTCAGAGCGAAAAGCTTTTGAAGGAATCCATCGCCGCCTATGCCTCTAGTTCCCGAGGTTCCGGGTTCAAACCCGGCGGAAGGCGATGGACTTTTTCGGGCATAAAAATCTTAATCATGGCTTGCTTCGGAAGGGAAGTAAAGCCGGTGGTCCACTGTGGTATATTTACGGCACGTAAAAGAACCTGACGCCTGATAAAGAGGCCTCCCAGCAAAATTTCCGGCATTTCACGCCCAATATAGAATAGGAGGCTAAGAACCATGGCAGCTAATAATAAAGAATCCATAAATAAAACTGAATATAATTTTTTGCCGCCTATGCAAACACTGCCCATTAAGCAGCGGGGTACGACAAATAAGTACAACCCCTGAGGAGAACGAAGCTGTTCCAAACGTTTTGGAGCGAAGTCCTAGAGTCAGCACAAGGCAGTTTGGACTGCTGAAGAATTTGTCGCACTTGAAAGTATGGAGACTGCTACAAGAACAGGTATATCCATATCATCTACAGCGTATACATGCCTTATCTCTTGCGGATTATCTTGCACGATTGACGTTCTACCACCAGCAGTTCCTCCAAAAATGCAGCACGAATCCTATCTTCGCTGCTGCTGTGTTGTTCGCGAATGAGGCAACATTCAGAAAGGATGGAATCCACAATTTTCACAACCAGGAGGTATGGACAGAAACGAATCCCCATGCAGCTATCCAATCATCTCACCAACAGAGGTTCTCCGTTAACATCTGGGCAGGCGTTGTTGGTAATTGCTTGTTGGGACTCTACGTTGTTCCGAATAGGTACTGGACAGAACTATACAGATTTCTTGTGCAATACATTACCTGATTACTTCGAAGACATCCACTAGTATCCCGTCGCAGCATTCTTCATGCATGATGTGCTCCCGCACATTTCAGTCTTTCTGCTCGCAGGCACCTCAATGCACATCATTTTCTTTGACGCTGGATTGGTAGAGACGGACCAATTGTTTGGTCACCACGCTATCCTGAATTAAACCCGCTGGAGTTTTATTTTTGGGGCACTTAATATCTTTGGTATATTCAACTGATGTTCATAATGAAGTAAGTCTCCGTACACCATTGTGGCAGCCTGTTAGACAGTACGCACTTCACCAGGCATTTTTTATTATGTTAGATATTCAATGCGAAGACGAACGGAGGCCTGCATTCAGGCAGGAGGTCATTTTGAAAATTCCATCTAATAAGTGAAGAGAGCGCTTTAACTAGCAAGTGTGATAACTCATGAACTATGCATTTTCGGACTCATGTTGTAGTCAACAGTTTTCTTCTTTCTATATGAGGAATCCATTCCTGAAGTTTTGTCGTCGGGTTTTGATACACCGTGCACAATATTTATTATCAAATACAGTAATAAAATAGTTACGCGCTTTCAAATACAAGTTGTTTGTTTAAAAATCCAATTATGGCAGACTGTGTCTAGCGAGTAACACCAACTACGAAAATAAAAACATTCCTAAGCTAAAATGTAGGACAAACCAAAATCTAATAGTATGAAAATAAAATACAAGGGTTTTGCATAAACTAGAATCTAGGCAAGCCACACTCCAAAGACCACTACATAGAAATTATGCAGGCTTAATTAGAACATGCTGGAAATAGAACATTTACTTCATCGCTTTAGTAGGATGTGATAATCAAATCTGGACAATTCTTCGGTGAATTACTGGACGATGTCTAGCACATTCTTATAAATGACTGATCCGTATTAGATGGCTTATCTGCATATGGAGACTTTGTAAACATAAAGTAACGATATTTGATTTCCTGCGGAGGAGAGAGATATTCTCCAGTGATTAAACACCGTAAATGCTTTTGTGCCATATCTTATAAAAAAAAGGGAAAAAAAGAAAGCTAAAGAAATCCTGAAATTCCGCCTGTGAACAAACAAATGAAAACACCGTAGAACGAACGCGGTTTAACGTTCTCGGGCCTTGCTGTGCTGGTCACCATCTCCGCAAAGATGGGCGTCAACACAACGATTCCATTATCATAATTATCGTTTTTTCTATTAACGACAGCTGTCAGAATATCACTAACTCAATCTTTAAGCAATAGCTGATTTTTGTTAGTTATTCTCATTGTTGAGTGAAGTTACCCGTTTCAGAAATGAAGCGCCTGACCGAATAGAAGAGAACTGACGTTGATTTGTTTTGCTGTTTTTTTTACATCTACTTTTATCATTGCACATAACTGAGAATATGTCAGTCCTTTACACAAATGATTGGATGCATCTTACTGTTGATGACGGAGCATTTAATGTCACTTATAAACCTGATGAAAAGGAACTTATAGATTAGAATAAACATTAAAAGCAACTTTTCTGAATAAGATGTATCCGCAGATGAACACACTACAAGCGAGTTACCAGAAATTTGCTTCGCCTTTGTTTTCCCTGTCATATAAGTAAAAGTCTCATTGATAAAGGCGAAGTGACTGAAATACTGAGGGCGACAATAAAGGAATAACTATTTGAGAATGAGTGAAACTTTGTTACCACATAAAGAAAACCAGTTACCTAATATTTACCTTTAATTAAAGTCAACATCCTTGCCAAAAAACTAGGAAGTTAATTCCATAATTAGCATTAATACCAATATTATGGTAATTTACAAATGCCCAGCCTTCATAAAATGACGAAATAGACGATAATGCATTAATTTATAGGTGTAAAATTAATACAAAAATTACACTCATGGTGTACATTAGGAAAGAATGAAATTAAACACTGAGTGTGGTGATTTCATAGATAATAGCACACCAAATGTTTATTGGGGAAAAATTGATGGATCAAAATCCTGCACATTAGATCAACAACAACCAAATGTTTTTTTAAGGGTGACTTACACGTATTGCAAACTTCCTGCAAGTTTCTGAAGCGCTTGTAAATTAACATATTGTAGTAATTAACTTCTTTGTCAGAAATATTACCTTTGCTTTCAGAGAGATACTTATGGCTCAAATTACTGCACATTTCGTTACTGATTGAATTAGGCAAGAAAAGCATCAAGATATCTCGGATGCTACAGCGTAATGGCAGGTATTTTAGGATAAAATCTCAGCTATACATCTCAAACCTGCGCTCCTCGCATACTTTTCTGGCTAAGCTGTGTTAGCTTTGTTTCCTTCCTTCTCTTTTGCTACTGCAGACGTTAATTATAAATTACACTACTTTGATACATCCTCTATTTATTGTAATAAAAGAACTTTCTCAATGTTTACGATTTGAGAAATTTCAGGCATTTAAAAGCTGTGACAGACAACTTATAAAGCATTAATCTTATGAATCATTGTCTAAGAAAAGAGCGACTTGAAATCATTATGGTCAAAAAACTAGAAACAATGATCAATTCTGAAGCTTGTGCTACTATAGCCAGCCTCTTGTTAGAACCACTGGCAAGAGGAAATCCAGTGACAAAATGGCGGATTGCCAGCTTCGCCTTTCTCCTTGGCTATGTAACACCTAGCGTAGTGGCGTACTGCATGACAATGCGTGAGTGTTGCCTAATATTTTCTACCATGACCGCTTCGACTATAATTTTACGGCTGTGGAACGAATGAGAAAGCTGAAATCAAGGTTACTCTGGCAGATTTCATGATTTAATATCACTTCAGGTGCCTAAACATCGTGCATTACTGAACCAATCATGAAGTAAGCATTGAACCTTTTTCTGACAGTGGCTGGCGGAAAACACATAGTCGGTTACATACACTCTGAAACAAGTATTTTACTTATGTTAACATAACGGAGTGCATATGCGCAACACTTCGAGCTACCAGCTGTCATCAGTGCTTTAGGGTATGTATTTCGAGAGTTCATTAAAACTGCAAAGACCTAAAACGTGTGTGATCATGAGGTTTCTTTTGTGGAAATGGACGAATGTTTTTGTCAAATATGGTTTTAAAACACCAAGTAATCGATTCACCTCTCTGAAACGTTACTGTTGATAGAAGCATCCCCCACTCCAACGTCCTGGAGCGCATCCATAGTAAAATCTGAACAGGTTATTTTTTTTTTTTTTTTTTTTTTTTTTTTTTTTGGTGATTTCAAATCAGCGATACTGTTTTTGTGGGGAGAAGGGTTCAGTTGTTAATGTGCGTGGAAGGCTCGATTAATTAAACTGACAATTACACAGCTTTGTAAAATAAACACTATCAATCGCATAAGAATCAAAATTCAATCTATGCGAACTTCATTAGTGCTCACAATTACCAATACAAGTGGCAATGAACTGCGTTCTTATTTTAACTACTGCATTTATTATTTCCAAGTTCATGGCTTCAGACAAAAGGTTGCTATCCAGCTTTCTCATTCAATACAAACGTTAACTTATATTCTGCAGTATTTAAGTTTCTGTCTGGGATGAAGATAAATCTGTATAATATATTAAATAATTTATATGCTATGAAGTGAAACAATATTCAGTATGCGATCATTACGTAAATTATATTTATCTTCTTCCACAACGTTTATCATTCTTTTGATTTGCTTAGTATCTTCGCAATATGCAAATGACTTACTTAAAAATGAATCAGAAATTCTGCCACACGGAGGAAGCTTTGCAAACACTCGGAATTGCCTAAAATATGCGTATGCTTGAGTGACACGTGAAGATGCAACTTTGTAGTACCGTGGTTGTGGCTGTCCAGGGCTTCCAGGAAAACCTCAAAACCATCGCAGTGCTCCAGGACGTGGAAAAGACCTTCTCCACTATGTGGCATCAAAGAGCTCACGGAGGAAGAGATCTCTCCCCCATTCCACACCCTGATAGGCAGTTTCCTACGGGACGGGAATACATTACCGGGTGCGGATGAAGGGGAAGGTGTCCTCAGTTAGACCCATAGTGGCCGGAATATCGGAAGGCAGTGTACTGTCGCCGTTACTCTTCACCGCCTACATGTCTGACTTCCCCACGGAACCCAGTACTGTTACGTGCCAATATGCCGACGATGTCCTCATAATAGCACAGAACAAAAATGTCCGTTATTGCTTCCCTCCACTACAGAGACAGCTCCAAGTCATTGGCAGATGGAGTGAAAAGTGGGGAATGGTTCGTCGCTGGCGGCCGAAAAGACCTCTGAGGCTGCGGCGGTGGAGGATCCCTTGGGTTAACTCCGCCAAATACCTCGGAGTACTGCTCGCTGTGGCCTCATATTCACTCCCCAAGTCAAGGTCAGCTTGGGTCACGCTGCACTTCGGTAGCTGTATTCCGTCTTCGGCTCAGCCATGCCCATTTACCTTAAACTGCGCCTGTATCGTACGATCATTCCGCCTCTGATTACTGTACGGCTGCGAGGTCTGGAGTTCGGTGGCTCCGAATACCATCCGTAGCCTATAGGCCGTGCAGGACAGGGCACTTCGGATGATCTGCTGCACAGATCGTAGATTTCCGTCATACATCCTGCACACTCGCTCCGGTCTCACGTACATAGTGGATGTTGCGCGAGAGAGAGCTCGTAAAATGAGTGCTGAACTTGCCACATCCCAACCGGCTGGTCAACACACTTGGGCAATATCGTGGCGAGCACATGCAGATTTAGTTTGGCAGGCCTAAAGTTGATCCTTCCGGAATGGGTTGGTGGGCTAATGTTAGCAGCATTGTAGTTGTTCCAGAAAGAGCTGGAAATATCCAGTATAGTTGAGTAGCTTGGGTTGACGTATTAATCGAAAGTTGTGGTGGGGATTAATTATAAAAATCATGGGATTGCTTGATTCGCTCTCTTTAGTGGTGACTTGCACAGGGTAAAGTGCTCCGAGCATCTGCCGGGGGCGAGTGTGTTGTTTGGTTGAGGATGTTCTTGTAAAGGATTTAATATGTGACTTGTATGCATGGCAAGCGAGTATACTTTCCCCCATTTGCCATGACCTAACGTAAGGAAAGTTCAGTAAAGTTGTTTAATTAATCTACGGTCGATACAAGGTTGGTTGTAGGTGTCGGGTATAGATGTGGCTTTGTTAATTTCGGAAATGTAACTTTTGGGGGTAGAAATTATGGGTAATAAGTCATCCTCCGCCGACGAGATTTTTTTTTCATTCGTCCTGGTTTCGTCTGTGTCCTTCTGATGTGATTTTATTGTGGTTTACGCTTTAATGCTATAGTTGTGAAATCTCTTATTTTTTCTGATTTTAGCGTGGTAGTATACTTGTATAATTCCCTGTTAGGTGGTTTTGGCTTACCATGTGTTCTGAATTTCTTTGTTCTGTTAGTCTAAATTTATAAGTTATTTTGCTTTAAATTCACCCAAGTTTTATAAAAATAAAGGTACATATTCACCTTGTTCTGAAATTTTCTCTTATTCTTCTTTTGGAGATAGTTAACTTTTGAAACCTTTTGCTTCTTAGCGTCACCACGTGCTCGTTAAGGTAACACTTTAGTTGTCTGTGTGATTGATTCTGCCATTTCGCCCACATACTTCTAAAATTTGCCAAAATGTAATAAAGGAGTTACCTTTACTGATGCAATTTTCTGTATACTGTGAAATTTTAATGATTTCTTTGTTTTGGTTGACATTACAAATTATAGCGTTAGCTTAGCACTGTAGTTCGTTATGATGGTTAAATTAATTTCAATTACAGATCTTTCAGTGTATTTCACCATTTATTTGCTATTTTGTGGTGCATTTTTCTTGCTTGTGTGAATTTTATCAGTATTTACGTCCTCAAATTTGTACTTACTGCGTGACTACGTGTTGACCTACGTTTCTAAATTTGGTGTAATTTCTTAAGTTTTGGTTTTAATTTCGGCTTTTGGGTATTAATTCCAACATTTACTTGAAATTTGTGTTGTATTTTTCATATTGTATACAGGATTTTAAAATGTTTGATGCTACGTCATTTTGTGCATTTTCGTGGTGCAATTGCTAATTCGTTTGATGTTTTCTGTTGTATTTCATTTTTGTGTTTTTTTATTGTGAGTAAAACAGAATTAAATAATTTCATACAATACTTTTCGTGTGTTTAGAAAGAAAGTGCAGTTTTTGTAAAGTGGAAACGTGATTGTGTATCCAATGTTGGTCATAGTGGTTTATCACAGTAGATACTAAAAAGTGTATATTATGTGTACAATCATTTTAGCTTAATGTACCAGAAAAGTTTAGTCAACGTGATGTTGAAATACGTGTTTCTACTTAATGAGATGAAAATGAAAGTTACATCAATGTGCAGTGAAAAGTGTGATGAAAATGTTAATATCCCTCGTGTGCTAACTCAAGCAGTAATTTGTGATTTGGTGTTACCAAGGTAAGCGTAACAGTGGGTGATTGTCATGTGTTCACCGAGTTTGTCGCGACTGTTATTTTTTTTTTTTTTGTTAACTTCACCGGAAGTATTAGCCGTGAAGACCTCAATTTTACAATTTTGTTTTCTTTCTACGTGTGTCAGTTCTGTTTAAAAATCTTGATATAAAATCAAGTGGCTTGTTTAAGTCTGTGAATATACAGCATTGTGCTTAGCCCCCTTTTAGATTCTTAGCGTGGCGCTTAGTTTTAATAAAAATTGTTATTTCCATCTTATTTTTATAACTTATGGTAGACAGTGTTCTTTCAAGTATTATTGGTGTGTTTGACTCCATTTTAAGGTTACACTTTTGTAGTAGCTGTGTTGGTAGTAATGGTGGTTGCTAGCTGGTATTTTTTAAATTCCCGGTGGGAATTTGGGTTTTTATAATGTCCTAAATACTGACTTATATTATGCTGCTGTTATTGGAGTGAAGAAATTTGACATGCCTAATCGTCTACTTTTGCAGTGCATTATGCCGTTAGCATTACGTAGCTCTTGATATTTGAGCCTATGTAATGTTTTCAAAGTAACATTCTTATTTTACATTTCATTGGTAGTAAATGAACATTGCTTTATTCATAGCAATGGTTTCTTTGTGATTTTTAAAGTGACATGTTGCCTAGTAATGTGCTTTCTTCCGGTTATATGCAGGAGGTTTGACTTTTTTGTGGTTCCTGATAAGAGGCACTGTAGGACAGTTGTCACTTTTTCAGAGGAGTCTAGTGAATGCTGCAGCAAAGGACTTCATTACGACAGAGGTTATGTCTGGTTATGTAAGTGTTGTGGTTACTGGTAGCAAGGTTGTTGTGGCACAACTATTGCTATTTCATAAGTGTTGTAATAAATGTAGCAGTCAAGGACTTTATTATGACGGGATGTATGTGTGCATATAATGAGTAAGTGCTATACTCTCGTTATGGTACATGTATGTAAAGGCATATTTTCTGATGTGTCAGTGCACCGCTAAGTAAGCTATCATGTAAACTCACGCAGTTTCACCATCTGCTGATTTTTGTTACTTAAGATATGTTGCAGGATTGCTTTGAGCATTATTCAGTGTGCAGCGTTTCAGCCAGGTTTCAAATAGTACATAAGTTCATTGGCTTTATTGCTTACCAGTAATTTGGGAAACTTGTGTAGAGATATCCTGGAAAAAAACAAATCAGTGAGTATAGGAGGTTATGTGTACCAGACTGTATCACATGTTTTGGACAAGTAGAATGTTTATGACTGCACTGTGTGATGAAAGTTTCTGGCTGTTTTGGTAATGAAGTTCATTATTTTTGTTTATCTGACATGTGTTGCTGAAATGTTACCGTTTTGATGAGTAATTGTGGTTTAATTTTGCTTGATTTTCAGGCATAATGATATGTGAGAATGCTTATTAGCTTATGATGTTGTTGTGTGTACTGTTGTATCACTATATTTTGTTTTCTTTGTTTCATTATGTTGCTGTGATCAGTTTCTTTTGCAGAGCTGTTACATTTTTGTTTTTTGAGCATTGTGAAGTTTTCCTGATAGTGTGAGTGTTAATGTGTATGATATGTTTGAATGCACTGTCTTGTTACAGCGTGGGCTGTAACAAGACAGTGCACTTGCTACAATGTACTCCCGAGGTGGTTTTTGTTCCCTTCCCCCCCTCCTTGTAAACTAGGTGAGATTTAATGACATACGAGATGTGGCTGGACGGTATTGCTGCAATCTGGCCATCATGGCTGTGTGTGTTGACAGTGTGATTTTGGTGTTTTGAGATGCGTTTATTGAGTTTTAATGCAACAGTTTTTGTGGTTTAAGTATGTTTTTTTTTCTTTCGCAGCTTCATACTGACGCTCAATGAAATTATCGGTACAGCAATGCAATGATACTGCACAATTTCTGCTCCTGGTGTATTAATAAGTTTTGTACATCTCTATTTTGATATGATTTAATGAGTACATGTATGCTTGAGCTATAACTTTGTGTTTTTCACAAGCTTTGTTCCAGATGTTATTCCCATGGGTTCACATAATGAAATGATTTAGTACCTCCTGCGCAGGATTGTGTTTTTTTCCACTGATTCCAAATATTGGTATGTGTAGTTATTTGTATTCCATGCAGTACTTTTTGTTTCATATTGTAGCATTGAATAATTTGATGGTAGCATATGTACTCGTTGTGGTGATTATTATGCATTTTCTGGGTGTACCATTGCAATGCTGAATTGTTATTTTTTTCTTTTTATGTGTATGGATGGTAAGCGTGCTTCTTTTCTCATTTATTTTATAAGTTTGTAGGTTAGCACCAGCTGGTTAGGGCAAGTTTTGGGTATCTCAATCATATGTCACGTTTTACTTGTAATTGTATTGTCTATATTTTGCTTTTGTATTTAAATGATGAGTTATGTACACAAATACTATACCTATAGTTTGGTACTGTCACACACAGTTGTCATGTTTCTTAGACATTTATGTTAAACTTTTGATTTTAAGCTGTCTTTAGATTTATTGCGTGTCATTGAGTAATAATTTTTTTCTGCAAATTGTATTCATTTTTGTAAAATTTGGTTATACTCTTGGTAGATTTTTACACTTTCATATGCTTGCATAGAATGACATACTATTTTTGTTTATATTTGTAGCTTTGGCTTTGGAGTATACCTTATACACTGTGACACAATTACTGTAATTGTTATATCTGCTATATGGGCAGCACGAGTGGCCAGCTTGGATGAGTCCGCTTTTGGAAACACGCCATCTGCAGGGATGGTTTCCAGCCTTTGATGCAATATCTGCCCTGTTGTACGGGCCAGCTGTACCAATCATCTGCACCACTTCGTGGCAAGATACCACTTTGGTGCACAATCCAAGCCAGCGATTGTCCTCGTTTTCACTACAACCAATCAACAATATCAACGCAACGAGATATGGACTCAACAAACATTACACCCTTGAGTGTTGTGATTTCATGTAGTGACCATGGAGGTAATAACAAAACATACAATTCACCTCCTAGTTTCGGTGCAGTGCAGCGAATGTACGTCAATTACTTTAACTCTTGTGCAGCAAAATATTAATAAAACGTTTGGGGTGCTCATCCCTAAACTTGCAGTGAGCCTTATACACACTAGGTTTTCTTCTTCTGTAGCACTCAAAACTCCTAGAAATACTTAGCAATGTCGTTACTATTGTTCTACCAATTTCTAGTGACAGACACTTGGTTATTCAATTCATACAAAAATAATTTTGACTCGTGTCACATTACGTAACTGTAGACATGTTGACTTTAATTACTGTTATACTTAAATCAATATTCCAACCATTGTACTTTTTTAAAAAATTGTCTTATGTATGTAATTTTCGTTCTTTCGACGAGGACGTCAACATTAGTGGCCCGGAGGAGATGTGGCGAGCACACGTAGACTTAGTTTTGATAGGCCTGAAGTTGGTGCACCTGGAATGGGTTTGTGGGTCTATCCCGGAAGTATCAACTTAATGTCGGTAGCACTGTAGTTGTTCCAGAAAGAGCTGGAAATATCCAGAATAGTTGATTATCTAGGGGTGACATATTAATCGGACATTGTATTGGGGATTATTAATTATAAAAATCATGGGTTTGCTTGATTCGCTCTCTTTAGCGTTGTGACTTTTACAGGGTAAAGTACTCCGGGCATCTGCCTCGGGGCGAGAGGGTTGCTGGGTTGAGAGTGCTCTTGTAAATGATTTAATATGGGATTTGTAAGGCAAGAGATTTTGTGTTATCAAAATTCCCAAAATTGAAAGAACTTATTGTGTGTTTCTCCACAACAAACCCGGTTATCCTTTTGAGTTCCATTCCGTAGTTTTGCATGCCTAACCAGTATACGCTCACTCCATTTGCTATGACCTGAAGTAAGTAAAGTTCAGTAAAGTCGTTTAATTAACAACATGACAACATGACCATCGGCTGCCCAGACCGCGCAAAAGTTACCGCCTGCCCAAGGATGCCCTGGGCTGGTAAATGCTGTCATTTCATCCATTTAAACACTACACCACCAAGTTAAGCGGCATTGGGCCTGGTCACGGCTGGACGGGTATCCGCTCAGCCGTACACACCCTCTGATTTACTTGGAACTTCATTATCTTCTATACCCACTTCCTTCGGTTCTCTTGCTAGATTACACTGCTTCACTTAACTGCCCTGCAAGCGGCCGGCCGGCTTGGTCACCACTTGGACGGATGACGGACCCGGCGATATCACCGAGCCGTGGCAGTAACATCACGAAAAACCAATAACCGCCCTCAACAGTTATACAAGACAAAAACGCTTGTTAGTTGACATGTGTTACATCGCACGAGTAAATCCGTAATTAACCGGATAAGTTCCGAGGATATTTACCTTCCATCCAAGTCAACTCCGGGGACCTGTTCTTGCTCCTGGCTCCTGGCGTTCAGCGGCTGCTGATCCAATTGCTCTAAGCAGTTCATTGGAACACAGCCTCCAAGGAGAAAGTATGTGCAAGTATTAGCAATACTGAACAGATGCTATGCCCGCTTCCCCCGACTGTCTTCTGTCGACCGTCCTGACAGTTTTTTTTCTCAGGTTCCTCAGTCCTCATAAGTGGTTTATGTTGAAGGTACCCTAAAATTTACACTTGGAAAGTTTCTTTCCCAAATTTCTTTTCCGAATCATTTCACGTATCACCAGTGTCACCGCCTGCCGTAGCCGTATGCAATAAGAACTACAGTGACTAAATTAAAGACAGTGGCGACAAGAAGCCCTAAGCCCCGCCCATTCGCCATGTTCTTGCTAACTCAAGCAAAGGGCTATGGATATATCCATAAAAATGTATCAAACGGACGCCTAGTTTTTTAATTCAGAGTGATTCGAATATAATCTCGAACAAAATTCTACATTTATAGACTTCTTCGTAGCTTCAAAGCCTTCTAAAACTACAACATACTTCCTCTACACAACGAATTGTGTTTATCAGCAACGAAGCATAAATGATGCGAATGGGTACGAGAAAAGAGAATTACGGCGATGATAATGATATCGTGATGTACATGACATACGATTACCACGCGTTCTCATTTTAGACGCAAAACCGAGCATTCGCTTACCTATAGGTTGAAAACAAATTAAGTCCTGCACCAAATATAATACGCGCATCCATAAATGCTTGTACATTACAATGTTTATAATTACCCATGGGTGACTCATGAAATTGGGGTATAAATCTTGTTTTGTTAGCTGGTTTTCTTGCTCTCTTTTGGCAATAGATCCCGCTTGTTGTGAAGTTGTCGAAATTTATTTACAAATCTACACAAATAATAAAACTCAAGACGATAATTGTTTCCGTAATTTTCAATTTGGTTGAATAATTTATATAATGAGCTACCCTGATGCAAAAAGTAGCATTTTTAAAATGTATTTACGTGTATGTTACGTTTTCACGCAGGAGTGGCGGACGCTATTGTTGTGAAACTTGGAAGTTAACATGCCTTAGGTCCCACTTATAGAATAGGCTATATGGCATATTAATTAGTTTTCCCCAAAGGGGAGGGAGATTCCAGTGGGGTTCAAGGTAAAGTCATCTAAATAAGAGGGTGACGGAAGAAGAGAGTTCGAAAGGGGAGAGAGCGGGAGAGGCAACTAGAGAGAAAGAACGAGGCAGCGGGAATGTGGGAGGAAGTTAATGGGGTAGAAATAGAGAAAAAGGGAAACCAAGCTAGGAGTTTTTACACCCCAAAAGTCCAAAGGCCTTTGCCCGATTTGAACCTGTGGCCAATGGAACTATAAGCTGGCATTGTAATCACTGCTGACGGAAGACAACATTTGGGTAATTACCGTAAAGGAAGCCACCATTCCGCTGAGGATTTTAAACATTTTCTATTTGATACTGCTCTTAGGAAAAGTAAATCTCAACTGGCACAGATCTTTACTGGCATAGCACTTAGTAGTTTTCTTGCACTGTTTAGAACTAATTTTAATGTCTTTAGAAATAAATCTATTATTTTTCTTTTGGGTTCATGATAGCTAGGTATACTGCAATATTTCAAATCAAATTCACACTCTTCTCAAGGAATGATTGGAAAACATTACCCATTTCCATTTAAACGCTTGTTCATAACAAGAAACAGGTCCTTTGGGAAATGTCGCATTAACATGCCCTTCTTGGTTGAGCTGCTGCAACCCACTGCAGTAAAACTAGGCATGTTAAAACCCTGAATAAACGTGCGGAGTTATCTTTTATTGCTATATCGCTATTACGATGAAATAAACAGAGAAATCTGATTATATTCGGTCACACCTGCACTGGCATATGAGGACATGTGGACAGCCAGCAATAACATGGCGGATAATACCACGTGTCCTCGTTGACCAGTAACAATCGACACACCACTTGTCGCCACTGTCTCTTAATACAGTCACTGTAATAAGAACATGCGTTCAATACCATCTACTAAACAAAATCAAACTATGTTTCAAGTCTACATCTTTCAAGGACACAAGGATTATTTCTAGATTACCCGTTTCCAAACAACTCATTACAAAGAAAATTTCTGGTTATCCTTAGTTTATACAAAAATGTCTACAGTGTTCAATTAAACTGTTGTTCTAAGTTTAGGTATATAAAAGTGAAATCTTAATTTTCACCTATAAGAGGGTAAAATACAGTAAACACTCTCCCAAAAACCTTACATACTTTTTAGTATCGTTTCCTCACACTTTGCGTGTTTAAGTTATTAATTTCTTCCTTTGATTTAATGATACCAAATATACATTGCTTGAAAACTGAATGAAATTGAATCGCTAAGCTGTCACATGTACAGTACGATTTTTACGCCGTGACAGGCTTAACTTTATGCGCAGTAGTTGGACACGTCCATTTATGTTCTGGAAGCGGTGTTGGTTCAGTTGTAACACAACAGCAGGCGCGTACGCAACGTGAGATAAGGTGTCATCACCACGGTTTCGAATGAGTGTTTGTTCCACGCAAGGGGAATACTGCCAGCCGTTCAATCCCCACGCTAAGCCTTTTCACTATAAGCTGAAAGGAGCAGTAAACAAAACCACGTGACAAGAGAGCACCTCATTGGCTGGTGGGCAAACTACAACCTTTCCCGCTTAGCATGTCGTCTCTTCCTCTACAAAAAACAGTTCGGTTTAGATCGTAACATTTTGCGGTTATTCTCGTGCAGAGAGATTTAAAAGATCCATTATTGTAACAGTTCAATTTATGATACTAAATGTCTTTGTTCAGATTCACCTATAACTAAATGAACCGTTATAGCAGAGGGTTTAAGAGACTATGCGCAGGCGCTGCAGTTCGTTTCCGAGCCGTCAGTGTACTTTTGCAACGTGTTGAGAAAATCAGGTTTCCATGGGGAATTGAAATTGATTTGAATCCAATTCCATATTGAATGCGATCCGCATTTCCAGTTAAATTCAATACGTATTGAGATCGATTTGGATACACAAAGTTCGAGAATAAAATAATTCAAGCTTTTATGTTGATCAACCTGGATTTAGGTTGCCGAACCTGTTAAACATATGTTAATTTGTTTTTCTGTATATTTTAAGTGGGTTTTGAAGTTAGTGAATGTTTTTGAGAAGAATACATTGCAAATTATGGAAGCGATAAAAGTGGCTTTGCTGTGTGTTTTATTACACATGTAATTAACGATTTCTACTAATAAAAACAAAATGACGAGCGTGCAGCGTGTTACGATTATAGTAGAGGATAGTATCTTTGGCGTATTAAAAACAACTTGAATACGGTAGGGGTTTCATGCAACAAATTTCGATCCGATCCTACTTTCTAAGAGTTGGCCATTGTTTAGCAATAATTGAACTTCTTTGTTAGTGATGCAGAATTGTTGCTCGGATAGCTTGGGTCACGTTTGTTTTCTGTTGTGTTTTAACCTATAGTGCTAATAGTTTTTTTAACTTGACTGATAAAAGGTTAAAGCAAAAGTGGTATATTGATATTAGTCATTAAATGAATCATTTCTAAAGCCTGAAGTTAAGAACAGTTTAATCCAGTACTTTAATCGCAGATGCCGAACTGTTCAGGTACAACTTTTATTTCCCTACTCTTAGTATTATGTGTTAGAAGTTTAGGATGTAAGGCAAAATATAGGAATAAGACATACAATGTTTAAAAGCTAATGATCGCCAAGCTGCGCAATGTACTGTATTCGCATTCTGTCTGAAACAATTTCCTCTCACGGGTACGTCATCCACCACGTGGTGCTGCCATGTGCTCGGCGGAGTGATACATTTAAGTTTCGTTTACTTCTCCTTTAAGCTTATGGTGAAAAAGGTATAGACTACCTTATCCTCCTCTGCGTTACTACCTTTTCACGACGAAAAAATCGACCCGTACATTTGTCTTAGCTTATCTTCAGTATTTCTTGCAAACGGAATACATTTGAATCGATAGGCTGTCAGCTGTGAGTCCATCTTAGTTTATCTTCAGTATTTCTTGCATACGGAATAAAACTCAATCGTTACGCGGTCAGGTGTACGTGCATAGTTTATCTTCAATATTTCTTGCAATCTGAATGAAATTGAATGGATACGCGGTCAGGTGTACGTCCATCTTAGTTTCTATTCAATATTTGTTGCAAACTGGATGAAATTGAATCGATTCGCGGTCAAGTGTAAATCCATCTGAATTTATCTTCAATATTCCTTGCAAACTGATTAAAATGTAACCACTTCGCTATTAGGTATATGTCTATGTTAGTTTATCATATCAATATGTCTTGGAAACTGGATGAAGTTCCATCAGCGCGCCGTAAGGTATAACACAAGTTTAGTTTCTTATTCTTCAATGTTTCTTAGAAACCGAACTAAACTAAAACGCCTCGCTATAGGTTTGTCCATTTTAGTGTATCTTCGATACTTCTTGGAAGCTGAAACAAATTAAATCGGTCAGGTGTTTGTCCATTTTAGGTTATCTTCAATATTTCTCGAAAACAGAATGAAATTGAATGGGCACGCGCCAGGTGTAACTCCACCTTGTTTATCTTTAGTGTTTATTGTTCACACAGACCAATATACAGTCAGCTTGCTATCATTCAAACCCTGAGCAACTTTTTGGAGAGTGCTCACCACACTGCTCTAACTTCAGTCGTGCTCACACCACCCAATTAATACTCAAAGTCTGCATTCAGTCCAAACCCTAACCAACTTCCTAAGGTTAACGGGTAGTGCTCACCTTACTGCCCCATCTAACGACCAGTCGTGTCCACTTCGAGGAATATACACCTAATCTGCTATCAATCCCACATTCAACCCGGTACAAATACCATTTTGGCGTTTCTCTCAAACGAAGCAAAGTATCATGCGTTTACTCTATTCACATAGTTCTTATTAATTTGTGTTTTCTCTCATATTTTGCTATGTAATAACCGGAATACACTATACCAATTAGACAAATCCTTGTTGTTATTCGTTTATATATCTACGGCTGTGCAGCTGTCTCTTAGCGGATTTCTGTGCAAACACAAGTTTCAGTGAGCCAAGCCGTTAGCTGAGAAAGTGCCAATAATATTCGTTCAAAATTGGGCATAATAAGCACCGACCTCACTTTATTACATTTTAACGCACGCGTAAAAAACCACTGAAAATGCGTAATTTACGTGATCTGTGCTAAAAAAATTACCTTGCCAAACCTGCTTCCTGAGTTTAAACCTGTTAAAAATAAATGCAAATAGATTCACATCTATTTAGGCCTGCTTTTAGCGATGCACTCTTCTCTTTATGACTGTTTTTTTTTCTTTCTTTCTTTCTTTCTTTCTTTCTTTCTTTCTTTCTTTCTTTTTTTCCATACCAGTGCATGTAAGTGTATGAGTTGCTCTTATATTTATGTCAACTTAAAAGTTGGTGATTCATGCAGTAAACTGTAAAAGCACTGAAAACACACATTGCTAAGTCTGAGGTCAGTTGTATAAGACAAGTAGTGACTAAAGAACTGCTGCATTTAACATGAAACTCCATATCTCCGTAAAATAGCTTCACAAAACAAGAACATTGCAAAAGGGTTTAATTTATCTCTTGAGAAAAGTGCGATAATTTGTTGTGTACAAAATTTGCAAAATGAAGGTAATCAGCGGTTGTGTCATATACATTATATAAATGATTTAATTCTATAGTATCTGAATTAGTAAAGTTTTAAAGTATTCACTAGTCAAGGCAACCGTCCTGTGAAAAATGAAAAAGTTTCAGGAAATCAATTTTTTCTTTACAACCTATTATTTCCTACGATTCTTTGGGTGCATTTTGATACATTTACTATTATCATATGAGCGAAATTAAGGTTTCAAATGGCAATCTGAGTACAATTTACTATGGTTCAGCATTGTGTTCTATAAACTTTGAATTAATTTTTCCTAATTTCGAATGTTTGGACATTTGCCAACCCTTAAAATACTACTTACGATGGCATTTTTAAGTTACAGCTTCGAAACTTTACAGACAATCCCCATTCCTATATGACAATGGAAGCCTACTATTAAATTTTGTTCCAAGATGCCAGCACAGTGAAAGTCTGGCGTGCAAGTTCAAGTACGTGCATACTATTTCTTTTTAAATTAAGAAATACAAAACAAAGCAAACTGTAAAACCACATTCACCCTGTATGACATTTATTTATGCTAAATTTCTTTGGTCACCCAATCATGACCGTAAAAATTAAATTTCATGACGAAAAATTGAAAACTGCATGATAAGGAGCACTATTGTCAAAGCCTTGAAATTTTGTTTATAAAAAATCACAAATTGTAACCGCTGCACTTAGAAACACATTTTCATTCAGCACCCATATAAGCATACGTAATTCAGGGTAAAATAACGAAATAAGCATTTTACAAACTGTAGCTTTGGTTTTAAAATTCACCAATCACTTGCTTTAATCATGATTTAAACTAGCTATTCATGAAGTTGGTTTTCTAAATCAGAATTAACCGGTGATGTTGAATCTAAATGAGCGAGTTTGTTTACTACAGACCTCATTATTTCAGAAGTTTTAACTATTGATGCACATTTAGATCACATCCTGAACTGGCCAATACTGGCGTTAATTCACAGTCCACGTTCATGAATTTTATAAAAATTCTAATTTCAAAAACCTGCGGTTACAATATCGAATATGAATCATTAACTACTACCTGAAAATTGTCTCAACACTTGATACAGGATTTAGAAATTACAGTACTGTTGGTACACTAATTCATAGTCACAAAATATTGTTGGAAGCCATCAATACAAACTCCAAAATGACAACAAATTATATTCACAGAAATGATTAACTTGTCCGCATTTAGTTCCTTTAACAGATTGAGTCGACAATCACATATTCTTATTCCACCTCACTGATGCTTGCTTTGGTAGTGGAATTACTACAGAAGTTAATACTCAAATAGCTGTTCCTGCTTAAAAGGTTTAATGAGCTGCTTCATCGATAAATACCAACATTTTACCTTACATATATCAAAACGTTCCATAGCATACAGAAATTTCCACTATGCATTGCTTTCTTAACTACTAATTAAGCTGACTCGCTCTTTGGAGTAGCAATTTGTTTCTCAATTTTCATCGTTACCCCATAGAGTTATACCATACTTTCCTGGTTTAATATAGTAGTAAATGTGTACAAAGGTAAAAACGGAGTCTCAACGACAGCAATTAGGTAACAAGCGTGCATGAATAGCCCTGCAGTCGACGACTCTTAACATTAGTCGCGCATGGAGAAACTGACTTGCGCCAATCGTGATGCTAAACAATCTTATTGGCATTTCACTTGAGCGAGTACAGATTATCAATGTTTCGTTTGGTTATTCGAAACTTTTCGTGAAGGCTGGCTACAGAAATGAAACAGCAGTGGAAACAGATTAGTCAAGAGCTTCTGATTCCATATACAAAAGGTGGTGTCCTTTTCCGCTGGAATGTCGCTCACCATCAGTTCTGAGTACATCATTGGTACCCGGAAGCCTAGCGAGTAAATAGGGCACAAACACGAGGACTTCGCAAATACCTAAAAAATGCAGTCACTCCTTCAATGAGAAAGTGTTGATGAGCATCATTTGGGCCTCGGATGGCAAAGTACACGCAGAGTTGCTGGAACTTTCTGAACTCCAACTGATATTTGAAAATACACCCAAAGCTCCGCGCACGGGTGCTTCAGGTTCGTCACAATAAAGCAGGAATCCTTCAGCGTAGAATGCCATTCACGAATTAACCAACAAATTTCGTGATCTTTTAGCCGCCATAGACCCCTTATCTGGCAGTTTATGACCTTTTCGTTTTTCTGAAGCTGAAGGAACATCTAAAGAATCACTGTTACACGAGTGATGGAGAAGTGCAAACGGCAGTGAATTACAGATGCCGGCGTAACATGCCCGGTTTCTTCGCCGATGCGAAGAAAGACCTTGTCCAACATTGAAGCAAGGGTGTGGCAATTTATGGTGAACTACATTTAAAAATAAAGTACTATGTAGTGGAGGATATTCCAAGTTTTCATCTGATTTGTAGCTCAGGAGAGTGATTCACGTTTTGTTGAGTTTATGACTCGGGCGAAGCATTTAATCGTCCACATACATGCATTCCTAAGATTAAAAGTTAAAACAATAATCTTAATATGATTCTATAGACTGATAAAGCATCCGCTTTCATTACTACTTGTAAAAAAGCAATGTTTCATTTTATTCAGCGTTGGCAGTTGATGTGGTATGTGGTGCCAACAAAGTGTATCAATCGCACTTCTCTGCCAAATACAACCTTTTTCTTTTACTTTCTCACACATTTATCAATTAAATTCCGAATGATTCGTTTGAATCGTCAAAGTGGATTTAACGCACCCTACTTTCTCTGAGGTTTCTATGATCTCCAAAAATGATAAGTTATCGACAGCGCCCTTTCTGCGGATGCATTAGTACCCGGAAGTGACGTCAAATAGTTTTCTTGTTTGTCTTCTTAAGCACAGATATCCATCGCTGTTTAATGGCAGCGTTTGTTCATTCCCTTCGCCAGGACAGTGTCTGTGGACTCTTGAGTTGAACAAAAACAATGCGTTGAACATTTCCCCAAGTGCGACTGCTAGTAGGGTACTTTCATACAGTGTTCTAGTGCGTCCTAAGCATTCATATTAAGAGTGGCGTTTAAAGTTAGCCCATGACAGCTGCTGTAAGCTGTCCAAATTAGGAGATTAGGTTTCCATATATCCAAATAATATACCCAAATCATATATGGATCGGATAAAAATATCCGGTTCATAATTAAAACACGCGCTTTTTCTGCACCTTCTCTCACTCTCACTCTCACACTCTCTCTCTCTCTCTCTCTCTCTCTCTCCAGCAAAATATGAAATTTAAGCAAAATCCATGCGATTGCGATGGATCATTTAGAACCAAAACATATTTTATGATCACTTCGCTTTCGGTTCTCGCTGAAGAAAACTTGCGAGACATTGATTTTAAATTGCTGATTGAATATGTTTATATGATGACTTGAAATAGCTGTGGGTTTAAACGTAAAAGTTCTTTTTACTGCATTAAACAATCACATACGAAATAACGAACAGTTTCCCGATGTGTTGATATATAATCTTTACTAGTTGGACGGCGGAGGAACGAATCAATACCGTATGGATTCCTGGTGAAGGAAAACACTGAGCACCTACAATATACTGAATACCATCGAATGGCATTTTCCAGGGAATCTATTTCCCTATTTTTATAGCAATCAGCAGACTATCAATGTTTCACCACGAATTGAGTTTGGTATTTTCAAAGGAACCTATTTCCTTGCTTGTATAGCGATCTGCCGACTATCAGTGTTAAGCTAGGAACTACACGCATTATTTTCAAAGGAACGTAATTCTCGGCTTCTATAGCGATCAGCCGTATATCATTGTTTCGCCAGGAACTTTGTCTGGCATTTTCAACGGAACCTATTTCCCTGCTTTTATATCGATCTGCTGAATATCAGAGTTTTGTTAAGAAACACTTCCTACATTTTCAGGAATCTTTTTTCCTACCTGTATAGCATCTGCCGAATATTGGTGTTTTGCTAAAAACTACCTCTGACATTTTCAAGGCAACCTGTTTCTCTACATCTATGGCGATCTGCTGAATATCAGTGTTGAGTTAGGAACTCCGTCAGATATTTTCAAGGAAGTATATGTATTTCCTTACTGCTACAGCGATCTATGGACTAGGTGTTGGAATATTTATTAAAATCTGAACCAAAGTCTACACGCCGAGAAAATGTTATGTTAAGAAATAGGCCATGGAAACCTAAATTTGCTAACTGAACCTTTTGTTCTCCGTAAGAATTGAAACACTTATTTCCCTTTTATCTGGCATAATTTGCATATATTTTGCACCACGAAACGCACAGGGATGGCGTTAGGTGTTGCACGTGCTTAAATAACTCTTAAGATGTGAGATATTCACTAAAGAAAGACAACTAAATAAATAAAGAGTGCGGCATCTCATCTCAGTTGGACCGAGGCGGATGCTGTCAACATGATCTCGCTGCCCTGCCCTCTATGTACCGGTTTCAAACAATTAATCACTTGCTGGGCTATGTAAACACACCTGTTGCGGCGCTGGGCGCGGCTGATGACCAGTTGAATGAGGCCCGGAGCACAATTATTGTTTGGTATCTCTCTCTAAAATTGCATATATCCCAAAACTAACATTTATGAGCCAGAGTGGGTTAACAGACCCAATTGTCGGAGGCGCATTTTCCAGTGTTACACATGTATGTATGCACTCTACGTTTATCATAACCTTCCCACATTAGGAGGTTTTTATTCTGCAAATAACTTAAAAAAAATTGTACTACCTTTTCGTTTATATGTTCACTATTCAGAATTAATGAAAACAAAGTGATTTAAGGAGCTGAAGATAAACTAAGCATTAAGATACACGGTATATTATGGGAATTAAAACGTGATCAAAATTATTCCGAATTTACCGTAGGGTAAGTCTAATCGCCGATGTCAGCATTCAAGAGCCAGTGTCTGTCGGCATAACTGCTGAAAAAGGGAGTGTCTAGGAAGGGGGAAGGGAGGTATGTTAATGCTCCTCAACCTGGTGACATGACTAAAGCCTTTATGGTATACATTGAAAAACAAAGTTTACATGACTTAAAAGAAGCGCTGCACCGGGAGAACTGCCTCTGATATTGGTGCATTTTCAGTTTCCTTCGGTCTACTTTTATTAGATTCTTGAATTCAGGATTATTTCTCGAGTTCGTCTTTGATACTTCTAAATAAATGTTGGCAGCTGTGTATAACTCTAAATGCTACAATGGATAGTAGTTTTAGATTTGTACAAAATAACACTAAACCAATTATCTGTTTCTTAAAGCAGACTTTACTTTCAGGCAACAAAGGGACTACTCTTTTCAACATCATTGATATGTACCTAGCGTTGTTCTGTGGCCCGGCCACGATTGCGTTTATGCGTGATTCGGTGCACTGCAGTGACCTCTGTGTCGTTCCGCTAGCGTACTAGCGGTGAATGACCCGTCAAAGCTATGCTTAACAGCTGCGTTATACTGTGTCAGCTGCTGCCTTCTATTCGAGTTGTAAATACTAGAGTTTGTTCATTGTGCATTTCAAAAGTGAAAGCTTATTCAAACATCTGTGTGTTGTATGAATTACTTTAGATTAATCTTATTATTTTTGCTGTTCTTGTCTTGTTATTATTCCACTGAAATCCCTACCGAAAAATTCACCCTTGAACAAAGAATTCTTATGTACGACACGTAAGTAAAAATACCGAATTATGTAGGTTACAGGTGTGTAGACAATTTCAAGAGACATTTCCTGGTATTTCAGTTCCAAATAGAGATACTGTCAGATGTGGGTTAATACGTTTAGGACAACGAGATAGCAAATGCTGGTACTAAGAAGCAAAAAAAAGATATCTTCTAACGGAGGAAAGAATTGAACGAAATTGGTGTATCACTGGAACGCTCTCCAAAGAAGTCTCTAATACGTGTTGCACAGCAAGTGTGTGTTTTAAAACCCTCTGTTCATGCATATGATAAACTTTTAAAATTGAAACCCTACAATTGGACTACTGTTCGTTAATTACAACCTCGTGACAACGAGGAATGCCTGGAATGTCTCAATGCAGATGGACGCCACTTCCAATGTCACTTATAACAAGGTTATTACTAATACACTTTACTATTACTCATGAGTATGTAACTCTGGAGTTTTAGAATGGAAAACCTCTGGTGTAATAGACAGCACGCGGATCACGCATACACGCGATCGTGTCCGGGCCATAAAATGAACTATCAAGGCTATACTGTTGTTAAGATTAGTTTCCATATAATTAAGAAGGAACTAAATATAGGCAATCATTCAGAGAAATAAAATAAAATAAAAAGGAAATAAATAAAACTTTAAATAAATTATGCATGTTATAAACCCTACTAAAATACTTGCGACAAACCTGATTACTGTAAAATATTTCGTGACATACTTTAAATGAATTGTTCTTTCACATGCCGTGTGTAGACTAAGGTTGGAAGGGTAGAATCAGACTGAAAAATACAATGCCGTAGTCGGATGATTCTACCTTTCCAACTTTAGCCTACACATGGCATATGTGAAAGAACAATAAAACTGTCATTTATTGACCTAATAGTTGTTTAACTATGAAGCCCGGGACTTAAAAGTACTTACGGCATTGAAAGTTGGCATTGGGATATGCTGTCTCAAAATGAATTTGAGCACGCCTTGTGGTTTACCGGGACAACTGTAGAATTAAATGTCGTGTCGGCATGTTCTCATGTGACTTCGTTTGTTAGAGCCGAAGATCAGTGTTTCAAATATCGGCTATGGCATTGAATTTTTCAGTCTGATTCTACCTTTTCAACTATTTAAACTGTTGTTAAGAGGATAAACTTTACAGAAACTCAGGATTCAGTCTTCCCTTTAACAAAATTTCAAAATTATTATTTATTTTTGAAATCCGGCATCGTCGCTGATATCTCAACATACGTGGATATGTGGATGCGATTTTGTGGCTGATGGCTTCGTTATTGGCTCTGCTATTTTGCTTTTTAAAAAAAGTTTGTTCTGAAAGAGTGTGTACGACACTGGTAACAAACAATTCAGCACATTTAGATTATGCTTAGAGGCTAGAGCAATACATTCTCCTATACTCGTGGCTTTGGAAAATTGTACGTCACCATGTTTTTACCGTTATCTAGGTTTTCTTTCTCCTCCCCCTCAATATGAACGTGCACGCTGACGAACATGTTAGTCGATAAACCTTCCAAGGAAAGTAATAGTTTCAAATGAAGGAAGTTAATCAACGAAATAATAGCAAGCAATGATCTAGGGAATCCAAATCCATTATTTTTTCTGAAACCTTAATCGCATACCATAAACGTTATAAACCAGATACACACTTTAACTTACATCACAAGTCAGTGTGATCAAGCAATTGATGTTCGTGCTATTCGAATGACAGTGTCTCTGCCCTTGCATTTTGTTATTAACGGGTGTCCTGTTAAATAAATTGCATTTTGTTTTTTACTAAACGTCCGTAATGAAAACATTCGCGCTACTCGCTGTATAATCGTTGCAGAAAAATTTCAAACAAAACAAAATCTAGAAATTAAATCGAGGAGTGCGGAAATAAATACTGCAATGACATCTTATGTTAACCTTTCTTTACTTTCTTTTTACACTTTTTACACGAGGCGTTTACTTCAGCTACTTCATCAAGTAACTATAGGATGGCACAAGGCTAAGTGCAACCCGCACCAGTCTTCCCAGTAAGGGACAAATCCACACGCCGGTACCGGGATCCGAACCCAAAGCTACCGCAGCGCAACAGTGCGGCCCCCTCACCAGAAGATAACGGATGATAAATTGAACTTCAAGAATGAGGGAAAGGGAAAACAAAATAAATGACAGATACTTTTCATGTTTAACAGTTTGCATACCTATTGCTGATGATGACTCACTCTACGTTTGGATGTGTTCCTTAACCACAACAGCTTCAGTTGTTCGTGATAACGTCCAACTTGCAGCTGCCGCTACGGAAAGCAATAGAGTGAAGATATTAAGATTTTATCCCTTTGGAATGACGAAAGCGAAATGCATCAGCCGAACGTGACGTTAGCGAATCAAAGATTTCTGTTCTAGTCATGGCTAACAATTTTTAGCTTGCACTGCGACTTGAATAATCTAAAAGGTATAGTGGACGTTACTTTGGTCTTTGGGGGCTAGGGTTCTTGTCCTGGCAACCAGGATTGTCCTTCAAAGTAGTCACAAATTGTTGAAGTCCCCTGCTCGCAAGCAACATCAATCCTTCTACATTCGGTTCAAAAAAAATTGTGTTCATGAAAATGAAATTGAACAAAAAGAAGTACAAGTTGAGGTTCCCTGCTCGAAAGCAACGTTAATAACTGTACAGTAGGTTCACAAAACGTTACGTTAATGAAAATGAAATTGAACAAAAAGAATTACAATTTTGAAGGTGAAGGAGATCATTTGTATCATCAGTGTACTAGAGAAGACGTGATTCCATTGACATGGATTAATTGTGTAGCTGAGTTGATTTGCAAATGGTGATGAAAACGAGACAACCAAGTCGGCACATACCACTTCATAAGGTTGGTGTATCCGCAAGTTAGCATCAGTGCCCCTTAGTCTGCTCTTTGTCATCATGAATACAACAATATTACTGATGATGAGCAAGAACCTGCTTTCCTCAGTATGAATATCAAAATGGCTAAAATAACTTGGATTTACCTATATTCCAGCAGTGCGAATTTTCGATGTTTTTGCGTAATTCGCAAATATGGATGACTCGATTGGTTTACAAATGTATTTGAAACACATTAACTAGGTCGGGTCATAAGTTCGTGTTCCCCATCAACGAATAATTGGGATGAATAAACGGTTTTGAGTAATTACAGCCTGATCCACAGGTGCTTACACCTCATGTGCTTAAATTGAACTTGTTAGCGGCTACTGCACCTTGAGATAAAGCTATGAAATTATTAGTATTGCGCAAATGACATCCCTCCAAAGCTGTTAAAACATTCGCATATATAGGATGAGAAAATGTAAAGCTTCCACAGCTTTCATGCCGTGCAGGAAACGGTTCATGCTCTTCCTAGAACACCTCGTATATTTATGTTGTTTTCCAAATATTTAGATGTATTTCTCTAGAGGTTCTGCTAAGCTATTTAATAATTTCCATGCACAACAGGATTAAACGGATATATTACTGTTCTTAATCCGAGATGAATAAGTATGACTATCAAACATTGGTGTCACCGCAAACAGATACATAATAAATTGCGAACTGTTTATGCGAAAAATGCGAAATTAAGTGTTGCGTTCTAGTTTATGAAACAACAATAGTAATAGTAATAATAATAATGCAATACACATAAAATAAGTGTACAAAATGGAGAAAGGAAGGGTTTGCAGCGAAACGCTGAATTCCCATAATTAAAACTTGACATCAAAAGATAATAACCTAACTCTTAAAGCTTGATGTTTGGAATATACCGTCAATTAATTCCAAAACGGTGCCAAGTCTCATATTATATTCGTCAGAGGACAGAAATAAAATAAAGAAACAAATAATGAACAATCTTATCGCTTTGGATCTGCAACTTGCACAGTGTAGTTTTTCCATGTAAGCAATATTCACAGTAACGATTGGGTTAAAAAAATACTAAGATAAAATGCAATCCCTTTTCCCAGACCTTCTTAATAATAACTAATAACTTTCTCATGTCTTAGCTTTTTTTATATAAATTAAGAGTCACTATGAATAATTGCTCCAATCCGGAAGTATTCGCTCTAAGGGAACTTCTTAAGAGAAACATTTACAAGCTATTCATTTTAGCCTAAATGCTTTTACAATCTATGGCCAGCGAATAAAATTCAAACCTCATTAAATGGACGGAAGGGATATACACGCCATCCTCTTAGAAACTGATTCTATGTACAGAAATCTATAAAACAATTATAATTTTATTTTACTCTGGGAATCCTTATTTCAGCAGAAAAACAATACGGTCTACGCATGTTTTGTAGCATTGGAATTAACATACAGAACGATTAGGACTAGTCTAAATAAAGTATGCGATAGAACAGCAACTGATGTATACTGGCGTGCATGAAATGTGGCCCATAATGAAACGTAACTGTTTATGTTGGCACTGACAAAATCTAGCCCCACCCCTACCAGCATGACCACCTCTGTTTTTCGAGCATAATTCTAGCCACTGGATTGGCGGGGTACTTTACCTCTCCCAAAGTATGGCCGAACTATCGAAGGGTAACATTACAACTTAAACCTTCTTTTTTTCCAGGCTACACTACCATTTTCTTATTGCCGTTTAGTCGCGGAAATCAATTTAACCTTCGTCTCCATGTCGCTGATGAAAGCTCTCAATATATGTAAATGTCGTCTAGTTTAACCACATATGCATATGATTCTTCACCATTTTCTCTAGAAGGCCGAATTATATTCTAATTGGTTTAGCCTTCCCTTGTGTACCAATCGTAGCGGAACTCTTGCACAGAGCCGGAATCCGAAACACCCCCTCGTTTCACGTAGATTCTACACATCTTCATTGGTTAGTTATATGCCCCTGAATTATTTTTCAGGCCAGTCGCATACAGAACTGATACGGGCCGGGTGGAGTCAAAAGTTGGTTACCTGAAGATAGAAACCTTATGGAGGGAAAAACACTATGGCGATCCAAGGCAATGGGCAACTTTTTTTGTACGACAGTGCACCCATTTTTTTATCTTCACTTTTTGTAAAGCAGAGTTTAGCACTTTTGTTTTGCTCAAATTGTAATTTACGCTTAAGTAACACCGAATCTCTATGTAATTTTTGTTTTATTTTTTCACTGGCTGTATAAATGAAATTAATATTGTACCTGTAATTCCCATTTACTACATGTTTAGATTAAATTTATTTTTTGTTTTATTGCATTTCATTATATCATTAAACAAAGCTACACGTTTTCTTTTGTTGTCAGTATATGCTCGATAACATACAAGTGCTTATGTATATGGTAGTATAAACTAGTCTACTTGTTTGTATTTTACTTTGAGTACTAAGTAATCGTTATAATATTTATTTTGTTATTGTTTGATTCCAACATAAACATGCGTGTTCCGCTTTTGGCTTCTTTAATTAAATTTTGAATAATTCGCTTAACACACAAGGGAACAGTCTGGGTAAGTGAACACCACTACTAAAGATGATATCGTTTCCGTAATACGGCAAAATATTCGCGGCGGAATCGGAAAAGAGATCGCACATTCTAATCTGCGGAGTGCATGGCTTTACCTGCAGAGATTTGTTTTCTCAGTAAGGGAAATCACGGTGCTGTCAAACCTCTTTGCATTTTAAAACGCTTTTGTGAATAATCTATTAGAAAGATAGAAAAAATTGGCCATAAACCTTTCCAACGTACTCCTCCAGACCTATCTCTCATTTAAAGGATGACATCTATACTGCTACATAAGATAAACAAGCGGTGAAAGGCATTAAAAAGCAAATGCATATTTTTATTTCACATTTTGTAACTTCTTCAGGTAGCTTTCCATGTTTCATCTTAGTTAATTCTACCCAAATGTTTCCTACTCTTGCTATGAATGAAGTAAAGCACAGTATTCCATACGAAAATTTAAAATTTCTGTTTGTGGAATAACAGCGCCTGTTCTTTCAACATAGCCTACAATACTGCACATTTCTTTCTACAAACCAACTGGACCTGTACTTCACATTTTATTTCTCATCAGCAGGCATAGGAATTCTTAAGAAGTTGGCTTCAAATTATCTGCACTCAAACCATTATACCACAAAGAATCCTGTAGTGATAATGGTTTGACTGTATGTACATATAAAGAGGCCAAGGGTCACTGACAGGCAAGTAAACACCGGTCCGAGAGCTGTCTTTAAAGGCCAAAGGGCTACGAAGGTTTACCATCTCCGACCTCCCTGCAAAGTTAACACATAACGGTGGTAGTGGTAGTAATCAGGTGGTGATACAGCCCATGAAGAAACTAGACCAGCCAACCCGACTGCTGGCCTATCTCCACTACGCACGACAGCGGTGGGCGTTCATCATAGCGATACGGGGAGGTGATGTGGCTAGCATCAGCATCTCCCTGCCTGTTCAGTAACAGTTCAACCTTATTTTCCTTCCGTCCTGGCTTTAATGCTTGTAAATACCTATGCCTGTTCATCAGTTTCTGTGTATAATATGAATATATCAACCTGCAACCGTCTTTACATGAACTTCATTCCCAACAATGATGACCGCTTCATACTTTCACATACGTAAGTGTAATGAAGGGTTTCGGATGTTCAAACATTTCCGATTAGCCGCCAAGAACCCAAGAAGTTCTCGTCATTGAAATGACCAAGAACTACTGGTAACGTCCCCTCACGGCCAACTTGCTTCCTCTACCGCTGACTATGGTAGGTATAGGAAATCTGTTTCATTCGAAATTTCAATATCGATATTTCACCGAAAATGCATGTTTTGAGTTCCGTAAAGCGAACGTGCGCGGGTGTGAACATCCAAAAACAAAATTCTGATAGATATTAATCTGCATTTATGTCTTAACATATTTCTTAAACAGAAGGCGAAAATCTTGAAGCATTTCTACCAATCCAGAACAGCTCTTTACATGAAAACATTTATTTATTGTTTATATTCTCAAAGCTGTCTCCAACGATGTTGATCAAATCCCACATTTCAAGACAATGGAATGGACAAGAAACTGTAATCTTTGAAGTTTCTGAAACTAGCCTATGAAATCTTTTTCATTCTGACTGAATTTTAAATAACTTGGATATCATAAAAGATGCACCAAAACTTAATAAAATGTCATACCCGTTATTAAAATATTACATTCCTGTAAAATGATGTTTTTTTCCGTAGCATTAGGAATATTTTAAAATATTCATTGTTGTATGTTTCACCAGGTTGAAGTTTGATGCATGAAATTATCCGTTTCCTTCCTTTTTTCTTCCACTTTAATGTAGTCGTTACCAACAGAAGCCGACTTCAGATATACACAACTTGAGAATTGATTCCGCATGTTACATGTAACTCAGGAACTTGTGTTTATTTCGAAACCTTTAAATGCGTACATTTACCTTTTAATTAACGTAACGCCCGGCAGAAGAAAAGCTTTTTAAATTAATTGTATAGTATATAAGCAATACATGTGAAAAGTTCGTATAATTATCTCAGCTAAGATTTTTTAGTTTTCTCTACAGCTTACCAATAGTACTTGGAGGAAGTACGTATTGTATCCCAACCAAATTTTCGAATTCGAGATTTCACCGAAAACTTCTCGAGGTTCCCAAGTCCAAAAATATGCAATTTCAGAACAAAGTTTGTCTCTCACTGTGTGTGTTTGTGTATGAACAGTATAACTCAAGAAGGCATGTTCGGTTATACTTAAAATTCCATACTACCTATAAGTAGATACTTTTTATGAATGCAAAGATAACAGTTTAATAATATTTCCTCACCCCAAGCAATCTCTTTAATGGATAAGGTTTCGTTATTTTTACCCGCTGAAACATGGCTGTAACGTACTTAATTAAAGCATCGAGTTACTGTCATGTCAAATGAAATATATTTATCTTGAATTTTCTGTGAATTGCCTGTGATGTCCTTCCAGTTTTACCAAACACTCACAACTGGAAAAACCATAGAAGAAAGGTAAAACTCGCTGCAGGCGAACTGTAGAATTTACTAACATTAGCAATGTATGATAAAGTACTTTTTTGTAGAATTAGCGGTTTGCATTTTTAAATTTTATTATTTTGAATTTTGGTGCACTGTAACGTGTATGATATTGCCCGATTTTTCTTTTCACCAATTACCACATGTGTTCGTTACTGACAACAACCAGCTTTTCCACGCATGTTTCATGGAATTTAATTCGGTTTTTCTTTCTTTCTTTCCTTCTTTCTTTCTTTCTTTCTTTCTTTCTTTCTTATCTTTTTTATTTTGAATGGCAAAATTGAATTTTATTCTTGGCAACATTTGATGGTAATTAAGACAACGTGAATAGAAAAATTATTTCCTGCATTAATAGTATTAGGATATATGTTATTTGTAATGGCTTGAGAAAGTCGTTTGTGTTACACTTCAGATATTTTTATGAAATGACGACTGCACTGAAGACAGCACGTATGTCTGTCGGTATGTAGATATATACCTGCATATATTGTACTTCTACCATTTTAATGTGAGTAGTAGCATTCTCTCTGATATTCACGTTTTTATTGTTTCATAAATTCTTTAGTTGTCCTTCTTAGGGCTGTGGAAGACTAGATAACTTAAATTTGCCTTTAATACCTTCAGTGACATCCCAGACTGTCTTGTTTCATCCATATTTCTTTTATAATCCTTATAAATTGTGTTAACGTTCAAAAGCTTACGATGATATCCTGCAATAACAACATCTGGTATTTTGCTATGGTTTTCTGGCTTGCCTCTTTCATTAATCATCGCATTATTCATGGTAGTTATACGTCATTTTGCAAGAGCGAATTTTCTACAAAAGAGCTTCCGTACCCAGTATCAACAAGATATTTTAAACGTCTAATCCTTTGCCTGCATTCTTGGCCGCTTTCCTTCATACAGTCACAGAAACTTTAGATACATGACAATTTATTCATACTTTTGCTGCTGAGCTGTTACTTTGTATTGTGATTAAAGAATTGGTGTCGCTTGGTGTCAGCTTTGCTCTCATGGCGATTCTAAGATCTCGAAAAACTGAGGACAAAAAATTAGGTCAGTCACGATTATGGAGTCTGTCTCAAATGTTCTCTTGAGTATTGTATTAAACTGTTATGGATGATTAATTAATAACAGTAACAACCTGATATCTCCAACGTTGAGATTGTCTTCAGGGGGTTCCCGTGATGGAAAACTTAATGGTAAAAATATCCGAGCGGAGGGCAATTTGGGTTGCGAATACTCATGTTACTTAATTTAATATAATTATCAAATGCCCATATTTCTCTTCCGATATATACAAAACAAATAAGAGTACTGCTGGGTCGTTAAGTGCTCCACGCTCTTTGAAGTACCTGCAGTTGCTGCTAATAAACTTACAGGCAAAAAAACCCAAGAATATGTTTAATACGGGTGTACAAAGGAATATTCTTTTCTCAAAAAATGAGGAAATCCCCATTTAACTTTCTTCAGTCTCTTTCAGCGAAATAAATGTAGCAAACAGTGATGATCAGGCAGAGGGGATTTAAGGGGAGGCATCGGTGAAATTGGGGCAAAAATGATGAAAAATCCGATGTTACGTTTTTTGCCTTAAAATTATGTTTATACTTTGTACTTTAAGAATCCATTGTAGTTTATGCCGCATCACCATTTAAAAGGCCGTTACGTCATGATTTAAATGCCCATGTGCGGGTGGGCGTGGCTCCTGAAATGCACTCATTACCCCATTGCAGCAAAATTGCATACAATTTTGAAGTTTAAGGGGACCTAGGAGAGATTTATTAGTCAAAATGGCCAACATTTTCAGTTTTTTGATGTCTGCAAAAATAAACCCTTTATAATGTTAGTCAAATACTTAAATGTGTTTGATGGTGATAAAAACTTTTTTAAGGGTTTGGCAGGCGTTTTTAAAAACCATGCACGGAAATTTAAATGCCTGCCACGCCTATTTTTGTACAACCCAGCTTTAAAATGTTATATATAACATGGTATGTTACACGATTAGTAAACCCTTTAAATATGGCGGCGCAAGTTCGACATCGGGATTTATGGCCATGCGATCTAAGTTACGATAGGAGTAGCTAACCTATCAAACCAAGGATCGTAAGATCTAAACCCGGTAAAATGCATATTCTGCATTCAATTGAAACCATGGTAAAGGATGGGGAGGACCCAACTAAAGCAAGTGGTGTGACGGCATGGTTGGATGCTGACGGGTTTCAATTGGATGCAGATATGCATTTTACACTTTTAAATTTAAAAAAAAAATAAAAAACACACACAGTGTTAGGCAGACAGTATTAATGAGGTCAGACAATGCTGCAGCTATCATATGCTCAGATGGCCAAACGTGTTAAGGCATTGTGATGATATGGTTACGTTGCATAATCAGAGGTTCGCGCCCCAAAAAAACAAATTTACCTCACCTCATTGGGTATCCTTGAAGGATGTAGTGGTAGGCTTAAGGTTATGAAAAAATGGGCATCAAAACTGGTCAAAATATGAAGACAGACCTAAGGGTTCTTATATAAAAAAGAACTAAACCTAACCTAGCCTATCCTCCCGTGAATCAGAAACCGGCTTATATAAAAAAGAACTAAACCTAACCTAACCTCCGTGAATCAATTCACGCAAGGTTACCCTTAGGTTAGGTTTTTTTTTATACAAGCTTCTGTCATGATATATTTATATCTCAAATAATTTGTGACAAGGCTAAATACATTCAAATCAGCAAAGAAACAGTTAAAAGTATTAAAACTTAAAGAAGAGGAAGCTAAACAGTTATCTCAAAGACCATCATATGGTTCAGGGGAATTCTAAAGCAATAAATATGTGTTGTTATACATTTAAAGCTTTAAAGTCATTTTTCTTCACTTTTTATTTTTCTACATTTATTCATGTTCAAACTGCTCCTTGCAATGCAGTTTTTAATAGATTTCTTTGAAATTTTGCAAAAATGTTTTTAGATAACTGCTAAATACAACTTGGTATTTTAAATGATCTATATGGAGCAGTTTAATTGTTATTGCATTTTTAATTTGAAAATTATTAATAATTTGGAAATAAAGGTAATATATGTATTCAATAATTTTTTTCTCCAAAACTATTTGACATATCTGAAAAAGAATACCACGTTTTGTAGACATAATCAAAAGAAAAATACAGTCAGAATTTGGTTTATTTACAACTAATAATGTTATGCATGGAGCATTTGTTATACTACACTAAAACTGTGGCAAAAAAAAACAGTAAATATTTTGTTTTTGCAAAATTATCTTAGATAGAAATGTGAAATTTAGTACATCTACTAGATACCCTTTAGCACAAATACATACAACATTTCAAATCATTATGACCAAAACTATGGATTTTAGCAATTTTCACACATGCCTCCCCTTAATAAGTAAACCATCAAGTTAGGAACGCACCGAGGATTGGTGGCGAGAGAAGGTGGAAGCGTTTGTGACCTTGCAGTGTTCTCTGTAAATATGATGTACAGTTTGAAGGCAGTACACACTACTTCGATAGCTGGTAGACCAGAATTAAGGAGTATGAGAAGGAAAAAAGAAAGCATGTACGTTTAGTTATTGACAGTGGGCAATAAAGTTACCTCATGGTTTAATTAAGACATTAGTATATAGATATTTGAGTTGCATTGTCTTTCCCTTCACATCGGAAACTGTAATGTTTTAAAAGCAATATCCGCTCTAATTAGCGTAAGACAAGGCTCCTCGAAAAATTCTGATTCGTAGTTTGGAGTCGAGGAGGTTGAAAGTCCACTTTCTTCAATGTTCCTTTCTAATAAAGTCACACATTGAACTACAGGTTGCTCAACATGATGTTTTAAACGTCCTTGAGCTCCAACGTTAAATCTGATGGTTTCATTTGTGCTGAAGTGTTCCACGCCATATTACGCTCCAAACGATGCTTATTGTGATGCTTTTTTTTATGTATGACCTTTTCTTTACTGTAGACATATTGCCACAGTTCTCCAGTGGTCTATATATGCATGGAATGAATGGAACAGTCGCAACGAAACGTGGGGGAGGAGAGTGTCAGTCACAATACCTGACGTCACCTATACTCCGTGCGGTAACACGATTGCTCGTTTACTTACTAAAATCCCTCTGTCTGGTGATGATACATACATCAATTCTGTAATGGGATGCTACGTAGTCGTTGAACGTTGTGATATTTGTGTCGTTGTTTGCCTCAGGCTAACTCGTCTCGTAGGTGTGTGTGTGTGTGTGTGTGTGTGTGTGTGTGTGTGTGTGTGTGTGGAGGGGGTAATAGTGATTTTGAAATAATGGCACTTTCGTTACCTTTTACCGCTGAAGTTTTTATTTATTTGCTGGAGTCCAGGGAAACAAAGATTTAATTACGTTACGCCAAGCCAAGCTTATGACTGGCATACCCGGATAAACATTTTCCAATTGCGGACGGTACTTTCAAGCAATTAACATCGTTCAGTAGATGATTCAAGAACATGTACAATAATTTACATCGCCGAGGGTCAAGTGAGTTAAATACGTATGAGGCGCAGACTGATTTCTTACTGCTGACTCGGAATCAATGTCAAATCAATGCACGAGGCGCGTGGACACACGTCTTTTTATTTCATTACGCTCCGACCCTCCACAAATTATTCATTTATGCAGATCTAGCTACAATGACTGGGTAATTCTCAGAAACCCTAATACAGGATGTATCTTCATTGGTATCATATATTTGGGGGACGTGTTCCTGACATCAAAATAGGTAAAAAAAGTTCATATGTACATGGGTCTGAAAATCAACCGTTTCGTTGCTATAGGTCAAAGATGAATTCCATGAGTGAACAGACGGATATGCACTACACGTATGGCCGAGCAGATGGCAATGCAGCACGAACACGTGAACTCTATGCAGAAAGGTACCCTGACAGGTCGTTACCGTGTGCAAGAACATTCGCACGAATTCACCAACGCTTGAGAGAGAATGGCGCATTTGAGAGGAGTACTACTGTCCATTCCAAACCAGAGTTCCCTCTGATGTAAACAGAAGCACGTGCTTCGGCTTGTCACGAACCCAAGAATATACTCTTACGCCAACGTAAATAGTTCCTTAATACATGTATTGTATTATGAAATATTAGAGCAGGAAAGGTATAGAACTGCACATTTTATTACGGTTATCATAAGAACTCATCGTTAAAAGTAATGGATATATACTAGCTGTTAAGAGATTACAAAATATGATTTTCGCCTGCTATTGCGCTAATGCCGAGAACATCTTGCTTGTTAATACCAACCGTATGCAGGACTGCCACTCTCTTACATACACAAGAAATGCAGCATTGAATTCCCAGAGGTGCTATTTGAGTACCGAATAAACACTTTGCGTAACACAGGATATATGATAAGCGAACAGTCATTCATAATACACTAACACACGTATGCTCAGCTCAGGTCAAATCTTGTGATTTAGTCAGTTGGTATTTGAGCTCACATGGGAGAGGAAGGTGCGTGTAGTGCGAATAAACTATTCAAACACAGAAGCGGAAAACAGTTACAAACAATACAGCATATATTCAACTCACTATTACAAAAATACCCGACACTTGTATTAATGCATATTACGAAACTAATATCGGATTTTACAGGCGTTTCAGTGAGAAGTTTAACGAAAGCGAGCAGGGAATATAAACAGACATAATATAACTAGAAGAGGATAAAATGTGGGAACTTGTTTTAAGTGCGACAGTGCTGTGGAATTGTGGATAAGTTTGTCATTATTTTGGAGAGTAGTTCTGATTCTGAAATGGCAGCTGAGTCATCTTCGGAGGATTCGGATTTGGGTTGCCCGAGGATTGTGATTAACGTAAGTAAAATGTTCATTGCCGCATACTTATAAAATCGATTGTTACCTCAGGTTGCATTTTGAATTATGATTCTCACGTAGGCCGCCTTTTTATAGATTAAATAGTGTTCAACAAGCACGTGGGAGGGGAACAAGCAGCCATTATGGGCGGGGATTGCGAACTACTTTCGCGCGGATAATACAGTTTGTTTCCAGTGAAAGGCACTCTGAGGCGGCGCCGTGGCCAAGTGGTTAGACCGCTCGCCTCCCACCGAGGCGGCCCGGGTTTAATCCTGCATGTGGGATTTGTGGTGGACGAAGCTACGTCTGGGCGGGTTTTCTCCGGGTTCTCCGGTTTCCCCGCCATTCATTCATCACCTTTCCTTTCATCCATTTCACCAACATTTCGTTTCATCTACTTCCTTCATCCCATACCAGGCTGATCACCCACCCTGGATGCTCTGTCTGATCCATGAGTGTCTGCTCCTCGACGGGCCCGCTTGTAAGTCCTGGGGGTGTAAACAGATAATGAATGAATAAAGGCACCCTGGTTTGGAGTTCTTCATGCCGTGGATGCAGACCCCTCACAAAGCACAAGACGTATGGCTGTAAGGGAAAGAGTCATATGAGTACCTGGAGAATTCTGCATGAAAATCTTCTGTACCCGTATCACCTTCAACGTGTGCAAGGATTAAATGAGGCGGGATTTGAGCCAAGAAGACGTTTCTGTCAACACATGTTACAGCAGCGCGCGCTATGTTCATCAATTTCCTAGCCTGTATCTTATTCACGGATGAGGCTGGTTTTACTCATAACTGGGCATTTGAAAATCCTAATGAAGTGCGACAGGACAACCATCAAAAGAGGTTCTCTCTCGTTTGGGATGGAATCATTCATGATCGCCTTATTGATCCCTACTTCTTCCCTCCGTGTCTGAATGGACAAACCTATCTCCAGTTTCTCAGAAATGAGTTGCATCACTTAACTGATAATGTGCCTCTGGACATCATCCAACGTATGTGGTTTTTACACGATGGTGCTCCAGATCATTTCAGTATGATAGTTCGTAAGTTTTTGAATGATCGATTTCCGTAAAGATGGATTGGTCGAGGGGGACCCATTGCATGGCCTGCTCGATCGCCTGATTTGAATCCACCGGATTTCTTCGACTGGAGACATTTGATGTCCTTCGTTTATGCGACTTCTGTACCTGATGTTGACATTTTGAGAGGACGTATCCAAACTGGACTTGAACCAAATCCGAAACACACCAGGAATTTTCCACAAGAGTACGCCAGAGCATGGAAAGCAGGCTTACTGCATGCATCAAAGCAAGAAGAAGTCACTTCGAACAACTTTTGTAACTTTCGGTTTGTGTTGTAACTCTGAAATAAATGATTTTTAGACCCATGTTCATATGATTTTTTTTTTTACTGTTTTGATGTCAGGAACACGTCCCCCAAATATATGACACCAATAAAGATACGTCCTGTATATTTACTTCTACATTAAATATACCCACTGCATTAAGTTACGAAGGAGCGTTACCTTGGACTTTGCTAACAGCTGACACCAGCGGAGCCACTAATTACATCCCGTCTACAAAAATGTTAATATTTCCCTCTTTTCCAGTTCCAATTCTAATGCAAAACATTACATGAAGCTTTAAATAACCATCATTATACAATTATTTAAATTGCTGCAATCATATAGTAGATAATTATTAACACTAAATATCCTATTTACGATTACTATTATTATTATTATAATTATTATTATTATTCTGTTTGCTATTTCTTATTACTCATGTGCATACGAATTTATTTTATTTATTTACTATTGAATATCAATTATTAGCGGAGTCTACTTATACTGTCTCGTATGCCCCGCTGAAATGATAATCAGGTCGTGATCTTATGGTCCGAGAAACATTTCAGTGTTCCCAGTACAATGATTATATTATACTGCATATAATATACTGATGTTCAGTTATTTACAATGTTTTATATCTATAGAAACAGATATACAAATGTACACGTATAAACACTTTATATAATCTGAATGTTTTTGGCTTTATAACAATGTTGATTTTGGTGTCACTAACAAGTTCCAAATGTTAATTGTTTTTGTAGCTCAAATTTTCTTAGTTAAACTTTAGCGTTTAGTTCTTTTGTTTGTTGGTTTTATCACTTCTCGCCAGAAGGATGTCACTGTTTGTTTTTATACATACTTCACTTGTGCGATCACTGTTGGAAAAAAAAGCATATTTTTTTACTTCTCCTACAGATTTAATAACTTTTCATACGGTAACTATTCCACATGTATTTTCACTGTTTATACACCAACTTTACATTTACATTGCTCTATGAGATGTTTCTTATCCTTACACTACCTCTCAATTAATTACAGGATATTAACTTTCAAATTTCACATTACCTACATTGTTAATTCTAAGTTTGGTTATTTATCATTTCAATAATACCGCATTTATATTACATTAATATACCCTCAGTTTCACCTTTACAAGCTCATCCAATTCTAGTTGAATTTCCTTGCCCAGGGTAAGTTCCACACAGTATTGCGGCTTGACGCAAATTATGGATTTGCTTTAAACAGTCTCCATTTTTATTAATTTTAATATTAATAATCTCATGTGTACGGTCCACATATTTTTTCATAACGATACGTGGGCCTTGTTGCAATTCTTCCATTTTTGGCTAATCTCTTGCTTAATGTTTCGTCTTCCGTGGCCTAAGCGTACCATGCTAGCATCTAGCTCCCGAGGTAGCGGATTTAAACCCGGCGGAGGGCGATGGATTTTTTTCGGGCGTAAAAATCCTTAGCATGGCTTCCTTCGGAAGGGAAGTAAAGCCGGTGGTCCGGTGTCGTAGACTTACGGCACGTAAAGGAACCTCAAGCCTGATAAAGAGGCCTCAGCAAATTTTCCGGTCTTTCATGCCCAATATAGAATGGAACACTAAGAACCATAGTAGTTAAAGAGCGTCCATAAATAAAATTCAATTTATTTCTCTGGTTTAATGCTGATGAAACTGGATGGTTTCTAACAAATACTTTGTATCCAGCTTCTGGCGACCATCAGGGCTATTCTGTATATATTTTTTTTTAAGGCTTAACAAATTCTAAGGGCCACTAAAAACTGTTCGGCATCCTGCAACTTCGTAAAAAAACAAAATTTTGTTACAATAAAGATTTGGTTGTTGAACGCATCAATCCACGAGACCGTCTTGCTGACATGTTTGTTACACAACAGATTCGCATAGACGTTTTAATGCTGCTATAAAAGGAAAGGCATCATAGAAGTTTGACATTTTAGTTATCAAATGTTTATTTATTCGTTTTGGTGAATAAGCAATGTTCCGTGATAGCACTGGTGAATGATGCTCCCTACATAACTTCTAGGAGACGAATTTTAATAGCAAAATAAATGTTATGTAATCTCATGTCGTAATAAAAACTAACAATATTTATTTAAGAATTTTAGTTTAAAATGGTGCTAAATCTTCTGTTGATTTGCATGATTCACGAATATATTTGCCTCAGTTTTAGATTACGGAATTGAGCACTTTTGAGAGCTGTGGGATATCACAGCGATAAGTTGTCGTTCCTAGAGTTATTTTAAGATAATCTCCAACCTGTTAAAAGAAGTATAAAATTAAAACAAATACATAAATGTGCAGTTGCCATCCATGTTTGTACTCTTAACCATGAAATAAGATGTGAAATAAAATTATTAAAACCTATAGAGATTTCTTCACAACTGTAAATTTAGAAAAAGATCTTCATCCACCATAACATAAAGAATATTTTTAATTTTAAAATCCCACCAACAGACTACTTGATTCAGCTTATCCAATCAAATTGCAAGAGAGAGGAGAGAAGACAAGTGAGTTCCGAATCTTCACCACAGATGGCAGTAACTTCAAGACAACCAGATTACAACTTTTCTCAAAAGAGGACAGAAAAATCACCTGTTGAGGCACTTCTTGGCGGTCAAGGGAGTGAGTTGTAAAGTCAGTCGCCTTTCTGCTGAAGATAGGAGAAAGACTTCTCCCGAAAGCGCTACTTAGTAAAAATCAAACGCAGATGAAGTGTGAATTAAAAACGTGGCGACTTACTATATTATATAATGTCCTAATCCTCTCACCTCTTCAGTGTACAAATTATTTTATTTGCAATTATTCTAAAGCTATGCGCTTATCCCCTCCCGTAAAAATACCAGAAACACACAATTTTCTAGGTTTTGTTAATTATACCAATGCAAAGTGGTTGCCAGTTGATCGACAATTGCCATTTGGAGGAAATAACAGAAGAACTCTATTGGAGCTGAGGTAGCTTCCCTGTCTCTCTTACCTGGAAAAGAGAGCAAAATCTCTCGAGCTTATATGGTCATCATGTATAGTTAGAAGACCATCATCAGCCAGAGCTGTTACAAATTCCAGTAACTAGAACTTTCGGAATATTTGAATTCTTCGAATAATGAGGTAATAAGATGTATTCGAAATAGTGCAATGGTTTGCCATGTTCTATTACGGAAACTATTTGACTTTCAAATTCTTATTTTAATATTATTCCATTACTTTAATATTTAAATAGTTTTACAGTCTTTGAATTTTAAGCTTTAGGGGGAACAGAAGTAGGTACAGCATGCACGCAAAGCGCTAAAAGCGCGAAGAGGTGTCAGGATTACAAAAAAATGACAAACTAAGGGATGAAACTCCATAGTGAATAAGTAAGTAGTTTATTGATGATTAAAAATTATAGTTAATCAACTGTAATAAAATTAACTACGTATGGGACCACGATACTCAGTGGTAACGAAGTATGCCTAATATTTTGAAATGAATCTTTGGTATTTTTGAACAGTTCCGAATTTCAAGTTTTGATTTTATGTGCAGACGCCATTGCTGGCAGTTCCGTTTCACTTTACACCTTACAAGAACGAAAGTACAGGAACGCGAAGTATAGATGGATTCATCACTGTTGGCCCTCCTTTGACTGCATATCCTACAGGTGAATCAATCCTACATTCCACCTGTTCTCATTCATAAATGAAAACATGCAAAACAACGGCGGCGGGGGAAAGATACTTATGTTACATGCAAGGTTAACTAAGAAAAAAAAGCTGATTGATTTGACGCATCACATTGCATTGTTTCTCCATTCTCCTGGTTCAGCGACTCACTCCGGCTTCACATTCACTTACTCCAGTGATGAAAATAGGTGAATCCAACAGGAACGAATCATAACTTGAGGTGTGAGATCACTCAGCGTTTGAAAATATTTGTTTTCCTTAAGTCTGTTTTGGCTACACTGTCGCACTCAAGTCATAACCTGCTCTCAAGCATAGTCCACATTATGTATCGCTATAATATGTCCGTCGAGTGTGGAAGAATTTTCAAGTGGGCGCAACTAATAACATGAGAGCAGTGTGTACAATATGCAGTGGTAAGTCGCACAATTCAGAAAAAGCATGTTACATCTATAAATAGAATGCAGATTACAGAAACTCAAGGAGAAAAAAAGAATCCTTGATACATTTCGAGGCATGCTATTGCCAGTTAGTATTAGCGACTGATAGAAAATTCATTAAACTGAAGTTTATAACACAACATAGAATTACATTAGAAGGCAAACAAAGGCGGTCGCCGCCACCACTATCGTCATCATTAGACACCTACTGTTGTAGAAGTTACTACAAAATTGGCTACAAACGTTTATAGCCTATAAACAAAAAGGAATGCCACAATAATGCAATGAAGGAGCGGTTGCATCTAGACTGAGTTTATAAACAAGGTACAAAATATTGGGACCAAAAAATCAGAATCCGTATCGAGTATTGCGAAATAGTGGCCCATCCCCTGTAATAAGAATTCATATCTGAATTTTCTATTATGGAGTACTATCAGTCGCCCTTGAATTGAAGACGTGGTTATAATCCTGTTTCTGCACACGTTGTGTTTAGAGAATATTACAAATTGAAATATTAATCCGGAACATTAATGAGAGTGAAATATAATATGATTTCAATATATTAAGGAAACCATCGCACCAATGTTCTAAACTGAGGAAGCATTGTTGAAAAATAACCAGTTTAGTGGTCATCATTGAAGTAGTACTAGTAGTAGTACTAGTACTACTACTACCAGTACCAGTACCAGTACCAGTACCAGCAGCAGCAGTAGTAGTAGTAGTAGTAGTAGTAGTAGTAGTAGTAGTAGTAGTAGTAGTAGTAGTAGTAGTAGTAGTAGTAGTAGTAGTAGTATTTATTAAGTACTTGGTATTACATTAGTTGTGTGACACAGTCCTTGGGTCGCAAGATCGTACATGCTCTCTAGAAAAATACCTGGTCTGTAAACTTGACTTGCAGAATCGACCAGAAGATAACTATTTTATAATCACAACACTATAAACTAAAATGAAAAATACTCTGAATCATGCAATATGGCCGTGCATACTGCATTTACTTTCCTAAATGTAATCCTATGTATCACTTCATAGAGTATAATGCAAGGACATGCTTTGCGTAGCCAAGGTTATACCATATGCTACTAACCACGTTGTGAAGTGAAAGCTTGTGACACCAAATTTGAGGGAGTGAGCCAAGAGAACGAAATTATTTTCGCCAAGTGGGTCAGCAATTGCGTTACAGCATACCATCTCCAAGGCACAATTCTTTCCGCCGTGAGCTTAACGTGCATCTGTTAGATAATTTGATGGAACTACCAGGGATGTCCTTCGTCGAGGACGAGGTCGATCAGCTGATCCCAAAGATTCGTATAAAAAGACGCTTGGATGATCAACTTTTGTTACACTGGTTTGTGCGTCATTGTTAACTTTATCCTCCACAGAAATTGTGTAAAGAATTTTGATCATTTAAATAAATTCGCATTAAGTTTACAGACAACTAGTTACATATGCGCGAAAAAGCTGTATTTTATATCACATCTAGAAAAGGTTTCGCTATCCTCCTATCCTGTTGGTGGCTCATTAGCTTTTCATCTTAACAAGGGCTTCGACATCTGGAAACAGACATAACCTTGGTACAAGAGAATGCAGGATTTGGTTGTATGCTCCAAAGAAAAGAAAATTAGAAGACTAGAAGTGTTGAATAACATTAGTATCAACCAATGCAAGGCATATAATGAACTTCCGCCATGAAAGAGGGTTAAGCAAATACCCCTTAAGAGAAATAAAAATACGAAGGGATAATGCGCTTATATGAAAGAAACGGGAGGGTGGCTCCATGGAACAGTGGAATATTTTTTAGATTTTCTGAGAGCGGTCAACAATAAAGCAGCTGTTCTAAAATCGGATGGTCCCTAGGTAAAAGGGAACGAGTCATTTTACAGGATAAGAAAACCACACTAATCATAGCAAATAGAAATACCTATACAGGTTCTATGTATGAAATTCTGCAAAGTATTTCTAAGTTATATAAGTGTGCATAAACATAGGAATTAATAGGGCTTTAAGACTGATTTTTCGCTTATGTTCCGGAGTTGAATTCATCCCTCTTATACTGAGGATGTACAGCTACGTGTTGAGAAATTGTGAACTAAAACGAAGCTTAGAAACTCCGTGTTACTTTACGTTTTATTATGTAAAGTAACACGGAGTTTCTAAGCTTCGTTTTAGTTCGTTCTAGTATTATGTACTCCGAACATGCAAGCAGCAGTTCTTTTTCAGGGTTTCTCTTAAGTTTCGCCAGAATAGAAGGAAGGATAGACCCATAGGCGTTATGTAATGCACTTACTAATGGGACTGTGGATCCCATGTTTATTTTAGAGAAGGGCATGCGCGCATTGCATGTGGTAGTCCACTCCTCGTGTAATCAGGGTAATATTTGAATGACAGATGACATTCTTTAACATCCTGATTTTTTGATAAACTTTATAAGCCAGTGTGCTAATAAATGTAGCCGCGCACAAACCCCTATGGGAGGTTTCCTGATAAGCCCAGTGTTGCTGCTGGTTTATCCCACTAATCCTGCTGAGTCTGGTATTTCAAGATGACTTATTTATACTATAACATCAGGGACATTAACAGGATTCTCATATTGATGGGATTAACGTGTGTAATTATTTCCAGATCGGATCGCCATGCGCTAATTCTTTATCTTCATAAACGGAAAACCGGAATACTTTCGTTGGCAACAACAATGATCCTAACACTCACTCCTGATCTTTTAGTTCCAATTTAAGCCACAAGTTTCCTGTGTCTCGGTTTCTTCGCGTGTGCGCACCTGTTGCTGGTAGCACATTCAGACATTGCATTGCAAACGTAAGTGTTATCGTACTTATTTTCGAATTATTATTAATATTGCTTTCATCTAGTTATATTCTGGATATATCAAAATGTGCTGTTGATGTTATAACAATGCTAGTTGATATAAGTGACGAGAGTTACTAAAAACTACGAACATAACTAGCCGGCGTCCTCCCGCGTCATGCTGCAAGAAAGGACAGCCGCAATGAAGACGGATGTAATCATGCTTCTTCTTCTTCCTATAATAAACTTCTAACGTATCTCCAAAACCAGCTAATTTTTCAACAGCAGTAATTAAGCGTTTCTTTCACGAATGCGTTAATATTAGTTCACTTATGTACACTGTGTATTGTAGTCATGCTGCATTAATGTTAAAACAAGAATGCTTGACAAAGCTGTAGTCGTGCACAAATGCAACTAAGTACACGTTAGTCGGCAACAAAATTAAATCTTTGTTTGCTACGCGGTATAGTTATACTGAGCATAAAGATATTTGTTATGACTAGGGCTCGGAACCTGATGAGACGTCACGGACAATGAAGGGTCAATATAAACACATTTCACTTAAAGACGAACGAATGTAGCCTACTTTTATTTTGTATTTTTGTTGCATATGTGACTTTTTAATGCCTATTGGTCATTTAACGCCAGTTCTTACTACATACGGCACCAGAGGCTTGGAACACTAATGATACGTGCAATGAAATTATATTTCGGAAAAGAATTTTGGGAAGAAAACTTTCTAGGCCTAAGTTTAGGCTACCATTAGGCAGTTACGAGGACTGGGGAAAACCTAAAACAAACCTCAGTCAGAGAGGACGGTCCTGGTGGGATTTCAACCGCGAACCTCCCGAATGCGAGCCTCACACGTTACCGCGGAGCCATCTCGCTCTGTATTTTGGCTTTTAAACGAACTTTTTTACGATATAATCATATCATAGTCACTCTACAAATTGTTTACTGAATTATTTCTATTGTGTCAAGGTTTCATCGGTCTTGTCTCTTAATCAGTCATGGGATACGGTGTTTACGGTGAATGCTGATTAAGACACTATTGTTTACTGTACAGCAGCTTCTGACCTTACGCTCGTTCCAAATACCTTTTCACCGTATCTTTTAACTGGCATGTGCACAGTCATTGCTCATTGGCTGCTGTCAAGGAATAGGTTGTTGTGCGATACAAAACAGTTCCTTATTTAACATGAACATGTACCTTAATATATTCCAGCAAAATTGTCCGATTTATATTTTCATAACCGTATCATTTAAACACGTTATTTAACAGTGTTAATGCATCTGGAATGTATGTAAATTCTTATCAACAAATAGATCCTTCGTTTTAAACTTGTCTCTCAGGACGACGAAAACAACTGCATCTATCATGACAGTGTGTTCATATGGCTGCTATCGCCTGATCTTGCATTGCACAGGGCTTGTTTGTCATCTTCATCGCCGTTCAAGGATGTATATTAACGAATCGTGGGAAAGGGGAAGGAAATGGAGCGCGGAAAAAATACATGTCAGCGAGGCAATGTTATAAGAAACAGGTTTTAACTACCACTATGACTGCATAACTAAGATTACATTTTCGTTTCTCCGCAAACCTCATCCCGTGGTTGACGTGCCACGAACACAATATGCTTCAGCCGCAGCCAACACTGTTTTCATTAGTCATGCCATAAATTCTTAAAGAATAATATAAAATCAATATTTGAATAAGTATTATTTTGCTGCTTATTATTAGAGCCCTTTTGGTTATAAATCTAGTTCACCAATTACCCAGACGATAGCAGTGTAATTGGAATGAATTCAGGAAAGGGTTAATTTAATTATAAAAGAGGAATTCCATGGCATTTCAAATCTGAACTCTAAAAGCGTTATGGTCTCTTTTTTTAAAAAATTTTAATGTAATGTTTTTCCGAAAAGTAAGGTCATTTTATGGGCTCATTTTCTCTGATTTGTTGGTTATAACTTCCAAGCCCTTATGACACTTTCATTCTACTTGTTTACAAGCAATTTCAATGTTTGCAACGAAGTGTTTCTAAAACTAAACCCCATGGCGCTAGGCCCATGCATGCAGGGCCTTGGCTTGCCAACCCGACTGCTGACCTCACGCTCACATACCCACGGCAGAGGTGGGCGATCATTCAACCGATACGGGGAGATGTGGCCAGCATCACGCATCCTCCAGCCTGAATGTGGCTTTCGAGGCCGGGGTCACTGCATACTGCAGATCCTCGCTTTCCTCACGATGCCGAGTGGGCAGCGGTCCTGTACCCGGGACTTGAAAATCCGCTCTTTCACAGGTGACCGGCGTGACCGGGAGCCAGAGCACCACGCTCCAGCCCACTGCGCCACGGCGTAGGGCCGGAGGAGTTTCAGCAAATTGAATTTACCTGTAGTCTTCCGAATGCAGACACAAAGGTCACAATAATAAACGTGTGCAAGGGCATTAATGTGAACCAGAAATGTTAAAACGAAATTCTTGCTTTTCAGAGAGAGAAGTAAAAGGAAAGTGAAGCTGCTTTATTACAAATGAACAATAAGCGCATGTAAGGTACGACCTTGTTAGTTGATGCACACTACTTCCTATAATCCAAAGGTTTCTCGAGTTGGAAATATGCAGGTAAGGCATCTGTCTTCAGGAACACGAGACACCTTTGAAATCCTCGAGTTTTAAGCGTTCTGTACAAAATTGAAACTATTTTGAGCATGAAGAAATCTTGGAAGTCATAAAACGTTCTCAGGATCACGCAACAAGAACACGAGCAATTCTCTATTGCCACCCTCAACCCCACCGAGAAGGCCCGTTTCTGGCTAAGTTAAGAAAATATTAAGAATTATTTACAAGTCACCGAGTTGTAATACTTCAGGCAGGAAAGTAAATAAACAGTAGAAAACAAAGTTTAAATAGATGAAACACAAATTAAGAACGTAAGAGAAGCATTTTTCAGCATTTATGGAAACATTTTCAGGTTCACTAATCAATTCAGTTGCCCCTGAATTAAAGAAAGTCCCGGGCTTCATAGTTTCAACCACTATTAGGTCAATTAATGGAATTAATTGTTCTTCCACACAAGCCGAGTGTTGGACAGGGTTGGAAAGGTAGAATCAGAGGACTGAAAAATTCAATGCCATAGCCGGGATTTGAACCACGGATCCCCCGGTGTTCATCCGGTTGCTCTAACCACTGCTTGCTCAAGCGGTAACGTCTGTGGCCCGCATTCGGGAGGTCCCGGGTTTAAACCCCTGGGCCAACCATTCTGATCGAAGTTATTTTCTCGCAGTTTTCCTCGGCCGCTAGGCGAATGCTAGGTTGGATAATTTGATCCGTGAATTTTCATAACATCACCACATTTCATTTCCTTTTTCTTCGCAGCTATACCAGGCGTTGGGCGATCACACATCCTGAATATGCTATGATCTAGAGTTTGCTTGCTCCTTGACAGACTACTGAACCAAGGCATTGACTTGTAAGCCCTTGGGGGTGTTAGTCCAACAAAGAGGAGGGTAATATTAAAGAACAGCTATGGATCACCCCAAATGCTCTGTTTTAACAGCGTTCAACTGGAAAGCTTGCGCTGCACGAAGTCAAAGTGTGCCATAAAAAAGAAGAAACCTTAGGTTGAACCAACATCGTAATTGTTCCTGTTCAGTTAATTGCTCATAGAATTTCTGGGTGATTTTGATGTGTACAGCCTATGCATAAGAGAAAGAAAACGAGAAATGTAGTTTTAAATCTTGTTTCCTGAAAGTTTTTGTGCGTTGCTCAATGCTTCCAGATTTTCTTTGTCCCCTTTTCCTCCTTAATAGCTTAACGTTCCTTATGGAATCTCGGGTCTGCAGAGGCAACGGTTGAAGTGATGATTACTGAGCACCCTCAGATTAGACCGGCGTCCAAAGAGCTGCGGGTTACCAAATATTTTCCTTCTTAGGATAGGGGAAAACTGGTCATACTAAGAACACATCCTTACCGAGGTTTGCACCAATGTTTGCTATTATTCTGAATAGCAAGGCAGGCACGCCGATTGTGAGTGTTTTCCAAATATGTTGAACGATAAGCTTAGTTATAATAATTTATACCCCGAAACAAAGTGTAAGCTGCTGCTTTCCCATGTCGGTAACTGTAAGCCATTTGACTGATGATAATTCCCCTAAGAAGGGATCCACAGCTGTACATCTCAGTGTTTCAGTTATCACAAAAACCACGTCTTCGTGTGACAGCTAATCATTCCTCAAAAGCGACGTATACAGTGGTAAATGTATTTGAGCTAACGCAGAAATATTGTCATGTGAAAGCAATCATTCCTCTAGAGCGGCGTATACACTGGTATATCTCAGTGTTTGAGCTACCAAAAAAACACGTGGTACATGATGCTTTCTTCAAAGCCACCACAAAAATCACCAGGACACTTCCACCGCCACTCTCATTCCATTTAATGTAAAATTGACTACATTTTTACTTTCTCTACTACGTATATTAAGTATGGGGATTATTGCATTTCACCAAAAATTCTATACCGAGATTTCATCGAAAATACATGTTTTGAGGTACTCTGAATCCAAATAAAGCATTTTGGAAGCATTTCCGTGTGAATGTGCCTGTCTCTGAACAGTTTAACTCAAAAACGAAAAAATCGGATAAATGCCAAACTTGGTATTTGAGTTTAGTATCTTCCAGGGATGCGTCACGAAGATTTTTAAGAAAATCTTCCTGACTACCCTTTATATGGAACATTTTTCGAAAATTTTGATTTTCTCAAAAATGGTTTTAACGATTTTGATTAAAATATCATATCTTTAAGATATTCTCATAGCAAATGTAATGATATCTTGAATTTTCTGGGAAAGTCCCCAAAAGTCCTCTTCCTTCTGAATGAGTTTTGCATAACTGGTAAATCGTAAGAAATAGAAAAAGTTTTACTACACAAAACAAAATGTAGACCTCGTTAAAAAAAACACACAATTATTTAAGTCATATACATTTTTTTTAATGGTCGAGTGAACCATTTCCAAGATGTTCCTTGTTATTTGTTTGACTTTTTCAATACTTATAGTATTTCTCAAATGGATTTTTTTTAATGTCCTAGACATGCAAAGAGAATGGAATGCTCCACATAGCAACCAGTTCTTAAAATATTTGACTATCACTTAAAGCCTATCATATTCCCCTTGTACCTATAAGAAAATTAGTAATTATCTTACTTTACTCTATGTGTAAATTATCTTAACAAGTAAATTAGATAGTTTCCGCAAATGTTTATCTCGATTAACATGAAATAGATTGGGAATAAGCGTTTCTAAAAATAGCTTGTACAAGAGTAGAGAAAGTTATGTGAATGCAACACATCAGATTTTTGCTTTCTCTACTGCGTATCGTAAGTAGGGGAAGTATTGCATCTCTACTACGTATAGTAAGTAGGGGAAGTATTGTATTCCACCCAAAAATTCGATACCGAGATTTCACCGTAAGTGCATGTTTTGAGGCGCCCTGAATCCAAATAAAGCATTTTTGGAAACATGTCCGTGTGTGTCTGTGAACAGCACAACCCAAAATCGAAAAGTCGGATCAACACCAAACTTGGTATTTAACTTCAGTATCTTCCAAAGCTGCGACGCAAAGATTTTTTAAGAAAATCCCGCACCCCAGACTACTCTTTACATGAAAGATATTTCGAAAATGTTCATTTTCTAGAAAGTGGCTGCAATGATTTTGATTAAAATATGGTATATTAAAGATATTTACATGACAAATAAAACGTATATCTTGAATTTTCCGGGAATAGCCTGTGGAGTCCATTTCATTTGGAAGAAGTTTTGTATAATCTTGTACAACTGTAAACGTTAAGCCACAGACGAAAACGTAATACACAAAAATGTAGATCTCTTTAAAACACACACACACACACACACACACACACACACACATTTTATATCAATTAAGTTTTTTGTGGTATAAGCCGTTTCTGAAATATCCGTTATTAAAGTTTCGAATTATTAATTTCTTGGCCATTATCTTAAAATTCCTTTGAACAATTAGTTGTTTCTCGCGATTGCATGGAAACAGTATGGAATTTTAAGGCCGTATATAACGTCCAGTCCTTAAACATTTGACTATTGCTGTTCCCTTTGTAGGATAACGAAATGTGTAATGTAAACATTTCTGCAAAGGTTTTTTTTTCATTAAGAAGTAGTAGATAGAAAAATAAACCTGAGTAAGAGTAATTTGTATACCCATAAATAAACGATAGAGGGTAGAGAAAGCCATGTGAATGTGTCACATCGTATTTTCGTTTTAGTATTCGTAATTGTATTCTACAATTTCGTAGCAATATTATTTCCTACTTGCTTTTCGGAATTTGATTATTAAATTTGATTTGGAGAAAATGATTCGTATAAATGAAAACAAGTGCACAGTTTACTCTTTTAGTGAACGTTCTGTTTGATAATAATTAAGCCTTTGAACATCATTTTAGTTTCTAGTACATACTCAAACATGAAGTACAGGAGACTATACTCAAACGAGCTTTTTCCAAAGAGTATATGTTGATAATTTTAGCAAAAAGGCCGGTACATTCTCGTTTTTCCAGTTCATTCTCATCGCATGTCAAGCATCATTAGGAAGCAAACTGAAATCTAAGTATGTTTTTATTTCTGTTACGTCCGAAAAAACTGCAAAATGTATGGACTTTGTAGCTCTTATGGACAAACGTATACACAAAAATATAGGTATTCAAAAAAGTCATAGAGCATTTATCACTCAATGAAAATATTATGCCTTAAAACTTGCTATAAAAGACATTTAATTACTTAATTACTTTATTGCATAAAATACCAATTACAAAATGCAGATTCATAACTTTGTAACAATTACAAGTATATATCACAAGATACTCTTAATACGCTGGAAATCTATAAATAATCGGGTAGGATTGGAATCTCCATCTAGGATCTCATAAATTACTCTTTACAGCTCTTCAATGTTATGTTTCTGCTGTGCTGCAGTTTTGCGTTTATCATGTTACTGTTTTTTCTTTTGTTAAAAATACATTATATCCATGCTTTTTCCGCAAATGTCTTCGTTATTTTATTCTTAATTTCTTGAGAGGCTTCACATTTGCCCTCCTGTATAGCAGACAACTGAGACTTGATAAATATCGCACGAAATTCGTTAATCAGTTTTCCAAAGATCATTGATGTGAGAGAATCCACTGTGGAATTTAAAGCAAACAAAATCTAAACATACCAAGAACATGTAAAAATCTAAAAACATAACAATCAGCGCACATCATTCCAGCGAGCGACAAGACGATCAACAATATGATGATGTTAAGGAGCGTGGATTACACAAGTATTTATTGAAATTTAAATGATACAGAAGGCTGTGAAAATAGGCACGTTTAGAGCTACTGTGTTTCTATTCTTAAAGTCGTAAAAATCTTCTCTTATATTTGAGTATAACATAATATATATTATCATAATCACGAGTATAGGCTTTGATAAATTATTCGTATGTTGCTCATATGAGAAAAGAAGCTCTTAAGTGTTTATGCATGAAGTGCCGTCCTGAATCGTTGTTTTTGAGAGACACTGCAATCTAGAGTGAAATTACGATAAACAAATATAAGCACGTTGATAATATCTGATAAAATAATCTTGAACAAAGACGAGAGTTCCTTTGGAGACGACGAAGATAACCTTAAACTGTTACAACAAGGTTGGATATCATTACCAACTAAAATAACTATTTCGAAGAGAATGGTGTGTTATTATCGCAAAATCTCTGTTAGAGCAATGCTGTCAACAACAACGCTGACAACTTAAGTAACTGCTTTAAGGTGAATCACAAAATCTCTTAATTAAACGTTAGGACCATGCTGTCAATTAAGGTAACCGTTAGGACAATGCTGCCAACTGAAATAACTGTTTCAAATAACTGCTTGACAATCACAAAATGTATAACTGTTAGGACAACGCTAACAACTAAAGTAGATAACTGTTAGGGCAATGCCGTCAACTGGGGTACCTGCTAGGACAATATTGTCAACTGAATTAACTGTTAGGACAATGCTCTCCACTAAAGGAACTGATATAAAGTGAATGATGTATTACCATCACAAAATCTCTAAACTATTAGGTCAATGCTGTCACTTGACGTTACAGGCAGACCGTTGCTTCATTACGAATGCCGGCGGCGAGAGCCGAATTACGTCGGCCGGCTTTGGTGACGTCCAAGCATTTGCGTATGTTGTAAGTAGTGTTTCGAAACACACTTACAACGCGCTAAGATGTAAAAGACACATTACGTCGGTCGCCCAATTATAATTGTTCATTGTTGGCATTCTTCATCCACATTTTTATTTATAGTTTGCTCTCATTAAAGCACACAGTTTATTTAAATTAAATTTTTTGTGGCATCAGCCATTTCCGAGATGTCCAATTAATATTGGTTTGAATTGATCAATTCTTTGTAATTTTTTAGAATAGTGTCGCGATTCACTTGTTTCTCGAGATGTCATGAAAGGAGTATGGAATTTTAAATCCAGCAATTAGTAAGCCGTTTTTAAACAGCTGACTATGGATTCAGCTTCCTCTATTCCATTTACACCTACAACCACAGTAAGTTTTGTTACTTTCTATACCATATAGGAGTATGGAGAGAAGCTTTTGCATTCCACCCATAAATTCGATATCGATTTTTCACCGGAATTACATTTTTTGAGATTCCTTAAATAATTTTTTTTTTTTTACTTTCTCTACCAAGTACATAGTAGGTAGAGAATGTTCCATACCTAGATTTCACCGGAAATACATATTATGAGACCCCTTGAAGCCAAAAAACCTTTTTTAGAAAAAGGTGCGTACGCGCGCGCGCGCGCATGTTGTCAATGAACAGCATAACTCAAAATGAGATGTCGAATAAATACCAAACTTGCTATTTAGATTTAGTACCTTCCAAACATGCAACAAGAAGATTTTCAAGAAACCTGCCCCACCCCTAATTATCCCATACATGGAACGTTGTTCGAAATGTTTGATTTTCTAAAAACTGGCTCTAGCGGTTTTGATTAAAATACCATATATTAAAGATATTTACATGACAAATAAAAATCTTAATCTTGAATTTCCTGAGAATAGCCTGTGAAGTCCTCTTCATTCTGAATGAATTTTGTATAAACTTGTATAACTGATAAACGTTAAACGACAGACGATACGTATTGCACAGAAATGTAGATATCATTAAAACACGATTTATTTCAAATAACTTTTTTTGTGGCATAAGCCATTTCCGAGATATCCGTTATAAATGGTTGGAGTTGTTCAATACTTAGCCATTCTTTTGAAGGCCTGTCGATTTTCAGTTATTTTCGCGATGTCATGGAAAGACTATGGAATTTTAAGGCCAGCATATAGCGTCCAGTTTTAAGGCATATGACTACTGCTATTCCCTTTGTATCTATAACGAAATGTGTAATGCAGCTATTTCCGGGAAGGTTTATCTCGATTAAAATTAAGTAGACAGGAAAATAAACTTTCGTAAGAATAATTTGAGTCGGATAAATACCAAAGTCCTGTCGATTTTCAGTTGTCTCTAGCGATTGCATGGACACAGTATTGAATTTTAAGGTCGGCACATAGCACCCAGTTCTTAGACATTTGATTATCGCTGTCTCTGTATCTATAACGACATGCGTAATATACCTACTTTGCAAAGGTTTGTCTCGATTAGAATGAAGCAGATAGAAAAATAAGCTTCCGTAAGTATAGTTTATATACCCATTAGTAAATGATAGAGGGCAGTAAAAATCATGTGAATGTAACGCATATTTTTTCTTCTGATTTTTCTCTTATCCTAAATAAACACTGAGTAGCTCCAAGCTCTCTGAACCCTTGGCTCATTTAATTACTCATTAATGATAAACATCTAATTCACTGGACCTTTATCTAAACATGCTTTTTTTTTATATACAGAACACCTCAAATAGTGTATTTCCGGTGAAATCTACATGTATGTGCAATACCATTCTTCCCTTAATTCGGCTCTCTCCGCCAGCATTCCTAATGACTAAACTGTTAGAACAATGCCGCCAATTGAAGTAACTGCTTGAAGTGATAGTGAAAGTGAACCACAAAAGGGTGATTGTAACATGAAATCGTTTTAGGGGAATAATATGACACCATGGCATTGTTGCGAATGTAAATTATTTGTGACGGCTTAATGTAATCTTATAATTTTTATATCCCCAAAACATTAAGTATTTGTTTTCACATAGTACCTATAGCTTTGTATTTACATGACACTGCAAAGTAGTAATACATATTGATATAAACATTGCGGATAAGATAGTACACGTGTTTTTGGTGCTTTAACAATCAGCAGTTATCGTTATAATGCTTTAATAATGCATAGCCCACTACTATGCCTAACAGCTTCGGCAATTTGGCTGCTCTCTCGTTATACGTAATAGTTCCCCTACTTGCCAATTGGCGCTGTACGCCGGCCATCGCCCGTCCAGTGACTCGCTGCTTGCCGTAACGTTATAATCGCAGAACTTTCCAACTTAGAAGCTTGATATTAAAGTATTTGGCTTCTCTATCATTTCTGTTGTAACCGTAGAAATGTTGCTGAGAATAATGGGAATGAAGTGTCCCCATATTAGTTCACTAATCGCCTGTGGAATAGCGGGGCTTTCTTCACACACAAGAAAATTTGTAGCAGATAATGTTGGTAATATATACATTCCAGTGTCGTTATGACACAGAATTTTGGAAGTTCACCGTAACACTCACAATAAACTCTGCCACCAGAAGCATTGCAAACCTTGGAGAAGGAATTGAAATTTCGACCCGTTGTTATTCTTATAAGGTTTACGAGAGAAAAAATGCACTTCGTGATAGACACTGTATGGCTACACAGTAAACACGTGATTTCTGCAATTATTTTACTCATTATAAATCCTCCTACTTGTACAAGATGGATACGAATGTCGAATTCATATTTCTTTGGAGCCATAAAAGAAAAGTAACATATCTACATGTAGATAAAATATAACAATAATAATAGTAATAATAACAACAATAATAATAAAATTTATTGCTTGATTATTATTCAAACAATAGAGTAATCCTCCTTACTATCCTTTACTCTTGTTTTTACAACTTCTTTTCTTGGTGTTACTGCTTTGGATACTTTATGAGTTAGACAGTTAGGAAAAATAGCACTGCTCTTGTCTTAAGTATTTTTATTTTACAGCAGGTTTGTGATCGCTTTCATTAAAATTCATTACAAAATTACAAAAGAATTGGATGCAGTGTTTGCTTTGCTGTCTATCCGGGAAATGTCTTTTAACCACAGCACCCTAAGTAGTGATTTACAGCAAATTCATTATAACTAACTACTTTTGTTTTGCCCTTCGTATTATTATAAAACGGCACACACTAATGGAAAGGCTGCGAAATTTATCTTAGTAATTTGTGGCCTGCTAGGAATATTGTCCTGTAAATTTATATTTAATGTGTTTTCTTCTATATTTAATTAATGTTAAAACCATCTACCGTTTAGCCTTTAATAATCCAAAGCAGATTTGGAGTATCCTACTTATAATGACCACTTCAAATATAACACCAAAAACGCAAGCAAGGCCAAGAGAGCAATGAACTGAATAGTCGGCTATCAGCGCCTCTGTCAGCAATTAGATTTTACTTCCGTTCGTTTAGTCCAGTAAGAATCCGAAATTTGCCGAGGCTCTTAAGCATAGTACAGTGGGCTTCAAATATTTTCCGATGGGCCAAGGGGTGTAGAGGAAGAGGGGGAAGAAATTTCTTCTCGACTAGTCATGCCTATAGCCAGCGTGCCGGTATCGTCTCAAAGGTCACATTTACTTCTGTGTATGCATTCAGCGACCTGACTCTAAGAAGAAAGAAGACGAAACCAAATACTTTCTCTTTTCTAGAACTATTCAAGCGAAATAAATTAACATATTCTTTGCATAATATGTTGTTTAAAAATCAAATATTGCACTCTTTATGCGGGTGCTACACAAGTTTAAGATTCAGTAATTTTCTTGAGAAAAAGGTTCGCATAATGTATATCTTGTTTTTAACGTTTGTTGCTTCTAATAAATAATAATATTAATAATAGTAGGTTCATAATTATCACCAATAGAACGTTCTACGCGTGCTCCGAGGGTATTTATTACCTTGCATATAAGTTCGTTTTGCTTTTTAATTGTCATAGATATTGATCACAACGTTTAACGCTAAGTGTGTAGTTCCATTCTGTTGGCACATTCAGTTCTGATAGTATTCAAGTAATGTTTTAAAAATATGGCAGCAAAAGTAATATTAATGTCAAACTGTTGAAGCAGTTTGGGGACAATTAAGTACAACATTAAATTTTCTTCAAAATGAGATATATTTTGCGTTTGTTACTGTAAAACGAATAAAGATTGTTTTATTTGAAACATAATTCCCCTTACATACACAGTCACAAGAGATACGAAGAAAAACCGTGCCAGTCGTATAGTGGACGTAGAGTAAAAACACCTATTTGGGTATTGTATGCAAAAGGAGAAAATGTTAATAGATACGAGGAAACAACGTTTAGCGCAGAATATTCAGTTTCTATATAACTGTTTTATTCCTTTAGGATAAGGTATAAGCTAAATTTTCAAAATAGTGACCCGAAGTGTTAATGCAGATAGGTTGATGTGCTTTTGTTGCAATTGGTTCATTTGAAGGCACTCTATTCTGAAAACTAAATTACTTTCAAGTTACACATCTGAAGTGCAACCCCCAAAACGACTTTGTATTACGATTCACGTTCTGAATTATTAAAATACTTCTCTTCTCTGGTCTGGAATGGAATGGAATGTGTAACGGAGGGGACTCGACCCCGATCCACTGAATGTGGATATTTGCTTGTACCCCTCGAGGGGGCGCTCCCGGGAGGGAGGAACGAGGTGAGAGACACCGAGCGGTCGCAACCAGGAGTGACGGCACAGCAATGACAAGGTTTCTAAAATTTCCAGATTGAGACCCCTGACAGCTGGGCAGGCAAACCGGGGACCCCACCCAAAACAGAGGGGCCAACGTCTCCCAAGAAGCGGTCCTTATACCCTGGCAACCAGCCGAAGACCGAGAGACGGATATGGTTCCACAGAGAGCTTCCTTTTTCTCTGCCACGCCACACCGGTATACCATCGCCGACACTTCCAACCCTGAAACAGACCTAACGGGGTTAAGGATGAATGAAATGAGGAATGGAACAATATTCGGGGGCTGAGAGAAATCATACCAGCATTCGCCTGACGACCCGGGAAAACTCTCGAAAAAAAACCCGTGGGTCAGATTGGGCGGTAGCGGGGAAGCGAACTAGGGATCTCTGGAATGCGAGTCGCACGCGTTACCGCGGCGCCACCTGGACGTAAACTGGAAATCCGTAGTTCAAATCTCGGCTATGACACTGAATTTTTCAATCTGATTCTATCTTTCCAACCTTGTCCGACACACGGCTTGAGTGAAAGAGTCTTCTTGTTAATTGAAATGAACTGCCATTACAAACTTCGTTGTGAGTATAAGAAGAATGCAGTAGCTCAAACGATAGTCAGATTTTTATGTGGTGTCTTTGAAACTCCACGCTCTTTGCATTACCACGAGAATTATGACTAGGAAGAATTATATTTAAGTATAGATTAAATTATTATTTTAAATTAAACAAACTATTGTGTTGCATTCACATAACTTTCTCTTTTCACCATTCTACAAACTCTTTTTTCTAAATCTCATTTTTCTGTCTACTTCTTATAATCCAGATAAACTTGCAAACGCATTTAGCTCATCTGTGTGGTGTGGGGGTCTGCATCACATTCAAGAGGTCCAGAGTTAGAATCTCGGTTAAAGTGAAATACTTGGGTTACGTTTTTTCCAGGGTTTCCTCTTATCCTGAGAGATGATAGTTAGATTCTAATTTCTAGGGACCTCGGGCTCAATTGAGCATCATTTTAACTATTTCGTTCATTCACCATCCGTAATGGTCTACCCAGTTAAAAGACTTTAATTAAATACCAAAAGAAAAAGTTCACATTTACACGTTTCGTTGTAGTATATGGAGATAAAGCGATAGTCACATTTTCAAAAACCATGTCACTACGTGATGCTTTGAAATTCCATGCGACAAAAACAAAACGAATAACGACTTCTCAGTTACAAAAAATATTCAAACCAATAACAACAAATATCTGGGAATTAGTTAATCTCATAAAGTATATGTATAACAACCTGCGTGCTTTAACGGGATTTTCATTTCTTGTGTAACAAAACTTTGTCCAATCTTTTAGAGTTTACCAATTATGCAAAAGTCATTCAGAATGAAGAAGACTTTAGAAGCTCTTCTCAGTCAGTTCAAAATATATATTTCGTTTGTCATGAAAATATTTTAAACAGTGAGCATTTTAATCAAAATCATTAGAGCCATTTTTAAGAAAATAAATTTCGAAAATTCTTCCATGTAAAGGGTTATTCAGGATGGGGAGATTTTCTTGAAAATCCTCGTCACATCTTTGAAGGATGCTGAATCTAAATATCAAGTTTGGTATTTAACGGACTTTTTGCTTTGGATTTATGTTGTTTACAGAGACGGAGACATATGGAGCTTTTGCCCTAAAATATGATGTGTTGCATTCACATGACTTTCTCTATTCACTCTTCTTACAAAGCTTATTTTGCATCTATATCATGTTAATACAGATAAACCTTCATCACTTATTTTCACAATTCGTTGTAGGTATAACCAGAACATATTAAGCTAAAGCGATAACCAAATCCCTCAAAGCTGATCGCTACGTGATAGCTTCGCATTGGTTGGCTGCGGAGTGGCCCCACTAGGGAGCGTCTCTGGGAGGAAGGATGAGGCGAGACAAGACAGCGGACGTCCGGAACCAGGAAAAACGGCACAGAATGGCACGGTCCCTAAGTTTTCAGATAGACTCCCCGTCAGACGGACAGGCAGACCGGGGATCCCACCCAGCACAGAGGGTGTCCAACGCCCCTCATGGAAGTTAGGATACTCCCGACAGTCAGCCGAAAGCTGAGGGACGGAGAAATTCACAAAAAGCATCCTTTTCCTCTGTCACACTGCACCAAAACACCACTTCCAACCCTGAAAGAGACCAACGGATGAAAGATGAAGTGAAATTAGAATGGAGATGAAATGGTTCGGAAATTCGGGGATGTGAGAATCCTTCCCAGCACTCGCCTGGCGACCCGAGAAAACCCCCCGAAAAAACCTATGGATCAGGAAGGTCGGCCAGAGGAATCCAACCCACGACCTTCCGAATGCGAGCTACAGACGTGATAGCTTTGAAATTCTGTTCTCTTTGTATGAACACGAGAAAGAAAGAAAGAAACAAACAAACAAACAAACAAACAAAGAAAATAGTTATTTGCAGTTGAGAGAAGTATAAAGTATTTAAAAATTCAAACTAATAACAAAGAAAATTTCAGAATAGGTAAAATATAAAAGCTATTTGACATAAAATAAAAATGTTGTGCTTTAACAAGATCTACAGTTGTTGTGCGGTAAGATTTTGTCTCTCTCTTATGATTTAATAATCATCAAAAGTCATTGGCAATAAAGACTAATATACAGACTATTCCTATAAAATAAACGATATACATTCTATTTATCAGAAAATGGCTTAAATATATGTATTTTAATCAAAATCCTTAGAGTCATTTTTGAAAGAATAAAAAATTTCGAAAAATGTCCAATGTAAAGGGTAGTTTGGAGTGGAGGATTTTCTTTAAAATCTCAGTGTCGCATTCTTGGAAGAAGCTGAACTTAAAAACCAAGTTCGGTTTTTAACCAACCTTTTGAGTTATGCTGTTCGTGGATACACACACACACACACACACACACACACACACACACACACACACACACACACACACACTTGGACGATTTTCTAAAAATAAATTCATTGGATTCAGGGAGTCACAAACGTGATCTCTGGTGTAATGACAACATTGAATTTTCAGATGGAACGCAATACTTTCTCTACTTACTGTAGCTACGTAGTAGAGAAAGTAAAAATGCTTACTTTGGATTCAGGGGTCTCAAAACACGTATTTCCGTTGAATATCGTTATTCAATTTTTTGGTGGAACACAATACTGTCTCTACTTACTGTAACTACGTAGTAGAGAAAGTAAAAGTACTTTCTTTGGATTCAGGGAGTCTCAAAACGTGTATTTCCGTTGAATCTCGTTATTCAATTTTTGGGTGGAATATAATACTTGCTCTACTTACTGTAACTACGTAGTAGAGAAAGTAAAAATGTTTTCTTTGCATCCAGGGATTCTCAAAACGTGTATATCCGGTGAATCTCGTTATTCAGTTTTTGGGTGGAATACAGTACTTTCTCTACCTCCTGTAGCTACGTAGTAGAGAAAGTAATAAATGCTTTGTTTGGATTCAGGGGGTCTCAAAACGTGTACATCCGGTGAATCTCATTCAATTTTTGGGTGGGAACACAATACTTGCTCTACTTGCTGTAACTACGGAGTAGAGAAAGTAAAAACCTTTGTTTGGTTTCAGGGAATCTGAAAACGAGTATTTCCGTTCCGAGTATTAATCTCGTTATTCAATTTTGAGTGAAATACAATACTTGCTCTACTTACTGTAACTACGTAGTAAAGAAAGTAAGAATGCTTTCTTTGCATTCACGGGGTCTCAAAACGTGTATTTCCGGTGATTCTCTTTATTGAATTTTTGGGTGGAATACAATAGTTTCTCTACCTCCTGTAGCTATGTAGTAGAGAAGGTAATAATGCTTTCTTTGGATTCAGGGGGTCTCAAAGCGTGTATATCCGGTGAATTTCTTTATTGAATTTTTGGATGAAATACAATACTTTCTCTACCTCTGTAAATACGTAGTAGAGAAAGTAAAAATGCTTTCTTTGGATTCAGGGTCTCAAAGCGTGCATTTCCGGTAAATCCCATTATTAAATTTTTGGGTGGAATACAGTAATTCCTCTACTTACTGTAAATGCGTAGTAGGGAAAGTAAAAATGCTTTCTTTGGATTCAATGGGGTTCAAAACGTGTATTTCCGGTGAATCTTGTTATTGAATTTTTGGGTGAACTACAATACTTCCTCTGCTTACTATAAGTGCGTAGTAGGAAAAGTAAAAATGCTTTCTTTGGATTCAGTGGGTCTCAAAAGGTGTATTTCAGATGAATCTCGTTTTTTAATTTTTGGGTGGAATACAACACATTCCTTACTTCTTATAGGTAAATAGTAGAGACAGTAAAAAGATGAGTTGTAGAATAGATAAGCGGCTGTTTGTCGTTATGGCATCTTGCATGCAACCAAATTGGGAAAAGTGTAACTTAAACTGTAACTTTAAATACTTTCTGGCCTAAATCGTTGTCACGATGCACGGAAAAACCATACTTCATAAGGACATTATGAAAATAAAGAACATATGTTAGTCGATAATGGGTAGAGAAAGCAGCAAATATTGAGAACCAAACCATTTTTCTTAACACTTGCTTGTTATACAATGATTAGATGTCTCTAATTCCTAAAAATTAGTTTGTATACTGCTTATGTCGCTGTGTTGTAATGTTATTGATGTTTTCTTTTCACAGTTATTACATACTTACAGCCAAGTCTAAGGGAAAAGTGTTGGAATTATATTTTCTTTAGCCTGTTACATCCCTTAACCTTCCTTGTAGAGCAGGTATGAGCTAAGATACCTGGCATAACCTCTCGATAAGACACCCCGCTTGCCCCGCTCCCGGTGGAACGGAAAACATTTGGAGCCGTTGTACTAGGGCTATGGTTAGTGAAAGAAAACTGTAGCTAACTGCCTCTGCGGTCGAGTGGTCAGCGTTTTGGCTTCTCATCCCAGAGTCCCTGGTTCGATTCCCGAACGGGGCAAGGAACTTTTCTTTAACGAGAATCATTCCCTATCCCCTCCACAGAGTCTGGAAGTGTGAATGTGAGTGTGTTTTAATGTTTAAAAAAATGATAAAACCAACGCTGAGAAACCCTACAGCTCAGCGAGTAATAACGCCAATTATTTAAAAGCCCCTGCTATGACCAAAAAAGTTAAAGGGGGCTATACAAATGAAAAAAAAAGAAGTTGTAGATCTACAGGCATGAACTTGCGAAGGCTCAAACTACTTTGACGAGTCGAATTACAGAAAATACTTATGCATTATTTCGCTCCAGTTCAATAATACTTGTTTAAGTAGTGTTTAACGCGCGTTTTTCTATACATACAGCACTACAAGTGGTAGACACTGATACATGAAATGAAATGATAATAGGGAAAGGAAATTTGGGAAGGAAATGTTCCAGGCCTAAGTTTAAGGTACCTCCCAGGCAGTTGCCAGTTATGACTGAGGAAAATCAGGGGGGGAAAGGCCTCAGTCAGGGAGCACGGTCCTAGCGGGACTTGAACCGCGGATCCCTCTTTCACGAGGTGAAGCCTTAATGACTTCGAACACCCGTGACGGTAATAATAGGTTTGTTCCAACATACGGTTCTGAACGGGTTCCGAACTAATTCCAACACATGCTAATGCACATGCGCCAGTCCGGTACGCTCACAGAACTAATTCGGAATTTTGTGTGGTTGGAACACTACTTGAACCGTTCGCGTTCTGTCACAGCCTTCGTTGCACGGTCAATCAGAAGACGATCAAATATCTACGTTTACAGCGTTGATGAATGAAATCAAACTCCGCCGATGTACGTATGTGTATATATATACTGATTCCAGTCCTAATATTCGAGCAAAAATAAATCGCGTTCGTTTATCGGCTTAAAGCCATTGATACTGAGTTATTGCGAATAACAATTGTAATATATAGATATTATATTTAAACCAGAACCCGGAAAAAGTAATTTAACACAATTCCAATTTAACATTAGGTTTCCTGCTACAGAAGCTTCTAAACACAATGTTTAATTTAAAACTCCAATACTCTGAGACAATGACACCCCACATAAATTCTATTCCGAACGTAATGCAAATAATACAAAACTACATGGTACCAATGTATGCTTATGATCAGGGTTAGGATTTTTAGTTGCAAATTTCAGATGAAAAAAGGAAGGAAAAGGTGCTCAAATAAGGTGAAAAAGGCACAATAAGGTGCTGGTTTATTTAAGGGGATGCACAACTGAAATTGCTATTTTCTAAACTATCCATTCAATTGGGCTGAAAATTTTATTTCTTTATATATAATTGTTTTGTGAATTATAGCCCAGTCTTAATAATTCTCGGAACTGCGCGGTTGAGGTTATTGTCGTCTCTGCCTGCCCAGGCTTCGTCTCCACGTAAACAGATGTCTCTCACAGCAACAAACTCACATTCACGAACAGCAGGCTACTGATTCTGGTGGGATAGAATCACTCATTGTCAATTGCATTATTGCGGGCTACTTTATAGCAGTAAAGTGAGAGAAAGAGGTTTTCGTCGAACACACAATTATTTTCCATTGTTGCGGGTGTGCTTTCAATTCCCGCGCGGCGTTTACTGAAAGAGGTAGACTTACTATTCGCACGTACACAGCAAGCTGAGGAGACGTTAATTGAAAGTTAAAGAATAAATTGGAATGAAACTTAAAAGAAAAAAGGGGATTATGGGCATGGTTGGGGGGAAATGGTATAAAGGTGCCAAAAAGGGGTAAAGGTCCCAAAATAACGGAATAATGTTTAAATGGAAATAATCCTCTTCTTCGAAAGTCGATGCATCATTAAAAAGATCACTGTCAACTTCTAAATCACTCATTATTGTTATCTTTGAACGCTGTTTTGCTCCCTGGCTTTGTTAGACGTTTGTTCTTTTCCTCAAGTATGTCGCCATACTACTCAACAGCGAACAACTGCTTACCAAACACCTTTGCTATTCCGTATTGAGAAATAAACACGAATGGAGGAATAAATTACATATTCAAATTTATTTTCTACTGAATACAGAGAGTATGTCGCTTTTTCAATACTCTCTGTCGGGTTTGTTCCAAGCGATTAGAATCGATTCTGAATTAACTGAGTATGCGCTGTAGACCATACAATCTGCGCATGTCTGGAATTTTCAGTTCCTATTCTTAATCACGAACCGATTTCACTCGTTCCGAACTAGTTCCCAAATACGTTGGAACAGCAAACTGGAAATTCAGAATTGGTTCTGAACTGATTCTCTGTCGTGTTGGAACGCCACTTAGCTACTGCGCACACTCAGATAATTCGGAATCGATTCTGAATCGTGTGGGAACAAACCTTATATTCGTTTACAGGAATCGCTCGTGGTAAACAGCATTTGGAAAGTAGCAGCTTCTTCTTAACGAGCAAAAGGAAGTGTATAAACAGAGAATTTAGAGAAAAAAGATACAAAATTACAGTGAAGCTACCTGTCTATAATCTAAATACATAAGCATTATAGTAATTGTTCGACTTTCTATTAATTACAATAACGATAGTTTATTCCACTGAACAGATCCGTATGCAATACACATAATATAGGGTTAGAGGCACCCATTCAATATCGCTTAGAGACAGCCATTTATTCCAACCCAAAGGTAAAGCAGCCTTCTCCCTGTGCTTCGCAGAAAACTCGGCTAGCAGTATCCAAGCCGAGCACGCGGGTATACCAATTCCTTCGTCATTTCTTATGCACTCGGGTATAAACAGTTCACTTGAATGGATAATAATGACTGAATGCATAACTGTTTAATATTGTCTATACTCTTATCATCTAGTATCTTCCTTTTCCAATATACCGTTCCTTCCTGTTAATCTCTTAGTTCATGTTACGTTCTATCCAGTTTATTTTCCCGGCTTTTACAGTACTTCTTCGCTCGCCAAACTTAAAACAGCTTAATTACTTGCACTGCAGTCTTTTTTACGCTCTATTCTTCTCAGTACCCACATCTGGAATATTTCCAACAATTTTACTTGCTTCCTCACAACGTCTAAATTGCTGCATTATAAAATGACGCATCACACTGATCAGTTCCTCAGTCATACGTCAACATTTACATTATTTCTTTTTGTATTAAAAGCTTGCTTTATCACGGCAATCTTCTGACGTTTTGGCAAGAGCCCATGTTCCAAATACTTGAGGTTCTAGAACCTCGTGAAAAATTTCGGTCTTAACATACCTAAACGAAACACAAGCTACATACGTGTAACACTCGAGTGTGTGGCCCCACTCGTTAAGTGTTTCCTGAAGCAGGAGAGTGGGTTAAGGGTCCTACCTCGGCCATGAGTGTTTTATATGTGCGGTAAAACAGAAAAACCAGCACAATAAAGAAAATAACATAAAATGAAAAGAAAAAGAAGAAACGCGCCGATCGCGACGCATCTAGTTTCCTGCAATGGTGTTCCACATGCCTCATCTATATTGGTCAGCTTACTTTATACATCTAGGGTACGATCTAACAGATACCCGCATAACAGCACTGCAAGTTAATTATGATGATTTTTGTGCCTGCCAGGTTTGAACACTTTGAAGCCATCTTTAACGTTAGAGAGGTTTTAAGTATCAACCTGTTGCCTTAACATGAGTTTCAAGGGATTGTAAATTTTCTTTCAGAGAGTTACCAAGCCACTTCTGAAGAGATATTCAGAGCGACTGATGAATCCCTGTTTCAAATGTTCAACACTTTTGAGAAGAATTTGATTGAGCGCTTGAACAAATTGCGGGTGTCTGAAACAAGCTTCATATGTTTTTTGGATCCATATACCTACAGGGTTGTTAATCGAACTAGCGGCCGCTAGAGCGTGGCTACTTCCCCGTGAAATGATAACGTCTCGCCCGCCAGTGCCGGTGTCTGGCTTGCGGTTATCTACTCAGCTGGGGCCCATGTTTCTCAAGGACTGGCCTGTTATACGCACTTGTCTGTTTATACTGTGTATTAGCCTACATTATGTATTAGTTTGCGAGCTAACTAGCGCTAATATTGTTCTTTGTTAATTAAGCGGCCATTCAATGTTGAACAAAGGGTGTTTATGTACGAGAATTACGTGAAAACTGATTCTTGCACGGAAGTGATAAGGCGCTTTGCAAGAGAATACCCTGGTAATCGTGTTCCAAATAGAGAAACTGTTCGACGACTTGTTACAAAGTTCCGAGAGACAGGATCGGTGAATGACGGCTTGTGATTTATATTTATGGGGAAATTTAAAGAACAAGGTGTATCAGAATAACCCCATACAATTGAGGATCTAAAACCAAATTCCATACAATAAATTCTTGCAATTAGGACTCAGGAGCTACTGGAAATGAACAGGAATTTCATACGCAGATGTCATCGATGTATTGCTACTGAGGGATATCATTTTCAACATCGCTTATAAGACGTGGTGGTGGTGGTGGTGGTGGTGGTAATGCGTTCAGTAAACATTTTACGCCCGATGATTCGGTGTCTCCTCGCGTGACCTACCGCTCTCTTCGGGTCACTACAGTGCTTAAGGTTTAAGTTGAAACATGACCATTTTGACGCTACCTGACCGGTCTAGGAGGGAAGCTAATGACGGTCGAGTGTTGAGAAACCCTGCCACACTCACCCTTCACTGCCTAGTTTTTCACAGTATCAGCTGTAGTGTTGTTGCCAGCTGCACTTTTGGCAGTGAAATATGGAAAATATCCTGTCTTCGGCCGTCCTTGCTTCGCTGACTTTCGTATTGTTACAAGCGGGTGTTGGTTTTCTAAAATTCATGTTTCAACCTTACCCAGATTTTATAAGCTTCAATATTAAAGGTTTAGAGATTAGGCAGTTAAGGATTACCAACTGTCGTGTGGAGTATATTGCTACCTCTTTCTACTTTCCATGTTTCAGCTTAAAGCAAATGCACTATACTTGTATTAACAACCCTATATTTAAATGTCATTGCCTTCTTTGTCCTTAAGGAACACATGTTCATATCTGAGCTTTTGCGCGACATATACAAGGGGATGAAAATTACACTAAAGTGTAGCGCCACGCAGGTGTAGCTTAAAATAAATACGACAAATCTCCCACAGCAACCTTTGTGACTACACATTGTGGTATTCCTAAGCAATGCTCTTATAATTACTCCAGATAAACATTTCAATGCATAAGTAATAGTAAAGCAAACTTCTAAGAAAATGTCAAATGTTATGAGTTGCCACTCATTTCAGGAAACAAATTCGTTAAATTCTTTGGATTAATGGATAGACACAAATACTACTCTTTCTTCAGTTTGAACCCCGCATTCCAATGGTATCAACATTCAGAACTGAAATATTCCCAATTTCCTTAATTTGATTGTAATTAATTTGATACGCCTACACCGAAACTCTACAATCTTAACTCTAAGATGTAGCAGGTAAACATTTGTGAATTACTTCCGTTATCAAACAAGTGCTTATATTTGAACAAATTCTTTAAATTACACTAATTATTTTAGCATTATTAGAATCTCGTTGCATTTTCCTTCAATACATTTGAGCTTCAACATGATTGTCATAACAAGAGTCGAATTTAATGCTAAATGCATGTCGTTTTTATGTATTTAAAGATATACAGAAATTATATACTTTGCAAGTCACACTTTCACAGACAATTGGAGCAGTGTTTGATAATGCATATAGATAGATGCATATTCCAGGATAAAATGTAATTTTTTAAATTTTTAATGTAAAAAATTATGCTTTACTCTTGAAAGCTGTATTAAGTTATAATTTTTCCCTTTTAGCTAATCAGTAATTACTAGTACTTAATAAACTCTCTGCAATCAATATATATATATAATATAAAAATGAATTATATATTATGATCAAGCATCACTCTGGGAAGCCTGGAGCAATTTCAACCAAACTCATTGCACATACGACTTACAGTCTGGAAAACAATATTACGGGAATGGGTGACATTTAGAAATAATAAAACAACGACTGATATTCGAATCCATAGTTTTCAGGATCCTGAGTTGAATTGTGACATTTCCGATTCCATTTAGGTCCAAATTCAGCCCCCATAATTATGGGGATGGAAATATGTACAAAAACATCAAGATTGGTACCCAATGCATATTTTCGCTGACTTGAATGTATCTCCTTTTAAGCAGTTTGAATCCAGTTCACATACACCCCAGCCTTATCTCGGGTTAAATCCCGAAAACAGGGACCCTGTAGTTTCGCTACGGCTTGACGGCAGTGCGGTAATAGTGGCGAGGTACGAGAGCACTTACTCATATTGTTAAGCGATTACCCACATAACAAATACTTTATTTGGTTTTTGTTCATTTGCTTTGCATATTATGGTGTAAGTTGTTACATGTGTTGTGCATATTTACAACATATTTTATTATGCATACGAATCCGGGCTCAAGTTATAACACTTCCATAAAAGTCTACTTTGGTAACTTTTTTATTCTCCCATATAGGCTTCTACATACCTACTTAAAAAGCCCTATCTAATATGCAGAGACTGGATGCCAAATGGAATGCCTGTCTCGCATTTTAAAATTTTAAGGAGATGGAATATAAACATGTGATATTTCCAACCTAAGGATAATATGTGGTGAATAACAATGTTTGCCAGAAGCAAAAACGTGATCCTTGGGTACCCTCCAGACATATCTTTCTCCGTAGTGTATCTCTGCAGGTATTCGACCATAATCTCTTTTTCTGAATAAGGATTTCTATTGTGAAAGTTATTACAGCAGTGAATTTGACGCAAGTGTTGCCAATTACCAGGTCGCCTATCGTTATCTTTCCAGTAGCAAAATCTTCACAAACGAATTACAATGCCACCTTTCCCTTTGTCCGTAATTCACAAACACACCTGAAATGAAAGTTAAAGAAAAACAGATCAATGATGTGGCTATTGTTGCTGTAAGCAGCGGAGGGACTCCGTTCTGTCGAGCTTTAAACCTAGAGAAGCAGGAATAACTCGAGGAATACTTAGCAAACTGGATACTATCCCATCCCAAATTGCATAGAGAACATAGCATACACGCTTCCTGTTGTACAATACTATAGTGGATTCAGCCTTAGAACCGGACTTGGTATCCCTCAGAGTTAGCTACGTGTTCTCATCAGCTGTGAGGAGCATACTGCCCATATCGTAGGCAAGCAAAAGAGAGGTGACAGAATTAAACGGAAACTACAACTTTCTTTGGTTTTAATATTCATACTATTTACTATTTCATATTCATCAAAAGTTTCGAACGCGTATATTTGATTAACTTACTTCTTGAAAACTCTCAGATAATCGTGCATATTTAGGGTACTATATGTTATGGTGTGCTTTGTTTTCCCGTGTATCGCGGGTTTGTTGATGATGGCATGTGTTCACATCAAGTTAGGTTCTAAGAAGAAATGCCCTGACTACGCCGTACTTACAGGTGCATAAACTGTTGTAAACTCATTTTTCCTTTCTGTTTCATTTTCACAGTCAGGTAAAGGTTCAAATTCCAAAACAAATTGGGCCACACAATGATGAGCTGAAAACGGATGTCGCCATAAGATTAATCTCATCCCAGGGAAGTTACTTGCAGCAGCACTTGACATGAAACAATCTAGGCACGCTATGGAAGTTGTGTGTTGAATCCAGACATGGCGGAGATTTCAAATTGCTTAGGCAGAAATTTAGGATCGTTTAACAGACATCTTTCGCCTCTTCCGTCAGCTATCTGTCTTACAAGCTGAATTTGGGAGGAGGAAGTGAAGCCTGAAATAGTTTCAGTACAGAACTTCATTCTACTGCTAACACAGTTCTGTTGTTGACAGTTGTATTATTTAAGAAATGGGGTTTGCTAATGAACATTAATCTATTAATGTTTTTTAAGCACATATGGAATTAATTTTGCCAGAAAAAACTGACTTGTGTTTATATCACTACGTTAAAGTAAATAGGTAATTTTTTTACAATGAACATTTATTTCTAATAAAAGAAGATTTTTGGTTAACAAGAATACTACTCGCATTCAGTGACAAGCTTCTCTCCGACTGAAGTACAGTTCTATGTATTTATATCGTGATTAAGAAGACACACTCATATATTCTGTATTTACTTCCTCTTAACCACCCAACGCATTAGGATCAAACCTATTGTTTACATTCTGGAACGCTATTGTTGGCTCAAGAGATGAGCTAAGCGGGATGCCAGGGTTCACGACCTGGTGTTATTTTCAGCTCAAATCACAGAAATAGGCATAGTTCTGAAATTCTCTTCCGTGTCATTATGTTGAGTTACCTCGCACGTGTTGGTATCACGAAGATATGTGAACGGTGCGGAAGTGTTCGTTTTGAAGTGAAATCATAGAGAAGTGGGAAAACTGATTATTTTGTATTACAGACGGAAAGATCGTATCTCTATTTATTGCACCAGACCACTGTCGCCGAAACGTAAAGAAAAATGGAATCCAAATAAGGCGAAACATCATCTTCTTGTTGTTAAGGCTATTCGAAAAGTAGAAATGGACAGGCGCATTATTTTCTAACTCGGAAGACCGGTTTTACCCTTCCCATTCCTAGTGCTTCCGTGTAATTCCAGCCATTTTACGACTTATGGTTACACGTTATGGGCAATAAACTTGTTGTGAAAACAGGTTCATATTATGAGCCTATATCTTAGTACCTCTTCAGTAAAATGTGACAATTTGCATTCAGTTGTCTTGACGCTCAAAAGCATTGCGTGATGTATTTATTTTGTAAGAAACACTTAGTGAACCCAATAAAAGCTATTTATTAACACTATACTCAACGTGTATTGGGATGTTTGATACCCATTGCTGTAATATTCCTGCTCAGCAAAGGAAATAAACGTGACATTAAATAGTCTTGTCATTGGAGACTGTGCGTTTTATCTCATTTTCGGAAAACAGTCAAATTATGTGGAATTTTACATTAAAGCTGAACATTTTCTGGACATAAGGCTTTTCTTTTTTCCTAAGAATTAGCCAAATTGCGTTTACTTGCAAAGTATTACAAACTACGTTTACTTGCAAATTAAACTAGTTCACCAGCTTTCTTTATATATCTTACGAAAACACTGTCGAAGTCAGTTGACAAAACTGATTCACTTTTCTCTGACCGCAATATAAGATTTTAACAATACCATAATGTGTAGTAAGGTTGCAAATGTGAGTGTTTTATTTATCATCGCAACACTTCAAAAGCGTTTTCTGACAAATTTCGATTTTTAGTCAATGGGAGTAAGTTACTGAGGGTGGGGTGTGATGTGTAATTACAAATTGGTAATATGAATCGTGTGGAGCTAGCGTTCATTAAATCGGCTAACGTAATGTGAACACTGTACGCTGACAATGACATAATAACATATCTTGGTTATGACTATCAACCTTGAGACAGTGAGTTCTGCGCAGCGAGAAATATAAAATGATAGCCATGATCATATTAAAGTAAATATTAGTAATACTGGGAATAATATTATTACATAAGACTGGGAAATGTATATTACTTATAAAGATTAATATGAGTTGCAGTGCAAGCAGCAGACAGGAAACGGGTTAGGTTTTCCCCCATTGTAGCCGAGTAAGGGCAGAAGACGCTTTTGTTCATGTACCGTTAGGTCGCCTGAAAAACAGGTGCGTAGAAACGGAGGTCAGTGTTAAGATAGCTGCAGGCATACGAGTTCATGTGGAAACTTAAAAGTAGACAACCAATAGGAAAGTAGAAATCACGTGATAGCCTAATGGGTGGATAGAAAAATTCGAAACAAAGAAACACGAGAGTTTTGAAAATCACTTGTTCTTTGTATTCCTTGGAAGTCCTTCTAAAAACAAATGTGAGTGCAGTTCAAAGCAAATGAATAGAAACGTGTCGATGGGCAAGCGTGGAAGTTTGAAGTACAGCAGTAAATGCGGCGCCTAAAGAACTGCATGTGTGTGACAAATCTCCAATAGGAATCAGATACAAAAATGGCGGAAGATAAACGGGTAGGAAACACCCACTCAACATCGTGGAGCCGAGGAGGAAGCATCTACTTTGGAGCCTTCAGCGGTCTTCTTGGGCAACGCAGCACCATCCAGTGAGAGGTCAGCGCCATCATCCGCTGCAGCTTGGGACACCTCAGCGGCAAATCCTGGAAGTTGCCACCACACCAGCAGCCCTCACCATAGCAGTGGACAGTGCACCCTCTTTTAGCTTGCCGCTCGGCCGCGAGAATGCAAGCCGCCTTCACCATCCCCACTGGCGGGCAAGTGGACTTGCATCCCCTTCTAGCCCGCCAGAAAAGGGCCCGACCAGGCGAATCTTTCGAGCGGAACCGGGCAAGCAGTGGACTTAGCTTCCCCTGATAGCTTGTCCCTGGTCTCTCGCTAAGGTCCAGCGGTTCAATCGAAAGCAGGTTCACCCCTTTTTCATACTCCTATCTGACTATCATCTTTCTTTCTTAGACTTGAGACATACTGACTCACAGAAGACGAGGCAGCGGGTTCGCAAGACCACAGTCAAGGTTCGTGTAGGCGCCTCCCTCGAGGAGATCCGGTCCTCTGCGAACTGCCGAAGGGCAACTACGCCGCCACTTGACCACAATGACGTGCAAATACTCGGACCTAGTACCATTGCCTCTCCTGTACTGGTAAATCCAGCCAAGGGGAAGACCAAGGGGTCCAAGAGGAAGGCTTCGGCCCCTCAGAGGATCGTAACCGTGAAGCACCAGCTATCCCCTCTCTCCCCCTCTGCCTGATTCGGAGGGGGAGGAGTCCGATCTCGACGGCTTCACTTTCGTCGAGGGAAGGAAAAGGGCATCCCCGGGTTCCAAACTCAACTCGGGCGCGAGTTTGCAGCCACCCCCACAGGGACACCAACAACCCCCATCCAAAAGGGGCCAAAGCTACGGCGATCATAGCAGACTTCTTCAGGGACCACATAGGGGTCAAGCGACGGCTGGCGGCCAAAATAGCAGGCGGCTTCGAGGCCAAGAGGAAGCCCCACAAGGTCCACCTGCAGGTCTTTACGCCTGAGGACTTTGAGGCGGCAAAGCAGGTTTTGAGGGACCTCCAGATACCATTTTTTTCCTAGTCACCGCAACGCCCACATGTGGAACGCCAGGTTATACGGGGCTCGACTCCGAGTGCCACCCAGATGACGTCAGGCCTGCTCTGTTAGCAGAGCAAAACATTGCTGCTTCGGCTGTGGCCCAACTCAGTAAACAGCTGTCACAGAGGAAGGTCCGGTCAAGGTCCCAACGCCTCTCTACATCGTCGTTGTTGAAAGGGTCCCTGGCGAGGAGTTCCAGCCCATTGACGCTGTTCGGGTGCTCTTCCACACGGTCATAATAGTTGAACGCTTTTATAGCCAAGGTCGACCTGTGCAGTGACACAGATGCATGGTTTTCCGCCACTCAAGCCTGGCGTGCGAGCGCAAGCTTGCATGCCTGCGCTGTGCTGGACCTCATCTTCTGCGGGATTGCAACAGGGCACGAGGAAAAGTCATGCGCAAACTGCCGCCAGGACCACGTCAGTATTTACAACGGCTGTGTGGCGAGGCATTGAGAGCCGCCGACAAGGAGCACCGCACCGGCTACAGTCCGCCAGGGAGTCTCCTTCGCGGCCGCTCTCAAAACGGCCGAGACGACGCTGCAGCGAGTGGGAGGAGCTTCGAACCCTGAGACGAAAACTGCGGCGACGGCGGCAACATAATCGGCCGGGGAAGTACCACAGCCGGCTCAACAGCAGCAGCCAATTAAAACAGCAAAAGAAAAAGAAGAGCAGTAAGAAAGTTCCTGCCCCTACCTCTGAGCCGGACCAATCACAGTACCCGGCTGCTCAACAGTCACAACCCCCGGCCACAGTGGCGGCCGCAGCTGCGGACACTACTCCGGCTACTGCCGTGACAGCAACACCGGCGCTCAGGGCAGCATCACCAGCCCGTCTGATAGGCTTCGGCAACACGATTTCCAGAATGATCTGGAAGAATTACGGGGCCTGTCCCTGTGGTTCGGTAACCTTATCAAAAGGGCCCTACCTGCGCTTCGGAATTACAAGGTGCAACTCGCCAAACCGCAGTTGAGCCTCATTGAAAAGCATAGTCATGCTCGAAACGCTGGAGCAAGTGTTCCCAAGTTCCGCTTCGTAATGGCCACCAGACTTGTCCGGAGGCCATTGCAGGATGCGTTCTGGAACGCAAATGGAATAAGGGGACATTACCCCACGTGCTTGAGTTTGTTCACTCCTACGAATTGACATTCTAATGGTCTGTGAAACACACCTGATTGCTGGTACTACTTTCTCGCTGCCTAGTTACGTCACCCATCGGTCAAATCGGATCGGCCGACCGGGGGGCGGTACAGCTATCTTCATCAAAAGCCATATCAGGCATATACCCTTCCCTCTCCCACCTCTTCAGCATGTGGAAACTTGTGCCATTCGGCTTGCCATTGGGGGCTCAACACACTGCTGATAGCGATTTATGTCCCTCCAGACCATCGCTTCTACGAAGCAGACTACCGTACCTTACTGAACCTACACCCTGTGGTTTGCATTGCAGGAGACCTCAACGTGAAACACGGGCACTGGCACAGCCGCACGATTAACCAGAAAGGTCGCGGGCTCTACCGCCTCATCAGCGGAAACCCGAGCTTAATCGCGCACGGGCCGAGAGGGTCTACGCTTCATCCGACCCGCGGCAGGCCGGATATTCTCGATATCATGATCACCAAAAAACGTTCCGTTCCATCTAGACCTCTCCACGATCAACGAGCTGGACTCCGACCACGACCCAAGTCCTGGTGGATTCCAACGTAGCAATGCCAGCACTGGTCAGCCCAGACTGGATAAACGAGGTTGACTGGAATGCAGCCGTCCTAGAACTGAACCGGTCCGTCGACCCGCGGCCACGCATAGATTCTATCGATGCACTGGAAGCGGCAGATTTCTCCCAACAGATCCTAAATGCGGTACGCGCACACACCCACCGCATTCCGGCTGACATTCCTAACGCGAGAACCATCCCCAACGAACTCCGGCAGCTGCTAAAAGCCAAGGCACTGTACGGATGCTATGACAGTGTTTCCACCACATCAAGATAGGGGCAGTATACCAGCGGTTCAAAACCCTGCCAAGGCGCCTGATCCATATGCACAGGAAGGTAGCCTGGGAAAACTCGATGCAGAACGTTAACCTACAGGAAAAGAAACCATAGCGGATTATCAAATCCTTGAGAAAGGATAAAACCCAGTACCAGCACCCTCTACATGGCACTCACGGGAGACACGCCGTTGAGCCCCACGATAAGGCCACGGTGTTCGCAGATCATCTGGAACTGCAATTCGAACCTCGGGAGGACCCCCAGGACGAAGATTTCACTGACCTTGTGGAGGGGATTGTGGACTACCTTTACCACGAGTCACAACCATAGTCACCACGAAACGGTGGCTTGCTAGATCCGCAAACTCAATCCCAACAAATCCCCTGGACATGATGGCATCACGGCGCCCATACTCTAGCACCTTCCCAGAAAGGCCGTCATCCACTTGAAGCGGATTTTCAATGCGTGCCTCCATCTCCGTCACTTTCCAACTAGTTGGAAGGAGGCGAGGGTGGTATGCGTTTTAAAGCCCGGCAACGATCCGGTTTTCCCTAGCAGTTACTGTTCCATTAGTCTACTCCCGACCGTCTCAAAAGTCTTTGAACGGTTGCTCCTAGCCCACCTCACACCTCTCTTTGAGGAAAGGCACCTCCTTCCAGACCATCAGTTTGGTTTTCGTTACGGGCACTCCACGAACCTGCAGCTACTACAATTGGCCGAGAAGACCTCCCTGGGCGTAGAGAAGGCCTTTGCCACAACGTAGCATCAAGGCCTTTTGTACAAACTCAAGGAGGCGGGCATCTCTCCCGGCTATTTCGCCCTTAAAAGCTGTATCCACCGGGATCGCACATTCAGTGAGAGTGGAGGGGAAGGTTTCACCAGTCCGTCCCATAGCCACCGGAGTCCCGGAAGGCATGTACTGTCCCCGATTCTCTTCGCGGCCTACATGTCGGACTTCCCCTACGGAACTCAGGACTGTTACGTGCCAGTATACGGACGATGTCCTCATCATGGAACAGAACAAGAATGCCCGCTTATGTTTCCCTCCACTACAGCGACAGCTCCGAGCCATTGGCAGGTGGAGCGAGAAGCAGAAGATGGCCAGCAGCCCGGGGAAAAGCTCTGCGCTTCTCCTGGCGAAGGTCCGTCGCTGGCGGCCCGAACAGTCTCCGAGGCTGCGGCGTAGGAGAATCCCTTGGGTTAGCTCTACCAAATACCTCGGAGTCATCCTCGACCGCGGGCTCACTTTCGCTCCACATGTCAGGGCAAAGGTCGGCCTCGGCCACGCCGCAATCAGGCAGCTTTACCCTGTATTCCGCTTAACAATGCCTACACACCTCAAACTACGCCTATATCAGGCGATTATCCCGCATCTGATTCTGTATGGCTGCTAGGTCTGGGGATCGGCGACAGCGACCACCATCCGAAGGCTGCAGACCGTCCGGAACAGGGTGCTTCGGATGATCTATGATACCGGGCGTAGATTCCCGTCACACATCATACACACCCACCCCGGTCTCCCATTCATCGTGGACGTGGTGCGGTAGAGAACCCGTACCATGTACACGAAACTTACTTACCACACCAACCAGCAGGTGCACTCTTTGGATCGCTATGACCACAGGGCACCAGGACGACGAAAGTGCTGCCGGTTACCAAAGGTCGCCTTGGGGCCCCGAGGTTAAAGGCTACCAATCCTACACTTCACAAGTTCCCCCAAGTTAAGCAGTATCGGGCTTGGTCACTATCTGGATGAGTGACCGTCTAGCGGCGACTCGCCAGTCTCCTACCTTGGATATTCATTATACCATAAACCAAATTGCATCCTGCTTTGCTGCCATCCTACCTGCTTGGCTTCCCGACCACGCAAGCGGTAGCCAAAGTTAAGCAGTATTGGGCTTGGTGTACCACTTGGACGCTTGTCGCCCAGGTGGGATCGCCGAGACCCAAACAATGGAAGTGCAGAAAGCTAAACTCCGCCCATTAACAGGAAACATAAAAGCTTGCGTAAATCTGTTTTCCCTTACTATATCGCACAGGTAAAGCCGCATTTGCGGCTAGGTACTTTGGCGATTTATATTCCGTCGAGGTGAACCTGGGCGACCTGCTCCCGATTGCGGGTAGAAAAACGAACCAGCCGTGTTATGCACCACACCCTAGATCCAAGATCCATGCAAGAACCTGAGATAGCATCGAACCCCGGAGCATTCCTACAAATCCCGTGCCGCCAAATTGGCGCACATCACCTCATTGCTGCATACCCTCTCAAATTGACACCCATACTTTGGGGCCCGAATAAAAACCGACTGCACGAGAACGCGACGTCCAGGACATCACCAAGTCAGAATCCAGCCAACAGCTCGAGACAGCGGGAGGAGAGCAGTGAGTTCGCCCAGGTCATCACTTACGCAACAGCAGGACTACTGGAGGGAAACGTAACGCCGGCAACACCAGTGCAACGAAAAGTAAGTCAAACAAATTATGCAACAGTTCAGCTAGACGACGAGGGAAGAAGAAAAGAAAATAGAACAGTTTAGAGTAAAAAATCAAATTTATATAAAGTGTATAAAGGATAGATGATATTGAGGAATTCAAAGGTAGTAAGCCAGTGTGAAATCAAAAGCAAAATGGAGCAGCACATTGAAATTATTGGGGTGGAGGTAGAAAGTGTAGGAGTAGAAACAATGGAAAACTCAGGCAATCAAATCGAAAATGAACCAAATCAGGATAGCAATGTAACAAGCCTCCTACAGCAGATGTTATCAAAATTTCAGGCATTAGATCAAAAATAAATCAGAGATTAGAAAATCAAGGAGGGAAATTGGACAAAAAGCTTGGAACACTAGCAGAACAACAGAAAGAATTAAAAAAATAAGGTAACGAGTGAGGTTAGGGCTCAGATAGGAAAACAAAACGAAGTGTTAGACGAAATTATAGCAGAGCAAAACTGTATGAGTGAGGAATTTTTAGTACTTAGGGCAGAAGTGCAAGAGACACGTAGAGAAAGCAAAACAGCATGTAAATTCTAACAATGAGAGTGTGCGTGAAAGAATATGTGATGATTTCCAAAATAACTGGGCGAGGATTGAATTAAAACAGAAGGAAATAGAAACTGGTGTAAGTTCCGAGTTTGCCGCTAAGAAAGCTGTTGAAAATCAGGATCGAAATCTAACAAAAGAAATAGAAGTACTAAAAGAATCCCTCATGCAGATTTTCGGAAATCAACACGAAACCTCCAGGGATTTGGCAAAAATGCGAACGGCCATAAGCTGCATTGAAAATGAAAGAAATTCAAGTAATCAGAGCGCAACGCCTGCCATCTCCACAGAAGTTTCCGATGGTAATGGGACGGCAGATCGACTCCTGTTGGGTAGTACGATTTGCGAACCTCTCCCAAATAGTAATGATGGTGCTAGTTGTAGTTTAAGCCAATGTTGTGTGCATACCCAAGTTACAGTACCGGCACAATTATTAAATGAGATCGCAGTACCTACCTTTTGACAATTCCATCGACAATGCCAAACAATATATCCTAGATTTAGAGTCGTGCTTTTCATTGAAGGGAATTCCAGAAATTTATCGCATGATCATAGTAAAAAGGGAACTAAAAGGCCGATCTCTTAGCTGCTACAGATTAACAGTGGGAGGCCATGCGACGTACGTGCAATTTAGGCAAGTATTTTTAAATAAATATTGGAATGCGTCCACTCATACAAATTATGACAGGATACAAATCAAGAATGGCTGTTACCAACCAGATCAGGGCAGGGAATGGTAGACTATTTCCACTATTTCCTAAAACTTGTGCAACAAAGCCAACTATTGGAACCACCGATGAAGAAAGACGAATTTATATCTTTAATGGCATACCATTTCCCCACCGAAATAAAGCACCACCTCATCGTTACTAAACCGCGAAAGATGGGAGAAGTCCTAGAACTCCACTCCTCACTGCATTCCAAAGTCAGCCGTATGAATCGGACGACAATGGGCCGAGAAACCAAATAAATCAATTTTCAGATGGCGAAGGGGCAGGCACGAACGCCCACAGACGCGACATTCACCAAACCCGTGAGAGGTATAGAGAAAATGCCCCAGGAATAAATAGATAAAATTAAGGAAGAAGTGGACCATCAGCGGGAAACTATGAGAGGAATTACCGAAATCCGCAAAACAGGTAAAATCCGCGATCCATTACATAGAATTCGAAAATGCTAAGGGAGGACATCGACCCTGAAGAAATAGATGGGGAAATGACAACAGAAGACATTATATAATCGGGCCACCGAGACATGACGGGCATAGTAATAAAAGCACAGCACGAAATTCACCCCGATGGTCAATCACCCAACGAGTACTCATGAGGAGAGGCCAAATCAACAAGAAAGGAATCCAGGACAGTCTGGTCAAAGTCCGTTGGAAAACTCACATTAGGCCGCACTACACCACGGGAACTACGCATGCAAATAACGTAGTAAAAAGAAAAGGGGAGGGCGAGAAAAATGAGCACGTTAAAATCATCGGATTAGGCAGTGAGGGTGAACAAGAATTGCGATTAGGCATGCAGAGCAAGTCAAAAACTATCACACGATATGAAATAGTTGATGCGCCAAGAGTAAGGGTAATCATAGCTGGAGAACCGTATTCCGCGACGATTGACAGTGATGCTTGGAGAGTCAGTAATTACCTCGGAAATGTTTAATCATTTAATAGTTCGAGGATTGACGTTGCAAACGCCACAGTTAAAAACGTGGTATACATATTGGTGATTGGACGGTCAAATAAGCAGCGAGTAAGGCAGCCGGTGATGCTAACTTTAAATATAGGCAATGAGGAAATTGAACGCATCTTTCTGTTATACCACATTTGGTAGTCGAAATATTATTGGGTAATGATTTTCTGACAGAAATGAGGGGGAGAATAGATTATCGACTGGAGCATTTAGTGAAGAATACAGCTGGCCGAGAGGTAACCCAACCTTTTGTGCATGTAGAAATAAATCAAGAACAAACCGAGAGGAAGAGAGTTAGTATAAGATGTTGCATTCTTTGTAGAATATACGAAAATAAACGAACAGGATGAAGTAGTAAATTTTAAGAGTACAAGCTGATAGTTGTTTAAAGGGGGAATCTGGTGTACATAAAAATAAAGCATTGGATGTAAGACCGGCGAAGAAGGATATTATAATGTCCTTAAATATTATAAGTTTAACAATAGGACAAGAATTGCGACCTTTAGAGCTGGTAGATGAAGATGGCATGTAGATAAACCCAGTTAATGACACTACCCTGATGGGAAAGATAAGAGGTAAGGTGAATGTCGCACAGATGTTAAACAATGCGTAGAAGGAGCTGCTGTATAATGTTTTTGTTAAAAATTGTAGTGTATTTTCCGAGAGAACAGCGTGCTGTAATATGAATGAATATGAGTTTGATATCCGGGAAATGGAGCCGGAAAGCCATAAATGTCGAAATTAATCACTAAACAGCTGGGAGATCGTGCTTTTGAACTTAAGTGTATACAATCAAATAATATTATGGGAAGGTACAACATCGTTAATGAAACCCATTAAAGAATTAAAAGAGTACGGATATGGATTGATATTGATGATGGAATGTGTCATAGGCAAACCTCACATGTCGAAATGAAAGAAAATTGTATTGGCAAAAAGAGAAGACAAAATATCGAAAAATTAGCATTCCACTAAACAAGAAAACGAACGATGATTGTATAGTATATAGATAACACATAAACTTGCATATGCACTAGTTAATAAAAATACACCATAAGTGTTATTTAAAAAATGAAGGGAAAATATTTAAATATATGATACGTTAGAAGAAGTCAGTGCAAGCAACGCGAAAGTGTAATATATTGTGAAAATAAAACGTGTGACGTATGCAAGTGATTCAGTGCAAGATGTAAGCTAATAACGCATAAAACCAGGCACGAGTCTTATCGTTGGAAACAGTGAAATGACTGTAGAAAACAATCACGGGAACCAACGAGAAAACAAAATGGCCGTAGTGCCGAAAATGTGTGTGTCAGACATATGTGTGTATATAAAATGTGTGTATAACACAATGTATTATTTATTTTAAATGTAATATCTGTATGTATGCAACTGTGAAGCATCTATTATGTCCAGTGTAAATGGTTTGTATTCAGGTATGAGTGTAATGAAATGTATTTTAAAATGTGTACAGACATTTGAAACTTGTAGGGCCGACCCCATATACGCGGGCGCGATAGGTAGAGAATAAAAAATAGTAGCAAATATCAGTAGGGGACACTGACAGAATACCAACTAACACTATTATGCGGTCCAAATCTCATGACGTTTGAGGCGTATCCACTAAAACGGCACTAGCGAATAGCAGCAATGCGACGTTGCCTCATACGGACAGTACACCTCGCCGCTGGTAAAACTCTAGTTGCAATATCATATCCGCGCAAGCATATTTCATATTTCAGAAAAGCAACAAATAGTTAGGATAAAAGGCGACGTTTTCCTGAACAAGTACAAAAAAGAATCATATTTTTACACCCAATGGTTCGCCATTAATTTACAGTTATACTTTGTGATGTTTAAACGGAGACTTTTAGTCATAGTTGAGCTTGTAATAGTAATAAATCCATTGCTGTCGTAGCTATTTTAAATATTGTTATGCCATAGACATAATTATCACTTAATAATGTGTAATTCTCCATGTTCTAAATAAATTTAGAAATAGTTATTCCACGAGGTTTTCTGATACAGCCACAAACTCGTCACGAAAATCCTTTCGAAGCCCTCTGACGCAGCTCTACAAAACCATGCATGACTTTTTTTTTTAAAATAAATAACGTCATGTACGGTTTTGTTTAACAGAATAATACCATTGGAAAAGCAATGATTAAGTGCGTTTTAGTGGTTATTATGCTTACTTCTGCATAATGTCGAATCCTAGAACCAAGCACGAATCCGTTACATGAGAAGAGCGTGTTGTGTTTTTTACAACATTCAACACCTCGTTACTTAGAATGCACTACCCAAAAAATAAATAAATAAATAATAATTAATAATAATAATAATAATAATAATCCATATAAAGCATAAGTCAACTGAGAACTTTAAGCAAAGAATCAGCAACTGCTATCACATTCTCAAGGAAGCATCAACAATGGAATTCATTGCACCATTGGCGCGATAGCTCAAGGTTAAAACACTGACAAAGCAAAAACACTGCTGGTGTACTTCTTACAGCACGCTTGTGACTCAATTGTGAATTCATCTGCGGTGTACTCAGTTCTTACAGTGATAGGCTTTGTCCTAGCGTTTATAAAGTTAATTCTTTCATAAAAATGTCTCTTAGTAAGCCCAGTAGTACCAGTGGACATAACAGTAAAGTTAGGGCTGTCTTCAGTGTGTACAATTTCTTTAAAAAGTATGCCAAGAAGAAAACCGCAAAAATCCTAACTTCACGAAATGTCAAGAACTTACGGGTGAGGCGTGCCCATTAAGTACAGCAAATGTTTTACGTGTGTGTAGGGAAGCGAAATTATTTACATCGCCGAGTAAGCATATACGCTTATTACTCGCGCAAAACTTCTGGAATCGTGACCTTGATTGACAACCCAGCTGCCGAGCCTAAGAATGCTTTATGTTTAGCTTAATCAACGAAAGCGATATAACACCTTTGCTTACTCACAGTGCGTAACACATACAGTCTGCATAGAAAGTGTCTGCATCTGGTTGTAATTTTAAAGAGAGCAGCAGTATCTAAATAGTACTTATTTTATATTTGTTATATTTATAACCATGGCTCCTATGTTTTCAAAGTTAAGTGGTAAGGTGTTACATAGTCAAAGTAGGGAAATAATTGCAAATGCCATCGACTTCATGAAGCAAGAAGCAGAGATGAAGGAAGAAATTTTATGTTCATCCGAGTTCCACAAAAGCCTTAAGAAGGTGAAAGAAAGAGTAGTCAAAGCAACTGGTGTTTCACCGAGTTCCGTTTCCAGAGTTCTCAAAGATAAGAAAAAAAAACATATGGATGAAAGAATGCCATTTGACACACCTGGGAAGAAACATAAGGTTCCTAAACGTATTACAGAAATAGACGATTTCGAATGCGTCATTCGGCGCACGATTCACAATTCCTATGTGGAAGAAAAAACTCTGCTAACAATAAGCAGATTGCTCATCAAGCTGAAAGACAGCAGAAACTTTCAAGGTTGTGCTACAAATCTCAGAAAAATTATTAAAGATTTAGGGTTCAAGTGGAAGAAACCGAAATCAAATAGAAGAGTTCTAACAGAAAAGCAAAATAAATAAATAAAATAAAAAATAATAATAAAATAAAAAAATAAAAATAAAAAGTAAATGTTGCCATGATAGTTTAGTCGGTTAGAGCAACGGCACGGAAAGCCTAAGATCCGTGGTTCAAATCCCGGCTATGGCATTTAATTTTTCAGTTTGATTCTACCTTTCCAAATGACTATAATTTTATATGTACTTATATCAGTGTGTACTTATATCAGCATCAATTTTCAAGGTGTTGCTACAAATTTCAGAAAAATACTATAGTGTATGAAGATGTGTCATACATACACAGCAGTCATACAGCATCTAAAAGTTGGAGTGACGATAGCGAATTAGGTTTGCAGGCACCTGTTGCCAAAGGGCAAATACTTGTTATCGTTCATGCTGTTGGAAAGATCGGCTTCGTTCCAAATGCCCTTCTTTTACAAGTCGCAACAAACCACAGGAGATTTTCATCAAGAAATGAATACAGAAAATTACATGAAGTGAATCAACGCCATGATGATACCTAATATGCCTGCTGGGTCTGTTCTGGTTATTAACAATGCTTCACAATGCGTCAACACTCAAATTGACAAACCACCTACCTAAAATTCCTTGAAAGAAGAAATGAGAGCTTGATTACTTAGACATAATATAGCTTTAGATGAAAGCATGAGTAAAACAAAGCTATATAACTTAATTAAAGCCAACAAACAGCTTCAGAAGTCATACATACTTGACCAGATAGTAATGCAACATCGCCATAATGTACTTAAGACTGTCATCGTATCGCCCAGATCTAAACCCAATCGAATTAATCTGGGCTGATATAAAAAATGGGTGGCATGCAGAAATATCACTTTCAAATTAAAATATGTGGAGCAGTTATAACGCCAGCAATTTGCTGAAATTGGAAGGCCAGAATGGGAAAATGTATGGCGACATGCTGAATAAATTAAGAATCATTATTTCGAAGAATACGGAATTGCAGAAAATCAAATAGAAAGAATTCTCATCCAGGATAATGGTGCAGAAAGTAGTGACAGCAGTGATGACGGCAATAATGAGAGTGATTCCGCAGAAGAGGAAGGGTTGTTAGGTGTGGAAGAATTGGAGGCAATGATTGACAGTGTTTTTTATACTAAGCGTAGATTTTAATATACGGTATATAACTAAGTTTATCAGCGCAATGCAGTGCATAACGGTGTGCGTATATTTGACAATGACTGTCCCACGCACTCCTGCAACATGCAGACGACCGGTCACCTCCTGATCTGGTAGGTAACTCGCTTCCTAGCTGTCATTAAGATTTTCACGTGTCTAGAACTGTTGCGCCAGTAATACCTAAGAGAATGACAAACCTGGACGATCGAAAAAGATGTACGGCGCAGTGTTTTTGAATTTTATGATAAACGTGATATCGCGGACGATGAGGATATGCCGTTAGCTGTGGCAGTTGTATAACTAATGACGCATAGAAAGGTATGTTTTTTATTTCTCTATTTGTGTATTACATTTCCATTATCGTGTCTCTTCTTGTTTTCTTGTAGTGTTTAAATGAACATTGCGATAGCATTTATAACAAACGCGTAACGTTCTGACGAAGCGAAGTGAAGTTTGGCAACCGCGCGGCCACTCCGTATCGGTTATCACGAAACGTCAAGAGATTTGTACCGCACAGTAAACGTATAGTCTTAATTCTATCTGCGGGGCATATTGAACAGTGCGTTCCGCGCAACGAGAAATGTAAAATGATAGCCATGATAATATGAAAGTAAATATTAGTAACACTAGGAATAATATTATTAAATAAGAGTGGGTGGGAAATCAATATTACTTATAAAGATAAATTTGTTCATTTACCGTCAAGTCGCTCTGAAAAACAGGTGCGTAGAAACGAAGGCACCTCTGACAGCTGCAGGCTTACGAGTTCATGTGGAAACTTAAAAATAGAAAACCAATAAGAAAGAAGATAGAAATCACGTGATAGCGAAATGGGGGGATGGAAAAATACAAAATAAAGAAACACAAGAGCTTTGAAAATCATTTGTTCTTGATATTTCCTTGGAAGTCGTTCTAGAAACAAATGTGAGTGCAGTTCAAAGCAAAATGGATAGAAAAGTGTCGGCGGGTAAGCGTGGTAGTTTGAAGTACAGCAGTAAATGCGGCGCCCAAAGAAATGCGTGTGTGTGGCAAATCTCCATTAGGAATCAGATATAAAAGGTGGCGGAAAATAAACGGGTAGAAAAACGAACCAGCCGTGTTATGCACCATACCCTAGATCCATGCAAGAACCTGAGCTAGCATCGAAACCCGGACCATTCCTACAAATTCCGTGTCGCCAAATTGGCGCACATCACCTCATTGCCGCATACCCTCCCAACCTGCAGTTTTGACGCGGCAAAAATATATCTATAAATATACCGTCTCAAACTTCTCTTGATGGTATGAAGAAAATATAGAAACATTCAGATGATAGAACCAACGACGACGACGATAATAACAGCCACACTTACGCGCATGTTGAAAGCTCTATATGAACAGTTGTAGCTTAGCACAATACAATGTGCGGTGGGAGCTAGCTTTTCTTTCACACTGCGGCCACCGTACGGCGGCTCGCGCGCCAGCCGCCACAGGTCGGACTTTGGTTGAAACAGTTATAATAATCTCGTCACCGTCTCACTAGATTATTACAAGAGATGTTGGAAAGGGTGCCCCTCTCTATCCATTCATTCCTGGCATTCTCAGGAATTTCCCTTCACTCTCCAAGAGTTAGATATCTGAAAGTGAGCGAATTTCTCGCCTGATGTTTTCTTTTAGTTCTTCCAATGATGGTGTTTTTTTTCATTCAGTTTGTTTTTCAGGTTCCCCTATAGATGAAAATCGCATACAGTTAAATCAGGGGATCTTGAGGGACACAATCCTTTACTAATTACCCTATCATAAAAAAATTCCTGAATACTTAATGACTCATCAGCTGCATGCGCGATAGCAAAAGTCTTGTTGGAAACACCCATACAGACATTCAACGTCGGTCAGCTGTTCAAAAAATTGTGTGATTACGTCATTCCTGTACCTCTTTACATTTATTGTTTGTTCAGGAAATACGGGTTCTATTATTCAGTAAGCATTTACTGCACACCACACATAAATTTTCGCGCCATGCAAGTGAATCTCGTGTGTAAAATCGGGTTTCTCTGTGTTTCAGTATCTGTTATTTTACAACGGAACACAACCGTGTAAATGGAATCGCTTCGTCAGAAAAGAATATTAAGCGTGGATAACTTACTCTACCACTGACATTTCGCAAAAATCCAATTACAGAAATTTAACCGAGTGTGATGGTCACGTGAAAAATAACGTATATGCCACAAAGCCCATACATTGAACGAGCTAAAAGAAAACGTCGGGCGAGAAATTCACTCAATTTAAGATACTGAAATCTCGAGTGTAAATGAAAAATTTCTAAGAAGATCCCAGAAATGCATGGGTAGAGAAGCACAGCATTTCCAACATCTCTTATTATAAGGTATGTGCTTATTATCATTGTAACTGTAAATATGAGAACTTGAGGCGATTGCGAAGATATGACTGTTTCGGCGGGAGTCCGAGCTGCAGCGACCGGCGTGCGAGCCGCTGTGCGGTGGCCACAGTGTGAAAGAAAAGCACTGTATTTAAACTTCTTACAAATTCCCCCCTTCGCAAATTTGGCTGGATAGTACAGAGCAATGATGTGCTGAAATCTCTCCGTGGTTATGATTTCTGGTTATGATTTTCAGACCTTCACTTTTTAACGGAATTATTGTTTTAATAGCTGTAACATAAATCTCGGCATGGTAAATAATGTTTCAAAAGTATGCAAAAGTATCCGTTACGTGCAACATGAAAATTTACTTATAGCAAATGGTATGTGGCGTAATAAATAACTAAAATTAAAGCAAGTAGAATTAAATAAAAAAACTCATTTGGAATTAAAGCATCATCTTACTATCTTTACAAATGTGTTACAAAACCAGATCTTCCAAAGGGCAATAACAGCTTTATCATAAAGCAGAAATTCTGCTGTGTGCGAACCTGTTCCAACGGCAGACAGTTTGCCGATTGTGCAGACGTTTGGATTGCGAAGAGAGGTTTTGAAGCCTGTGTGGGTAAGACATGTATAACATGTTATTAACACGAGTACAACGAAAGAAGATAGGCGTAGTGTAGTATGTGCGCATTGTATGGTCCCGAAGTTTATGTTGACTAAAGACTGCGGGTTTATAATGTATCTTTTAACACAAGTTTATAATTAAAATGCTGCGCCTCTCGATTTTTACTGGGGAAGACCTATGGCTGAACGCTTATAAAATTTAAGTGGCACAGTTAATCTGGGACAAGGCAATTACCAGGACGCTGAAGGTTGCTCATTGTCCAACAAGGCGAGGTTTGCCGGACACGTACGTTCAGTCCGCTGCTACTGTGCAAAAATCAACTACAAACGTGAGGTTCTGATCTACATTTATACATTATAGTAACTCAAAGCTCTTAAAATTTATACTATTAAGATATAACACAAAACCAAGGTTGCCATGAAGATCGACTCTGGTTTTCTATACAAACTGCAGGGACTACACTATCGACATGGCAACTCGTGATATATTGCAGAAACTAAAAGAAACGTCACGTCGCTTTTCAGAACTTCTGTTTTCCTCTTGCTACCTCATGAAATATCTTTTATGGATAGATAAAACATATACTAACATAAACGCCGCTCACCTTCGCTATAAGGCATGTGCGTATTTTAGAACGTTTTTCTTTGGGAACAGAAAACCTCAAAGAATAGATTAACTTCTCAAGTGCGCTTTAAATTTGATCTGCGAATTGCACACAAAATATGATGAAATACAAACACAGCACCATAACAAGGGACTACATTTTCTTTCAAAGTTGAGCATTTATAGCCTATATGCTCTGAATTAAATAACAGTAAAAATTAACCAATTTATGTAGGTAATTTACTCCACTGTACCAGGTTCACTCATCGACCCTTATAGCCTGCTGAACTAAGTCAATATTGCAACCCGCACATCTTTTATTTTACATCCAATGAAAACGACTATAGGTTTGTGTTTGTTTTCACGTCATAGAGGGTTAACCTCGAAATTAGGAAACTACCATTACAAGCCCTCTGTTAGTGCATGACACCGAAAACACCTTTAACCTATAGGGCAGCTGGCATGTGATGACAGTGATGCATGCTATATGCTGCGATATGCGGAAGAGGCAAGAAGTGTGAATGAAGTTTCTTGTTGGACGCAGAACCAGTTGAACAAACTAAAACAATATGCCACGTGGACATCGCCTTTAACTCTCTAAGAGTACAACGCCTTGGTTCCCCGAGTCGCTAAACATATATCACTTGTAATATTGCTTAGCAGCACGTCAAAAACAGACAGACAGACAGCCAGCCAGCCAGCCAGCCAGCCAAAGCAGTGCAAATGTGATCGCGAATCACCTTTTCGCCAAACCTGCTCTACGGCATCGTGTAATGCTGGTTACTGTTAGGACTAGGCAAATAATTATTCGAGGTCTCTGATGCATTCCTATAGTGCATAAAGGACAAAGAACAATCTTTCTGGACTGTTCTGCAAATTTTTATACAAAGAAATTAAACACCACTATGCATGAAACGTATCCATCAGAGTGCAAGGGCTTCGCTGTAGTGCACATTTTGCTGCTGTTTTTATGCTAATTGCAAATTCTAGGAATAAGTTTTATAATCACCTTATTGTACCTCAGTGATAAAACTAAATAATGCTATCTCAATGTATGCATCGGAGGGATACTACTAGGAATTACAGTAAACACTGTTTGTTTTAGTGTTACATATTCTTGATTTAAGCCTGGATTTAATCACGCTTTGTTTTGTTGGTATGTTTTACTTCATGAACTGGCACTTATAAATTAAAACCACTGCGAACTAGTGGTGTCTTCAATTCTCCTTGCGGAGGCGGAAATGAAGTAACACCAGGTTACGTTAGTTTAGTTTTCTTTAGTGAAGTAGTCACAAAGACTTATGGACATAGAATTGGTCTAAAGCCAACGATTTTTTAAATTGTGCACATATATAAGCAATAATAAACATCTAAATACATGTTTGCATTGAAATGAATATAATTAATTATATTCAAAAGTTACGTATCAACATGGTGTGCTATCTGTCATTTACAAAATTGCAGTGATTCAGAATTCCTATTACTCGCTTCTAAAGGCACTATAGGGCACTTAGCAGATCAAGTTTTGCTAAGTAACTCATGTTCGTAAACGTACCGTTTCGATCTGGTGTGCTTCGAACTTCACATCACTTGCTATTCAGTTCTTACTGCACAGTCCTCTAATTACAACATGGCGTGCTTCGAGCTTCATGTCACGTTCTATGTTGTTTCTGCACAGTGTTTTCTGTTTACAATCCGGTGTGCTTCGAGCTTCGCGTCACTTGCTATTCAGTTATTACTGCAGAGAGTCCTCTACAATCTTGTGTGCTTCGAGCTTCACGTCAATTGCTATTCAGTTGTTACTGCAGAGAGTCCTCTGTTTACAATCTGGTGTGCTTCGTGCTTCACGTCACTTGCGATTCAGTTGTTACTGCAGATAGTCCTCTACAATCTGGTGTGCTTCGAGCTTCACGTCACTTGCGATTCAGTTGTTACTGCAGAGAGTCCTCTACAATCTGGTATACTTCGAGCTTCACGTCACTTGCGATTCAGTTGTTACTGCAGAGAGTCCTCTGTTTACAATGTGGTGTGCTTCGAGCTTCACGTCACTTGCTATTCAGTTGTTACTGCAGAGAGTCCTCTGTTTACAATCTGGTGTGCTTCGAGCTTCACGTCACTTGCGATTCAGTTGTTACTGCAGAGAGTCCTCTGTTTACAATCTGGTGTGCTTCGAGCTTCACGTCACTTGCTATTCAGTTGTTACTGCAGAGAGTCCTCTGTTTACAATCTGGTGTGCTTCGAGCTTCACGTCACTTGCGATTCAGTTGTTACTGCAGAGAGTCCTCTGTTTACAATCTGGTGTGCTTCGAGCTTCGCGTCACTTGCGATTCAGTTGTTACTGCAGAGAGTCCTCTGTTTACAATCTGGTGTGCTTCGAGCTTCACGTCACTTGCGATTCCGATTCAGTTGATACTGCAGATAGTCCTCTACAATCTGGTGTGCTTCGAGCTTCACGTCACTTGCGATTCAGTTGTTACTGCAGAGAGTCCTCTGTTTACAATCTGGTGTGCTTCGAGCTTCACGTCACTTGCGATTCAGTTGTTACTGCAGAGAGTCCTCTACAATCTGGTGTGCTTCGAGCTTCACGTCACTTGCGATTCAGTTGTTACTGCAGAGTCTTCTGTTTACAATCTGGTATGCTTCAAGCTTCATGTTACTTTCCATTCAGTTGCTACTGCAGATTCCTCTATTTATAATATGGTGTGCTTCGAGCTTCACGTCACTTGGATTCAGTTGTTACTGCAGATAGTCCTCTATTTACAATCTGGGGTGATTCAAACTTCACATCAGTTGCTATTCAGTCGTTACGGAAGATAGTACAGAGTGGTTGAATATACGTTTCCGAGAGCACCGACATGTTAATTTACGGCGAACCTAGACATAATTTTAGAGCTCCGCATCGTCTATATGCTGTTTTCCACATCCTGTCACGTCGTAACATCACATTTTATTTGCAATGGCTAGAAGTTCGTCTCATAGCACATCTTCATACCCTCGAAAGAAAGGATCATGACGGTGACATTAGTGGTGGTGAAAATTAAACTTCGGGAAATGATTATACTGATGATTAGAAGAAAATTATATTAGATATACGCAAAGAAGAAAGGAGGAAAAAAATCACTAAAAGATAAGCAAGTGTGAAGGGCCCATATTTTATTACAATTATTTAATCCATTCATATTTGCAGTATTATTCTGCGCAATTCGTGTAATTTCTGTACATTTTAAAATTATTTTGGAAATAATTGCGTTTGTAGTATGTTTCATAACTCAGTTAACCTGACATTTCAAACTTTCAGAAATATGTATAGTTTGGTTAAAAATGTGAAACAGATACTGTTAGTTCCGTGTATTTCAGAGGCTGCTTTTCATTTTTGAACTCTTAAACATACTGTTATTTAAAAGTTAGCCTTGATTAAATAATTCAACGAAATGTACTATTAATTGACTTTTAATCATCTTCTTGCATCAAACATTGTCCAAGTGAAGCAAGAATGAAATACGTCGGATCTATGAATCCCCCTCTTCCAGCTGGTCTTAGATTTACCAGCTGGTTTTAGATTTCGTTCAGCTCAAAAAGTAGAATAAATAGGTATTTTCCCTATATTGTTAGCTACAATTATTTTGCTGCCATAGATGCCTATTCTGGACTTTTGTACGTGGGGACAATCCCCAAAGAAAATACTCTTAAAGCCACTGCATTGGCTCTATTCGGAAATTGCTCATAAGGATTTACACCAGTTTTCAATGTTATTTCAAATGTGTTATCGAAATTTTGAGCGTCGTGAATTGGATGACGAGTCCAGCGAGACAGATGTTATCAGATCTATTATTAACATCTTGTAACACCACAATAAATAACATTTCTAATGAGTACACTCATTCTATTGCAGCCAAGGGTTGTAATAGCATTGTTTATTGAGAAATGTGTGTTTACTTCAGCAAGCATACCCTTCGCTTATCTAACATCATTCATCACCATTGCTACAACTTCGCAGCTTAATACCGTTTAAACGGTTTTATCACTCCATTTAAAGTCTGCACAATCATATCTCTAATGCCTTACACTATAGTCTCCATGGGGTTGTTTATGTCTGAATGTTTCCTTTAGCGCCATTTTATTGTCTATATTTATTAGTTTTCAATTACAACATAAAGTTAAATTAATAATTATGAACAACAGTAAATCATCTTAAGTAGCAAACGTTTCAATAATCTATGGGCTCGTTTATATTTACGTCGTAGGCTTACCCTCCTCGTAAATAGGGCTTGCACCCCCTAGAGTTACGATCCTGTCTAGGGTCAGAAGCCTTTAGAGAGGCAGACGAACATTGAATCAGAGAGTGAAGGACCCGGAACGGGGGCTCGGCCCATAGGAAGAAGATATGAAATGAAGGCGAAATTGATGAAAGGAAAAGTGATGTAACAATTGGTGCAATGAATGGCGGGGAAAACCGGAGACCCTGAGAAAACCCGCCCAGACGCCGCTTCTTCCACCACAAATCCCACATGCGGGTCCCTGGGATGGAACCCGGGCCGCTTTAGTGGGTGGCGAGTGGTCTAACCACTCGGTCACAGCGCCGCCCCGGGCTCGATTATGCTAATATTTAATTTATTCATTCAGTTGAACCAGAGACAAAATACATGAATAATGGAAATGAAATGTGGAGAATTCTATGCCAGTTGGCACACGAAGAAAGCATAGGTTTCGTTAAGTACACCCAACAGCAGCTTTAAGATATGCCTATAATATTAATTAGCTGGCATATGAAGTTTGCTTAACAAACAATGTTACCCTTATCCTGAAAGCCCATGTCTAAAAGAAGATCTGCTTTACCCCTTTCTAGCCCCCTTTCTACACTCACTACGGGCACGGATCTAGATTCCTTAACTCACCCTTGAATGTCGAGATCTGCATTTCTTGTATGTGATCTCAACCCTGTGAAGATAAATCATATACCTACTCTGCGCTTCCTTGAAAGAAGGGCTTATCTTAGCACTAGTAGTGATTAACAAGTGAATTCAGTTGTTTGGTAGTTTGATATCAGTGCATTGCAGTGACATCAAGGACAAGAAACCTAAAGGTACTAAGTTGTCATATGAAGGCTGGATGTCCCGTCTGACACTCGCTTGGGTCTAGATAGGTTGCTTAACCATCTCCATAAGTGCATACAGTGTTGAAATACTCTTTAGTGAGGTATGCAAACGGTTCACTATATGAAAGAGTAAGGATTGTTATTTGCATCTTACTACAATGATGCATTAGTAATTGTGGTCGTACGCATAACGCTTACCGAGTTAAAAGGCAATTGACATTACCGAATTTTTGTTGTGAAATTATACGTGTTAAAACAATATAGTGTTGCATTTTTACCATATTTGGCCAGAAGGAACGCTGTTGGAATCTTCGTATATATTTAATTTCAGTCGTTAAAAACCAAATTGCATGTGAAGTCAGCATCACGAATTTAACTATTGATGATTAGTTTATTCACCCATTTATTTTAAAGAGAGTACGTTGATGTTTGTAAGCGTCTACTTAAGTTGGTGAGATAAGGAGTTATATACATTAAAAACGGACTCTACATTTATTTGATTTCTGATTTTAAAGTGCAGATGAGATTTCCAACCCGAATCCAGCCGGAATGGCCAATAAGTCTGGTTCGAAGAGGCGGACAGAACTTGCTAATCCTAGTCGCTATGAAGATACAGCATTGTACATCATCTGTCCAATAAGTCTCGGTCGAAGAAGCGGATGAAACTTTCTAAGGCTAGGCGCTATGAAGATACAATATCGTATCTTCATGATGATTAGCATTTGGAAGTTGAATTTCAACAAAGCAATTCGCATCATATCCTATTATTTGCAAAGAAATAGCTGTGTGTTTGTGTGTGTGCGTGTGTGTGTTTTAACAGACTGGTAATTATGTTTCTTTTTTCTTTTTAGCACTCTGAAGTTATTAACACGAAAGAAAATATGCCACTTTACTGCAGCCGTTAAACGAAACCTCATTTACGTCGGCAATTAGTCTATCTGAAATCTTCTCGATCGATCTTTGTCATGTTGGCTGTTTGCTGACTGGTTTTGCTTGACGCCCGCCAGGTCTAGTGGAGCATTCTGGAGTGTCAAAACATGTCAACACTACGCTGATGCCACCAAAGATAGGCCATGACCTATTTTAAAGAACTTCCTAAGCCAAGGAGGCCTGAAATGACGCCTGTCAAAGCGGCGCACATACTCATGAGTTCGAACAAAGACCTCCAACGTTGCAGTTATCCTTTTAGGTTTTCACCCATACGGAAACCCTAACAAAGAATACGAAACCATTTCAGCTTCCACTGAAGAGGTGTTCATTCTATTGCATAACATCTTACTTTCCCTACCTTGTACCAATTGTACAAAATGAATAACAGCAACCCATCAAAGCTCAAAACAAAATTTCATTGGAAACAATTACAAAACAAAAGGCATCTGAAGAAACAACCTTCTTCAACTTATTCAATTTCAACCATTAATCCTTTAAACTGTGAACAAAATATTACAGATGCGCTTGCTTCGAACTCCTAACGCAATGGCACGAAATTATTTGTTTGTTTACACATTAAGCAAGGCATTTTTGTTTGCTTAAAACCCATTGGCGCTAGCGCGTATTTTAACCCCCAGCTTGGGCTGAGCGCTTTACCAGCTGAAAAATGAGACACGCAGGTTAGTGATATAATTCGCTAAACCGTAGGAAATGAGTGCATAAACCTCATAACTTTCCTATGTTTTGAGCTATTACAATTTAATAGTTTCAAACATACCCATATTTCAACTACCTATACTCGTTGCACAAACCTTCATAAAATCATTGTAGTTTTTACAACAAAGTAATCCTTTCATGACATTTTAATGTTGGCCAGAAAAGCAGAAGAGATTATATAATCGCATACCCAACATTAAAAAAGGAATTAAATATCTCTCTCTGTATGCATTTTCATTTTTTAAAGTGGTGACCTAATAATGATTATAATCCAATGTTTGATTTTCTTTTACAATGTTTACAGGATATGCATAAATTTCTGCCTTTTGGCATATAATATGTAGATAGCATTCAATTTCGAAAATGCAACAGTAGAGATCATTAAAAAACGGCAGAATTTCCTTAAAAACTTTCATACACCTTTTTTCGCGCTAGGCGAGTTGTTGGAGACGGTTACTCTGCAGAACTGAAGGAGATTAGTGCCGTTTAAACATGAATTACTTGCTTCGTAACTGATGACGCTATGTTCCAGAACTCCAGAATGGATAGTAGCACCTTTACATAATCATGAAACAGAGAAAAGCCATTTAAAACCACATTAAACTTTAAAATAAACCTAATTTTCGAATTAAAACACATTAAAGGTTGGCGGCTAGGTAGCTTTATTTCACGTCAGGTGGTAAAGTATTCGGGAAGTCCCGGGTAAAATCAAACTGATGGATGATTTTGAGCTGTTTTCCCTGATGTGTCACGCGAATGCGGGCTTCAAATTTCCGAAATTTGCAGTTTCCTACCCCTCCTGACGTTTCATTTTTCCGTGACACTGGTTTCTCATGGATATGCGGTAAAAAGCTGACGTGATTCGCGATTGGTTGTCTGTGACAGTTGAACTTCCCACACATGGACTCTACTGAGCTTGCGCTGTCCTTTTCGAACGCGCAAGGGACGAACAGGGAGGTCCTTGAGCACTTTGAAAATGTTAGGAAACTTCACCTACATAGCGGCAAATCACTTATGTTTGCAAAGCTCTCTGAGGCCCCTACCATTCATTGCTCCCTCCTAGAGGTTAAGTACCTACAACATTTCTATGGCAGAAGCTGGGAAATCCTCCACAATATAGTCCTTCTGGCCTGCTTATTTCACTCTTTTAATTTATTCATTTTTCATTAAACCATATAATTTACCGAAATAAATTTTTGACATTTCTACTCTCTTGATAACCTTGTTCATAACGTGGTAAACAATAAGGCAGCCATTGCTGAAGCGATGCATGCTTAAATGCGCGTTCTCTCTCAAGCAATTTGCAGTTTCTGGTTTTCCTAAAGATTGGATGATCGAAATGCGTGTGCGTGTATGTGTATGTGCGAGTATGTGTGGTGTGTATACATGTGTGTATGTCTTTGTTTATGCATCTGCGTGCGTGTGTGGGTGTGTGTAAGTAGGTACGTGTGCAGAATGCGTATGTATGTATTATGTATTATGTATGTATGTATGTATGAGTAGTATAGAAATGACAGAGCTGGCCCACTTAATATTCATGGAATGTCTATTCATATGCAAATGAGCCCCCTCCCCCTTTTCCCCCTTCCACCGTAGCTCCATGGTAGTTTTACTTGCAGCTGCGGTCGTAAATCTTGTTGAGTACAATGGAAGCTTGACAGTTAAGCAATTAAGCTTATCCTTCACCTGTCAAAACGAACAAAGGGGTCATAAATTTATGGCTCTGTAACAAAGGCGAGATGTTTTTCCTACCCATTCCACATCCGGCCACTTCTGCGCCTGTGGCAGTTACCCACACCACTCCTATTGTTTCTCGAACACGTGCGGGAACAAACAGCTTGCTGGACAAAGGAAGAGATTCTATTGTCCGGGACAAGCCTTCTTTAGAAAGACCATCTGACATACTCATTTCATAGCTTCTAACAAAAGAACAATGCTTACCCTTCAACTGTCAAATGAACAAAGCTCATGATAAATTAGGGTCGTGACAAAAGAGAACTGAAGCCTGTTAACAGAGAAACAAGTTCTATTGTCCGGGGCAAGCCTTCTTTCTAGCATTTCTCATTCCACAACCTATAACAAAGCCGGTCCCTTTCCATTGCTTCTCGACCACCTGCTAGCTTAACAAAAGAATCTGAGGGTGGCTTTATGCTAGTCCTGTCCTTGTTCGCGTGAAAGGGAGCGGCTCACTTCAACAACGTCAGAGTCAGCCATCATGGTTTTTGCCCTGTGGGGCTGATCTCCGATGTTTTACGAGATACTACGAATATATCCGAGCATAGTTAAACAAGCTCTCTGTTTATGTAGTTGACTTTTCAATCGCGATATAAAAATGTATTTAACCTATGTCATTACATACATTAAACCTGCGTGGATATACATAGATCGGTGTTCGATTCTTACTGTAATCAAAAGTTTATTGCTAATGAGAAATTAATGATTGATATTATTATATCATTACCCTAATTAATAAAAGGGCGTTCAGAGGATTGTAGCTCAAATCTTACCAAGTGAAACTCTAACGCATAATAACTATTAAACTATGCACCGCCAGATTAAAAATGTATTTAACAAATATAATTTATTTTTTTATATATCATTACCCTAATTAATGAAAGGGTGTTAGGGTTCTAGCTCGAATCTTACCCAGCGAAACCCTAAATATTAAACTATGCAAGGTCAGATTAAAATGCATTTAACAAATATAATTTAGATTTTATATATCATTACAATAATTAATAAAAGAGTGTTCAGAGGGTCCTAGATCGAATCTGCGAAACTCTAATGCGCAATAACTATTAAACTATGCACGGCCAGATTAAAATGTATTTAACAAATATAATTTAATTAATGAAAGGGTGTTCAGGGGGTTCTAGCTCGAATCTGGGAAACTCTAATGCTTAATAAATATTAAACTATGTGAGCATTGGGCGGTCTGATTAAAACGTGTTCAACAAATATAATTTAATTTATACGACATTACAATGTTTAACGAGCTGTATTCTTAGGAACCCAGAGGCCCCTAGTTCGAATCTTACCCTGCGAAACGCTATAATAACCATTAAATTATTGAAGCAGGGGGGCGGTCGGATTAAAATTGCATTTAACTATAATTGTTTATATTAAACCACCGCGTATACTTGGATATCCTAATGCCTAGACACCATTCTTTCTTCTTCTCTCTTTTACTTTCTATCTATCTCTCATATGATTTTCGCTACACACTCTTCTTGCATAAACATTCACATGATTTCTCCTCGCATTCTTCTATTAACATTCATATGATTGCACTACACGTTCTTCTTCTGAAAACATTCATTAGGTTTTCTCAACACATTCCTCTATTGACATTCACATGATTTCTCCTCGCATTCTTCTATTAACATTCATATGATTTCACTACATGTTCTTCTTCTGAAAACATTCATATGGTTTTCTCAACACATTCCTCTATTGACATTCACATGATTTCTCCTCGCATTCTTCTATTAACATTCATATGATTTCACTACACGTTCTTCTGAAAACATTCATATGGTTTTCTAGACACATTCCTCTATTGACATTCACATGATTTCTCCTCGCATTCTTCTATTAACATTCATATGATTTCACTACGCGATCTTCTTCTGCAAACATTCATATGGTTTTCTCAGCAGATTCCTCTATTAACATTCATATGATTTCTCCTCGTATTCTTCTATTAACATTCATATGGTTTTCACTACACGTTCTTCGAATGAAAACAGACAATATGATGCAATAAAACTAATTATAGCTTGGGATGCAAGGCGCCATTTACGAATTGCTCGAAACTGGTCTGGATGCATGGGTTCGAATCCTAGGACTGATTACAAATTCGTCTTCTAATAATTCCGAAACTAATTAAGATAAAGACGGTAAATAAACTTTATTACTTTTATGTCATTAGCTGGTTTCTTGTTTATGTATATATTAGAGTGCCAGGTGTCATGGGTTCGATCCTTAATTTTAAAATCTCAATTATCTCAGAAACTAGCAGGGATAGAGGAGCGGACCAAAGCATGATTGTTAGCTCCTATGATGGACAATTAATGCCTGTATATAATTTCCAATCAGTTGTCCCTAGTTCGAATCCCGATCTTTCAGTGACTTCCTTAATTTTCCTCTGTACTCTAGAATGTATCACTTAGATCAATGTTGTAACTGCATACAGGTCTTTTAAACACATCAAACTAATATTATAAGTAATTGTTTCTGGCGTTCTGAGCTCGAATACTGATTCAATGAAATTTACTTATAAATTTAATAACATAGTAAATAATTAAGATAAAGGCACCAAATAAACCTATTACGTTTATGTCATCAGATAGTATCTTGCGGGTGTATATCTGGGTACCTGACGTCCAGGGTTCGATCCTTAAGTTTAAATCTCAATTATCCCTGAAACTAGCAGAGATAGAGCTGCGAGAGAAAGCATGTTTGATAGCTCATACAATGATCAATTAATTCTGTATATAATTTCCAATCAGTTGACCCTAGTTCGAATCCCCATCTTTCAATGACTTCACTGATTTTCCTCTGTACTCTAGAATACATCACTTAGATTGATGCTGTAACTGCATGCAGCTTTGTGTAAAGACATTATGGATGTACTCTGTGTGTGAGAGAGAGAGAGCGAGAGGAAGTGAAACAAGTAGGGATAGAAGTGCTGAAAGTCTGCGCATGCGCAGCAAGAGATGATAATGCCAAGGGTGTAATAATTACGTGATGTGTAAGCATCACAGCCATGATGACGTGCTGGCATAGCCTGGAGGGGTTTAGATCCTTATGTATACACAGATATCTAAATATGTGGTGCCTTTATCTTAATTATTAAATTTATAACTAAATTTCATTGAAACAGTATTCGAGCTCAGAACCCCAGAAACAAAATTATTTATAATATTAGTTTGATGTGTTTAGAAGACCTGTATGCAGTTACAACATTGATCTAAGTGATATATTCTAGAGTACAGAGGAAAATTAAGGAAGTCACTGAAAGATCGGGATTCGAACTAGGGACAACTGATTGGAAATTATATACAGGCATTAATTGTCCATCATAGGAGCTAACAATCATGCTTTGGTCCGCTCCTCTATCCCTGCTAGTTTCTGAGATAATTGAGATTTTAAAATTAAGGATCGAACCCATGAAACCTGGTACTCTATATATACATACACAAGAAACCAGCTAATGACATAAAAGTAATAGTTTATTTACCGTCTTTATCTTAATTAGTTTCGGAATTATTAGAAGACGAATTTGTAATCAGTCCTAGGATTCGAACCCATGCATCCAGACCAGTTTCGAGCAATTCGTAAATGGCGCCTTGCATCCCAAGCTATAAGTGGTTTTACTGCATCATTTTGTCTCTTTTCATTCGAAGAACGTATAGTGAAAACCAAATGAATGTTAATGGAGGAATGCGTGGAGAAATCATATAAATGTTAATACAGGAATCTGCTGAAAAAACCATATGAATGTTTGCAGAAGAAGAACGTGTAGTGAAATCATATGAATATTAATAGAAGAATGCGAGGAGAAATCATGTGAATGTCAATAGAGGAATGTGTTGAGAAAACTATATGAATGTTTTCAGAAGAAGAACGTGTAGTGAAATCATATGAATGTTAATAGAAGAATGCTAGGAGAAATCATGTGAATGTCAATAGAAGAATGTGTTGAGAAAACCATATGAATGTTTTCAGAAGAAGAACGTGTAGTGAAATCATATGAATGTTAATAGGAGAATGCGCGGAGAAATCATGTGAATGTCAATAGAGGAATCTGTTGAGAAAGCCATATGAATGGTTTCAGAACAAGAACGTGTAGTGAAATCATATGAATGTTAATAGAAGAATGCGAGGAGAATCATGTGAATGTTTATGCAAGAAGAGTGTAGCGAAAATCATATGAGAGATAGAAAGAAAAAGAGAGAAGAAGAAAGAATGGTGTCTAGGCATCGGGATATCTAAGTATACGCGGTGGCTTAATATAAACAATTATAGTTGTTAAATGCAATTTTAATCCAACCGCCCCCTGCTTCAATAATTTAATAGTTATTATAGCGTTTCGCAGGGTAAGATTCGAACTAGGGGCCTCTGGGTTCCTAAGAATACAGCTCGTTAAACATTGTAATGTCGTATAAATTAAATTATATTTGTTGAACACGTTTTAATCTGACCGCCCTATACTCACATAGTTTAATATTTATTAAGCATTAGAGTTTCGCAGATTCGAGCTAGACCCCCCTGAACACCCTTTCATTAATTAAATTATATTTGTTAAATACATTTTAATCTGGCCGTGCATAGTTTAATAGTTATTGCGCATTAGAGTTTCCCAGATTCGATCTAGGACCCCCTGAACATCCTTTTATTAATTATTGTAATGATATATAAAATCTAAATTATATTTGTTAAATGCATTTTAATGTGACCTTGCATAGTTTAATATTTAGGGTTTCGCTGGGTAAGATTCGAGCTAGAACCCTAACACCCTTTCATTAATTAGGATAATGATATATAAAAAATTAAATTATATTTGTTAAATACATTTTTTATCTGGCTGTGCATAGTTTAATAGTTATTACGCGTTAGAGTTTCACTTGGTAAGATTCGAGCTACAATCCTCTGAACGCCCTTTTATTAATTAGGGTAATGATATAATAATATCAATCATTAATTTCTCATTAGCAATAAACTTTTGATGACAGTAAGAATCGAACACCGATCTATGGATATCCACGCACAGGTTTAATGTATGTAATGACATAGGTTAAATACATTTTATATCGCGATTGAAAAGTCAACTACATAAACAGAGAGCTTGTTAACTATGCTCGGATATATTCGTAGTATCTCGTAAAACATCGGAGAGAACAGCCCCTCAGGACAAAAACCATGATGGCTGACTCTGACGTTGTTGAAGTGTGTCTCTCTCTTTCACGCGAACAAGGACAGGACTAGAATAAAGCCACCCTCAGATTCTTTTGTTAAGCTAGCAGGTGGTCGAGAAGCAATGGAAAGGGACCGGCTTTGTTATAGGTTGTGGAATGAGAAATGCTAGAAAGAAGGCTTGCCCCGGACAATAGAACTTGTTTCTCTGTTAACAGGCTTCAGTTCTGTTTTGTCACGACCCTAATTTATCATGGGCTTTGTTCATTTGACAGTTGAAGGGTAAGCATTGTTCTTTTGTTAAAAGCAACTGGAATGAGTATGCCAGATGATCTTTCTAAAGAAGGCTTGTCCAGGACAATAGAAAGGCACACAATAGAATCTCTTCCTTTGTCCAGCAAGCTCTTTGTTCCCGCACGTGTTCGAGAAAAAATAGGAGTGGTGTGGGTAACTGCCACAGGTGCAGAAGTGGCCGGATGTGGAATGGGTAGGAAAAACATCTCGCCTTTGTTACAGAGCCATAAATTTATGACCCCTTTGTTCGTTTTGAGAGGTGAAGGATAACCTTAATTGCTTAACTGTCAAGCTTCCATTGTACTCAACAAGATTTACGACCGCAGCTGCAAGTAAAACTACCATGGAGCTACGGTGGAAGGGGGAGAATGGGGGAGGGGGGCTCATTTGCATATGAATAGATATTCCATGAATATTAAGTGTGCCAGCTCTGTCATTTCTATACTACTTGTATGTATGTATGTATGTGTGAGTGTGCATGTGTGCTTATGTGTGAGTGTGCATGTGTGCATATGTGTGTGGTTTTTATAAGGATTTCTATTTACTGTACACTCCACCACCTAGTGTAAAAATACATGCACTATTGATGTCATACAATTTAGTTTATACGTTTTTTAACACACAAATTCCAATACTCATGTGTTTTGTCTATAACTACTAGGTCTACAATGTGTCGAAGATGACTATTTAGAAGATCTTGAAATATTTAGTATATGGGTCCATGAGTTTACGATTGTTCAAAGGCCAATGCCCACCAGTTCTAAGTATACAGTTCCCTATACTATATATTTATTAAGCATGGGAAAGAAGTTCCTGTCATTGCGTTTTCAAGACGTCACACTCCGGCACTATAATATGTTTGACTCTTTGTATACTTTACATGCCATGTTAGATCGTGTTTAATTCTGAATCTCTGTATGTAAGCAGCAAAAGTCCTGTGTCCTGTGATAACTGCTGTTATATTGTGAGCCAAAAACAGGCTAGTGTCCAGCCTTCATTTCACCGTTGGAAAGAATGATTTTGCTATTTTTTTATTTTTTTATCTTTTACTCTTTCTCCCAAATTAATGTATATTATAAATCTAACATTATGAAATTCTCGCTTTTAACCGCATTCGTCGGTATATGTTTATACGCCAGTTGCACGTCTCGGTTGGATGCTGCTTCTTTGGCCAGGCGATCTACAGGCTCGTTTCCCTGGATTCCTATGTATATGGGCTTAACCAGTGTGAAATGTTTCATTTAGTTTTTTGTTGCAAAGTGCGCTGTCTCTCCTGAGTCTGATGCATTAGTTGTATTTGGTGTAGTTTCTGAATAGGTGCATGGTTATGTTACTGTGGGTATGTATATGGCTCAGGTCTATTCCAGTGGCGGCTGAAGCATGGATGCAATGTTAGTGCCAGGAATACCTCCCTGAAATTCTTATACGATACAATAAATATACTACCACCACCGTTTTATATGGTTACCTCCAAGTTAGTACCCTAACCGCTACCCGAGGTGGCGGTTACTTCATCGCTACGAATAACTCCCGGTTAGCTGTTAACCGAAGGTCATAATATGAAACATTTCCCTGACTCCCAGTTAATATCTAACGGTACCTTTACCGGAGATCGTAATAGAGGTCCTTAATTCTAGAGGCACTATTATAGAGAGCAAGTACACACACTAATGAAACTAAGCCAAGCACCACGATTCCGTTCAAATCGCACGCGCAAACTCTCAGCTGACCGGGTGCAGGTGCTGTCTGCAGAGTCTTTACTTCTCTTTCAATCGTCTACTGGACTGCCGGCACTGCAGGCAGCATTATAAAAATGATTCATTTAATTTTTAGTATAAACAATGCAAAAATTAATGACGAATATGATACAACAATGGACTCAGTATAGCACACTTTATCTAGGCGCACGATAAAGTTAGTACTCATGATTCGCATGTGCTGCCAAGAGAACCCGTGACAGGTGGTACTAACTGGCACGAATATGGGCTATCCTCTTGCCCCTACAATCGCCGCTAGAGTCAAGACTGAAGGCTCAAGAGTGTTATGAATCCTATGAATCCGTGCCACTACAGAAGTGGTACGGATCCATAGAGTAATAATACAATAAGGTTGCAAATTAGCAATTTGCAGTTGCTTCCTTCAGCTTCTATGGCTTTCTAATGTCAGACGAGCCATTCCAGTGCGCCTTTAAGGATAATAAGCATGACCGTATCCTTGATGTAATCGTGGAGAAATAATTTCAAATACGTATTTCTTTATTTTATTACGGTAGTGCCATGGCACGGAGGCACTACTCCCGGAGCCGCCCTAGTCTCCTTTATTTACTCCGGAGCTTTCAATGCTCCCAACTGTTCAGCTTGATTATCCTAGCACTTCATTGCGCAAGCGGAACCTAAGGTGATGGACTGGGTTGTCGATGTAACTTAATGCCAGTGCGCCTAACTCTGCTTCACTATTTCTGCTGTGTAAACGAGTGTTTTATGTTCCCCTAAATTCTTTTATTACACATTTATGATATTGTCTGGGCGAGGCCATTTTCTATAATTTAAAACAGTGTAGAATATTTATTCTTTGTGTGATCCTCGTCCTATGCCATATTCTGATATTTCGCGATCCCTGCAGTTCGTAAAATAACGTGTCCTGATAAAGAGCCTCTGAGCAAAATTTCCGGACAATGTAGAATGGGACGCTAAGACTCACAGTAGTTAAAGAGCATCCATAAATGAAACTCAATTAATAATTAGTTGGATTGTATTTAGTTAACATAATTTTTTCCTGCAACCACATTTAGCGCTTCATGAGAGGTAGTTCTATGCGCCTTTGTTCTTTTAATTTTGATTAACCTTTGTACCTCACTCATCCTTTTGGATTGCTCTGCTGTTGAAGGTTCCATCCAAATCGTAACACCATATGAAAGAAGGGGGCAAGATTGCTTCTTTGTAGATTATGCTAATTACCATGGGGCGTAGACTCCAGTATATCTTGGCAGGCCTGAATACGGCACGAATGATTTTTGAGGCTTTATCGGTGGTTTGCTCAATACTTCTGTTGAACTTAAATCGTGCCAGTATTGATTACAGGGGACTTCATAGTGTTCGTCTCTTCTAATTTTATTATTAATCAAGTAGATACACAAGCCATATTAGATTCTTGCCTTTTATTCTTGTTACCATCATCACTTGTGTTTTCCTTTCATTGAATGTGATTTTATTCTCATGGGCCCAAGACGAAAATGTTCTGCTTTCAATATTAGCGTTACTTCCTATCTCGAGGCTACGTATTCTTTTGATTAAGACTTTTGCAAATGGCCTGTAATTCAGTTTCAGCCGAGAATCTCACTGCCCACTCCAAAGTCCAGGATCGCAGCAGGAGCCTTGCGGGAATCATCGACTTTTCTTCCTCTCGTTGTTTGTGCTGTTTTCTGTGGAAGTTCATTACCGTTCCTCAGGTAACATTTTGTCAAGTTATATAGGTTTTTACGACATTGAAATATCTTTAAGCCTTTAGACCTCACTTATGCATGCAATTTCATGTTGCACGGCAAGGAATGATACAACGCGGCATAGCTAAAAAAGGGCATGCGAGGTGTCGCACTGTGGAAATCAGTTCAACCAACCTATGGTGGAATCATCAAGCGCTGCTTGTTTTCGTTCGGTCTGCGCAGTAACGTCACCTTGAATGCAACAAGGGTAGGAGTCTACTGATGACTGCGGCTAGGACAATAATAAACATGAAAGCCTGGGTGTTTCATTTATCTAATTTCTAATGCAAAAGAACAAATTGAAACAACAGGAAACATAATGTTTAGTTTATAAGTAAAAACAAATCACTAACTTTGTATTGTAATTGGAATAAGATTACTATATTACTCTGAGACGTTTGTATATATTTATTTATGCAAAATATCATTACAGACAACTGGTATATATCGTAATAAACAAAGTCGTCCTCCATGGTGTAGCGGTTACCATGCTGGCCTCTAGTTTCCGAGGTCGTGGGTTCACACCCGGCGGAGGGCGATGGATTTTTTTCGGGCGTTAAGTTCCTTAGTATGGCTTCCTTCGGAAGGGAAGTACAGCCGGTGGTCCCGTGTGATAGATTTACGCCACGTAAAGAACCTCAAGCCTGATAAAGAGGCCTCTGAGCAAAATTACCATCTTTCACGCCCAACATAGAATGGGACGCTAAGGACAGCAGCAGTTAAAGAGCGTCCATAAATAAAACTCAATTTATGAATTTGTAATAAACAAGAATATTTGTGAATTAAAATAACACTAAAAATAATCTGAATAGAGTACTATTAATTGCATTTTGTTTGCAGCGCGCTCAACCTTCTGCAACACGCTGCCAATGAGAGGGAAATGTAGAAGTTAGATCTTCCCTATACTCGTTACCTTGAATAAGAACCCTGCATTTATCGAAGTGGCAGTATTGGCTCATCAACCGCGGCAATGCAAGTGCATAAACAGACTCATATACACCCATGTATATTGACGTCATGCAACTGTCGCGTATGTCATGCGCGCTGAAAGACCAAACGGCCTGTTTTTTTCAGGTCGTGCGGCACGTTGCATTGCATGAATGCTTCCATTTAACTCGATGTTCGTTCAAATGGCGTATTCCTGGTCGTGCGACGTGAAATAAGGCCTTAAGTATGTCTGGGCGCCAGGCAGTGTCAAATACTGCTTCTATATCTAAGCTATATCTAAGCACTTTTCCTTTTTCCAAGGCACTCCTCCACGAAGTTGTTAATCTCCATAATAAGGTACCCAAGTATACCTTTTTGTGTGGCTTGAAGACATGTTGATTATTTTTAAGCAAGTTGTTTAGCGTTGGAGTAGAGATGGTGCATTGTTCTATTTATAAATAACCTCTCTGGCACATTTGTCGCCACATTTGGAAGCTTTTGGGGGTATTTGGAGGTGACGTGCGTTTATTATTCCCCAGGCTTTACTATTGGACTAATTACACCCTTTTCTATATCTTCGGAAAAATTCCAGTTTTAAGTCAACCATTGTATAATATGTTCTATATTGTAATGGTAACAATGGGTGCTGTAGTTCGTAGCTTGTTACTCCGTCCTTTCCCGGGGCTTTGTTGTGATTAATATTTATTATACTATCTCCAATTTCTTCTTTTGTAAACTGTCGGTCCCCTTCTGTGTTAGGAGGATGCGTTATTTCATTTCGATTGTTTTGTGTTGTTCGCTATTACTTACTTTGTCGTCTATAGGGGTGAGCCTGTTCTTTCCGTGGTTCAGTGTGTCGACCAATTCTCTTATGTATGAACTGTCAAGTTTTTTAAAAGAAGACAGCATGTGAGGTTTCCTAATCTTCCTGGAGGCGAGCTTGTATACAGCATTCCACGGGTTACCATTGTGGTGATGCTACAGTATTCCTTCCAACATTTGATTTTTTTTCATGTCTAATTGCAGTTTGATATTGTCTTTTGTATGTTTCATATTGGAATTTCCTTCGCCTACGCAGTTCGTAGTTTCCTGCTTCCTCTGGTACGGTCATACTGGGCATTTATTTTCTTCCTCATGATTATTAGATCGGTAGTTCACCAGGGGACTGGTGGTTACTAGATGTTCTCAGGGAGCATGAAAGCGTTTTTCAAAGTTTTCCGATAGGCTGTGGTAAACCGTATTTTGAAATTCCCGATCCAGCCGTTTTGTAAGTCCTGTCTCGCACATTTATTGCGCTGGTGCGATTAATATTAAATTTGTTTAAGTTTTCTTTCCTTACAATGTATCGTGGTCCTTGATAATAGAGTCGTTTAGTATCCATCACTGTCCGAACTCTGAATGTTATTTTGTGGCCTGAGTAACTTTATTCATTCATACAATTATTTCTTTTACAGTGTGTCTAAAGCAAGCTGTTAAGGCCACTTTACCTGCTCCTCTGCTGCTTTGAAACGTATATTCCATTGTCTTGATTCCCTACAAATAGTTGGTTTTTCAATACGAATTCTTCCAGGATATTTCCTCTTGAGTTGGTCACAACATCGTGCCAGAGCTTTGATCTTTAATTACTATCCGTTGTAAAATGCACTCCTTCCTCTAGGATAATCCATTCTGTTCCTTATTTTTTAATTCAGTCTAATTCAAAATTTCTCTTCATATCCAAATACAGGGTGTGTTTGAAGTCTACAGACAAACTTCAGGGGCTGATTCCTGTCTGGAAATGGAGCACAGAAGTTCATAAGCTCGTATCACCTTCTGTCCGGAAATGTATAGTTTCCACGGTAGATGGCATTGAAGAACATTAAAAACAAAAACCCTGGCACACAGTACATGACCTGAATCCCATCCATGTTACAACAGACGTTCAAAGTGGCCTCCATGGGATGCAATGTACGTGTTCACACGTCGAATCATGGATTTCCTCACTCGTTCGAATGTTCCGGACTGTGTCCGAATATCGTTACAGGCTACGTGGACACGCTGTTGAAATGTGTAAACATCAGGAATAGGCTCATCATACAGAATACTTTTAGATGCCCCCACAAGTAAACATCCAGGGGGTTTAAGTCCGGTGATCGAGCAGCCATACAACAGGGCTTCCACGTCCTATCCAACGTCTGGGGAAAATTTGAGGTATCGGCGAACATTAATGCGGAAGTGGGCTGGCGCTCCATCCCGCTGCAGCCACATTGCCTGTCGTATTGCCAAAGGCACATTCTCCAGCAATTGAGGCAGTGTGTTTTGCTGGAAGTTCAGATGTTTCTCCGTTCAGGATTTGTGGAAGAACTGGTCCAAGTAGGCGGTGGCCAATAATGCCTGCCCAAACATTGTCGCTGAACCGCTGCTGATAAAACGCTCCAACCTTTCTATGAGTATTTTCTGTAGCCCACAGATGACGATTATGGAGGTTAATGATGCAATCTCTACCAAAGGTCACTTCATCGGTGAAGAGGACTGAAGACAGAAATTCCATAATGATGATGGCCTGTTGCACAAACCAGCGGCAGAATCTTTCCCGTGGAGGCAATTCCTCTGGTGATAATCAATGCACACGTTGGAGGTGATAGGGATAATAGCGGTTTTCATGTAGGACACAAGTAGCTTATATAGAAGAGATCTGGCGAAGTTTTTTGCGTTTATATGGGAAAGGATAGGGAAAACGAGGGTGGATGCGGAGGAAAATGCGTTTATATGGGAGAGATAGGAAATACGGGGTCTGATGCTAGGCTAGACAGTGGAAGGAGTGGGAATGAGCTTTATATGATAGAGATAGGGAATATGCGGAGAGGTGCTAGGCTAGACAGATGCCGAAGGAGGGGGAATATAAGCTTATACTGGACAGATAGGGAGTACGAGGGAAGGTGCTAAGATAAACGAATGTTAAAGGTGGAATGCGCTTATACAGGTGACATAGGGAATACGAGGAAAAAAGCTAGGATAATCAGATATCTACTGTAGTATACGTTTATACGACGGAAGTAGGGAAACGTTGATAGGTGTTAGGGAATCGTTAAAGAAACTGTAAACAAAGAACCGCATTATTCAAGAACTTTAACAACAAAAAGACAAGAGTATAGATCGGTTGTAAAGTATTCGAGGAGGGGTCTTAGTGGAAAACGACCCTAAGTCAGTAGTATAGAAATGATGGTTCACGGCCAATTAATATACATGGAATGTCTATTCATATGCAAATGAGCTCCCCTCCCCCACTTCCCCCTTCCACCCGCCACTCCTTGGTACTTTTACTTGCAGCTGTGGGCCATAAATCTTGTTGAGTACAATGGAAGCTTGACAGTTAAGCAATTAAGGGTATCCTTCGCCAGTCAAAACGAACAAAGGGGTCATAAATTTTACGCTTCTGTAACAAAGGCGAGATGTTTTTCCTACCCATTCCACATCAGCCTACGTGCTTTCCTGCACTGCAGCAAATCACACCACTCCTATTGTTTCGCAAACACGTGGAGGAAGACATCCATCACTGTCAAAATGAACAATGTGGATGCAGGACAAAGGAAGAGATTCTATTGTGTGCCTTTCTATTGTCCGGGGCAAGGCTACTTTAGAAAGACCATCTGGCATACTCATTCCACTAGCTTTTAACAAAAGAACAACGCTTACCCTTCAACTGTCAAAATGAACAACGGCCATGATGAATTAGGGTTGTGACAAAAGAGAACTGAAGCCTGTTAACAGAGAAACAAGTTATATTGTCCGGGGCAAGCCTTCTTTCTGGCATTTCTCATTCCACTGCCCCATAACAAAGCCGGTCCCTTTCCATTGTTTCTCGAACACCTGATAGCTTAACAAAAGAATCCGAGGGTGGCTTTATGCTCGCCATGTCCTTGTTCGCGTGAAAGAGAGAGAAGCTTGTTTACCAGCTATACGTAAACACTTTAACAGCGCCAGAGTCAGCCATCATGGTTTTTGCCTTGAGGGGCTGTTCTCCCCGATGTTTTACGAGATCCTACGAATATATCCGAGCATAGTTAACAAGCATTCTGTTTGGCTTATTTCAAGCAGCGACTCCGAAAAAGCGCCTAATATACATGTCATTACATGCATTAAACCTCTGCGCGGATATCCATAGATCGGTGCCCGATTCTTACTGTAATCAAAAGTTTATTGCTAATGAGAAATTGATGATTGATATTATTATATCATTACCCTTATTAATAAAAAGGCGTTCAGAGGATTTTAGCTCGCATCTTACCAAGTGAAACTCTAATGCGTAATAACTATTAAACTATGCACGGCCAGATTAAAATGTATTTAACAAATATAATTTAATTTTTATATATCATTACCCTAATTAATGAAAGGGTGTTCAGAGGGTTCTAGCTCGAATCTTACCCAGTGAAACTCTAATGCTTAATAAATATTAAACTATGGGAGTAGGTGCGGTCAGATTAAAATGCATTTAACAATTATAATCATTTATATTAAACACATGTGTATACTTAGGTATCCAAATTGATACTTTGTTAGGGTAAAACATTATTATATCATTACCTTGAATAATGAAAGACCTTTTAGAGGTTCTAGCTCGAATCTTACCCGGAAAATCTAATGCTTAATAACTATTAAATTATTGGAAGCATGTACGAGCAGATTAAATACGCATTTAACAAATATAATTTAATTTTTATATGACATTACAATGTTTAATGAACTGTATTCTTAGGAACCCAGAGACCCCTAGTTCCAATCTTACACAACGAAACGCTATAATAATTAAACTAGGTGAGCATGGGCGGTCGGATTAAAATTGTATTTAACAAATATTAAACCCCTGCGTATACTTAGATATGCCGATGACTAGACACCATTCTTTCTTCTTCACTCTTTCTATCTATCTCTTTCTTTCTTCTCGACTTGCACACATCCAATCGTACACATATACACGAGCACTTGTACATACATCAACACACATACACTGGTGCACGCACACACACTCACATACATATACCTGTTCACTTACATATACCCACACTCACACACATACATACGCATACACCAGTACACTTACGCACACACACATATGCACATACACAACCAACCACATACATGCACACAGACATTCACACACCTCATACGTATATAAATACATGCAAATACCAGTGCGCTTACACGCACACACACTCACGTACATACATACACCAGTACACACACGCATTCACACACTTCATACGTATACATACATACACCAGTGCTCTTACTCTCACACATACACATACATGGACACACACGCATACACACTCATGTACATGCATACATCGTTACACTTGCGCGCACACACACAAACACGAGCGCATACGCCTACAAGCTTAGACACATACAGCAGTACACGAACGTACGTATCATTGGAAATTATTGCCTTTGCAGAATTCAAAAGTCTTCGTCTCATTTCACTATAACCTAGCAAAATTTAATTCATTTCAGGCTACCACCCAACACATGACTTTCATCACAACACATTTTTTATAGCTTGCGTAAACACAATATGGAGCTACTCTGAGAGAGAGAGAGAGAGCGCTAGAGAGGTGGAGGAATTGAAGCATGTAGGGATAGAAGTGCCGAGAGCCTCTACGCATGCGCAACAGACGATGATGTCATTGGCTGTAATAATCACGTGACGTGTATACATCCCCTCCCCACCCCAACCCCCACCATGACGATGAGATGACATCACCTGGAGGGGGTTTAGAGTGCTATATAAACAGATACCCGCGCCTGTGATAAACATTGTGAGCTCATTAACTCTACATTTAAAGTTTAAGAACGTAAAAAAAACGTAACGTTTTTTAGTTTAAGAAGAGGTGCAGTCCCATTTACATGTGCAGCATTCAACAGGAAACAATGCAAGGTGAGTGAGTATTTAGATAACTATACAAAAATCAGTGCTGGTTTTACAATGCATTTATTTTTGTTTAAACGATACAGTACATGAAACACGACTCGTTGCAAGAGAATCATATATTTTTAGCTGAGCTTTACACTCACATGTATTTCTCTACACATTCTTCAACAGTTCACAAGGATTTTCGATGTACATTTTTCTTGCATAAACATTCATACGATTTTCTCCTCTCATTCTTTGTTTCTCTGCAGGTTCGTCTTCCATTAACATTTATACATTTTCTCCGCTTTTTCTTTGTTTCTCTATACATTCATACGATTTTCTCCATTCGTTCTTTGTTTCTCTACACATTTATAAGCCTACTTACTAAACATTTGGTGATGCAACACAACACACACTTTAGTTCTAATATAAACAAATGTATAACTTGTCATTCAACTTGAATAATGTAGTGAAATAATAATTCATGTCAATGACTTACAGATTGTTTAGCAGATAGACTTAACAAGATGGCTGAAGAGCGTAGTTTCCTACCGACTAGACGAGTTCAAGATCTCGAAATAGGTCTTAACTATGAGATAAAGTCCTTAAAGAGAGCTCAAACAAGATACGGTACCAGGATCGTATCTTCGCTGGAGGATTGCCAAGTGTTGTTGCCAGAGCGCTATAATTCGTTAACTGATCAAGAGATTGCAGAAATACCAGGCAAAGTATCTCTTCAGTATAACGGTATGGCGGAGATGGGGAAATTTAAGACTTGTAAATTGTCTTTTATACCTATAGAGAAGGTATGTAGAAATATCAAACAAGTATTGAATGTTCTCCTATTTTTAACATGAAAAGATCATAAATGAAACAACTGACTCATTGATAATACATATAAATACACAAAAGATACACGTTATAGAATTTATAACAAAATCACAATATCACGTATTTTTGAATTTAGTTATATCTAACGCAATGAAATAACAGCAATATCCGAATTTTATACAATTTTTTATGTTTCATTTTAAGTGTACACTAACAAAAATATGTAATTCTTTTCAGGCTACCTTCACTTCCCCAAGCACTTTTTCTAAGACTTTCATTGTGTAATGTTTCAGGCGGTGCAATAAGGGGAAGAAGAAAAGGAACAGCTTTGCAGACCTGCAAAGGAGGCTGACGCTATTGGAGGATATAATAAGCAACATCGGGACACCCAGGAAACATGACGGTAAGAAACGGGCGCCGAGACGACTACATCTCGGAAAGGCACAGCATTAAGATAGGATTCTTCTATGATCTTCCAGTGCTTTTAGTGAAAAACACAGACAAATTGTATACATAACAATTCAAGACTAGGAGATAATTCGAGAGTCTTCCTACATTCAATGCATTCCTCCAATCGAGAAAGTGTCCGCGTGTGGAATATTGTGAGAATATTGTTTTCTCTTATAATATTGTTGCTTATATGCAAGAGACAGAAGTAAAAATTTTGAACACTAATTTAAATGATTGTGAAATATTTTTAAATAGAGATGAAATTTGCAGGCTAAAAAGACTTGAATCGTTTATAGATTATCATTTAGGTAACCTGCCTGTTGCAAATGTAATGACATATGCTGGAACGAGGAGTTGGAGGAAGAAAGGGATGGAAATGCAGGATAAATAATAGCAATAAAAGAATGAAAGTATGCTTTTACACAGTGTTTTATTCATTAAAAATCCTTATACCAGTAATGAAAAATAAATCCTTACAATGATTAGTTTAAAATAAAAGCTGCATCACATGAGTCAGAGGCTTGTATGTAAATACTTTATCGTGAATTATCAAACAATACAATGCGGTCTGTGCAGGAATATTTGCACTAGCTTGAATTTCTATTCTAGTGTTAACAGCACCATTTACAACTTCCTCTGGTTGATGTGAGCAATCTATAACAAATATAGAAGCAAATTTAAGAAAAGCTTTTCTCTTCAATAAAGGATAATTCTCTTTTTCATAATAAGTGCTTAAGTAAGTACATGTCATGCAATGATGCAAATCTCGAGTTTCCAAAGTCCAAATTCATGTCATGTTAGGGATAACATTCACTATTAAGATAAAGTCTCAAATTAGTCATGTTACAATGATCAAAAAGGGAACGGTCTTTAGATACATTGCTCTATCTTAAAGCCTGAGCGCCCGAAATGACAAATCTCGGCTTCTCCATTTTTGATGTGGTGGCGACATTCCAGGTGAATGATTTAGTTTGCGACACAGCAGCTTGAGTATGCAGATCCGTGGTCCTAAATGCGTGAAACAGAGCTTGGCTGTCTTGAGGATCTCAGCATCAGAAAGTCGAATTACAGGTCTTCTCCACTCGATTAGTACAGTTTTAACAGCAGCATTCTCTTCACCCTGAGACGATATAATACAGTTTTTAGAATCCTTGGATTGAATCAGCATCAACACCAACTGACTATTGTGCATAAGCTTTGTAGTAGTAGCTGTTCCATTAGATTTAGTAATACTTCCATTGATGTATAGATAACTTCAAATAGGTGAAGTATATAAATGCTCCGCTTGACACGGGATTCTAATCTCGTTGTTAGCGTCCAGAGCTGATGTATTATACGGCAAAAAACACATGTTCCTCGTCTTTAGTGATCTTCTCATCGAATCTAGGTGTCACTGCGAAAGCAATGTCCCGGTAACATTGAAGATGCCCATGATTTCATTGTGTTATTACTAGGTTTAATAAAGAAGACATTCTCATCCACGCCTAGTTCATCTCTGATGTATTTATTAACATCAGTAATCTCATAAGTTCCATCAGGTACATCAATGATCTTAATTTCATCATTGTGTAGGTAATGAAATTTATTATTATTCCTATCAACATTTGGAATGGTATAGAAGGTTTCAAAATTCAGTAGAGCAATCTCATAATGACCTTTTGAATCTAACTGAAGAGTAGGATTCAGGTATGTAGTAAGAACGACTCGTTGCCACTGACAGCAATAGTGTAACTCATTGCGATAGAAATTGCAAGCACAAGTGCCCGCAGATGACCGAGCTAAAACTCTGAAACCTCTTAGTGTTATACAGTACCTTAGCACCTCTGAGGTACCTTTCTATCTCTTTTGGAGGCTTCAAGTTTCCAAAGCTATCGAAATAAAGTGACACGTTGCCATCCTTTTTTATAGCAACCCAATGAGTGCCTTGATTCTCTGAAGTATCGAGATTAACAATAATTCTCTCTCTGTAACGAGGTCTTGAGGGTAGCTGATCGATCATGTATACACCCCTAAAATGAGGAATCTTTAAACGTCGGGCATACAAGTCGAGGTCTATGTTACTCAATGCTTTTTCCGGAACAAGTATAGCCCTCTGCCTGAGTTCTTTGAATTCCCTTTCAGGCTCTGTCTCCTCTTCGTTTCGGTGTTTCTTCCCTTATTCTTCTTCACTCGAAAACCTCTCCCTGTTGCTTCAATTTCTCTGTTACGTCTCTTGATTTCAGCAGGTTGTTTATCCGCAGCTTTTTTCTTATTTACAGCTGTAGCAATTTGTGATGCACCTCCAGCGGCGGCTCCTAAGGCTGCAATAATTGGTATAAGCGGTAGAAATCCTCCTCGTTTCTTCTTCCTGGATCCAGCGCCAACACCCGCCTTTCCCTCAATTTCTCTGTTATGTCTCATCATTTCGGTAAGTTGTTTATCTGCTGCCTTTTTCTTATTTACTGCTGAGGCAATTTGCGCTGCACCTCCTGCGGCAGCACCTAGAGCTGCAATAATTGGTATGAGAGGTAGAAATCCTCGTTTCTTCTTCCTGCATCCAGCACCAACGGCCACCTTTCCCTTCATAATTGCTGTTACTAGTCTCGCTGCCATCTTTTCCGCTAATGTAGCATCAGATGATTGCACCCTTTTCCACGCCGTTTCAGCCAAGACCTTGTCAGCAATGTTTCTCGATGCAGAGTCTTTATGCTGAGCGTATGCAATGCCGTGGAGTTTACAAGCTTCGTCTAAAGGTTTGATTCCGGGGTCTCCTCTCTTTAACCTTTTTTCTAGCTTTGTTCCAGGCCCGCAGTATCTGTAACCAGGTAAATGCACCTCAAATGGCATCCGGTTAATAAGAGAGTTAATTAAACCAGAGCCTCTTGCGATCTTAACCTTATTAGCTCTCATGGTATACTAATTGATTTTTATTATTGAATTGCTCTTTTATACACTGTCATTGTTCACAAGCATTAGCATATATTCATTAAGCATCATTTGTTTTACACAGAATGATAGAACTGGTGAAGCAAGATTGTTCACTACCTATTCAGCTACTAGACTTTGAAAGCGACTTTATACGTCATCGTCACGGAAAGCTGTTTACTGGAAATGTTAGCTGTTTCACTGTATTTAAACAAATAGGGTAAATCACAGGTGTTTGTGATAATTTCAAAAGCTGATTTTTATCGCTGTTATTTAATGTAATTTCAGCTGATTCAAGTAGTATCCAAGGTATTTGAGGCCATTTTTTTAAAAAGTAATTCAGTTTCATAAATGCGGGTACTGAATCTGCAACTAATGGATTAGCTACTGCTGTTACCACACGACGTCTTGCTGCTAGTGTTGCGACCGCAACTGATGCTGCTCCTATTGTTGTAGCAGATGCTGCTACAGTTGTAGTATCTGTTACAGCCATCGTTGTACAGCCTCTGTATCTGCTACGATAGCTGCTGTATTTGCTTCTGCTACAGCTGTTGTGCTGACTGTGTCTAATGTTGCTACAGCTGCCTGATCTGTTGCTGTTATTCTTGTAGCTGATGTTGCAGTGTTGTCTACAGCTCTCGCATTTGACGTTACAGCTGCCGTGATGACTGCTGTTGTCGCGGTGTGTGAATATACAGATGGAATATCATTGCTGTAATGCTTGCTGTTGCTAAGACTGCTAAATCTATAGCTGTTGGATTAGCTGCTGCTGCTAAAGCTGTTATGTAACCGGTTGTTGTTGCTGCTGCTGTAGGATCTGTTACATCTGTTGTTGTACAGCTGCTGTATCTGCTACGGTAGCTGTTGTGTATTTGCTTCTGCTGCGGCTATTGTGCAGGAAGCGTCTGATGTTTCTGTAGCTGCAGGATCTATTGCTGCTATCGTTACAGCTGCTGTTGCTATAGATGCTGTATCTGCTACTACATGTCGTATTTGCCGTTGTTGTTGTTGTGATGCTTGCTGTTGCTGTGGATGGTCAATCTACAGTTGTTGGATTTACTGCTGCTACTGCTACAGATGCTCTGTAACCGGTTGTTGCTGCTGTAGCTCTTGATGCAGCGGATGTTGCTGCAGTTGTCGAATATGTTGATGTAACTCATGCTTTAACCAAGCACGAACGATTATTACTGAAAATTTATCGAAATGAAAACTTCGTTTTAATAGATAAGTCATAGTATCACAGATTACACTACATTTATATACTTTTCTAGACCCTACAAACTTTTATATGTTAAACAGCGGGTGAGCCGGTAAGAATGAAACAGAGTACATAGAAGTAGCATAACTATAACGTCCACATGGTTGAGTAGATATTATAACATTTTTAGACAGCTTTATTGTTTTATATGTTAACATTTTTTGTTCGAGTGTAGCAGCTTTATCAGTTAAATCATTGCTTCATTAAACAAGAATTGTAAGGGTAAACGTCTCTCCCCTTTATCTAGGCTTGAGACTAACACTAGTATTTGCTCCTAATGGCATGGTTACCGTCTCCCTTTCCATCTTCTCCTTTCTTCACCATTTCTCATCTATTTACATGCACAGCACGCGAGTAAACTTCGATTTTTAAAGGTTGTAGACTCGCGCAGAAAATCTTCAACTTCGACTGAAATTCTCTTAAGCACTGTTTGTAATACTGTAATGTCCATGCGCATAGGTAGTTATTCCATCCTCGGCAATAACCCTTTAATCATCAAAGGGATTCAATGTAATTTTATTCACTTGCACTGCGGTAACAGCGTGCTTTCGTGATTAGATTCATGGGCGTTCTGATGATTTCACAGGTTTTCAGACAGTCTGTATAGCTGTCAAACGAAATGTACTGCTTAATAGCGCTACGTTTTATACCTTTAATCTTTTTTATCATCAAGCCTTGAATATCTAAGGCATACATCTTAGGTCGTAGTCCAACAAAGCGTAGGATAATTTTACCGTTAGCTTCATCTTTAAATTTCCCCAATACCTTCTTGTTCTGAGTAGAGTGGCATATATGATTGACAGGGTAATCAGCTGTATCGAGATGCTCAAGAAAACTTAGCTTGTCCTGGTACACATCTTCAGTTGTAACACGATGAATGAATGAATCAGTATCCATGTACATAAGCTTTAGGTTTTCAGCTCCGTAATAAGGCAACAACACGTCGTAATGATAGTGATACATTAATGTCTTGGAGATGTCCAACACGCTCATGCCGATGTATATGGGCTTGTTGAATACAATCTGACGAGAGGCCATATGTACAGCAGCTAGATTAGCAGCATATATCGTCCTTTCGATGAACGTAGGCTTGGCGATCAGTTTCTCTAGAGTTTTTTCATTGGTCACCAGTCGTATATCCATACGGTTACGCAGGTTCTCCATAGTTTTTCCAAACATGGCGTTGTTAAAGAGCTTGTAGAGATCCTTCTCGAAATCATTTGCAGCTTGCTGTCGTAGACTATTGTTAAATTCTACATAAGGTTTCAACCACCGAGACTGTCGGAATTGTAGCGCACGATGGATTTTTGTTAGTCGTAACCCATGATTAAGAGCTTGCTTCAAAGACATGTAATGCAGTACATACTTCTTTCGAGGTCCAAGATGGGGTATCAGTTTCTTTGTAGATGCTTCCAATGGTTTCAAACACTCTGACAGGAAAGGTAGATCATTATGGAGATCGTGAAGTTCTGCAGGATACTCGATATCAACTTCAAATATGTACCCATGAGGATCATCTTCTTGCAATGTTTCTAAGTTGATTTCTTCAGGTGGCGCCCACTGAAATCCTCCATAAGGGAGGGCGTGGCACATTGCCCAACCATATTGGTTATTAGCGTCCTCGTATGTGATAAATTGGGTTGGTCTCGTCGGATCAAACTTCTCCATATACGTGTTATTAGCCTCTGCATTCCGATGGGAAACTTGGCATAAACCTCCTCTTATACTTGATTCCACCATGAGTAGTTGATCATAATCTTGTAACAGTTCCAGCTTAATTCCTGTATACAACAACATTGCATCCCATGTAAGCCCTGGAGAGGTAAAATAATGTGCTGGATCAACTTTGTGTGTTTTGAGGGTTTGCTCTCTGAACGTCTCAAAGACATCAGCTAGAAGAAGCACATCCGAAGTTAAGTACAGGTCGCTGTACTCGCCCAGGTTTCTCACATTAAACAGCTCCCATGCATTTCTAGCATGATCGTAGTCAGTATCAGTAATTTCTTCTTCATTTAATCTATTGTAGAAGGTGTGCTTAGGAGGCAAGCAGGTCTCATTTAAAACATCCCACGACGTGACAAAATCGTATGGAAATACGCCCTTACGAGTCATCAACTTCAATTTGTCTTCTCCGAAGTACTTTAGTGTTTCAGGATATGAGGTTAGATTTCTTACAAGCTTATCCAAGCTTGTACTGAGGAATCGGAAGCTATCCACAAACCGAAGCTTTATATCTCCTACATACTTTGTGAATGAGATATAGCTTTCTTCAGAACTAGCAATTACCTCAATCTTCTCACTTGTAAAACCCAGCTCCTTGACAATGAAATGCGAGTCATATCCGCTGAGGTTGTGCATGAAGACTGGGATATATTTAGGTGTTTTACAGAATAAATTACATTCATTATGAAGACTGCCACGATATTCACCACTGATGTGATCATGGTCACGTAATTTGTAGTTCTCTTCTGTTAAGGGTTTTCCACACAGGTAGCATGTCGTAGAAGATTCAAAATCCTTTTGTTGTTGGTCCGTAAGTTTCAGAGGCTTAGCTGATTTGTATACATTATTAATTTCCTTTGCAAGGAACGAGAGGTATTCCATAAACTTCTGAGCAGCATCAGCACCACGATATACATGAGACTGCTTAGGAAGATCAGTTTCAATATGTTCAACACTGGATGAAGGCTTCACGTAAACACAGAAGCTCATTGGTGTGTGCTCTTGATAAGGGGTTGTATAGGAAGTTTCAGGATTGGGTATACACGTATGGCATGGAGTGAGAATACTCTCAAAATCAGCATAGATGACATAAGGTAGTTTCAACATCCTCTCAACGTTTTTAAACTGAACAATTGATTTCTCCTTGGTAGGCATAACTACCCTTGCAACACCATGTTGATTACAGATGGCTGCATGTTCTTGTAGTTTTTCCAGTCCACTTCGTCCATATCGATCATCAAAATGTGTAAAACAGCGCTTACAGGTATAAACACGTCCATTACATTTAGGTTGCCGGCGTCGAATGAACTTCTCAAAATTCTTTATATATACATAGTGATGTTTTCCACTACCATTCATTAGCAGCAGGTCGCAGTGTTCAGGTAGTTCAATATCAGCAACCTTTATTGGATACACTTCATGCTTCTCATCTACACCGAAAACGTTAATAGATATCTTGTTAAACTTCTCAAATTTAGGTATTTGAGAAAATGTTGTAGGATAGGAAACACAGCTGAAGTCGTACTTATCTTGAAGCTGCTTGTATTTGCTCACACGTTGCGCATCCTTCTCAACGAATTTAGCTAATACGGAGTACATGAAACATTTCTCGTCGCTAAAGTTCTGGATGTTTATACAGGCTTTTCTCGCTTCAACAGATGTCGGTAGTGGTATGTAGCTACTTCCTCGCAACGGGTTGTACTTGTTGATACGAAGTCGAACTCCTTCCACTGCAAGTAGGGCCCAGTTGCTACCCTTAAGCTGAGACTCCTCCATTTCAGTAACCAATTTCTTGAATTTCGCTTCCAACGTGGAATCCAGATCAGTTTCTAGGAAAACTGGCTGATTCCGTGTTTTAAATGTTTTGTCGCAGGTTTCTCCGATACTGTGTACAAATCGGCACTCGGCTAGCAGATTAATTTTTATGCTCTTATGAATGCTAAGCTCTTTATGCAGAGACTGGATTATCCGTTGTTTTGCCTCATTCAGATACATATTCAGGTCCTTCGTTGAATTACATCGTATAAAATACGATTTCAATCGTCCTTCAAATGATGTCTCGTATTCCTTCATATCACAGTCCTCCATTGTTGCTAATAACTGATGTTTAGTTGGCTCCAATCTTCTTTTCTTCTGAGGTCTGTTTATTTCACATACATCCTCGTGTCGCTGACCCTTATAACCATCTTTGAAGGTTACATTACAATGCATGCATTTGAAGAGCTTCTTGCAACACATCTGATGCCTTCTCTTGTCAGAACCTCGAAGGAATTTCTTCCTGCATTTAATACAAGAGTATCCTGATGCACTAGGAATTATGTCCTTATATGCAGTTATTCATCCTTATTCTTGATGTAATAACCTATTAATCACTGCTCAATGAAAGGTAGACCACTTCACCTTGATATCACTTTAGAAAGCTGATTATTCCTGGAGAGAAGACGATGTTAACACATCTAGACTCATTAGCACAATAAAGACTAGTGATTGAAGGTATCCTAATTATAGAGGTGACACGGACCATTTTAGAACAATCATATACCGAATTTTTAATAATTAAACTATGATTAATGCCAATATCTCTTCTACTGAAGACGAATAGACATGGTTGGAGAGGGGATGTATACACGTCACGTGATTATTACAGCCAATGACATCATCGACTGTTGCGCATGCGCAGAGGCTCTCGGCACTTCTATCCCTACATGCTTCAATCCCTCCCCCTCTCTAGCGCTCTCTCTCACAGTAGCTCCATATTGTGTTTACGCAAGCTATAAAAATGTGTTGTGATGAAAGTCATGTGTTGGGTGGTAGCCTGAAATGAATTACATTTTGCTAGGTTACAGTGAAATGAGACGAAGATTTTTGAATTCTGTAAAGGCAATAATTTCCAATGATACGTGCGTTCGTGTACTGCTGTATGTGTCTAAGCTTGTAGGCGTATGCGCTCGTGTTTGTGTGTGTGCAAGTGTAACGATGTATGCATGTACATGAGTGTGTGTGCGTGTATGCGTGTGTGTGTCCATGTATGTATATGTGTGAGTGTAAGAGCACTGGTGTATGTATACGTATGAGGTGTGTGAATGCCTGTGTGTACTGGTGTGTGTATGTATGTACGTGAGTGTGTGTGCGTGTAAGCACACTGGTATATGCATGTATTTATATACGTATGAGGTGTGTGAATGTCTGTGTGCATTATTGTGGTTGGTTGTGTATGTGAGTGTGTATGTGCTTGCATGTGTGTGTGTATATGTGGGTAGGTGTGTGTGCTCGGTGTTGGTGTGTGTAAGTGAACAGGTATATGTGTGTATGCGAGTGTGTTTGTGCATATGTGTGTGTGCGTAAGTGTACTGGTGTATGCGTATGCATGTGTGTGTGGGTATATGTAAGTGAACAGGTATATGTATGTGAGTGTGTGTGTGCGTGCACCAGTGTATGTGTGTTGATGTATGTACAAGTGCTCGTGTATATGTGTACGATTGGATGTGTGCAAGTCGAGAAGAAAGAAAGAGATAGATAGAAAGAGTGAAGAAGAAAGAATGGTGTCTAGTCATCGGCATATCTAAGTATACGCAGGGGTTTAATATTTGTTAAATACAATTTTAATCCGACCGCCCATGCTCACCTAGTTTAATTATTATAGCGTTTCGTTGTGTAAGATTCGAACTAGGGGTCTCTGGGTTCCTAAGAATACAGTTCATTAAACATTGTAATGTCATATAAAAATTAAATTATATTTGTTAAATGCGTATTTAATCTGCTCGTACATGCTTCCAATAATTTAATAGTTATTAAGCATTAGATTTTCCGGGTAAGATTCGAGCTAGAACCTCTAAAAGGTCTTTCATTATTCAAGGTAATGATATAATAATGTTTTACCCTAACAAAGTATCAATTTGGATGCCTAAGTATACACATGTGTTTAATATAAATAATTATAATTGTTAAATGCATTTTAATCTGACCGCACCTACTCCCATAGTTTAATATTTATTAAGCATTAGAGTTTCGCTGGGTAAGATTCGAGCTAGAACCTTCTGAACACCCTTTCATTAATTAGGGTAATGATATATAAAAATTAAATTACATTTGTTAAATACATTTTAATCTGGCCGTGCATAGTTTAATAGTTATTACGCATTAGAGTTTCACTTGGTAAGATGCGAGCTACAATTCTCTGAACGCCTTTTTATTAATTAGGGTAATGATATAATAATATCAATCATCAATTTCTCATTAGCAATAAACTTTTGATTACAGTAAGAATCGGGCACCGATCTATGGATATCCGCGCAGAGGTTTAATGCATGTAATGAAATGTATATTAGGCGCTTTTTCGGAGTCGCTGCTTGAAATAAGCCAAACAGAATGCTTGTTAACTATGCTCGGATATATTCGTAGGATCTCGGTAAAACATCGGGGAGAACAGCCCCTCAAGGCAAAAACCATGATGGCTGACTCTGGCGCTGTTAAAGTGTTTACGTATAGCTGGTAAACAAGCTTCTCTCTCTTTCACGCGAACAAGGACATGGCGAGCATAAAGCCACCCTCGGATTCTTTTGTTAAGCTAGCAGGTGTTCGAGAAACAATGGAAAGGGACCGGCTTTGTTATGGGGCAGTGGAATGAGAAATGCCAGAAAGAAGGCTTGCCCCGGACAATAGAACTTGTTTCTCTGTTAACAGGCTTCAGTTCTCTTTTGTCACAACCCTAATTCATCATGGCCTTTGTTCATTTTGACAGTTGAAGGGCAAGCGTTGTTCTTTTGTTAAAAGCTAGTGGAATGAGTATGCCAGATGGGCTTTCTAAAGTAGCCTTGCCCCGGACAATAGAAAGGCACACAATAGAATCTCTTCCTTTGTCCTGCATCCACATTGTTCATTTTGACAGTGATGGATGTCTTCCTCCACGTGTTTGCGAAACAATAGGAGTGGTGTGAGTTGCTGCAGTGCAGGAAAGCACGTAGGCTGATGTGGAATGGGTAGGAAAAACATCTCGCCTTTGTTACAGAAGCGTAAAATTTATGACCCCTTTGTTCGTTTTGACAGGCGAAGGATACCCTTAATTGCTTAACTGTCAAGCTTCCATTGTACTCAACAAGATTTATGGCCCATAGCTGCAAGTAAAAGTACCAAGGAGCGGCGGGTGGAAGGGGGAAGTGGGGGAGGGGAGCTCATTTGCATATGAAAAGACATTCCATGTATATTAAGTGGCCGTGAACCATCATTTCTATACTAATGACTTAGGAGTTTTTTCCACTAAGACCCCTCCTCGAATACTTTACAACCGATCTATACTCTTGTCTTTTTGTTGTTAAAGTTCTTGAATAATGCGGTTCTTTGTTTACAGTTTCTTTAACGATTCCCTAACACCTATCAACGTTTCCCTACTTCCGTCGTATAAACGTATACTACACTAGATATCTGATTATCCTAGCTTTTTTCCTCGTATTCTCTATGTCACATGTATAAGCGCATTCCACCTTTAACATTCGTTTATCTTAGCACCTTCCCTCGTACTCCCTATCTCTCCAGTATACGCCTATATTCCCCCTCCTTCAGTATCTGTCTAGCCTAGCACCTCTCCTCATATTCCCTATCTCTCTCATATAAAGCTCATTCCCACTCCTTCTTCCACTGTCTAGCCTAGCATCAGACCCCGTATTTCCTATCTCTCCCATATAAACGCATTTTCCTCCGCATCCACCCTCGTTTTCCCTATCCTTTCCCATATAAACGCAAAAAACTGCGCCAGATCTCTTCTATATAACCTACTGACACATATAACCTATTTTGGCTTACACCATGTTGGCGGGCCAACTGCCTGCAGCTTGTACCAGGGTTGTTCTCAATATCATGAAGAACATGTTCCTCCGCATCTGGTATACGCACATTCCGCGAACACCCTGTAGTTCGTCTCTCTCAAAAGACCCATGCTCACACAAACGCCGAAAAATGGCTCCAAATGTTGCGTGATGTGGGTGGTGCTGTCTGTCAAGGTACGTGGCTCGGTACATCCGTCCTGCCTCTCGAACGTTTCCACCTGCTTGACCATACACGAACACCATCTCGGCTTGTTCCTGGAATAAACACAGGACCACTGTACTTCTACGTTGCTTAAATCACACTATCTGCAACACAAAACGCACACTGCAAGTTATGAGAGAACGTCGTCAATACCATCTACCGTGGAAACTATGCATTTCCGGACATAAGGGTTATAAACTTTTGTGCTCCATTTCCAGTCAGGAATCAATCACCCCTGAACTTTGTAGATGGACTTAAAACTCACTCTGTATGTTTACAGCAATGAAGTTGGTTTTACCTCGCGTAATTTATAGTACTGTTAGGCCTTCGTTTGAATGCTAAGGACGATTGCATCAATCGAGTTCTTTAAAATATCTATTGCTGTCCCCGTCTGACACCTCAACTGTGAAAGTTTTGAATTTAGCTGGTATTTCTACGAATTTATTATTTGTCTGGTAAAGTTCCTGTAACGTCATAATTATGTGTAATTTAGTGACGAGCTGCGTCATATCGTAGGCTGCTGCCTTAGCGTGTCGTAAGTTGAGTTGTAGGCATTTAATGTGCGTTCTTGCAGGTGTGAGTTTTTTTGTTACTTGAAGTATGGTTAGTTATTCCGAAGTTTATGTTTACTTACGCAGAGAGGACAGGTAACTTGTGATGGGTTTACATTATCTTCTTTCTACTCTAGTTTCGGATTTCGTTTTATAATTATTTCTGCCGCTTTTTCTTTCAAAGTTGTCTGCTATGCTGTAAATTTCCAGGTTAGGATTCTAAATTTTTACTAAAGAATTTCCAGTTTGAATTCACTGGGTTTCGATTCTTTATTGCTTCCTCTTTCTATCAGTACTTTTCCATCCTTTACAGTTTTGAAAGTTCTTATTCCTGTGTTTATTGGGGTAGGATTTATTTTATATTTCAGGATCATTTTTACCACTTCCACAAATTCGTTCAAATTTGGCCTCACCACTAGTAGTGCTTTTCTACCTATTGACCAGCTGAGCTGACGACGTCGGAATACAGTTTCCGCATTGAATTGGTAGATGGAGCGGAAGCTTATGTAACCCCCCCCCCCATCAAGTGCTTTTCAGGGAGCGTGCAGATGGCGCCACATATTCTCAAGTCCGTAAGTCTTTTTTTACTTCACCTTCTTTAACTTTTATATTCAAAGACTTGTGTGCTTCATTATGTTAAGAACGTTAGTTATTAGCTGTGTAAAAGCAGTTCTAAGATTACTCATAGATTTACGCATTACGTCCTTAAAGTCTTTACGGAGATTACCGCTCTTTCCTGTCACGCTTATTAAACCCTCGAGAGCACTCTCCACTCCGTCTTTATCATCCGCCATCTTGGTTGTCTATGTGCGTCTGTGTGTATGACTGCATACGTAAGTGTGCGCGTGTGTCTATATGTGTGTGCGTCTGTGTGTGTGTGTGTGTGTGTTTGTTTGTGTGTGCGCGCGCATGCTGAAAAGCTTATTTTTTTATCGATGATTATAACCTATATTACAATTTCATTGTGGCGTAAGTCGCATTTAAGGTGTAATATCTCGTAGTATTTGCCATCGCCTTGGAGGTTAACCAGACTATATGATTCAATGAGAATGTTTATTGTATCTATGGTAGCTCAGCGACAGTTGGGTAAGGAAAGCCGAAGATTCGTGGTTCGAGTTCCCGCCGCGCGCCAAATTACAAAACCTCGTCACCACAAATAACTTGTTTTTATCTAGACGTCGCTACCTTAGTTACAACACTCGTAAAAATAAAGCAACAAAGTGGAATTCCAACAGCCATAAATGTAACTGATATCAGAACACTTCCGCTGCGGTTTCCGTTGCCATTTCCAAGTGATGAGATAAATATTATTACCGCTTTCTGAACCCCAGGTAATGACTTCATCAACCAGACTGAAAAGGATTTGGGACTCGGCATTAGGAAAGTTGCCAACTTGTTCTCTCTCTCTCTCTCTCTCTCTCTCTCTCTCTCTCTCTCTCTCTCTCTCTCTCTCTCTCTAGCACAATCGGAATTCCATTTGCAGGTTTTTGTATACAATTTCAGTTGAATACAAAATTAATTCTCTGTTAAAGTACGAGTGCGTGAAACGCATTTTAAGGGAGCGTCTAATTTAATTTTGTGAATACCGTTTTGGCTATTACACTAATGTACGTAGTGGGAGTGCAGAGCATGTCCAGGGTTCGATTCACAAACAATTCCTTTTCTAAGTTATGCGACGTCGATACTTTCGATAATAAGTTGTGTGGAAGTATTTTGTATACTTAGAAATAAATCTTCGATAGTTTCTTAATATTTCCAACTTTATGATTTTCGCATTTCTGATCCAGATACAATTACTGGCACTTGCTGCGTTTTCATTTTGTGGTAGACAAGAACGAAAGCAGTAGATCGCGGATGAGGCTACACATTGTTGCCTAGTGTGTGTCACCAAAGTACCTATTGCTGAATTCATCTTTCTTGGCCCATGACTACGTGAATCTATGCAACATTGCATCGATGGGCTCTTGTCTAAGTGAAAACATGCAAAACAATGGGGGTGTTGAAGGTGAGAAAGTTAGTCTTTTAACCGGTAGCATCAACTGGGTTGTGAATGAAGCTGATATAGCTTACGCATTATCTCTGCAGTCGCCTGGCTTCCTTTACATTTATTTACTCCGGTGTCGAAAATGTTGAACCCAGCAGAAATTAATCGGAGCTTCAGACATGAATTAATTCTGCACATAAAAATATTTGTTTTTCCTTCAGACAGTTGGTTTGTGCTACACAATCACACTTAGGTCATACTTTACGCGTAACACACATAGTGAATCATACGACAGTTTCATTTAACAGTTTATTTCATTTAATGGGCTAGATTATCAACAACAGTTATATTCAATAGAATATGCGTGAAGTGTAAAACTATTTCAACTGGGCTCAGAGCGATGTGTAAAATATACAGAACAACATTTTCGCGCGCTGGTAAATCATAGAATACATCAAATTTAAAGAAGCATATCATATCTATATACTGAGTAAGTTTACGGAACCGTCATTAGGAAAGCAATTTACGAGTTTCCCGCCGCTGTCAGAACATGATGTGACATATGAAAATGAGCAATGGCACAGTCTGTCTATATACACTCCTGTAGCTTTGCCATTCGCTTGAGGTAAAATAGTGAAAAGTACTCACGTTCAGCACAGAATATAATTTAATAAGCAGTTAAAATTTATTATTTTTAATATTATTATTATTATTACTATTATTATTATCATCATCATTAATTTGTCAACTTTGGCAGTAAGGGATATAGAATGAGTAGTTTTATTAAAAGTTAAAAACATACGGCTACCAATTGGTGCGTATAAAACATTAACAATCACAAAAGTGACTATAAATATTGATACAATGGAAACTACAAAAAATCCCATAATGATTCAGTGAACAAGCTCTTGCCTTTATTGAATCATTCCAACCCTGGTTTGTTTCTTTCTTCTTATTTTGTTTATTTGTGTTTTCGCTATTTGATCCACATACACATTGGATGATCATCGAATATACCAGCCCAAACGTTGAAACCCCATCGGATTTGTAAAGCCGCCTCTCGCATCCAATGTGGGTTTACTGTGCTCCAGTAATGTATGTTGTGGCGACTTACATAGCCTTTGTTGTGGAACAAAGCACGGTTTGTGCTAAATCTAGACGTATAATAAGATTGTAATAGACATTCCCTTGGACATTTTTAATTTTAAACGAATAACTAATACTAATGTACATAATTAATTACCCTGAAGGCAAAATGCATTTAGGTATTTTTGTTTGTATGTGTGGATATTAACTTTTCACACAAGAATGGCCACACCGATGTAGTGAAACTTCGTATATAACTACAGAGTTGCACCATATGAAGGAGCATTTGCAAAAATATGAAATAATGCTATTTTTATTCTTAAAATCTACAGTAGATGTTTACCATTATTTTGAAAACAAAGGCAACCTTTTACAATATACGGTAATACAGTACCAAATGAAATAGAATAACATATAACGTACCACCATCAATAAACCCTCACTGAGAGAATAAATAAATCATTGATTACTTTGACTGGATTTAACATTATAGTAGTTACAATCTACAAACAGCTTTTGCAATATATTACGACGACTGCCTCTACGGTAAAGCGGTTAGCGTGCTGGCTTGTAAATCTAGAGTGTTGGGTTCCATTCCAACCCCAACTGAAGAGAACGTTTATTTAAATAGGATTATTCTCTAGCCTCCTCCAGAGTATGAATGAGTGTGAATATTTGGACGATTTAAAGTTTGAAAACCCAACACTTAAAAGAATGCTGCCGAGCAATTGTCTTTGAGGAGTTCAAAGCCACCGATACGACCTTTTATGTTAAAGGACGTTTATAACTGGCAAATAAAGATAATTCTGATAAAAAAAAGCTTGCATTCTCTGTCAGCTAACGTTGATTCGTATGATAGGATACAGATTTGTATGGTAATAATTGCTAGAATTGTTATGCCCTTATTAACTCTATAGATGGTAGAGACCGGTGGATTCTTTTCCAGCAGTAACTTAAATTTTCCACAAATGTCCCTGGAAGTTAAGCCAGCTCCTCCCTCAGACCGGAATGCCGTATGTAGTTTTCCTGGAAAACCGTCTGGATACAATATTCGATTGATTGCTATAAATAAAGTATTAACTGAGAAAGAACCAATCGTACAAAACAAAAGTATAAAATCTATTTGTTAAATATTAAAAAATATTAACAAACAATTTCATAAAATAAGAAAATCATACCAAAATATTATGAGATATGCACGTTTTAACTCTCAAAATGAATATAAATCACAAACATTCTTGTTCCCAAAGTAGTAGTAGCCCCCCCCACTTACAAAATAAGCTACATGTTGTCTTAATAACTTTCCCCAAAAGGAAGGACGTGGTTCTTGTGTGACACAAAATAAAACAATCGAAATATCCTCCTTAGTATTCAGTTTTTCTGAAACATTTTATACAATAAGTGTTTAATAATAATAACTTTGATAAGTTTTGCTACTTACAAAATTTTTATAGAATGAATATTTAAGCAGTTAGTTTCGTTCGTGCACGTAAAATGGTTACCACAAAACAACAGCATATGTCCGATTGCAGTACTAACGTAATGATTTCCTGAATAAGTACAAGTTTGTGTAATGTTTATTTACACATCATAAAAGGTACTTTTATTACCATTCTTCAAAACATAAGGTGACATGTTGGTTGCACAGAGAGAAGAGATAGGGCGTGAAAGCGATGGAGTGGCAAGAGAGGGAAAAAGCAAAGAAATAGGGAGTTGTAGAGAGGGGAAATGTGAAACAGTGGTAAACAGAAGGGAAAATGGGGTTAGAGGAGGACAGGGAAATGAGAGAGTGACAATGAGAAAGTGAAACAGAAGATAAAATAACGCGATCTGAGCTGCGGATGCTACTGGTAAAATTATACAGAGTGCGAAACACAGATCCTAAATATAATTGCATCGGAATAATTGATTAAGAAGCCATATACAAAAGCCATTCTGTTAAGTTTTGGTTCTTTATTTGTTTGTTTATAACACAAGTATGAATGTGTCATTCTGTGAGCTGTAATATGACCATTTGAGATTTGCAGATCATGTACAAGAGTACAGGAAGTTCTTTTTTTTCATTTCTAAAGGTCCCCATTAACTGCTATGGTCATATCGGGGCTCTGACTGAAACATTTGAATTGTGTTTTATCTCTCTGAAATTTTAGGTTAACCTACTCTACGTTTTCGTTGTTTTAACTTATTTTCACACGCACATTCACACTTCCAGACTCCATGGAAAGAAGAGCATAATGCTAATAAAAGAAAAATTCCTACCCAGCCGGCCGGGGACCGAACCCGAGACCTCCGGGTGAGAAGTCAGCCACTCGGCCATGGAGGCAGTCGGAGATTCTTATTCTAGCATGTTCTCAATGGTATAAATCGTCTACCAGCGATACCTAGTCCGCCTAATTTCCCTGAAAGTGTAGACCGTGTAGGAGAAAACCGGGAGTTTCTTACTGTAGGAGGCCCCGCGTAACCGCATTCGCAGGAGCGTGACTTCGGCATTCTGTGGAGCAAAGGATGGCGGCTTTGAATCTCGTCATGGGCAGGAATATTTGTGTCCGTGAGTTCCCATACTGGGTATTAGGGAAAGCGCAAAAGACTTCAAATAGTCGAGGTGCGAGGGTCTCCGAATACTCCGATGTCTCTCAATCTACACTACACTATACTTCACTCCTTGTTGTAGCATGCTCTCAATGGCATAACCCGTCTATTAGCGCTACCTGACCGGTTAATTTCTGCGAAAGTGCAGGTCGTGTACGAGGGGATTTGGAGTTTCTTATTGCAGTATGCTCTCAATGGCATAACCCGTCTATTAGCGTTACCTGACCGGTTAATTTCTGCGAAAGTGCAGGTCGTGTACGAGGGGATTTGGAGTTTCTTATAGTAGTGTGCTCTCAATGGCATAACCCGTCTATTAGCGTTACCTGACCGGCTAATTTCTGTGAAAGTGCAGGCCGTGTACGAGGGGATTTGGAGTTTCTTATTGCAGTATGCTCTCAATGGCATAACCCGTCTATTAGCGCAACCTGACCGGCTAATTTCTGTGACAGTGCAGGCCATGTACGAGGGGATTTGGAGTTTCTTATAGTAGTATGCTCTCAATGGAATAAACCGTCTACTAGGGCTACCCGACCGGTTAATTTCTGCGAAAGTGCAGGCCATGTACGAGGGGATTTGGAGTTTCTTATAGTAGTATGCTCTCAATGGCATAAACCGTCTACTAGGGCTACCCGACCGGGTAATTTCTATGAAATTGCTGACCGTGTACGCCGGAATAGTCAGTTTCCTATTGTAGCGTACTCTCAAAGGCATAGCACGTACATTAGCGCTATCTGCCCCGGCTAATTTCCTTGAAAGAGCAGGCCGTGTACGAGGGAATAGGCAGCTTCTTATTGTAGCATGCTCTCAATGGCATAGCCCGTCTATTAGCGCTACCTGCCCGGCTAATTTCTATGAAATTGCAGGTCGTGTACGAGTTAAGAGGGAGTTTCTTATTGTAGCATGTTCTCAATAGCATAACCCGTGTACTAGCGCTACCTGACCGGCTAATTTCTGTGAAAGTGCAGGCCGTGTACGAGGGAATTTGGAGTTTCTTATTGCAGTATGCTCTCAATGGCATAGCCCGTCTACTAGCGCTACCTTCCCCGAATATTTTCCCCTAAATTGCAGGTCGTGTACGAGGGAATAAGGAGTTTCTTACTGTAGTATGTTCTTGATGGCATAATCCGTCTACTAGCGCTACCTGCCCTGGCTATTTTCCCTGAAAATGTAGGCCGTGCTCAGGGAATAGGGAGTTGCTTATTGTAGGATATTCTCAACGGCAAAACCCGTCTACTAGCGCTAGCTGGTCTGGCTCATTTCCTTGAAAGTGCAGGCCGTGTACGAGTGAACAGAGTTTGTTATTGTAGCATGTTCTCAATGACATAACCCAAGGGTGGCGAAAACGACTTCCTTCCGCTAGTCACCAAATATGCAACACGCACTGCGTCACTCAGCAGCATGTGGAAATCAAACGCACGGTTGCAGAGAGGGAACGTGCGCCTGCGAGTCAAAATGCCTCGCGAGTCACGTTTTCGCCACCTCTGGGCCATAACCCGTCTACTCTAACTCGGCTAATTTCCTTGAAACTGCAGGCCGTGTAAGAGAGTCTTAATGCAGTGGGCCATTTGGTGAATATACGGAGTCTTCAGATTTATTTGGCCGTTGCCGCCAGTCGGTTGTCTGCGCATAACGTCAGTACTTTGAAGCGAGTCTATCACCAGTGCCTCACTCCCTATATAGAAGGACCATAGCAGTTAAAGAGCGTCCATAAATAAGAACTCAGTTTTTCACCAGTGCCTCTAGCAGAGGACTAACGAAAATGATTGGAAGGGGTGGATATCTACAATTTAGAGGTCTCCTTAGTAAAATGGGACTTGTATATACCTTTTCAGTATTTACTTTTGGAAGTTCTTTCGCTTGCGTCTCGTAAATTCGCAATCTTTGCATGTATGCCGATAGGCAACTCAAATAATTGGACGGCTTCTGTAGCGTAGTGTGTCTCGGCTTTAATGGCACAACTAACCTTTTAATAAAAACAACTGAAGTACCTTTATAAATATTATAAAATATGTTTCGATATTTTAAAATATTTTTCTCCGTCTTTAATAAAAAATCTGTTTTTTTTTTGTCTCGGAAGTTGAACTTCTGGACAAGAATGAGAAAATCATTCACACGGCGGCCAATATCTAACGACAGACTCCTCGTATCCTTCCAATTCAGAAAAAAAATCAATCATGCGCATTCTATGATCGGTTATTTCCATCGTGTGCAAAGGACGCACAAAATGTCCTAGTGAAAAACAGTTCTGGACCACCGCAGTATATCAACCTATTCTTGAAGTCGGAAACGCATGCAGTCCGAGCTTAAATTCCGCACCTCCCCTTTGAGACAAGGGGCTCGCAAAGTTAATGACGCCATTCATTTAAACCGACTGGCAGTAAAGGCCGAACAAATCAGAAGAACCGTTGTTATAAGGATAGTGTGCCCAGCAGGTGCTTTATTCCGATTGGCTTTGCTAAACTCCGCCATATTCATGTCAGGTATTCAATCATTTGAGTTATACATGCACTGCGTAAGGCAAGAATTTTGTTTATTCGTTTTATTGGCTTTGAAGACGAGGCATTCTAAAGCAAGTTTGCATACTAACATTTGCTTTCTATTTTATACAAATATAGCCTCAAGAGAAGAATGTCAGCAATATCGTAAAAATCAACTGTGGTAGTTGTGCCCTTTCATATTAGCATCTTATTCTGTAGGAAAAACTTTCGTCGCTTGCAGTACCAGTAACGCAGCAGCGGTAATACCTATCTACTGCCTGCCTGCCTGCTTATGCTGACCGTCTAGGTAACACTTCGCACTGTTCTGATATTCACTGAAATATTCTAAAAGAGTTCAGGACAATCGTATGCATGTGAAACCGAAGATTTCCAACAACATTCTATTTTAACGTTCTGAAGAGTCCAAAACAGGGCGGAAAGAAGGATAGCAAAATGTCTCGTGACTTGTGCATTGAATGTCATGGATCTTTGGGAATGGATATCATTAAGCCTGCCGGTTACAAATCCTCCTAACATTTCAATATGCTGCTTAATACTTTTGGCAATTAGACCACTCACAGATCTATTTAACGACTGTAAGTATGTCTTTCCAATGAATAATCCTCCATCCACCGTGCTGATCTATATATTCCGATAAAGTATATTTTGTAACACTACAGGTTGTGCCTCCTTAACATTTGCGTTTATCCCCTCCCTCCCCCCCCCCAAAAAAATGCCAGCCGTGGTACTTGGAATAACTATAAATTTGCGTTATACCAAGTCCAGTACTTCGTGTGGTATAGTGCCTTACTGTGTTTAAATTTTTCTGAAGTGAAGTAGGACTTAGAAAAATGATGCTGGCATTATTGCTTGATGCTCTGATTTCATTACGTTCAGGTTGTGTATGTAAGCTTCACCTTAATGATGTTAGCATTACTGCTTGATGCCCTTATGTCATTAGTTTGAGTTATGTAGACCGGGTTCTTCAAAATGATGTTTGCATTATTCCTTGATGCCCTGATTGTAATGCGTTCTAATTGTTTAGACAGAATTCACCAAAATGATCTTGATATTATTGCTTCGTATCCTATTTACGTTACGTTCGAGTTGTGTAAACAGGACTGAATAAAATGATGTTGACATTATAGCTTGATGCCCTGATAACATTACGTTCGATTTGTGCAATTTGCACCAAAACAATGGAGTATTTTCACTGATGCTATTGTAAACGCTTATAAACGGGCATTATTCTGAGAAGGAGCTCACGATTATGAATCTCATGTAATATAACTTTCAACTATCGAGTCACAACATAATTATGCTGCACTTCACACAGTTTTAAGCATTTTGAAGATATTCGAGTATAGAACCTTTCACTGGAGATAAACGATTATACTAGAAACATTTCGTTATTTCACAGTGATACTAAAAGAGATTAGCAAAACGGAATGTTAAATGTTTAGGCAGCGTAATAGTCGGCTGTTTTCATGGTGCAAAACTTCAATGTGCAGCTAACTAATGCCATGTGCTGAGGGAGAAGAGTGTTCCTCAGGTGCAGAGGGGAAAAGAAGCCCGAATCAATGCAACAATCCAAGGACACTTACTGGCGGATCAGCTTCTAATACTACTGTCCAACCTGAATAAATGTGATTCTATGTAATGTGACACTGAAAGGCAGACCAAAATATTATCGCTAAAGAGTGTTCAAAATGGTGTCTACTTTCACCGGTTTAAAATTGGAACCTTATTATATTTACATTGTTTATGAGCAATGGATTCAGTACCAGAATATATACTTAAGTCCATTTACTGGTACACTCGGAAGAGTAACTGCTATAATGCAAATGGATACACTTCCAACACTTGTACTCTATTATGGTTATAAAGAATAAATGGGAAAGGGGTGTAGTTATTCTATTTTTCTAGTAGGTGTTGGACAATGCCGGGTCGGGGGATGTTTCAGAGGCTGGAAAAACTGTATTAGTCTTCATATTTCAATTACCGCAATTACATTTTTTCCTTGGGTAAGCTAGAATGTAGCGCTATCTGATGCAATATTATAGCATATATACTTACTTTATATGAATAAAATATATAGCAAAATGTGCTGTTATTTAGCACGCCTAGGCTATACACTTCCGAGTCTCTTCATATTCTCATTTTCCTTACACGTGGACTACTAAAAGGGGTGTATATAATATAACCAAAATATTAACTGCATGCATTTTGACTTCTTTTTTATAAGATTCCAAATTTGTGAAAATAAATAACGTTTAAATAATTTAACCATGAAATATACTGCCTCACGTTAAAATCAATAGAATAAATCCAAAACAACTGTACCTAACTTATTATTATTTTGCATACCATTTAGTTATCCATAACCGAACATGGCACGACTTCACCAGCAGTTGTTAACCCTGGATTAGTATTGACTGTGATATCTGGGTCTCAAGCCTTACCTGTAACATAAAACAGGTAAGTTAGCTATGTCAACAAAGTGTTACTGTTGATATTCGGTGGCTATAAACTATATTGAAACAGACACCAATTAGTAATATACTCAACTAATGATACATTATCTTAAAATCCAAAGTCAGCTAGATTAAGAACAACTCAGAGCAATAAGGATTTCCCTCCATAGGAATTAAAAGCTGCTCCCATCAGAATTAACCAGACCTAAATTCCTCATTTAAACTTCCCAGAAAAGGAGGCATAAGATACTTAGCACGTGTCACTTGAGAAAGGCAGAACTCCTGTTAGGAGACACCACATACCTACTGTAATGTATACCCCGTCTCACTACGTGTACTTGCGATAGTGTCAAGCTCAAACTAAATACTAGAGAAGGATTGAGTCCGTAACTCCTACGAGACATCACATCCCTGCTGTAGTGACACCCTGTCTCACTACGTGTGCTTGTGGTAGTGTCTAGCACGAAATAAATGCCAGAGAAGGATTGAGTACGTAACTCCTACGAGACCTCACAACCCTGCTGTAGTGTACACCCTGTCTCGCTACGTGTACTTGTGGTAGTGTCTAGCTCAAACTAAATGCTAGAGAAGGATTGAGTCCGTAACTCCTACGAGACATCACATCCCTGCTGTAGTGTACACCCTGTCTCGCTACGTGTACTTGCGGTAGTGTCTAGCTCAAACTAAATGCTAGAGAAGGATTGAGTCCGTAACTCCTACGAGACATCACATCCCTGCTGTAGTGTACATCCTGTCTCGCTACGTGTACTTGTGGTAACGTCTAGCTCAAACTAAATGCCAGAGAAGGATTGAGTACGTAACTCCTACGAGACCTCACATCCCTGCTGTAGTGTACACCCTGTCTCGCTACGTGTACTTGTGGTAGTGTCTAGCTCAAACTAAATGCTAGAGAAGGATTGAGTCCGTAACTCCTACGAGACATCACATCCCTGCTGTAGTGTACACCCTGTCTCGCTACGTGTACTTGCGGTAGTGTCTAGCTCAAACTAAATGCTAGAGAAGGATTGAGTCCGTAACTCCTAAGAGACATCATATCCCTGCTGTAGTGTACATCCTGTCTCGCTACGTGTACTTGCGGTAGTGTCTAGCTCAAACTAAATGCTAGAGAAAGGTCGAGTCCCTGACTCCTACGAAACATCACATCCCTGCTGTAGAGTACACCCTGTCTCGCTACGTGTATTTGCGGTAGTGTCTAGCTCAAACTAAATGCTAGAGAAGGATTGAGTCCGTAACTCCTAAGAGACATCATATTCATGCTGTAGTGTACATCCTGTCTCGCTACGTGTACTTGTGGTAGTGTCTAGCTCGAAATAAATGCGAGAAGGATTGAGTACGTAACTCCTACGAGACCTCACATCCCTGCTGTAGTGTACACCCTGTCTCGCTACATGTACTTGTGGTAGTGTCTAGCTCAAACTAAATGCTAGAGAAGGATTGAGTCCGTAACTCCTACGATACATCACATCCCTGCTGTAGTGTACACCCTGTTCGCTAGGTGTACTTGCGGTAGTGTCTAGCTCAAACTACATGCTAGAGAAGGATTGAGTCCGTAACTCCTACGAGACATCATATTCCTGCTGTAGTGTACATCCTGTCTCGCTACGTGTACTTGCGGTAGTGTCTAGCTCAAACTAAATGCTAGAGAAAGGTCGAGTCCCTGACTTCTACGAGACATCACACCCCTGCTGTAGTGTACACCCTGTCCGCTACGTGTACTTGCGGTAGTGTCTAGCTCAAACTAAATGCTAGAGAAGGATTGAGTCCGTAACTCCTACGAGACATCATATTCCTGCTGTAGTGTACATCCTGTCTCGCTATGTGTACTTGTGGTAGTGTCTAGCTCAAACTAAATGCTAGATAAAGGTCGACTGCCTAACTCCTACGAGACATCACATCCCTACTGTAGTGTACACGCTGTCTCGCCACGTGTACTTGTGGTAGCGTCTAGCTCAAACTAAATGCTAGAGAAAGGTCAAGTCCCTAGCTCCTACGAGACATCACATCTCTACTGTAGTGTACACCCTGTATCGCTACGTGTACTTACAGTAGTGTCTAGCTCAATCTAAATGCTAGAGAAAGGTCGAGTGCCTAACTCCTACGAGACATCATATCCCTGCTGTAGTGTACACCCTGTCTCGCTACGTGTACTTGTGGTAACGTCCAGATCAAACTAAATGCTAGTGAAAGATCGAGTCCTTAACTCCTACGAGATATCATATCCCTGCTGTAGTGTACATCCTGTCTCGCTACGTGTACTTGTAGTAACGTCTAGCTCAAACTAAATGCTAGAGAAAGATCGAGTCCTTAACTCGTACGAGATATCATATCCCTGCTGTAGTGTACACCCTGTATCGCTATGTGTACTTGTGGTAACGTCTAGCTCAAACTAAATGCTAGTGAAAGATCCAGTCCTTAACTCCTACGAGATATCATATCCCTGCTGTAGTGTACACCCTGTCTCGCTACGTGTACTTGTGGTAACGTCTAGATCAAACTAAATGGTAGTGAAAGATCGAGTCCTTAACTCCTACGAGATATCATATCCCTGCTGTAGTGTACATCCTGTCTCGCTACGTGTACTTGTAACGTCTAGCTCAAACTAAATGCTAGAGAAAGATCGAGTCCTTAACTCGTACGAGATATCATATCCCTGCTGTAGTGTACACCCTGTATCGCTATGTGTACTTGTGGTAACGTCTAGCTCAAACTAAATGCTAGTGAAAGATCCAGTCCTTAACTCCTACGAGATATCATATCCCTACTGTACTCTATACCCTGTCTCGCTACGTGTACTTGTGGTAACGTCTAGCTCAAACTAAATGCTAGTGAAAGATCCAGTCCTTAACTCCTACGAGATATCATATCCCTACTGTACTCTATACCCTGTCTCGCTACGTGTACTTGTGGTAATGTATAACTCAAGCGAAGTGCTAAAGAAAGCTCGAGTCCATTAACTTCTACGAGACATCACAAACCTACTGTAGGTACTGTATACCCCTTCTCGCAACGTGTTCTTATGGTACTGTCTAGCTCAAGCTAAGTGCTAGACAAAGCTACGAGACATCACATCCCTGCTGTACTGTATACCCCGTCTCGTTACCTATACTCGTGGTAGTGTTGGAGAAAGATCGTGCCCCTAATTGCTAGGAGACATCAAATTCCTACTGTACTGTGTACCCCATTTCACTATGTGTACTTGTGGTAGCGCCATACACTTTTTAGGATTAGGGTTCAACGCCGTAGGGGTCTGCCGCGCTTCAAACTTTGAAAAGTGACGCCTGCTTGACGTACGCAATATAAACTCACACGGTGACATTACCTCCGAGTTCGAAACATATACATATTCTAATATCACTTTGAACCGTGACACTACTCAGAGAATGGTATAGCACTAACCTACTGGGGGGGGGGGTTATATTCACCGATATCTAATAGTGGTTGTTTTAAAAGAAACCCGCATTATTTAAAAAAAATCGCTTAAATTTCATTCTATGTGTAAACTTGGTTATACATTGTAATTAAAAGCATACGTTTGGTATAGCTAACTGCAGTTTGAAGTAATATAAGCAGGTAGATGTATTAGATAAATCTTGTTTTGTTGTTCATACACCTGGCCCAAATTATATTTCACCTAATTGTTTAAATTTTCTACCCTTTTATTTTATTAATGCAATCACATTAATTTTACAATGAAAAACATTATACAAGCGAATAAAGTCGTCTGAAAGTAAGATATTTTAAGGCCATAAGAAAGCAATACGTTGTATTCGTGTGGCTTGAAGCTAGCGTGCAAGGACACTAGTGTCATGTTACTTAGGTTTTTGTCTGATCCAGAGCAGGGCAGCTTTATGTGCAAAAATATCACATCATACAACAATCAGGCAGTGGTGTATGTAGAAAAATCACTAATCGTGCGTTGGTATTTAGATACTGCTTCTCTGAGTTAAACTTGCCCTAATTTCTGCATTTATAAGAGAAGAAAAACTTGATTCACTATGGTGTCTTCATGGCTATTTACAATATAGGTAACCGTAACCAATGGATGCTTCCGATTCGTATACAACTTAAAATTAGTTAAAAACTACTAAATTATAGTATTTTAGTGGAATGAAATGATTATGTAAGAACTAATAATTATGTAATGCGTTTTTTTAGATAAACCATATCGTTCGCATAGAATAATTCTGTTATAATGGACAGTAAACCAGAATACGTTATCAGAAAAAAATCTAAAAAATTTCGATTGTTAAAGGTTATTAACGCCCTGTTTGTAACACAAAACTTGACATTGGGGTACTGCTTCTTAAAGGTACAGATATTTGATTAATAATCTTGGCAATAACCGAAAAAAAAAACAACGAACGAACGAACGTAGTTCCGCGCATCTAACTTGTGTTCATAGTCCAGCCTCAGCAGGTCCAGCCTCAGCAGGCTAATAGTAGCAGTAAATCGACAGCAGTCATGTTTTCATTAAGTTGGATTTGTACTAGCTGATAAATATAACGGCTTCATTGAAAAAAACTGTGTTTAAGGAAGCGGCTAAAACTTTCCTGAATCACTGTATTGCTATGTAAACTTTTATAATCAAAGAAACAATTTGATCTGCAAGTATCCTGAACAGATGTCGCAGACAGCAGAATAATCAACTCAGGTCGTCATTTAGCAAATTGCTCCTGCAGCTAGTACTAGTAGACGACTGCGCACCTAAGATAAATTGCAAATTCTTGTGTGAAACAAAGTGACTCGCTTCTTGAATTTCCAAATACTAGTCCAGCATTTAATGAAATCTTCATTTTCCTTTTAGTGGCTGCGCAGCTGCTGAAGTAAAATGTAAATGGGAATCGCTGAGAAAATGCTAATCCATTGAATTATGTCTAAATACGATATTTTATACGCATAAGTTCATGTAACCTTAAAAATTCTCCAAATAAAATATTATAACGAGTAACATCATTAATAAGAACACAATTGTTATTAGGTTGTTACCAAGCGTTTGTCTGCATTAACTATAGTCTCCCTAAGTATATCTCTGCTGCTTAATGCTGATTGTAACTTTCAAAATAAACACTGAATGCGCGCGCGCGCGAGCAACCACACACACACACACACACACACACACACACACACACACACACAGAGAGAGTTATTTCCCACAGTTACTTTCCGTGATGGTAGTGGCCATGATGGTGGTAGTACCTGAGGTGGGCAGTAAGGGTGCTGGAAACAACGGTGATGGTTTTGGTGGTGTTGGTGATGGTAATAATGGTTATGGAAGTAGTGATATCAGTGACGGTAATGGTGATGGAGGTGGGGATGGTGGAGTTGTGATGGTGCATGAAGAGAAAATGGTGGTATTAGCGATTGTGATGGAGATGGGGTTGATGGTGTTGGTAGTGGTTATGATGGTTGTGGTGATTGTGGTAATGATGTTAGTGGAGCGGCGATGGCGTTGGTAGTGGCAATGACAGTGGTGGACGTGGTGATGTAGTGGTGATAAGTGATATTGATGGCGGTATTGGTCCTAGTTGTGGAGTTACTAATAGTGGTGCTGCTAGTGATGGTGGTTGTGGTGGTGTAGTAATTATGGTAGTAGGGTAACGTTGGTGTTGGTAATGGAAATGCTGGTGGCGTTAGTGTTTGTGGAAGTATTGACGGTTGTGGAGATGTTAGCGCTGATAATCGTGGTATTGGTGGTGATGGTGGTGACAGAGATGATGGTGATAATAGTGGTGGTGGTGTTTGTGTTGGAGATGGAGTTGGTAAAGATAGGAGTAGTTATTGTGGAAATCACAGTGGTGTTGGTGGCAGAGATGGCGGCAGCGGCGGTGGTAGTGGTGGTGATTAAGGTGTTAGTGGTGATGACGACAGCGACGACGGTGATAGTGGTTATGGTGGTAGTGATGATGCTTGTGGCGTGACAACGTGACGGTTGTAATGGTTATAGAGGTAATGGTGATGGAGTCGTTGGCGATGAAGCTGCAGTTGACGGTGATGGTGGCAGAGATGATGATGGTAATACTGTCCATGGTGAATATGAAGGTAGCGGTGGTAATTGATGTGGTAATGAAAGTGGTGCTGGCGTTAGTATTTGTTGGAGTATTGACGGTGGTGGAGAAGATGGAGCTGGTAATAGTGGTATTGGTCATGGTGTTGACAGAGGTGATGGTGGTGGTGGTAGTGGTAGGGTAGTGCTGGTGATAGTGTGGTGGTGGTAATGGTAATGATGGCGGTGAGGTGGCAGCGTGACGGTCGTAATGGTTATAGGAGTAGTGGTAATGGCGTCGTTGATGATGAAGCTGCTGTTGGTGGTGCTGGTGGTAGAGATGATGGTGATGGTAATACTTTTCATGGGGAATATGAAGGTAGCGGTGGTAATTCATGTGGTAATGAAAATGGTGCTGGCGTTAGTGTTTGTACGGCGGTGGAGAAATGGAGCTGGTAATAGTGGTATTGGCCATGGTGTTGACAGGGGTGATGGTAATAATACTATTGGTGGTAGTGGTGGTGCTGGTGGTAGTGTGGTGGTGGTAATGATGATGGCGGAGAGCTGGCGGCATGACGGTCGTAATGGTTATAGGAGTAGTGGTAATGGCGTCGTTGATGATGAAGCTGCTGCTGGCGGTGATGGTGGTAGAGATGATGGTGATGGTAATACTTCTCATGGGGAATATGAAGGTAGCGGTAGTAATTGATGTGGTAATGGAAATGGTGCTGGCGTTAGTGTTTGTTGGAGTATTGACGGTGGTGGAGAAATGGAGCTGGTAATAGTGGTATTGGTCATGGTGTTGACAGAGGTGATGGTGATAATAGTATTGGTGGTGGTAGTGGTGCTGGTGGTAGTGTGGTGGTGGTGGTAATGATGATGGCGGAGAGGTGGCAGCGTGACGGTCGTAATGGTTATAAGGGTAGAGGGTAATAGCGTCGTTGATGATGAAGCTGCTGTTGGCGGTGATGTAAGTCGAAGTGGTCGTGATGATGGTGATACTATTCATGGTGAACGTGAAGGTGGCCGTGATAGTTAATATGGTGGTGATAATGGTGGTGGTGGCAGTGATGTGGTGTAGTGATAGGGTGGACGTGGCGTTGTTGTAGTTATGGTAGTAGTAGTAGTAGTAGTAGTAGTAGTAGTAGTAGTAGGAGGAGGAGGAGTAGTAGGAGGAGGAGTAGTAGTAGTAGTAGTAGTAGTAGTAGTAGTAGTAGTAGTAGTAGTAGTAGTAGTAGTAGCAGTAATGGTGGTGCTGACGGTGGTGGTAGTGGCGATGGTGATGGCAACGGTGTTGGGGGTAAATCTGGTGTTAGTGATATTTGTGGCGATATTGTAGCATTATAGGTATACTACTGAACCAAATTTCTGTCATTTCAATATAATTTATATCTTAAAATAGTAATTTAAGAAATTACAAAGTTGTTAAATTCCATTTTACCTTTGTTATTACTCACATTTTACTTATTTACTTATTCATTGCTTTGGATTACTCATAAATGCTCCCATTCTTTATATGCACACGTAAGTGATGTAATATAAAGTATTTCCGACATGCCAGGTGAAATAGTCGAGCAAATAAATTAACATAGTTTATCTGTAACTGCCAAACCATCTGTTGGTGTATTTTGGAGTGAGTAGTTAAGAATATAATTGTGCCGTGCTGTAGCCGTGATGGGAGCCACTGTTTTTGGGAAGATTCCATCCCACCCGGCGCCTATTGGTTTAGAGATGACTGACCTTTGAAGAATGCCGGTCGCTTGGTTACCTTGGATTCGAACCACCGCAGGGAATGGTGGTGGATGCTACCAGCGGAACGCAGCGCCATATGTTTGGGGTACATCTTTTCTCGTACATTAGACAGCAAATTAACCGCTCCTGTTGATTAATGTTCATGGGAAATGTGCTGAAATTTGTATTTATAAAATGCTTCGATTTTGAACGTATATACAAATAATCGCGTTAGTGCCTAAAATATTATTTTTCAACTCCTAATTAAGGAATGGTTTTGTCAACATTACAATATGTTGCTCTTTCGGTTGTTTGCTACTTCTAAAACGCTTGTGAATGGACAATATTGAGTTAATAAAAATGTATTAAGTTATATGTAAACATCTTAACATTTTATATACTTGTGTTACAAAAAAAAACACTTCCAAATGATATATTTTCTGTTCCTGGACTTCAAATTCATGAAGGTTGCAGCCAAATGTTTGTTAAAACCAAGTGTAGTTCGCATAAATTAATCTTTTTGCTGCACATTGGTGACTCAGTGGAAATATGTATTGAAACCATTCTGTAGTTTAGTAAAATATGACTCTTTTACGGGCTTGTAGGCCGTGTTCGAAGAATAGAGTTATTAAAAACTTGATTCGTCCTCAACTGTGGAGGACGAAACATCAAGTTTTTCATAACTTTATTGCTCCACCACGGCCTACGAGCCCGGAAAACCTGCCATTTTACTAATAACACCGGCCGTGACAGCCTACGACCATATTCTGTGGATTCTTTGGCTTTTGAAACAAATTCCGGTAAGGAAACGCATTTTGTGCATAAATAAAGACTTACGCCTACAGGATTTGGTGTAAAAATACAAATTTATACAGGAAAACGTACAAGCTAATAATTATTTTGTTCCAAATTAGAAACAAAAAAATGAGAAAAGAATCGCTTGAAGTGTATGACAATTCTGAAATGACTAAGGTTAGCCCTTTTTAATTTTTAATTGTTTATATACATACATATTGGCATATTTTAATAAAATATTATGGGGAAATGCTCTATAAATCCCTTAAAATGCACATTACAGATATTTTGAGGCTGTTGGAGTAGAACAAGCTTAGAAATGGCAATTTTCCTGGAAAATATCAGTTAGTGTCTGTTGGTTATACCTTGTGTAATCAATAGCACGAAATTATTCACAAAGGGTCATTGTTTGAAACGAATTGCCGTTTATCACATGCATATAATGCATCTCAAACTTTCTCAACAGGAGTCCACCCCCTTTGTAACCTCTCTGAGGTTATTCTGGCCATCTACGGTTATTAGAAACATTTGTTCTCATAAAAACTTATATTTCAGAATGATCTGCAATAAATGGTAGGGTTTCAAATTCACAGCATTACAGTAACTAATTTTAATAATAATAAAAAGAACCTACAGAATAATGGCTAAAAAAAAACAGTATGAACTAAACATATAAAAATAATAAAATGTTAATTGCTGCTTCATGCCCAAAGTGTTCGAAGGGAAGTTTAAATGAACACATGACAAAGTTAAATCCTTCCATTCACATTAATGTACCTGAAAAAGTAAAAATATTGGAATTCCAATATGTGGAAATGATTCCTTCCAACCTGAGTAGCCATTTTTTAAATTGTAAGTGAAGTGAAGTGTTACAAGAACGCAAATCAGTAATGGAAATGGTGACATTGTTTATGATCGTTGACTTATATATTCATGTAGTTATCACCTTATCAAAAAGTAATATTTTACGACAAACCAATAGTGAAATGCATTCTTATAAAACAGGAGTAATCTTAATTTCCACACGAATTCTTCAATACTAGGGCAATTAATAAAGCACCGTATGTTATTGTAGGGTATCTGTTCAATAAGTTACCAACAGATGTAGCATGATTTTAAATGTACGCATAGCGTTAAATTTTAGGTAGGTACATTGATTTTGTGGCGGTAGCATTGTTGTAATTTATTAGTGTGGATACTTTTGGAAATAATCCTAAATATCGTAAATTTTGTGAGGCTATGCATTTGGTATTCTAATTTTGTACTGATTTTTAGGAACACAAAGTATGCCAACAAATGCTCTGGAAACCCTTGTATAGAAATTGCATCTGTACTTGCAGATGATCTTTTATACATCCTACGTTTTTAGATGGGTTTCACATAAATTGCCCTTAACTTTGTACGAAATTCAAACACACACTGCATGTTAAAACCGATATAGAATTTCATCTCCGTACGTGAAGTAGTTTGTGAGTTATTTCACGAGCACTTATGGACGGACAGATGAACTTGGCGGCACTACTACGTCCTCTAAAGTAGCGAATGCACCTAAAACCACATAAGGAGCTGTTTTAAGAGAAAATTAAAAGAATATATACTAAACGATGCAGTGCATTCCTTCATAATTTTACGATCAATGGGATTATTAGGTATTTATAACTTAAATTTTGGCGATTTATACATTAAGATTGTCAAAAAACGATATGAAGATTATTGTTTAGTGTATTATTAAATTATATATTTTTTAAATATTTTCCTATTCTATTTTACTTTTTTCTGATCAAGTTGTCTTGTCCTCCTTGGAAAACTCTGACCCTTAGGGGAATGGCCTCCTAATTTAGAAACCGCCTAAGGAATTTTTCATAGACATTTCTTTTATGGTGGTTTTTCCTTGGCGGGAAATATTTCAAACTTAAAATCAAGATAATTATTTTCCATTTGTGCTTTCTGAAGAGTAAGCAACCAGGTGGGATACCAGAAGAATAACAAATGAATGAACATTTTAGCCGGCTTGAAATACCATTTATCACTTTAAATGTAGGTCAAGTACCAGTCAGAAAATGAGTATTAATACTACATTTTAACTATTCTCATTTATAGCGTTGGCTCTGAAACAGACCCTTCCACGACCGATAAGCCATCGATTCACAAATTAATTTTTCTGAGAAACTTTAAAATAATTATTCAGCGATCAATAAACCATAACAGAAATAAATCTGCAGCAATGGTAATATCTGGACCTTGGAAATGTCTCATTTTATCATTGAGGTTATATAAACTGACCGCATGAGTTTAGTCCTCATTAAATACTTTTCCTTTAATTCGTGTCGTGATTCGGAACATTCACGAATTAAGTGACCTGGTAGAACATTCCAAATGAGGGGTTGTGTGGCCTAAATACAAGCTTTGAATAGTTTGTTACATATTTGGTAATACATATAATATATACTTCCGATTTTATGTGAAAGTTCTGAAAGTATAGTTCTCTTTAATTTCAGCGCAATTTCCTTGAACCTTTGAGACACTAAAAACGTTTTTATTCCTCTCTGCAGCTATATAATAAAACCCTAACCGAAATATTTCTGTTAATTTTCGATCATGATAACGGCCACCTAGAAGTAAAAAACCGTATGCTTATGTATTGTGTGTGTGTCTCCCATTTCACGCAGGGATCGTTATGCAATATGTTATATAGCATACCTTACTTCCAATTAGAAAACAGGCTATATGTTATCATAATTAGTTTTTCTCCAGAGCAGGATTCTAATGGAGCGAAAAATAAAGCCCAAATTTCTTCCTAATTCATTCATACATTATCTGTTTACCCTCCTCTTATGTAGGACTTACACCCCCCAGGACTTACAAGCGGGTGCCTGGGGTCAGAGGCCCGTCGAGGAGCAGACACTCATGGATCAGACAGAGCATCCAGGATGGGTGATCAGCCCGATGCCTGGTATGGGATGAAGGAAGTAGATGAAACGAAATGTTGGTGAAATGGATGAAAGGAAAGGTGATGATGGAGCAGTTGGTGGAATGAATGGCGGGGGAAACCGGAGAACCCGGAGAAAACCCGCCCAGACGCCGCTTCGTCCACCACAAATCCCACATGCAGGAACCCGGGCCGCCTAGGTGGGAGGCGAGCAGTCTAACCACTCGGCCACGGCGCCTTCCTAATTCAGTTTTATTTAAATATTAGATAAAACTTATTAACAAAATGTTTCTTAAGTCTTATTATGTACATAATTTCAATGGGATGAATATTTAGGAAGTCATGCCAATTCTTGGTTATATAATTCGAGCACTCCAAACGGTTACAGCCAACAGTACATGCAGTTCCGTTCGCATTGCAAGCATGTGTTTGCATATCTACTGTTAAAGGCTTTACATATGTTTCAACTTTTGTTAAGACCCCAATATTATTACCGGTTTTGAAATCATCGCGACACGTGCAGCTCAGATATAGGGAGAAAGGTGATTAAGGGTGAGATTGCAAAAGGAGAATGAGAGAGTGGAGGGGGAGAGACAGAAGAATCTCCGTATTTAACACGATAATGCCAGCAGAGTTGCGGGATCTGCTAATGTGCAAACTCAGTTGTATGCAGCTGCAGTATAACACAGTTATTTTAGCCGGCGTGCTGTATATAATTTAGTACTGCCAACAGATGCAAAACAGCATTAACAAGGCATTTTACAACAATGTTCCGTTAGCACCGAGTAATTAAAAAATATGTTTCGCTTTGAAAATATCCAACGACAAGCAGGTTTATCTTTACACGTGGTGTGATGTTTAGTGTATTCCTAGAGGTTTAGCTTGCTGTATTTGTGGGGGATTGTACAATTCTGAAGTTGGCAATACTGGCCGGTTGTGACGTAGATATTATGGGTGGAGCTATTAGGTAGATACTAACACGCAGTGAGTTCTTGCCACACTTCAAACCTTGCCGGTAACAAATTTCTCCGGCACGAGAACATATGTCATCTATGCCCCACAGAAACCAACTTGCATCCCCTCGCAGCGCAGACAGCAACCCGATTCCTCGACATATTCATCTTACGCAACACAACATTCCAGCTAGAACTCAAAGTACTCAACGACGTTTCCTCGAACCATCTACCAGTCATCGCCAAGGCCCCAGGGACGCTGCACACCCTCCCTACACTTGCACGCCGCAACATTAACAAAGCAAACTGGGACCCCCTTGCCACCACTATTGACGAAAGCCTAAAACTCGGCCCTGTCACCTCGAAGCAGATCTAGATCGCTCCAATGTTCACCTAGAAAACACGATCAAACTCGCCGTTGCCTGCTCAATTCCCTCTTACACGCCCAACTTCCGCCCTCACTCCCAGCCACCTGAATTCAAACGCTCGCCGCCAGGCGCAACGAGCCAGACGCAGATGGCAGCATATCCGGCATCCAGCCGCAATACAGCAACTCCAGCAACTGACCACGGAACTTCGCGAGCTTATTGCTAAACACATCTCTGAACAATGTAACGCCACCCTCCAAACTCTGGACACCAAAAACCAAACTGTGTGGTGGATATCCAAACCGCCTCAGTTGCGAACAAATTCAAATTCCTCCCCTCCACCGCAATCAAGCCGTTGCTACCTCTGACCAGGAAAAAAACGAATTTCTAGCGAATGCTCTTCAACACACTCTAGTCCCCAACAACCAACCATCTTCTCCAACCTTCATCACGGAAACAACGACCGTAACTGCCTCCCTACGCACATACCCAACACGCAATCGCATGCGCAAAACGTGCCCCCCCCGGAAATTTCTTGGCTCATCACACCCCTTCGCAAATAAAACAGACTCTGGCCTAGCCACCATCCCAAACATTGCTTTCAAATACCTCCCACTTAGGGCACTGAAAGCACTAACAAAACTTTCCAACTTTACACTACAGCATGGGATCTTCACCTCCCTTTAGAAGCACGACAAAGTCTTACACTTCCCGAAAAACCAACAAAGACACTACCGACCCAGACAACTACAAACCAATAAGCCTCTCTTAAATGTTCTAAGCAAACTCCTTGAAAAAGTCAAACTAAAAAGGAAAAATGCCCACCTCATAAAATATAACATCCTAAACCCGAAACAGTTCGGGTTCCGAGCTAAGCATTCCACCACATTCCAATTGCTTCGACCCACCCAACTCATCACACACGGGTTCAACAACCACAATATCACGGGCGTCGTCTTACTCGACGTTGAGTGCGCCTTTGGCAGCGTATGGCACGACGACCTTATACGCAAACTTATACAGTACAACTTCCAAGTCACAACAATCAAATTAATCGCCAACTACCTCCATGATCGCTCCTTCCAATTTTGTCAACGCCTCCATCTCCAGCTCCCGACCCGTACTGGCAGGCGTTCCCCAAAGAAGTATATTAGGACCGGTCCTCTGCAACCTATACATCAACGACATACCTAAACCACCAAACATCACACTCCCGCTCTACGCAGATGACAGCGTCTTAATTGCCCAGTCAGAGACCTCAAACTGCTAACCTCTCGCCTGCAAAATGCCATCACCTCACTTGATGACTGGCTCACCAAGTGGCACATTAAAGTCAACGCCGGAAAATCCCAAGCCGTACTCTTTAACAAACGCGTACAACACAGACAGGCAGCGCGTGCCTTACACCAACTCCAACTCTTCGGCAACCCTGTCCCTAGGACAACATTACCTACCTTGGCGTCATTATGGACCAAGGGCCAACCTGGAAACGTCAAGTCCAACCTGCCCGACGAAAAGCAAACGCCCAACTATGCAAACTTTACCTCCTCAGTAACCACAACAGCAAACTTCAGTTACACATGGGACTAGCATTGAACAAAACTATCATCCGGCCCATTCTGACATATGCTTTAAAGTTCTGGTGTAGCATGTAAACAAACTTGAGACATATATGAATGAACACCATCCTGCAAAATGCTTCTGGAAGGAAATTCTGAAATCAGATCCAACAATAGCCGTTCCTGAGCAGGTTTATTCCATCTTCACTTCAGCTGAACTAAAACGCTTCTCTAACATTTATGTTCCAGTGGAAAAAATATCAACATATGCAGCAATGATACAGGAAGAAACTTTGTCTTCTATTACTGATTTATCCTTCCAGCAGAAACATTCCTCTAAGATGCCCACACTAAGTAAGGTAGCAATAATGGTTCCTTCATCATCTGCTTCATTGAGAGAAGCGTTTTTAAGCTCAATTGGATTTTAAAATCTAAACGGTCGTGTCTGACAGAAGAAAATCTTGAATCTCACCTAAAACTTGCAATTAATCAAACTCAAGAATGCGTTACAGAGACTGAGAGCGACAGAGAGGATAGATTTTCATTCTTTAGCATTGCTCTCTCATTGTAGCGTGTTCTGTATAACTTCATATTATTCTTGTAAGACGACTTACTTTACTGTCACAAAAAAATCATTTAAGATACTAAAGCTTATTTGTATGAAAGAAATGCATTATAAAAAATAAAGCATAATCATCAAAAGGATAAAGCATAATTATAAAAAATAAAGCATAATGTGGGTTACTTTATCAATCACACATGAGTGCACATGGTGGTGATGTGGGTTGTGCGAAGCGCCAGAGTATCCCCAAAAGTACCTTCTTCAATTAAAACAATTTAAAAGCCATCGTTACAACTGTAAAGATGTTTTCAAAAACTGAATTTAGCTGAGAATGAGTTGCCTCTCTCCCTTTCTCTCCCCTCTCTCTGTCTGCAGAAAGCTATGCGAAACAGCCAACAAATTATAATGGTATGCACAACCGTTGGCTTTAATTGCAGCCACCACAAAAAATGTTTACTATAGAACCATTCACATCTCGTTAAAATAACCACACCATGCTCTTGTTTTGTGGTAAGTATTTTCGAAGTCCTGCGCCCTGCCGCGGTGAGTTCCCGACTTAGTTCCTCTCGGCACCAATGTAAGGCATGAACACGTTTAACAATCATTCGTTTGGCCCCATGAGCTTTTGACCATAGTCGTGGAGTTTTGTTTGTACGGTTCCAAACCACCCATGGGAGCGCGGATATTTCGGTACATGTATGGGGGCGGTGACCACTCAGCATCTTTCGAAATATGATGAACTACGAATGGTAGCGATCTGTGGGTTCTAGCCTCCGGAAAGGGGACGACTCAAATGTCCCTAGTTCGAATGACTATCACTGCTCTGTGAATGTGTAGGTGAGGCCAGCAGTGGGTTTCCAAAATTTTCGTTCTTACCAGCTGCCTTACGGTGTGAACGGCTGCAAAGGATTACATTGCAATCCTAACTCCCGTTTAGTACGTACTACTTCTTGGCCGCTTGCTACCTTACAGGTGTACACGTCTGGAATGCTACTGCCTTATACTCATACATCACACTGTACCAATTACTTCCTACCAGTGTCTTATTTGGAGGGTATGACTGAATTGGTATTGCCTTATACTCATACATCCCATTGTAGCAATTAGTTCCTACCAGTGTCTTATTTGGAGGATATGACTGAATTTGTATTGCCTTATACTCATACATCCCATTGCAGCAATTAGTTCCTACCAGTGTCTTATTTGGTGGATATGACTGAATTTGTATTGCCTTATACTCATACATCCCAATGTAGCAATTAGTTCCTACCAGTGTCTTATTTGGCGGATATGACTGAATTTGTATTGCCTTATACTCATACATCCCAATGCAGCAATTAGTTCCTACCAGTGTCTTATTTGGAGGATATGACTGAATTTGTATTGCCTTATACTCATACATCCCAATGCAGCAATTAGTTCCTACCAGTGTCTTATTTGGAGGATATGACTGAATTGGTATTGCCTTATACTCATACATCCCAATGCAGCAATTAGTTCCTACTGGTTACTAGTGACATATTTGGCGGGCATGTCTGAAATGGTATTGCATTACACTGATACTTCTCGTTGTAGTCCTCAGTTCCTATTCGTTACTAGCTGTCTTTATCTGTGTGTATGATTGGCATGGTGTTGCATTACATTCATAACTCCCGCTGTAGTACTTAGTTCAAATTGGACACTAGGTGCCTTACTCGAGGTGTGCGGCTGAAATGGTATTGCGTTACACTGATAACTACCGTCGTATGCAGAAATTTCTTATTCATTACTGGCTACGTTACTCGGTGTGTACAACTTATCTCCCGTTGTAATATTTAATTACGTTTGCTGACTAGCTGTCGTACTCGGTGTGTACGTCTGGAATGCTACCGCATTAGTCATACCTCCGGTTGTAATATTTAGCTTTGTTTGGTAACTAGCTGCCTTACTGGACATGTACGTCTGGAATGCTACAGCATTACAGTCGTACCTCCCGTTGTAGTACTTAGTTGCCTGGTTACTAGCAGTCTTACTAGGTGTGAAGGCTTAAATAGTATTGAATTATATTCATAACTAGCACAGTAGGACCTACTTCTCATTGGTTACTAGCTACCTTACTCGGTATGTACGGCTGGAATAGTACTGCAGTAAAATACACTCATACCTTCCGTTGCACTACACAGTTCTTGGTTACTAGTTGTCTTACTCGGTATGTACGACTGGAGCGGTATTGCGTTAGTCGTATTCTCCGTTGCTCAACGCAGTTCTTATTGGTTACTGTCTGTCTTACTCTGTATGTACGGCTGGAATAGCACTGCATTACACTCACATCGTCCCGGGCACTACGCAGTTCTTGTTGGTTACTAACTGTCCAACACGGTATTACGGCTGGAGCGGTATTGCATTACACTCATACCGTCCGTTGCACTACGCAGATCGTATTGGTTACCAGTTGTCTTATTCGGTATGCACACTGGGATAGTATTTCATTACCCATACCGTCCACTGCTCTACGCAGTTCTTATTGGTTACTAATTGTCTTACTCGGTATGCACACTGGGATAGTATTTCATTAGTCATACCGTCCATTGCACTACGCAGTTCTTATTGGTTACTAGTTGTCTTACTCGGTATGCACACTGGGATAGTATTTCATTAGTCATACCGTCCACTGCTCTACGCAGTTCTTATTGGTTACTAATTGTCTTACTCGGTATGCACACTGGGATAGTATTTCATTACACATACCGTCCATTGCACTACGCAGTTCTTATTGGTTACTAGTTGTCTTACTCGGTATGCACACTGGGATAGTATTTCATTAGTCATACCGTCCATTGCACTACGCAGTTCTTATTGGTTACTAGTTGTGTTACTCGGTATGCACGACTGGAATAGTATTGCATTACAATCATACCGTCCATTGCACTAGCGTTTTTATTGGTTACTAGTTGTCTTACACGGTATGTATGGTTGGAGCGGTATTGCATTACACCCATACCGTCCGTTGAACTACGCAGTTCTTATTGGTTACTAGTTTGTCTTACTCGGTATGTATGGTTGGAGCGGTATTGCATTACACTCATACCGTCCGTTGTACTACGCAGTTCTTATTGGTTAATAGTTCGTCTTACTCGGTATGTATGGTTGGAGGGGTATTGCATTACACCCATACCGTCCGTTGAACTACGCAGTTCTTATTGGTTACTAGTTTGTCTTACTCGGTATGCACGACTGGAATAGTATTGCATTACAATCATACCGTCCATTGCACTAGCGTTTTTATTGGTTACTAGTTGTCTTACTCGGTATGTATGGTTGGAGCGGTATTGCATTACACCCATACCGTCCGTTGAACTACGCAGTTCTTATTGGTTACTAGTTTGTCTTACTCGGTATGTATGGTTGGAGCGGTATTGCATTACACTCATACCGTCCGTTGTACTACGCAGTTCTTATTGGTTAATAGTTCGTCTTACTCGGTATGTATGGTTGGAGCGGTATTGCATTACACCCATACCGTCCGTTGTACTACGCAGTTCTTATTGGTTACTAGCTGTCTTACTGGGTACGTACGGTTGGAATAGAAGTGCATTACACTCATACCGTCCATTGCACTATGTAGTTCTTATCGGTTACTAGTTGTCTTACTCGGTATGTACGGCTGGAATAGTATTGCATTACACTCATACCGTCCATTGTACTATGCAGTTCTTATTGGTTATTAGCTGTCTCACTCGGTATGTACGGTGTACCACGCAGCTCTTATTGGTTACTAGTCTGTCTCACTCGGCAAGTACGGCTGTGGCGGTATTGCATTACATTCACACCATCCGTTGTACTACGCAGTTCTTTTTGGTTACTAGCTGTCTTACTCGGTATGTACGGCTGGAACAGTATTGGATTACACACTTTTCTTCCGTTGTACTACACAGTTATTGTTGGTCACCAGCCGTCTTTCTCGGTATGTACGGCTGGAGCGGTGTTGCATTACACACATACCTTCCGTTGTACTACGCAGTTATTGTTGGTCACCAGCCGTCTTTCTCGGTATGTACGGCTGGAGCGGTGTTGCATTACACACATACCTTCCGTTGTACTACGCAGTTATTGTTGGTCACCAGCCGTCTTTCTCGGTATGTACGGCTGGAGCGGTGTTGCATTACACACATACCTTCCGTTGTACTACGCAGTTATTGTTGGTTACCAGCTGTCTCCCTCAGTATGTACGACTGAAGCGGTATTGCATTAGCCATACCTTCCGCTGTACTACGTAGTTCTTCTTGGCTACTAGTTTTCACAACGCCTGTCTGGCTGAAATGGTACTGCCTTACACTCATACCTCATGTTGTGTTTAGTTCTTAATGATCATTAGCTGCCTTACTCGGCGTGAACGATTGGAATGTTGTTGCGTTACAGTCAGACTTCTCGTTTTAGTACTTAGTACCTATTCGTTAATAGAGGTCTTATTCGGTCTGTATGGCTGGAATGATATTCCAATACACACACTCATACCTCCCTTGTCGTCCTCCGTGGTCTAGAGGTACACTGCAAGCCTCTAGTTCCCGAGGTCGCGGGTTCAAACCCGGTGGAGGACGATGGATTTTTTCGGGCGTAACAATCCTTAGCATGACTTTCTTCGGAATGGAAGTAAAGCCGGTGGTCCTGTGTCGTAGATTTACGGCACGTAAAAGAACCTCAAGTCTGATAAAAAGGCCTCTGAACAAAATTCCCGGTCTTTCACGCCCAATAAAGAATGGGACGCCAAGGCCCATAGTAGTTCAAGAGCGTCCATAAATAAAACTCAACTTTCTTTGTAGTGCTTAGTTTAAATTGCTTTTTAGCTGCGTTGTTCAGTCTGTGTGGCTGTAATATTATAGCATTACGCTGATATATACCGTTATAGAACTTATTTCATATTTGTTACTACTTACTAGCTTTATTACTTGGTCTGTACGGTTGGAATCGTATTGCATTACGCTGATAACTACCGTTAGAACTCATTTTTTATTGGTTACTAGCTACATTCCTCGGTCTGTAGGACTGGAATTGTATTGTATTACGTTGATAAGCACCTTTGGAGAGCGTATTTCTTATTCGTTACTAGCTACATTACTTGGTCTGAACAGTTGAAATCATACTGCATTACGCTATTTCACTCATGCCGCAAATGGGAGATAAAGACCAATCAGATTTAAAGGAATGTTGCTTTTGAACCAATCACGACCATGATTCTGATCAATGTTTATCGAAATACCTTTATCACCTCCACCTTTGGACTACTCCTTTTTTTAACACTCTGAAGAGGTTAAGAGTATAATTTTGCAGTGACTCAGCTACCAACAAGCAAACATAAAATGGCAGAAACGAAATTTGGAAACGCTTCAAATGAAGATGTAGACAAGATTATTAATTAGGCATGCCAATTCTAACGCAGCGATAAGCAAGTACTTCATTTGGAATCCTTCAGCTGTATTCTCCTCACACAAATTGATCATCGTTTCATATTCTTCGGACTTTAAAACCACTGCACTAGCATTTCTTTTTTCCGGTAAGTTTTGGAGCAGCTTTCTTTTCGCATTCCTTGCCTCTTAAAACTCCTGGTCTACAAATGGCCTGAACTTCATACGATATACCTTAAAATACATTTCTTGTAACGTTGTAGTTGTGACTTTCTACATTGTTTTTATAGCATCAATATGAGAAAATCAAACGGAGAAGAGTACAAAATCTGAATTAGAATTAATGAGATAATTGTGATTTTCAATAATTTTCATAATAAACCAAAGAAATGAAACAACTTAACGTTTATCAGACTATTTCTTTAAAGAAAGTCATAGCCCATAAGTTGATAACATAGGTTTTATTTGTTTCACATTTTCTCCACTAGGAGCATTCTTACAATCACGGTTAAAAGAACAGCGAATTCTTCCGCGCGCCGGATGGCAGAAAATAATATGTACCTATGTGATCAATTTGCATTGATCAAGCAAACAAAACGTGGCCATGCGATTCTAACTTGTTTTCGAAAACAACGCCACTTATGTTGCGAATAAATATAAACATTTTACAATTTTATTATAATAATCACGATTTTTGGATAAATCACTTCATTTTATTCGTAAAATAGCCTTAGCAAAATTATTTCCAAATCTTCTAGATGAATTCTCTCGTCACTTCGTGGTTCCAGAATTTATGGATGATTTGGAAACCACTCGTGGTATTACTACAGATAACTACCGTTGTTTAGCTTATGTCATATCGGGTACTAGCTGCATTACTCCGTGTACACGGCTGGAATTACGCTATTATCGCATAAAAACTTATTTCTTATTTGTTACTAGCTAAGTTACTTGATCTTTGGGACTCGATTTGTATTATAATACGCTGATAACTACCGTCGATGAATTTCCTATTTCTTACTATCTACATTACCTGGTCTGTAGCGTTGGAATCGATTTGCATTATGCTAATAACTACTGTTGCAGAACTTATTTCTTATTTGTTACTACCTACATTACTGTGTAGGGCTGGATTTTAAGTAAAAACAAACCCTTTATTTGTAAATAATTTGCACAAAATGCTGTGTGATACGGAGCAGAAACTTGGACATCTGACAGACAAGCAAAAAGAATAAAAAAAACAAAAAAGCATTGGCTAAGGAAATGGAGTATTTCAGAACAGCGGCAGAAATATCAGCAGAGAGAAAATTAAAAACAACTGAAGGGAAAAGCTTGAAATGTTCAGGCATGTAAAAGAATGGGAAAAGAACATACTCCGAAAATATTGGAATCGAAACCTAAAAGCAGGAGGAGGAAATAAAAACTACGAGAACAGTGACTGTATGTGTATGGCTTCAGGATGAGTGTGAATAAGGGGTAACCTACAAAAAATGCACAGGACAGAAATATTTTTAGGAGCAATACCACTCTGAGGTTGAGTAAAAACAAATATATTGTAGAAAATTCTTGCAAAATAAAACTTGTAATTACCCATGTATAATTGGTGGTAAGGTGTGTAAAAGATGAACTCTTATTCAGGAAAAGGCCTGACAATATAGACACAATTTGAGTTATCTTTCGAACCTCCTTACAAATGTGATACAGCGATTAAACCTATTTTTAAGATATTAAAAATGTGAAAAATGCTTTTAATATTTTGGATCAAACAACTTCAGAAAAAGTTTGTTTGATGCACCCTTTGTTCAAACCTCCGAATTGTTCCTCGTTCCTTTGCTTTCGCTGTTGCTCCCTATCGAGTCTTAAACAGAGCTTCTAGTGACATGATTTTCTGAGGCGAAACTCTCTGTTAGAGAGGATTGCTCAAGTTTCTTCAGTAACCAAATAAGCTGGCATTCCTGCAAAAACTGCCGAGTATTAAACGGAATTTCTAATGACACGATTTGCCGAGGTGAAAAACTCTTTTAGAAAGGACTGCTTAGGTTTCTACAGTATCCAAATTGGCCTGCTTTCGTGCAAAAAAAAAATGTTTTTCTTTCAAAGGATACTTTAATATTCTATTTACTTATCCTCAAAACACGAGTATATTTTTAACTGGGAAGCAAATGCGAGACTCATAAAATATAGCTCCGTCGTCATAATTAAACTTTTATTTAGAGTATCAATTTCCTTAGGAAGGCCAGTGTGATTAGCACTACTACGTAAGGCTGCTTATTGAATTAGTTCGATCCTGTAAATTCCATTCTGCACTGTCAGGGATAATTTTCCAGAAGAGCGACACACTGCGCTATTGCTCTGAGCTAGATTAAAATATCTTAGATATGTCTTAGGTAATATTTTTCGGATATGAATATCAACAGAACGAATATACGAAAAGAGAAAATGATTACGAAAGTTTTGCATTTATTGCTCGGCACGGCATCTAAAATGAGAGACATTCAAGCCAGTGTCAATACATTCATAAAATTCAAGATCTTAGGTGCCGCTGAGCATGATAAGAATTATTTTTACATATTATTATTATTATTACTCATTATTATCTACCATACTTCTTACATCTTTATTTTCTAGGTATTTATGTGTGTTCTAATATTGTGCAGCGAGCAGACTAATGGGATAGCATTCCTTATAGCTGTACTTACATTCTGGCCGGCCGTTCTCGGGCACTGACATTTCTCGAGAGGGGGAAATGCGGTGTTGCGAGTTATTTAGCGGGAATTTCAAGCAGAGGAACATACGTATTTTAAACATTTCACACATTTACAGATCGCATAGTTACTTTGTAAATGTATGTGGACAATATGTACATACATGATCACAGAATGGTGGAATATGGAGACAATTGTTATACCACTTACCGGAAAAAAATTAAAAGTTATGTTAACTGAAACTGGCTATTCAATAACTTACATTTTAATCGAGTGGAAAGACGCCGCAATCTTCGTAAATATTAATTTCTTCGCTTCATCGGTGGAGTCGCTGCCGTCGTTATCTTGGCTGAGTGAAATTATCAGCTCCTCCACATGTCTTTCCAGTATGCCCTCAGCTTCCCTTGCTTGTCTCGGAAGTTTCCAGATGTAATCCACGACACTTTTCCACTTATCCAGTGCCACTTGTTGAATTCCTTGCTGCACTAATAGTTCAACATCAGCAATACGGAACGTTGTGTTATGTTCTGCAACCTAACCTTTTACTTGTACTCAAATTAATTCAATTGCATTGAAATGACAGTGGTAGGGAGGAAGCCTGATGACAGTATGACCGTGAGCAGCAGCAATGGTGTCCATCTCGTGAGTGCAGAACTGTGGCTTCTACAATTTTAAAACTTGCACGAGTTCCGCTTTCGACATTTCTGCAGACCTCCAGGTATGTTGTTCTTCATCCAATGCAGAATGCCGTTTTTCCTGTCGCTCATTGTCGGTGCTCTGTTTAATTGCATCGTGTGGTATGGCACATTGTCCATAACATTAACGGAGTTTGCACCAATGTTTGACAGAAGAGATTCTTGGAACCAGCTCTTGAATGTACTTCCATTCATTTCTTCGTGATAATTACGAGTTCTCTTTGATTTAAATAAGAGCTTTGCCCTTGGAACAAAACGGTATACACCACCAACAGGAAGCAGAATCAGTCTACTTCCTTTCCCAATTAGAACTTTCATTGTCCCTGCAAGAGTGTCATTCGTACATGCAATTGTGTCCTGCATTTACTCACGTTTCATCACGCCATTACATCTTTTCGGGATTGGTTTTTAGAATTTCCTGCAAAAATTTGCCATGCCATGCAACAGTGTCACTTCTTTCCATTACAGCTTTCTTTCCAGTAAATTTCGTAAACCGAAAACCAAGTTCTTTCAGCACTTTAGTTAGGCTCGTTTTTCTACCAACGAATAAGCCAGCTTCCTTCAGGGAACACAGCAGCTTCTCACGAGTAGGAAATTTCTTCCTCGTATAATAATGATACACATGCTGTCTAATCGCATCCTTTTGAAATGCATCAAGTGAAGCTTTAGGGCTGGCTCGTGGCCTTTGCTTTCCCGGAGTACGCAGAAATGCAGACGGCGTAATAAAATCAACTGGGCACTTTTCCTTCGTCACACTCTTCACAGTGGTTTTTCCCACCTCCAGTGTGTTACAAGCTCTATCCACCACTTTGGTAACACGTAGAAGGGGTCCACCATTGTCCCGCTCCTTCTGGGAGTACTCACGAAGCCTGAATATAAATTCACGCCTTTGGCTCTTATAAGATCCGATTTTTACTTGGATTCTGACGAACCAGGAGCCACATAATAATAATAATAATAATAATAATAATAATAATAATAATAATAATAATAATAATAATAATACAGACACTAAAATCGGAATTCACGCACGCATAAAATAGCAAACAAACTTCACCTGCACAAACATTAAAAGCAACTGAGGCCAGATGGTCCTTACAAAACGGAGCTGACAACACGGAGCTAGATTTGCAAGCCACGCTTAGCAGGGAGACTGGTGACTGGTACTAGCAGGCAGCTTAACATCCCGTGATATAACCAGTATTGCCAGTAGTAACAGTTACTGTGCGTAACTGATGTAAAAGTAGTATTCGAACAGAATGGTGTTGTAATGAACACCTTGCATGACAATAAAACCAGAAAGCTGGATTTCAATGTTTTAAAGTTAATATAGGTCACAGAGTTTCATTCTTAAGATAATTTTGAGGATCTGTTTTCAAATACTCATTACTGTATGTTGGCAATGTTATCCTTCCCCCTCAACCTCCCCGCAAACACAAACCGTCGGGGTCGGAGATCCAACGGCCGAACTTTATCAAACATCATTTGTTTTTCCCATTTGGCTGTAAATTTACATCCTAGAAACATGGTGTTTTTATCCTTTGCATCACAAATAATCTGCATCGGCGTGACGTATCCCGCCCTTCTGAAGTAAGTCACACCTCCATGCCTTAGACCCTTAGTCGTTAGTCCGTTGTACACCTTCCACGTCACAAATGCTTATTATTCTTCTCTGCATCAGAATGAGGTATCCTGCCAGTAGTAGAAAATTGAGAGTTCACGGCCAATTAATGTGCATGGAATTTCTATTCATATGCAAATGAGCTCCCCTCTCCCACTTCCCCCTTCCACACGCAGCTCCTTGGTACTTTTACTTGCAGCTGTGGGCCATAAATCTTGTTGAGTACAATGGAAGCTTGACAGTTAAGCAATTAAGGGTATCCTTCACCTGTCAAAACGAACAAGGGGGTCATAAATTTAAGGTTCTGTAACAAAGGCGAGATGTTTTCCTACCCATCATCAGCCTACGTGCTTTCCTGCACTGCAGCAACTCACACCACTCCTATTGTTTCTCGAACACGTGGAGGAAGCCATCCATCAATGTCAAAATAAACAAGAGCTTGGAGGATAAAGGAAGAGATTCTATTGTGTGCGTTTCTATTGTCCGGGGCGAGGCTACTTTAGAAAGACCATCTGGCATACTCATTCCACTAGCTTTTAAACAAAAGAACAACGCTTGCCCTTCAGCTGTCAAAATGAACAAAGGCCATGATGAATTAGGGTCGTGACAAAAGAGAACCTAGAGCCTGTTAACAGAGAAACAAGTTCTATTGTCCGGGGCAAGCCTTCTTTCTGGCATTTCTCATTCCACTGCCCCACAACAAAGTCGGTCCCTTTCCATTGTTTCTCGAACACCTGCTAGCTTAACAAAAGAATCTGAAGGTGGCCTTATGCTAGCCCTGTCCTTGTTCGCGTGAAAGAGAGAGACACACTTCAACAACGTCAGAGTCAGCCATCATGGATTTTGCCCTGAGGGGCTGTTCTCTCCGATGTTTTACGAGTTCCTACGAATATATCCGAGCATAGTTAACAAGCATTCTGTTTGGCTCATTTCAAGCAGCGACTCCGAAAAAGCGCCTAATATACATTTCATTACATGCATTAAACCTCTGCGCGGATATCCATAGATCGGTGCTCGATTCTTACTGCAATCAAAAGTTTATTGCTAATGAGAAATTGATGATTGATATTATTATATCATTACCCTAATTAATAAAAGGGTGTTCAGAGGATTGCAGCTCGAAGCTTACCAAGTGAAACTCTAATGCTTAATAAATATTAAACTATGCAAGTCAGATTAAAATGCATTTAACAAATATAACTTAATTTTTATATATCATTACCCTAATTAATAAAAGGGTGTTCAGGGGGTCCTAGATCGAATCTTATCCAGCGAAGCTCTAATGCGTAATCACTATTGAACTATGCACGGCCAGATTAAAATGTATTTAACAAATATAATTTAATTTTTTATACATCATTACCCTAATTAATGAAAGGGTGTTCAGAGGGTTCTAGCTCGAATCTTACCCAGCGAAACTCTAATGCTTAATAAATATTAAACTATGTGAGTATTGGGCGGTCAGATTAAAACGTGTTTACAAACATAATTTAAATTATACGACATTACAATGTTTAACGAGCTGTATTCTTAGAAACCCAGAGGCCCCTAGTTCGAATCTTACCCTGCGAAACGCTATAATAACTATTAAATTATTGAAGCAGGGGGCGGTCGGATTAAAATTGCATTTAACAAATATGATTATTTATATTAATCCCTGATGCATACTTAGATATCCCGATGCCTAGACACCATTCTTTCTTCTCTCTTTTTCTATCTATCTATCTATCTATCTATCTATCTATCTATCTATCCATCTCTTTCTTCTCGACTTGCGCACATTCAATCGTTCACATATACACGAGCACTTGTATACACATCAGCAAAAATACACCACTACACGCACACATGTACATGCAAGCACATACACGTACACACACGCACATACATACACCTGTACACACACATACATACACCAGTACACACACGCATTCACGCACCTCATGCGTATACATACATACACCAGTGCTCTTACACCCACACATACATATACATGGACACACACACGCATACACACATACATGCACACACACTCACGAACACACACACGCACATACACGCACACACACTCACGTACATACATACACCGTTACACTTGCACATACACATACGCACACGACCACACACACACACGCGCAAGCACATATGCCTGTTCACTTACACCCAACAGCACCAACCCACACAGGCACACACATACACACGCACACACCAACTCACGCGCATGTCCTGAATGAAAAGAGACAAAATGATGCAATAAAACTAATTATAGCTTGGGATCCAAGGCGCCGCTTACGAATTGCTCGAAACTGGTCTGGATGCATGGGTTCGAATCCTAGGACTGATTACAAATTCATCTTCTAATAATTCCAAAACTAATTGCGATAAAGACGGCAAATAAACTTTATTACTTTTATGTCATTAGATGGTCAGGTGTCAGGTGTCATGGGTTCGATCCTTAATTTTAAAATCTAAATTATCCCAAAAAACTAGCAGGGATAGAGGAGCGGACCAAAGCATGATTGTTAGCTCCTATGATGGACAATTAATGCCTGTATATAATTTCCAATCAGTTGTCCCTAGTTCGAATCACGATCTTTCAGTGACTTCCTTAATTTTCCTCTGTACTCTAGAATACCACTTAGATCAATGTTGTAACTGCATACAGGTCTTTTAAACACATCAAACTAATATTGTAAATAATTTTGTTTCTGCCGTTCTGAGTTCGAATACTGATTCAATGAAATTTACTTATAAATTTAATATCATAGTAAATAATTAAGATAAAGGCACCAAATAAACCTATTACTTTTATGTCATCAGATAGTATCTTGCGGGTGTATATCAGGGTACCTGACGTCCAGGGTTCGACCCTTAAGTTTAAATCTCAATTATCCCTGAAACTAGCAGAGATAGAGCTGCCAGAGAAAGCATGTTTGATAGCTCATACAATGAACAATTAATGCTGTATATAATTTCCAATCAGTTGACCCTAGTTCGAATCCCGATCTTTCAATAACTTCCCTGATTTTCCTCTGTGCTCTAGAATACATCACTTAGATTGATACTGTATCTGCATGCAGCTTTGTGTGTAAAGACATTATGGATGTACTCTGTGAGAGAGAGAGAGCAAGTGAAACAAGTAGGGATAGAAGTGCTGAAAGTCTCTGCGCATGCGCAGCAAGAGATGATAATTCCAAGGGTGTAATTATCACGTGATGTGTAAGCATCACAGCCATGATGACGTGCTGGCATCGCCTGGAAGGGGTTTAGATCCTTATATATACAGATATCTAAGCACGTTAGAACTGTTGTATACTTATTAACTTTACATTCAAGTTTTAAAGAACTTTAAAAGCAACGCGAGGTGGAGGCCATCTACACATACAGCACATATCAACACGTAACAATGCAAGGTGGCTTTTACAATACATTTAATTTTGTTTAAACGTTACAGTACATGAAAGACGATTCGTTGCAAGAGCATCATATTTTCTAATCTGTGCTTTACATTCACATGGATTTCTCTGCGTACTCTTCTCCAGTTCACAGGATTTTTTCTACTCATTTTTCTTCTATAAACATTCACATGATTTTCGCTACACATACCTCTTACATAAACATTCATACGATTTTCTCCACTCATTCTTTGTTTCCCTGCAGGTTCATACTCTATTAACATTCATACATTTTCTCAACGCATTCATACGATCGTCGCTACACATTCTTCCTACATAAACATTCATACGATTTTCTCCGCTCATTCTTTGCTTCACTATACATTTATACGATTTCCTCTACTCATTCTTTGGTTCTCTGCTGGTTCATCTTCCATAAACATTCACATGATTTTCTGTACTTATTCTTTGTTTCTCTACACATTCATAAGCATACTTACAAAACATACACACACCATAGTTCTAATATAAAGAAGTGCATAACTTGATCTTCAACTTGGATAATGTAGTGAAAATAATAATTCATGTCAATGTCTGTTACAGATTGTTTAGCTGATAGACTTAACAAGATGGTTGAAGAGCGTAGTTTCCTACCGACTCGCCGAGTTCAAGATCTCGAAATAGGTCTTAAATATGAGATAAAGTTCTTAAAGAGAGTTCAAACAAGACACGGTACCAGGATCGTATCTTCGCTGGAGGATTGTCAAGTGTTCTTGCCAGAGCGCTATAATTCGTTAACCGATCAAGAGATTGCAGAAATACCTGGGAACGTATACCTCCGGTATAACGGTATGGCAGAGATGGGGAAATTTAAGACATGTAAATTGTCTTTTTCACATGCAGAGAAGGTGTGTAGAAGTGTTAAACTTAAGTATTGAATGTTCTCCTATTTTATACATGAAAAAATTCATAAATAGAACAACTGACTCATTGATAATACCTATAAAGATACAAATGATACACGTTATAGAATTTATAAAAAATTCACAATATCACATGTTTTGAATTTAGTTATATCTAATGCATTGAAATAACGATCAATATCCGAATTTTTATACAAATCTTTTGTGTTTCATTTTACATGTATCATAACAAAAAATGCAATTCTTTTCAAGTTGCCTTTACTAGACCAAAGCAGTTTTCTAAGACTTTCATTGTGCAATGTTTCAGACTGTGTAATAAGAGGAATAGCCTGCAGCCATGCAAAGGAGGCTGACGCTATTGTATGGTAGAATAAGCTGCATCGGTATCTCCAAGAAACATTTCGGCAAGAAGCGGGTGCTGAGACATCTACATCACCGAAACACATTAAGACAGGATATTTATATAACATTACAGGGCATACGATGAAAAAACACGGGCAATTTTGTATACAATTCAATGCATAGCTGAGAGTTAGCTCAAGCGAGTCTCCCTATATTCGCTGAAATTAAGCATTGTGAGCAGTAATTTAAATGATTGTGAAATACTTTTAAATAGAGATGAAATTTATACACCTAAAAAGACTTGAGCCCTGTATACATTAACAGCATTAAGACTGTTTGCAACGCTGGAATACAAATTATGAAAATAAAAAGACTTCCGTTTAAATAATAAAGAAATTTACATAACCTGCTGTTACAAGTGTAATGACATATACAGAAACAATGAGTCGAATGAGGAAGTGACAGAAATGTAAGATAAATAATAACAATAAAAAGAATTAAGGTATGCTTTTGCATAGTGTTTTTATTCATTAAAAATCCTTACATTCCTAATGAAAATTAAATCATTACAATGATTAGTTTAAGTTATGTTACAATGATCAAAGCGAGAACCGTCTTTAGACGCATTACTCGATCTTAAAGCCAGAGCACCAAAAATGACAAATCCCGGCTTCTCCATTTTAGATGTGGTGTCACTAATCAGGTAAAAATCCCTATAACACAGCAGGTTGAGTATGCAGATTCATGGTCCTAAATGGGTGAAACAGAGTCTTATCCAGCTTAACAGTCTTGAAGATCTCAGCATCAGAAAATCGAATCACAGGCCTTCTCCACTCGATGAGCACAGGTTTAACAACGGCATTCTCTTCACCTGAGACGGGGTAAAGTATATAAATGTTCAACTTGACAAGGGATTCTAAACTCGTTGTTAGAGCCCAGAGCTGATGTATTATATGGTGAAAACACATGTTCCTCTTCTTAGTGATCTTGTCGTCGAATCTCGGTGTCATTGCGGTGACGGTAACATTGAAGATGCCCATGATTATAGGATTCTGAAGCCCAATAACTGTAGGAACTGCCGATTGCGTGATGTCAACCCGATGGGCGTCAAGGGCAGAGCATGATGTGTGCGTCGAATCATTCCATTATTATATCCTCGACGTCGTTGACTTTTTCTAAAATCTAATGGCATTATACTTATATCATTGTTCCTCAGTATATGTAACCAGGCAAATGTACTTCAACGGTTGCAGGCTAGTGAGAGAGTTAATTAAATCGAAACCTCTTGCGACCTTAACCACTTTAGCTCTCATGTTATACTAATCGATTTTATTCGGCATAGTTCTTTTATACATTCTCGTTGGCGTATATACATAAAGAGCTATTTAATTTATTTTAGCTGTCAAGCTAGAGCGGGTGAAGCAAGAATGCTACAGCCTATTCATATGTTAGACTTTTAAAGCGACTTTAGACGTGAACTTAGTGGAAAAACTGTTTCATGTCAATGTTAGAACGCTAATTCTAGACATGCCCATCACGTAACTCATCCAGGGAAAAGGTGACTCGCTCAGGGAAAAAGGTGACTGCTCAGGGAAAAAGGTGACCTGCAACGGGAAAAAGGTGAGCAACAAAGGGAAAAAGGTTACAACGCAAAGGAAAAAAGTGACCCGCAAAGGGAAAAAAGGTGACCCATAAAGGGAAAAAAGGTGGCCCATAAAGCGAAAAAGGTGACCCGCAAAGGGAAAAAGGTGACCCAAAAAGGCAAAAAGCTGACCCATAAGGGGAAAAAGGTGACCCACAAAGGGAAAAAGGTGACCCATAAAGGGATAAAGGTGATCCGCAAAGGGAAAAAGGTGACCCATAAAGGGAAAAAGGTGACCCAAAAAGGGAAAAAGGTGACCCGCAAAGGGAAAAAGGTGACCCATAAAGGGAAAAAGGTTACTCACAAAGGGAAAAAGGTGACCCACAAAGGGAAAAAGGAGACCCACAAAGCGAAAAAGGTGACCAACAAAGGGAAAAAGGTGACCCGCAAGTGAAAAAGGTGACCCATAAAGGGAAAAAGGTGACCCATAAAGGGATAAAGGTGACCCACAAAGGGAAAAAGGTGACCCACAAAGGGAAAAAGGTGACTAACCAGTATCTCACACAACTCTCGCATTCTCTGTGCTAGCTATCAAGAAAACTTGTACTCTTACCTCTATGAATCCATTTCATGCAACCTGAATCTGCGTGTGCTTAATGAAATGGTTATAATTAACGGAATTACAACTATTATGTGTGAATGCTACAATATTTTGCCTAGTCTAATTCGGATATGACTGTTTATATGCATCAAAGCCTGAGAACATAAATAAATAAATGTTGAAAAAGTAGCTCAGTCTCATGTTATCGTATACGAATTCAACATCTACAGTATACATTGACTAGTTTATATATACTGTTTGAGCATGAACACTCACAAAGATTGTCAATTACAGTCAATTTACGAGAATCTCGATTTTTCGTATGTTTCCCAAGGGGGGAGGAACCGCTTTGTTAAGTGCTAGGTATGTAATAGAACTTTAAAAAACAGGTCAATTTCAAGGCTTAAGCAACATAGGAGAAGATGCTGTAAAGTGATGACCAGCTGTGCATTGACTACAATACCCAAACGAGATCCTGAAATCTTCTCAAGTTCCGAAGAGCGGGATTCAAGATGTACCGTACTTGGAACCAGTTCAAGTGATCCTGTAATAACGTCAAGAGCAACCACTGATGAAACAATAAGAGCAGTTTCTTTGAATGAGCAAGCTCTGAATAAACACACCAATGAAAGCAAGCATACTAGTGTCAACTCACCGAGATTATAAGATATATCCAAAGCGAATACAGAGGAGATGCTATACCGTTACACCGATCTTAATGATTTGGTAAACATGCTAAGGGTACTAATGATGCTTCATACACCTGAAAAAATGACTTTCCTGATGCGACTAGCGATATTATTCAGAATTTAAAGCTGGGTGGTTTTATAGCGTGATTAGCATCTGCAGAACATGGAATCCAGGAAAGAGTTAGAAAGATCCCTCATATGTGTTAAGGCACTGTTAAGGGGTTTCAGAGTTTCAATTCAGTCATCTGCGGAAAGATGTGTTCAAATAATAATAATAATAATAATGCAATGTAATTAAAATGTCCTTTCACTCTTGATTTTTTTCCAGTGATTGTTCTATAGGAACGTTCTGGGGCCCTTCAATGACAAAGTTATTACACCTAATCAGCTGTCTGAATCTGATTTCCTAGTGAATATATTTAGGTTGATCATCATACGAATTTAGCGCAGTATTGCATCAGTCTCCTTCCTCGATAGTAACAGTGGACACTCAATCTATCAGTTTTCCCATCTGTTACGCCTGGATACCGTATTTCACAAGAACCATCAAATCAAATTTTACCTGTTGTTCATAAACATCCGCTACATAGAGCAAACAGGGGAGCATAACAGCAATATCATTGCCTTTAGAAACAATGATATAAGCATAATGCCTATAGATTTTAGAAGAAGTCAACGACGTCGAGGATATGATAATGGAATGATTCGACGCACACATCATGCTCTGCCCTTGACGCCCATCGGGTTAACATCACGCAATCGGCAGTTCCTACAGTTATTGGGCTTCAGAATCCTATAATCATGGGCATCTTCAATGTTACCGTCACCGCAATGACACCGAGATTCGACGACAAGATCACTAAGAAGAGGAACATGTGTTTTCACCATATAATACATCAGCTCTGGGCTCTAACAACGAGTTTAGAATCCCTTGTCAAGTTGAACATTTATATACTTTACCCCGTCTCAGGTGAAGAGAATGCCGTCGTTAAACCTGTGCTCATCGAGTGGAGAAGGCCTGTGATTCGATTTTCTGATGCTGAGATCTTCAAGACTGTTAAGCTGGATAAGACTCTGTTTCACCCATTTAGGACCATGGATCTGCATACTCAACCTGCTGTGTTACAGGAATTTTTACCTGAATAGTGACACCACATCTAAAATGGAGAAGCCGGGATTTGTCATTTTTGGTGCTCTGGCCTTAAGGTCGAGTAATGCGTCTAAAGACGGGGCTCTTTTTGATCATTGTAACATAACTTAAACTAATCATTGTAATGATTTATTTTTCATTAGGAATGTAAGGATTTTTAATGAATAAAAACACTATGTAAAAGCATACCTTAATTCTTTTTATTGTTATTATTTCTTACATTTCTGTCACTTCCTCATCCGACTCATTGTTTCTGTATATGCCATTACACTTGTAACAGCAGGTTATGTAAATTTCTTTATTATTTAAATGAAAGTCTTTTTATTTTCATAATTTGTATTCCAGCGTTGCAAACAGTCTTAATGCTGTTAATGTATACAGGGCTCAAGTCTTTTTAGGTATATAAATTTCATCTCTATTTAAAAGTATTTCACAATCATTTAAATTACTGCTCACAATGCTTAATTTCAGCGAATATAGGGAGACTCGCTTGAGCTAACTCTCAGCTATGCATTGAATTGTATACAAAATTGCCCGTGTTTTTTCATCGTATGCCCTGTAATGTTATATAAGTATCCTGTCTTAATGTGTTTCGGTGATGTAGATGTCTCAGCACCCGCTTCTTGCCGAAATGTTTCTTGGAGATACCGATGCTGCTTATTCTACCATCCAATAGCGTCAGCCTCCTTTGCATGGCTGCAGGCTATTCCTCTTATTGCACAGTCTGAAACATTGCACAATGAAAGTCTTAGAAAACTGCTTTGGTCTAGTAAAGCCAAACTGAAAAGAATTACATTTTTTGTTATGATACATGTAAAATGAAACACAAAAGATTTGTATAAAGATTCGGATATTGATCGTTATTTCAATGCATTAGATATAACTAAATTCAAAACATGTGATATTGTGAATTTTTTATAAATTCTATAACGTGTATCATTTGTATCTTTATAGGTATTATCAATGAGTCAGTTGTTTTATTTATGAATTATTTCATGTCTAAAATAGGGGAACATTCAATACTTAAGTTTAACACTTCTACACACCTTCTCTGCATGTAAAAAAGACAATTTACCTGTCTTAAATTTCCCCATCTCTGCCATATCTTTATACCGGAGGTATACGTTCCCAGGTATTTCTGCAATCTCTTGATCGGTTAACGAATTATAGCGCTCTGGCAAGAACACTTGACAATCCTCCAGCGAAGATACGATCCTGGTACCGTGTCTTGTTTGAACTCTCTTTAAGAACTTTATCTCATATTTAAGACCTATTTCGAGATCTTGAACTCGGCGAGTCGGTAGGAAACTACGCTCTTCAACCATCTTGTTAAGTCTATCAGCTAAACAATCTGTAACAGACATTGACATGAATTATTATTTTCACTACATTATCCAAGTTGAAGAACAAGTTATGCACTTCTTTATATTAGAACTATGGTGTGTGTATGTTTTGTAAGTATGCTTATGAATGTGTAGAGAAACAAAGAATAAGTACAGAAAATCATGTGAATGTTCATTGAAGATGAACCAGCAGAGAACCAAAGAAAGAGTAGAGGAAATCGTGTGAATGTATAGTGAAACAAAGAATGAGCGGGAAAATCGTATGAATGTTTATGTAAGAAGAATGTGTAGCGATGATCGTATGAATGCGTTGAGAAACAAAGAATGAGTAGAGAAAATGTATGAATGTTAATAGAGTATGAACCTGCAGGGAAACAAAGAATGAGTGGGGAAAATCGTATGAATGATTATGTAAGAGGAATGTGTAGCGAAAATCATGTGAATGTTTATAGAAGAAGAATGAGTAGAAAAAATCCTGTGAACTGGAGAAGAGTACGCAGAGAAGTCCATGTGAATGTAATGCACAGATTAGAAAATATGATGCTCTTGCAACGAATCGTCTTTCATGTACTGTAACGTTTAAACAAAATTAAATGTATTGTAAAAGCCACCTTGCATTGTTACGTGTTGATATGTGCTGTATGTGTAGATGGCCTCCACCCCGCGTTGCTTTTAAAGTTCTTTAAAACTTGAATGTAAAGTTACAAAGTACACAACAGTTCTAACATGCTTAGATATCTGTATATATATAAGGATCTAAACCCCCTCCAGGCGATGCCAGCACGTCATCATGGCGGTGATGCTTACACATCACGTGATTATTACACCCTTGGAATTATCATCTCTTGCTGCGCATGCGCAGAGACTTTCAGCACTTCTATCCCTACTTGTTTCACTTCCTCTCGCTCTCTCTCTCTCTCACACACACAGAGTACATCCATAACGTCTTTACACACAAAGCTGCATGCAGATACAGTATCAATCTAAGTGATGTATTCTACAGTACAGAGGAAAATCAGGGAAGTCATTGAAAGATCGGGATTCGAAGTAGGGTCAACTGATTGGAAATTATATATAGCATTAATTGTTCATTGTATGAGCTATCAAACATGCTTTCTCTCACAGCTCTATCTCTGCTAGTTTCAGGGATAATTGATATTTAAACTTAAGGATCGAACCCTGGACGTCAGGTACCCTGATATACACCCGCAAGATATTATCTGATGACATAAAAGTAATAGGTTTATTTGGTGCCTTTATCTTAATTATTTACTATGTTATTAAATTTATAAGTAAATTTCATTGAATCAGTATTCGAACTCAGAACGGCAGAAACAAAATTATTTACAATATTAGTTTGATGTGTTTAAAAGACCTGTATGCAGTTACAACATTGATCTAAGTGATATTCTAGAGTACAGAGGAAAATTAAGGAAGTCACTGAAAGATCGGGATTCGAATTAGGGACAACTGATTGGAAATTATATATAGGCATTAATTGTCCATCATAGGAGCTAACAATCATGCTTTGGTCCGCTCCTCTATCCCTACTAGTTTCTGGGATAATTGAGATTTTATAATTAAGGATCGAACCCATGACACCTGGCACTCTAATATATACATGCACAAGAAACCATCTAATGACATAAAAGTAATAAAGTTTATTTGCCGTCTTTATCTTAATTAGTTTTGGAATTATTAGAAGATGAATTTGTAATCAGTCCTAGGATTCGAACCCATGCATCCAGACCAGTTTCGAGCAATTCGTAAACGGCGCCTTGGATCCCAAGCTATAATTGGTTTTATTGCATCATTTTGTCTCTTTTCATTCAGGACATGCGCGTGAGTTGGTGTGTGCGTGTGTGGGTTGGTGCTGTTGGGTGTAAGTGAACAGGCATATGTGCTTGCGTGTGTGTGTTTGGTCGTGTGCGTATGTGTATGTGCAAGTGTAACGGTGTATGTATGTACGTGAGTGTGTGTGCGTGTATGTGCGTGTGTGTTCGTGAGTGTGTGTGCATGTATGTGTGTATGCGTGTGTGTGTCCATGTATATGTATGTGTGAGTGTAAGAGCACTGGTGTATGTATACGCATGAGGTGCGTGAATGCGTGTGTGTACTGGTGTATGTATGTGCGTGTGTGTATGTGCTTGCGTGTGTGAGTATGTGTATGTGCTTGCATGTACATGTGTGCGTGTACTGGTGTATTTTTGATGATGTGTATACAAGTGCTCGTGTATATGTGAACGATTGAATGTGCGCAAGTCGAGAAGAAAGAGATGGATGGATAGATAGATAGATAGATAGATAGATAGATAGATAGATAGATAGAAAAAGAGAGAAGAAAGAATGGTGTCTAGGCATCGGGATATCTAAGTATGCATCAGGGATTAATATAAATAATCATATTTGTTAAATGCAATTTTAATCCGACCGCCCCCTGCTTCAATAATTTAGTAGTTATTATAGCGTTTCGCGGGGTAAGATTCGAACTAGGGGCCTCTGGGTTTCTAAGAATACAGCTCGTTAAACATTGTAATGTGTACAAATTAAATTATATTTGTTAAACACGTTTTAATCTGACCGCCCAATACTCACATAGTTTAATATTTATTAAGCATTAGAGTTTCGCTGGGTAAGATTCGAGCTAGAACCCCCTGAACACCCTTTCATTAATTAGGGTAATGATGTATAAAAAATTAAATTATATTTGTTAAATACATTTTAATCTGGCCGTGCATAGTTTAATAGTGATTACGCATTAGAGCTTCGCTGGATAAGATTCGATCTAGGACCCCCTGAACACCCTTTTATTAATTAGGGTAATGATATATAAAAATAAGTTATATTTGTTAAATGCATTTTAAGCTGACTTGCATAGTTTAATATTTATTAAGCATTAGAGTTTCACTTGGTAAGCTTCGAGCTACAATCCTCTGAACACCCTTTTATTAATTAGGGTAATGATATAATAATATCAATCATCAATTTCTCATTAGCAATAAACTTTTGATTGCAGTAAGAATCGAGCACCGATCTATGGATATCCGCGCAGAGGTTTAATGCATGTAATGAAATGTATATTAGGCGCTTTTTCGGAGTCGCTGCTTGAAATGAGCCAAACAGAATGCTTGTTAACTATGCTCGGATATATTCGTAGGAACTCGTAAAACATCGGAGAGAACAGCCCCTCAGGGCAAAATCCATGATGGCTGACTCTGACGTTGTTGAAGTGTGTCTCTCTCTTTCACGCGAACAAGGACAGGGCTAGCATAAGGCCACCTTCAGATTCTTTTGTTAAGCTAGCAGGTGTTCGAGAAACAATGGAAAGGGACCGGCTTTGTTATGGGGCAGTGGAATGAGAAATGCCAGAAAGAAGGCTTGCCCCGGACAATAGAACTTGTTTCTCTGTTAACAGGCTCTAGGTTCTCTTTTGTCATGACCCTAATTCATCATGGCCTTTGTTCATTTTGACAGCTGAAGGGCAAGCGTTGTTCTTTTGTTAAAAGCTAGTGGAATGTGTATGCCAGATGGTCTTTCTAAAGTAGCCTTGCTCCGAACAATAGAAACGCACACAATAGAATCTCTTCCTTTGTCCTGCAAGCTCTTGTTCATTTTGACATTGATGGATGGCTTCCTCCACATATTCGAGAAACAATAGGAGTGGTGTGAGTTGCTGCAGTGCAGGAAAGCACGTAGGCTGATGATGGGTAGGAAAAACATCTCGCCTTTGTTACAAAACCTTAAATTTATGACCCCTTTGTTCGTTTTGACAGGTGAAGGATACCCTTAATTGCTTAACTGTCAAGCTTCCATTGTACTCAACAAGATTTATGGCCCACAGCTGCAAGTAAAAGTACCAAGGAACTGCGGGTGGAAAGGGGAAGTCGGGGAGGGGAGCTCATTTGCATATGAATAGAAATTCCATGCATATTAAGTGGCCATGAACTCTCAATTTGCTACTACTCCTGCCCTTCTGAACCAAGATACACTTCCATTCTTTAGTTCATTACTGATTCTCCACGACACAAATTGTTATAATTCCTCTCCGCATAAGCGTGAGGTATCCCACCTTTCTGAATAATGGCACACCTCCGTGGCTAAAGTCCATTGTTGATCCTTCCTCTGTTCATCATTGTGAGGTATCCTACCGCTTTTTTTAAGCAATAATCGCTTCCATGCCTGTTGTTGCTCTGTACTTCACGAATGCTTATAATTTCGCTCTGGATCAGCGTGAGGTATCGTGACTTTCTAAAGCACCGCACAGTTCCATGCCTTAGCCCAGTGTTGTGCCTCCGCGACGCGAAAGCTTGCAATAATTATTCTCTGCATCATTGTTCTGATGGACAACGACATGTTCCATGTCTTAATCCGTTGTTGATTCTTTTACGACTCAAATGTTTACAGTTCTGTTCTGCATTCGTGTAAAGTTTCGAAATTTAGCCGGCCTTCAGGAGCACGAAACAATTAAGATGCCTTAGTCCGCTGTTAATCTAAAGAAAAGTCGGAGCAAAAACATTTATTAGTACCTATTTAGTACCTCCTCAACCTAGTAAAATGTTTAAATTAATGTAAATAGAAAGTATGCCACTGTGTACCGCAATATGCATTTATGTCCGGAGAACTATGCAAACACAGCAGCTTAATGTCTAAATCTGGAGAATAATACGAAACAATTTAATATCCCCGTTTGGGGATCTATACAGGCGGAAAGTAGCATAGTGCAAAAAACTAGGGAGGCATTTTCTCCTGTATTAGATACCATCACTGCCATTACCACGATAAATAGATAAATAACTAGTCGTTAAACTATTAAGTGCCAATATACCAAATTATTTAGTTGGTTATAGAACAGAGTCGAAAATCTGACTTTTTATCTCACACTCTGCTGAACATGGCATATGTAATAATATGAATGGACTAGTTTAAGTCACAGATGCAGCTATATAGCTACGAAAACAACAGCAGCATACAGGCACTCAAAAGCAAGCAAACACTAACTCGCCAACAATGACTATGAACACGCGCAATTCTTGCCTTGCATGTATTTCATAGACATGACACAAAGATGACCCTAGACATGAGAAAAACGGTAAAAGGAAATGCGCAAATGATACTGAGCATTTCTCTGGCAAAATGACACAAGCAAGTGACCAGAGGGAAAATGATTCCGGAAGGGAGATTAATTCACTGCATATTTGCTGTGTTTACAGTTAGTTTCTTTTAGCAGAAGCAGGCAGAATAGATAAACCAGGAAGTGCCTATCCCAGAGGGATAGTTTCTTTAGACAAGAAAAACATCTCTTTTTCGACGTAAAATAAATTTACAAATTTTATGTTAATTTGTGAAAGCCGAAAGAAAAACCTAATGCAACGTTTGTCTTACAATATAGGATAGATACTGTCCACCCTGTCTTCTCTGACGCTACGCCACTGCAGGTCAATTTAAGAGCTTAACCAGACTTTAAGAATTCTATGCCAGGGCTTGGACTCGAACCATGAATCTTCGGCTTCCCGTGCCGATGTCGTACATCTGCGCTACCACGGGGGGATGCCCGAACCGTGGTTCGTATGCTAGCCGTAGCAATGAGTTTTTCAGCCCTAGTTCAACTCTCCAACTTCACCGTAAAAGAGAAATTATCAGATTATAAGAGCAAGTTAATATTTTTGCATATAAAAGGAAATTTTATATGTGTGCCTGCAAAACAACGCAAGCTCAGTAATTTATGGCTTGTGCAAGCACAGAAAGTTAATTTATTATTTGTAATTTATTAACTATTTGCTCCATTTCTCTATTATATTTAAATTTCAGTTTTCAAATAAGCGATCATACAGTGCACTCATCATGAAATTATTAGTTTGTTTGTCTGGCGCAGAAATATTTGTACATATTTCCGATTTCTTGGTCCACTTTAAGCTGCGTCAAGAATAACGTGGCGGGCCCGGAGCCAGGAATTGTCCGTGTGGGCTAACACAGCCGTAATCACGTATAACTTTAACGGAGGATAACAACAAAATAATAACAGTTATTACAGCAATATTAGGATACGACAGTTTTAGGGAAACCCTTGAATCTGTGAAGAAACATCAAAGGTTTGATGTAATTCTACGTACAAACTATATATACATCGCACACACAGAAAAGCCTTTACCAGCACCAGTATTGGTTCGAGTACTTTATATTAATTTCACAATATGCTCCAGTACTTAACTGAGGCTCAAAAGAGAGCAAAGCAGACACACTGCCTTGTTATAAAGGATATTGGTGAACATTTTAACTACTGGAGATAAATATCGAGCACTGTTCTAAAAGACGAAAACTAAGATTGAAATAAAATTGCATCCCTCATGGTTGTCTTTTTCAACCAATACCTACTGCGAGCTTCAACTTGCTCAGGGCATTTTACCACTGTAGGCATCCGAGAAGTACGTCTGAGCCACAGAATTCATCCGCCACCGTAGTTTTAGACATGGTTATGGTAGGAAACACCTGGGTATTCCTTATTTCGATACTATTTAACCAAGACTAGAAAAGAGCACTATAGACATATACTAAAATAAGCGAGTCTACTCAGCATTGCTGTAAAACCTAAAATTGCAATAACTAATAGTTAAATTAGATTCATTACATTCCTATGTGGGATTTGTATTGGACGAAGGGGCGTCTGAGCGGGGTTTTTCCGGATTCTCCGGCTTCCCTCGCCATTCATCTCACAAAATTGTTAAACGTTAGCTTCCTTCATATTTAAATTCATAAAATAATTCCAAAATATTTAAACTAGATCATTAAGAACTACGTAATGAGGGACACTTACTTAACCTATTTTAGCTTTAATTAAAAAAAACTATGTACATATCTTAATTCAACCAGAAGTTATTTATGTTTGAAACTGAAAACGTTAGTAAAACTACATTAGGGTAAATTACATTTTAAAATTTTGCTACAAATGGTTGTTGAGATGTCATCAACACTGCATGTTCCATGTATGTCTCCTTCCTAATGCTACAAAAATATAAACTATAAATATTTAATAAATACATGAAATTCTCTTTTGAATAAGTGAATATCTGGGGATATTGTGTAATGGCCACCTAAAAGAACACGACACAAATTACCTTAAATATCCCATTTTAATTACCACAGCGATTTATTTATGGATTTTCGGATGTCATACCTCTCGCCATGAAGTACATAATAGTTTATTATTTATTATTTGAGGACTTGTGATATACTCATTAGCTGAAAATTGCTTTTACAGATGATGCGTAAACATCCATAATTCACGCTGTCATTATATATAAGCAAGTGTGCATCCAGCAACCAAATTTATACGTAGCACTCTTGATATTTTCTCACACTTGTAGGTAAACATCACGACTGCAAACACGCGTTCAAATACCACATTCACTCTTGAAGCCAAAGCCAAATTGAAACTTTAAAATCTGAACCCTCTGTTACGCAGCTTGAAACATCAAATCTGGCACAGAAAACTCTTCAGCAACGCATTGATTCGATAAGTGCTACTATAGAGTATGTAAATCAAACTTGGATATTTTCAGCAAAGTTTCATATTATAAAAATCGAAAAGAGTTCAGTCTACGTCATAAAGGATAAGACCCAATGCTCCTCCAGCCTTCGAGTTCAACTTCACGAAGATCATGCCGCACGTCCATTCTCTATGACAACCATCTACCCGAAATTTGCAATTCCCTGCTAAATACTCTTTGTAATTACACCTCTCACCTCACAAACCATTGAAAACCATTCTGCCTGATTAATAATCCAGTTCCAACCGCTTTCTAAATAAATTAATCCTCTTAAAGCGTATTTAATGATTTATTTCAGACAAGGTAAATATCAGCCGATTGCGGCTTTGACATAAATGGTATGACCCTGCATTATACTTAAGTCCAATGTTAGTTATGGTATGGTATGCTAAGTTTTGGTAGGGTATGGTAATATTGTGCTAATTCGTTTACCATTAAACTTCAGATATTCACCAAAAGTCACAATCAAAGAGTTAACCAGCTTGTAACACAGGCATGAGAATGAAACCCTCTCAAAGCGATGGCCTCCAGCGCGCTGCAGCAGTTTCGCTGTTAGAGAGAGGGGCAGATAGATCCCGCCCCGAAATAATGCTGTCTTTAGCAGGCCTATTTTATGCATGCACTGATAATTATGTTGCTTTATTTACATTAGCGCCAAGAAGAATCAACTTATAACATGTCAAAAGAGGACATTAATTGTTCTTTCACACAAGCCGTGTGATTCTACCTTTCCAACCATGTCAAAACAGTTTTTTTTCTGGCTATAACAATAGGATGATCAAGTACTTTCGCTTTTTCTGCTAACGACTGCGCTTATGACGATAACACAGCTTTTCATTTAAAGTAAAAAAGCATTAAAATTCCCCTCAAGGGGTTAGAATAAATGTTTTATTTATGGACGCTCTTTAACTACTATCTATGGTTCTTAGCCTCCCATTCTATACTGGGCGTGAAAGACCGGAAACTTTGCTCAGAGGCCTCTTTATCAGGCCTGAGGTTCTTTTACGTGCCGTAAATCTACGACACGGGACCAGAGCTTTTACTTCCCTTCCGAAGGAAGCCATGCTAAGAATTATTACGGTCGAAAAAATTCATCGCCCTACGCCAGTTTTGAACCCGTGACCTTGGGAGCTAGAGGCTAGCATGGTACTCTTAGACCATGGAGGACGACACTAGGAGTTAAACGATTTATAGTCTGTCATGAAGGAAATATTGCTTTTAAACTATAATTGTTCGTGAATAGTGGCAGTTGGAGATATCTGAGCTTATTTTAAATGCGTACACCATTTTCCTCATAAACAGTATTACCATTACAAATAGAACAAATATTACGAGGTATCAGTTTATAATTGCACATGTTTTATTTTTATTCAAATTAAAACGTACTGCTATGCTAGAAGGTACTATTTTATAAAACATCCAGTAAGATACGAGGCAAAGCTCAGCAGAACAGCAACAGAAGCTGCTGAAAATTTTGATCGTATATAAATAAATAAGGCAATTGAAGAGAAGTTTAATTATCCGTTCATCTTAAGTGGAGTAGGGCCCAGTTTTCCAAATTCTACGTTTTTTAAACAAAGAATTCAAATTGCATGCACTAATAACAGCAAATTTGAACTTTGCAAATAACGTTTTTAATAGCGTTTTACATCCTCTTATTTTACGTTTATGTTTTCTGGAGTATTACTTTATGAATTGATAAAGCTCTTGTATTTTTTGTTTGATGAAGTTTTTGAATCTACAGACTTTTACTCTTCTAAAATAATTATTTCACCTACACCCCCCAAAAGTATTAGTCTGCACTTTAAAAAATTCTAGCAGCCAAATTAATGGAGGGAAATATCTAATTTGTTTTGGACATAAAGATCAAATAGTAATGCACCTTACATGTTTTGGCGGTATTTCAGATCGTTCATTTTATCAGTTTTATAAATTGTTTAAAAATATACCAAAATGTCAACTTTTTTTGTACGTGGTGATTTCAAAATTATCTCTCATGCACTGGGTAGAGCAATCTTTTTGTGCATACATCCAGACACTTTCATCGATATGTGACTTAAACTGGTGGAGAAATAAATTCGTGAAATCGTAAAATGTGAATCGAAAATGAGAAATTAAGGCAAAAACGTTGGAAATTCCCAACATTGACATTTTATTCCCCCGTCAAATAAAATCTTATTTTCACAGCAAAATCAAGTAATGCACAAAAAAAATTCCTTACTCAATGCAGGTAAAATAATTCTGAAAACACCATGTACAAAAGAGTTGCAATTTTGGCATATTTTTCAAAAATGTATAAAACTGATAAAACGAATGACCTGAAAAACCGCCAAAACACGTAAACGTATTACCATTTGATTTTTATGTCCCAAAAATTGATTTTTCCCTCCATTAATTTGGCTGCTATAATTTTTTAAAGTGCAGACGAATGCTTTCTTAAGGGGGTGTATATGTGTATTTCACTTTTTCCGTTAACATACTAAACACCAGTTTATATCTTTACAACATAGAAATTCAGAATAATTGCAATTACTTAAACAAATGTGCACACATCCTGAAGACTTCAAAAGGATACGACAAACATTATTTCTCAAGGAACGTTTAAGAAATATTAAAATATCACAAAAATGGAAAGCAAGAAAGCAGCATTTAAGGCTTTAATATTATAATAGACTAATTTTGAAACAGGCTTGCACCGAATGCAAGTAACGCAGTTTCAAGCTACTTCCTTTCCTACTCCGCTGATACTTTCAGCAATTTACTGCTTTATTTCAGTAATTTATACTTTCTTTTTCACTTCAAATGCAATATTAAGATAATATAAGGTTAAGGAAAATATGCAATTACTAAAGTTTAAGGGGACACACTGGTACCAAATGGACTTCCTTCCCTAATCAACTAATTTTAATGAAATACTTAGATTAAATTGCACCTTCCATGATATATTGTTGGTACAAGTTGCATTGCTCCAGACTGAATAGTTTTGTAATTAAACATTATTTATTATGCTTCTTTTTGTAAATAGTTGCATAGAAATAAAAGGTACAGTTTTTGCAATTTAGAATTAAAATAGAAGTCTGAAATTTGATATGCTAGTTGCTCTATTCCTATGTAATAAACTTGTACACCTGTTTTCCAAACTATTAATATTTATTAGAAATATGTCTTTTCGTATTTAGAACAAAATAAAAATATATTAATAATAATTACAAAGAAAGAAAGAAAAAAAAAGCATATACTTGTATGTATGGGAGTAATCAACAAAGCAATGCACAGTTTTCTTTAACAAATTATATTCTACATGTTCTGAAAATTTCAGCCTGATTCACCAATATTTACTGCAAAAGGTATACCTCAAACAACAATTGCTATATGGAGAAAAGGCTATTTAAAATATGGGAACGCAGTTGTGGAGGTATTGCTTTGGATCATACAAATTTCCAGCCGGATTTCAAAGTAATATTTACTGCGTGTATTCTAGGCATATTGAAGCTACCGTTTCTGTTAAAAACAGTTTTCTGAAAAAACAACATTTTTGCGATTTTGGTACCATATTGTCCCCTTAAGTGTCATGTCGGATTACTGAAGTTATCGCCATGAGTTTAAAACTGGTCAGAAAGCAAAACTAGTGACACACAATGAACGAGAAAACCTTGTAATATATTTTTAAGCATGACAGTAAAAACTTAAAAATGTTTACTAAAATGAAGAAATGTCAGCCCTATGTCCTCTTAAAGAGCTTCCCCTCCAGGAAAGGCGTTTTATTAATTTTAAAAAATAGAGCCTTGTTTTCTAATTCTGCATCCATTTAAACTTGACAAGGAATCAAAAGTCTAACCTCTTATCAATGTTAAGTTAATTTATTTACACGATAAAGTAGTTACTGGAAAAAGAAAAAGCTGCCACCATTTTCAATTGTTTTAAGGTTTAAGGAATGGATTAAAACGTTGGGCGACTGTTTGGAAATTAAAAGCAACCAACGCACGGTGAATTTCTTCTTCCTTGGAAGATCTGACAACTTGACTGCATTTGTTATTTGTAACAGCCGCAAATGTTTGGTTTACGTGTTTGGTTTAAAGTGCTTTCTCATTAAATTCTAATTGGCTCACTTTGTAGTCTGCTTCTGTGAAACGAACTGTGGACATCCAAATTAATCAGTCATTGAAATAGATTCGTTTCGATTTATAAACTATTCCATTCTCTTCTGCTCGGTTTTTATGTATAACGTTCACTACCTGGCGCTCGTTGCCATTCACAACAGAAAGATGTTCTTAAGGATCAGTCAGAACATTACGGTACATAAGTGCACCTAAACGCCCTTGTACTCATCCAAAGGAAATGATGCATAAGACTTTTTTCGATAAAATACACACTATTAATGAGCAATCTGTCCCACTCTTGGGACCAGACAACTTGCTCTAGACTGCCCTGTATCTAACTGCTCCCTCAGAATCCCCATAATTGTCTTTAAAAAAAACATTAAGAGTTTTCTAATAACAAAATCCGCCTGTTCTAATTGGTTTGCTTTGAATATAACAATAGATAGTACTTCAGATATAAATAATTCGAAACGTTTGAGTGATTCGCAAAGATTGTGGGCTTAATCTACGTCAGATGATAAATATGTATTCGACATTATCCGAATAATTCCCTAAACTTGACTGCACAAGTATATCAACACTTATAAAGTTGCATTATGTTACATTTGAAGCAAGCCAAAATAGATTGAACATGCCGGCTGAAACAATCCTCCTCTCAGAGAGCGAACCGAGGAAAATTGAGAGCCCTTGAACTCTGCCCGTTGTTACAATCGGTGAATAAGTTAAACATAGGACCTTGGCAGGCTGCCGAGATTATAACGCCAATCTAATGCGCTGCAGAGGACAAGGCACTTCTTGCCGACATATGGAAAACGCTTGGGCTAATAATAGCAAACACCGTTACACACAGTGAGCTTATCAGCAACAGTCCGAAGTTCCGCGGCGCATTTCTTCTAATTGCTTCCTTCATTTGTTTCTCAAATTAGCGTGTGTTATGCGCACCTGCTTGCAAAATGTCCACTTAATACAGCTTGAGTTTTTCTTTACAGAAATATAGAAACTGCTTACAGATGAACAAACGTTACTGGGAATAAGCTGTATAAATAAGTTGAACATAAGACAGAATTGGACTTGCTTTTAACATCAGGAACGTAAATTCATGTACTTTTGTTTCGTCCACCCCCGCTCCCCCCAATGCCACTGTATCTCAGGCTACTTCATATACCATCATGATTAGAAGGAAGTCACAAATGTTGAAAATACAATCCCTAATTTTCTTATTTCTTCACACTAAATATAAATTAGATTAAACTGCGTTGGTCTCAGAGTTGCCAACCTGTGCGATAATTATGGGGACATATGACAATTTTAATGTCGGTAGGATTTACGATACTGGAGAGAATATAATATTTTTAAAGCATTTCTAGCATTACTAAACAGCGAATTACACTGGTCAACATTCTATGGCTATTAACATTTGTTAATACTCAATCACTATTATTATGTTGCTTCGATGTTGGCAGTACGTTTAAGCGCGTATTCTTAGGTGTGTAATGCGATGTGTATTTGTTATAGTATTTCCCCTTCTAAGGCAAAGTGAGACCGTAACGGCTTTGCATAAATACACCACTGAGGAGAGGTTATTATAAATAAGTGTGGTAGCGTTTTAACTTAGTTTCGAAGGTTATTTTACACATATTAGGCTTTTGTTGTCAAAATGCGTGTGATTTTCATTGAAGAACATAAATATTGACGAAGCAGTATCTGTAAAACTTGCATATCATAATACCGTGAGTAGCAAAATTTAAGTTTAAACTGTTCGATAATTCGAGCAAAAATCCATAATTATGAAATGTTGGTATGATATTTCCATTATTTAAGGTTCGTAACCCTGGTAGGCCTTGTTGCTGCACGACCAGGAATGGCGGGTGAAGCCAACCACCAAGGTCACACACATGGGGACAGTAGCAAGTACTAATTCAAATTCACTATGCGGCCCAGTGAAGGGCAGGCCATAAGAATGAGGTTTGCATAAAAATATTGGTTGAGCTAATGCTTTGGATGTAATTTATTATTGATATTACATCGGTTACTAAGCCAAACATACAGTTTGCTATGTAATGTGTTCTGATGAAGCTCTAGCAAAAATATTTTCCCAATGCTAAGCCACCTTATTTCGAACTGAATTATACTTAAAATGAAATACACTCTATGACACAACTAAATGATGGCTCATAACATGCTAGTAATCTCTGTATGATAATACCATCTCTTAACATTTTTGAGTTATTGTGTACAGAAATTAGCAATATTTTATACATACAAAGTGCTATAAATATTTGTATTATTTATTCCCTCGTATAGTCCCATTATTCTATGGCTTACATAACGTAATTTTCATTTAAATAAAATGGATGATAGAATACGGAATATAATGGTAAGGAAAACCTTCCCTTATGCTTCGCTGCAAAAATGCGCATAAATTATTAAATGGCAGCTATGTGTTTTTCCATGACAGCTTTTTTAGTTATACGGGTCTAATTTCGCAGTTTACAACCTCCATGAGGCTAACAGGGGCATTATACTCATTCGTCCATTCTGCTCGCCGCCACGCGCATTACGACAATGACAAACTTGCACATCTGTATGCATAAGAACGGGAGAACATGCGAATTCCTCTCGTGGCTTTTCTCCTGTTTGGCGATCGTGTTGAATATTATGTTCCTTTGAAGTTGGATATTGATAAATGCGAAATAAATTACCGAATTTAGTTGTATCTGATATTATATGTGATTGCTGTCGTATGAAGGTATATAAAATGACTAATGTAGAAGAAAGCGCAACAGATTATGAGGGGGGAAAATCAAGTGAAGGGGAAGCCAAAAACAATAAAAATTCAAGAATGCTGACGAGTTAGCAAAAAATAAGCCACGATGACGAAAATGAAATTAACAGTTCGAGGTTTAATACCAAAAAAGGTTCGTCAGAGTCCGTCTTCAAACTTTTATCTAGACAAATGTGAGAAATGCCCAGGTAGTGTAATCGTTGCAGTCTTTCTAAATCCATTATTGGAGAAAAATCTAATGGAAGAAGTCGTACATAAAAAAAAAGGAAAACAACTGACAGTACAGAGGGATCCTGGTAAAAGCTATAAATACTGAAAGTGTTATCAATCATTTCCTTATTTGTTTGAAAAAAGATTTAAGCATACAGTTTCATAGCAATACCTCAATCACCGTACCTGAAACGTATGAAAATGGCAATCAAACGTAGAAAATTCATTGTTATTGGTGACTATTCTGAAAATTACAGTTTTGTTTAAACGAATGCAATACTAGGTCTGGAATAGGTCCCAAGCAACTATCCATCCGTTTGTTATTTACTACAAGAAAGCTAACATGATCTGGAACATACACGTTTTTCGATTATATCAGATTATTTAGTTCAAGACAGTCCTGCAGTTCATCTTTTTTAAAATACAACTGATTACCTATCTACAATAGCAATTTTCAAACGTAAAAGATTTACTATTTCAGCGATGCGGCAGCAGCAGGTTAATACAGTCTGCTGTATCACTGAACGGATTCCCAAAATATAAGCAGAATGGCATTTCATTCACAACCAAAGAGGAACACGTAAGAAGTCCAAATGTTAAATACACAGAGGTTTGTAGGACTGAAAACTTTCAGGAACACGCAGCATCGCAGTGTGATTCCAGTTTCTGAAAGAAAAAGAAAAAAAAATTGCCGTAAAAACATTTTCTGGTTCATGAGAAATCTCTAGAGATCTCGTCGTGGGGAGACAGAATAATGCGTGCTAGACAGCCAAATGAGTTCAACCGCGGCGGGTTTGGCGGATTGCGGACTACGTTCCTTGGCTCCAATCAGTTATTTATATTTTATAGCTTCAGTATCCTTTGTGGTTCCGTGTGGAAGCTTTTACAGCTTAAATAATATGTTTATCTCTATTTAATTTTAAACTTTCATACAAATTAAAAAATTGTCTTTGGAGGTGTAACATTTTAGATTATGCATGTGTATTATTTTCAGCAGAAAATAAATAATGTAAAATTAATATTTTGTGCATAATAACATTTAATACCCACCCATTTCATAAACATAAGAATCATTTATGTTGGAGCTCCTGTAGAGCCTCGAGAAAATTACACAGAGATGCATGTTTTTAGACAGCTACAAATTGCATATGTCCACAATTGCCATACTATCGTCAGTAATATTTTGATACTCTATCTGGTGTATGTAGGCAATGTGGAAGGTAATACTCTAAAATGTTTTCACATTCCATGCTTTTCTTTGCATCCATTGACCATAATACTGCCCTCCACCCGTGGCGCCGCATCTAACAAAACGCGCTTAAACATTATAACAAAATGGATAGGTACTCGAAGAACCGAGCCCAGTTAGCGGAAAAATAATAGGGAACAGACTACTACTTGTCGATTTCAGTAACTACTTTAATCTGTATGGGCTAAGATACCTGAATACCTTAATAATAATAATAATAATAATAATAATAATAATAATAATAATTCATGTTAGATTTATGGTCCAACAGGCAAAAATGGAGGAATGTCATTAAAGGATTTTAAAAACTGTAGTTTTGGGTGCAGGTAAAATGCTTGTACGTTGTAAAACCGGATATATATAATTCATTTATTTAGTGGTAGTAGCAGCAGTAGTAGTACTGTATGATTAACAATGACATGACCCTTGTAAACAAAATGCGCCGTTACTTAAATTAATAATACGTAATCCTTTTAATATTATTATGAGAATTACTAGGGACACTCAACTAGTAATAATCTAAACAACTCCAAGTGTTATGCTTTATCCATATTTTGGGATGACTTAAGCAAATTGCCAGTCGAGTGGATAGAATTTCGTAAGAGGTAAAACCTGAAGCTTGACGGGGCCGGAGTTATACATTCCATTACATATTGGTCAGTTCCTATATGGGACATTTTTGCACCCAAATGTACATGTATAAATAAAGAATCCTGGTCTAATTGACAAAGTTCTAGACACAGGTGATCAACAACGCTTCGGAGCATATTGTGACGCGCTACATGCCGAGATATCAACTGGATGGTGCCGAGCGGCCGGCCGGTAAGGGATACGGAGGGATAAATAGCACCCTCGCCCAGCGTAAACACCAGAAAGCTATCGAGAGATAAACAGGAACTTTTGGAGGTTTTCCTTCTCCCCGCCTCCTGAACTTACTAAGTCCTTGGAAAATTTCAGCGTCTTTATAAGCGAGTGTTCTCGCGAGTGAGCCAGTTCCAAGGTGCGTTAATGAGTGAGTTTCTGGTTCGACATACACTGCGTTAAGTGCGTTCTCCGAGGTTGTGACGTCAGTTGCGATGTACAGTGAGTGCTGCTACTGTGAGAGATTAGAGAGGTCTTGTGTTTGATTCCCCAGTGACTGAAGCGCACGGAAGAACAGACGCCGTATTTCATTACGCCGCTACTTCGCGAAGAAAAGTGAAGTGACAGGAAAATAAGAACTCACCTTAGCGAAGCGACAGTGAGAACTAAGTAAAGTGTCAGTTAAAAACTGGACAGTAACACTGGTACAACGAGTGGGATTTAAATGTCACGAATGGGGAAATACTTCAAAAATTAAGTGAAGCGAAGACCGTGAAATCTGGAGTGAAGAAAATAAATTCCGGAATGGATAAGATGGAGACGAAAATGCAACCCAGATTGGAAGAATTTGAGAGTGAAATGAAGAGCGTAAATTCCGGAATGGATATATGGAGACGGAAATGAATTCTGGAGCAGCAGAGATGGGAATTGAAATGAATAGCGTAAAGGAAGAAATGGAGAAAATAAAATCCCAACACTGTTTTGCCATTGATTCGTAAAATCGGACATAAATGGTATGGTGAAAGACTTAGAAGATGATATTGGCAAAGCAATTAGGACAAATCAAATTTAAAGGGAAAAATTACAGCGGTCGAAGAGCGTTTATGTCAGCAAAAAAAAACAAAAACTGTTGGAGCAGCAGATTTAGGAAAATAACACGACAAATGTTACAGTGAAAGAGCGTATAGATCAGCAAGAAAGATTAGACCAACAAACGAAGAAAACAAGAAAATTATGGATACCGCAATGGAGGAGATGCGCAGGAACCTAGAAGCCATGATCCGTGCAATAATTGTAGTGTGTCCCATGAATACCACACCGACTGACGCAAAAAGTGAGGCCTCTGAATTTCGACGGCACTTCGTCGTGGACATGTATAAACATCAGTTTAGGCCATTGTAAACCACAATGGATGGATGCCGGCATAGAAAACACAGCTTTGGGCTGCGAGGCAAGCAGCCCAAACTCTACGCAACTTCCCCGCCGGAGGCTCGGTCGACGATTTAATTTAACTGTTGGAGGTGCGCTATGGAAAACATCACCTAGCCACTGGTTACCGGTCTAGCTGAATGCAAGAGGCAACAAGCAAACAAGACCATACAAGAATTCCCTATGGGGGTGGAGAGGCTAGCGTACGGGCTCTGGTGTATTTACCATGATATTATATTTCCGCAACCCACGCATTCACCAATGGGATAAGAGACCGAAAGGTGAAACAACAGCTGCTCCTGGCGGAAAACCGTAACGTAAATGCCGCTCTGGTGGCTGTCCTCCGCATTAAAGCGGCAACAATGACGTCCGGAACAGCCATTCCGGTGACCGCCAGATCTCTGACGACCTATTACACAGCCTAAACCACGTAAATTTGGGAGGAGACCAGCTGCTGGAGTTGCACAGAGCCCGGATACCTAAGGGCGGACTGCAGGCCTACACCGGCCGAATCAGGAACAGTAATAAGGGCCGGCCTGAAGAGGGGCACGTCGGCGCCATCAACGCTTAACGTTGAACACCATGGATGGGAACGGCGATGGTCCGGTAGCGCGGATGAATTTGGGACCGCACCTGTAGGGACACGGGTGCCTCACTAAATATTGTCAGGCCCGATGTGGCGTGGGGACCATTGGCGGTAGCAGCAATAATCGAGTAGGTTATCCTAGGCTGGACGCCCTTCGGTTCTTCGATGCCAAGATAGATTTCGGGCGTCGCATTTTGCACTAGGGCCGCAACGAGATGCTGCTGAACCATCCGGAGGAGAGGTTACAGCTGGTGAGGCCGAACCAAGGGTGTTTCCAGAGTGGAGCGACAAGATAGTGACGGCACGGACAGAGAAATCCCTAATAATCAATACGATTCTCGGAGGAGGATGCCACAGAGATGGGGTTAACATAGCAAGGGGGTTGCTTCCTGCTCGGGAAACCTTCCTGGAGAGAGTCCTTAATGCCACCAACTCGCACACTGAACTGCTTAGACGGAATGTCAAACGGAAACTGAAATACTCCGTCCCTGTTAGGGAGTAGTAGCTGGTTTGCAGTTACATAATTTCATGGCTTCTGGCAGCTAGAAAATAGTTTAAGTGTGGATATATTATTTAGGCGTAAAATAAGCTTTTCTTTCGTTTATTCTTGAAGTTATAACTGAAATCTGTAAAACGATAATGTAAATGAATTGTTTCGGAAAATTTGGAATAAAGTATAAACGTTTGCAAAGTAGGTCCCGGTTTAGGTAATCACGTATCGGGACGGAGCATTTCAGACTTTTGTTTATTTCTCCTGGGAAATTGTGAGTCGGGCCTTTCTATAATACTGCGGCTAGAGAACTAACCGAACACCAAGAAACCGGATGGACATCTGTAACCTCATCCAGGAGGCAGCTGAGAACCTAAGGCGAAGGGAACAGAAACAGTTCTTTAACCTGCTGGCGGAATTCCAGGACACCTTTAGCCTCTCCAAAGACGATTATGGCTATAGAGTGCTGCAACGCATCGACACCGGCGAAGTTCAACCGATTAAGCAGCCGCCTCGCCGTGTACCGCTTGGGAAGCAGAAGGAGATAGAATCCGAATAGCAAACAAGTAGACCAGGCGCATAATAGAGGAAAAGTGGTAAAAAAATATGAATAGCAATGTGCGCTTCTGCGTTGACTACCGGGAACTGAATGTCACTAAGAAAGATTGTTTTACGCTGCCACGAATTGACGACACCCCGGATACCTTTGCGAATCTCCAGTGGCTTTCCAACCTGGATCTGAAGTCGGGGTACTCGCAAGTGACGCATCACCCCGACAACGAGAGCGTTTTCCACTGGCCATGGACTGTGGCAGTTCACGGTAATGCCTTTTACACTCTGCAACGCCTCTGTACCGTTCCAGATTGCTATAGAGTCTGTGATAAGTGTACTAACCCACAACACTTGCCTTCTTTACATTGACATCATTGTTATACGCAATACATTCGAGGATCAGCTGAGCAACCTGAGCAATGTGATCGAAACGCTGTGCAAGGCCAAGGTCAAGATGAAACCCAAGATGTGCCAGCTGTTTATAAGTGCGCTATCTGGAACATGTCGTAAGGCCTGATGGAGTAGCTGCGGACCTCCAAGAGTGGCCGAGGCAAGGGAATAATTGTGACCATTCCTGGGCCTCTGCACGTAGTACCGGAATTCCGTGGCGGGGTATGCAAACATCGCCCAACCGCTGACACAACTGTGAAGGGGAACGATGACATTCCAGTGGTCCAAACAAACCGAGACCGGTTTTTCCAGACCCTAAAGAACGCCTAGTGGTCTCCAGCATTAGGATACCCCATTCCCGGTTAGACGTTCATCGTGGACACAGATGCTAGTGAGGTCCCCATTGGTGGGATATCCCCTTGCAAGAGCAGGACGGAGAAGAAAATACTGGCCTACTTCAGTATAACCCTGTCCAAGTCCGAACAAAACTACTGCAAGAAATGGCGAGAGCTCCTAACTATTGTAGAGATCCTGAAGCACTTCCATAAGTACCTTTACGGACAAGAGTTCCACCTCCGAACGGACCATTCCGCCCTACCTTGGCTTTCGCAATTTGAAAAGACAGACGGTCCACTGTGTCCAATGGCTGCAGGAATTCAATTATATCTCGGAACACCGCGCAGAAAGGTGTCAATCTAACGCAGACGCACCTTTCCGAAGACCGTACCAGAAAACAGCAACCACCGTAAGAAGGTCGAGGCGAAGAAAAATATTGCAGCCTTACGCTCAGCCTCGGTGCAACCTGCAGTTGGGTGGGACAAAGAGACCTTGCTAAGGGGAGCTGGCGTATCGAGGCACAGAGCCGATCTTAGCGGCAAAGAATCAAGGTAGAACATCTAGTGCTTCCGAGTAACACGGTGAAAGAAGTCCTCAAGGAGACCCTTGCCGGTACTACCGGAGGACACTTGGGTGTAAATAAGACCTTGGAGAAGCTTTGTTTCCGATTTTATTGGGCACATCTTCGAAGCGAAGTGGAGCGGTGGTGCCAGCAATGCGACACCTGAGCGGTAAATCGTGGGCCCCAGATTAAAAGTAGGGTTAAGATACAATAATACAGTTACATCTATGCGGCAGGCCCTTTCCCAAGGATAGACACAGGAAACTTACTTGCTATTGGCCATGGACTATTTCACCAATTGGGCGCAGGTTTACGCAATCACCAATCAAGAGGCTTCAAGTGTGGCTAATGCATTTGTGAACAACATTTGCTGCCCGTTCGGAATTCTCCGGGGGCTTCAGTGACCCCAGGGGATGCATTTCGCGCCCAACCTTATGCGAGAGCTTCTCCAGCACCTGATACACAAGACCCGTACCACTTTCCCAGTCGGACGGAATGGCGGAGCATCATATGAAGACGGTCGAGGAGCACCCGCGGAAAGTTGTATCCAGCCATAAAACAGAATGGAATGTGCACGTGCCATTATGCTATTATATGTACGAGCCAATACGCATTTGGCGTCAACCGCGAGGGGAGCTGAAGGTGCTCCATCTAGATCAGCTTCCTCCATATCGAGAAGCTCCTCTGGAGGACCAGCTGAGAAGGGAGCTATGTGACGCAACTACGTTCAGAGCTATCAACCGGATGGCGCCGCGCGATCTTCCGGTAATGGATACGGAAAGATAAGTAGCGCTCTCGGCCAGCGTAAACAACAGTAACGTTATCCAGAGATAAACAGAATATTCTGAAAATTTCCTTACTTCGCACCTCCTGCACGTTCTAAAAGTCTGGAAAATACCAGCGGGTACATAAGCGAATGTTCTGGGGAATGGGGCAGTTAGTGAGTACATTTCTGGTGTGACGTAAAGTGGATTCTCCAAGCGAAGTTATAACGTCAGTTGCGACCTACAGTGAGTGCTGTTACTGCCAGAGATTAGAGGTGTCTTATGTTCGACTCCGCAGCGAATGAAAGAAAAGGCGACTTCTCGCGTATTTCATTACGTCGCTACGTGGCGTAAAAAGGTGATCCAACAGGAGAATTTTGAAGTAAATAACCTTAGTGAAGTAACAGTGACAACTAAGTGAAGTGACACTGAAAATTAAACTAGATCACATTAATGAAGTGACAGTGAGAAATTAGTGAAGTGACAGTTGAAAACTGCACAGTCACAATACTGTCTATTTGGCTTCTTAATGGAGGTTTGAAAATTACTCAATAACAGTTGAATCTGTTATACCCGAACTTTGACGTGGAATTACAGCAAACAAATTGAATTTCTCATTCTATTCTGAGCGATAGGCTTCTTTACATGTCAGTCATTAACTTTACTATCAAAACTTGCATTTGCTTACATTTCATAATTTTTGGAGCTACACTGCTTTTGGGGGGCGATTAAACTTTTCTTTAAAAGTACATATACAAAAGCCTTAGCGTTGATTACACACTTAAATGCTGTGCATAAATGTAGTGGATATGTGTACACATTTAGTCTGAGTCTCTTTTAGAAAAGCAACATATAATTCAACCATTTCGTGTGCTACATGGTCAAGACGTAAGGCCTAATTTATGTATAGGATTTACTGTCGCACTGTGCATTATTGGGAAATCACTTCTACCAGCCCGTTTCCACATTTGGTTCGACAGCTAGAATGCGCCACTGTGTTCTACTAATGCTAGAAACTCTCTCTAAAAAAAGATAAAGAAAAAAACAGACGAGTGCAGTTTATATCCATAAACATTACAAACTTCGTGGACATTGCATTTAGGGAACCCCTTTGGGAATTTGCATATCGTCACCGTCCTTGTAATTTTCTGCTGCAACATCCCAAATGGAACTCCTAATACGAATTTCTTCTATAAAATGTTCCGTATCCATACTTGATAAAAGCATGGACGAGGAAACTCAGATAACTCTCGCAACACGTGAAAGCGCAAACCACACTGAAAAATCAAGGCTTAAGCTCTGGTATTCCCAAATGGGGACACTAACTCAACTGTCTCGTTCACAATGCGGTAACGCGATGTGCATTAACAGGTCCATGTACAGCAATGTACATTGAAGTCATGCGACTGTGGCATGTGTCGTGAAACACCATGCGACGCATTTTTTTTCAATTCCTGTGACATAATATTGTACTTACATCGCGTCGCACTTGTAGTGCCCAAGAGGGCAGACAATAGTGAGGCAAAAGGTTTGGCAGTGATTCAACATTTACAAGTGAAACGTTCGTATTTATTTCTGAAAACAACTATAGATTGGTATGATTAAAATTTCGAAGAGGCTTTCGAAAACGGTTCAGGTTGCAAAAAGTGGAATTGCCTGGGCTATTTTGTGTTAAGCTTCTACTGTGTAGGTAGTAATTTCCAGAACCTTCGTCTTTTTTGGGTGTAGCTTACTTATTTTTCTTCTATTTTACTACTGCTTTTCTTTCAACGTCCATTGTAGTACTGCCAGCGTCCATACAATTTAAAGTCCCATTATAGTTAAAACCCAATATTCCAAAAAGTGCCAAACACATTTTGACCGTAGATTACTCGAAGTACAAGTATCACCAGGAAAACCAATAATAAATTACCATTCCTAAATGTCCTAACCTAGTTTCCCACTGACGAAGCATATTGTGACAGCGCGCACTAAGTTCCTACGGACCGGCGGTGCGAGCCATAGTGTGCCACTTCCACCCGCCAGATGATTTCTTTTAGCCCTTTCTGGTAGGTTCTCGTTCACGAAGGTTCCGCTCTGTATGCGAGACCTATATAAGGGATTGAGGTTTTCGTTCACGAAGGTTCCGCTCTGTATGCGAGACCTATATAAGGGATTGCTGGCGGCAGGACTACTCAGAGTTGAATTGAGTCAGTGTTGAGTTCAGCTGAGCTGTGTGCTAAAGAAGTGACAAATGACAGTGTCGTCTGTGAGCTGTAACTCAGCAGACAGTTGTCAGTCGTGTAGTTCAGCCGTTCAGTTGTCATTTGATCCGACGGATCAGTTGTGTTGTATTCCGAGGGCGTACGAGTGATAAAGTGCGTTTTCGCGATAACTGGTGTTCTCAGGTACATTGGTGTCAGGAATGGAATCCAAACGCCGCAATGGAGCATCTACTTAAAAAAATTAAGTGAAGCGCAGACCCTGAAACCGGAATACAGAAAATGGAGACGAAAATGGAATCCGGGATGGAAATGGACAAAATGGGAAGTGAAATAACGACAATGAATTCCGCAATGGATAGGACGCAGAATAGAAATAAAGGGAGTGAAGGAAGAAATGAAGACAGAAATGAAGGGTGCAAGGAAGAAATGAAGAGAGAAACGTCTACGATGAGGGCCGAAATATCGACTAAGATTGACGAACAGTTGACCATAGTAAAGAAAGACATGGAAGAGCTCGGCGGAAGGATAAAAGACTTTGCCAACACGTTAACGCCCTGGATGACGCCGGGGAACAGCTTAGCGTCCTAGAAGGAAGAGTCGCCAGCCGCGCCATGGGGGAAAAATGCTTAGCGGAAGATAAAAAGTCTATAAAGTCGAGACTTCAGGACGGGACATGCCATCCGTACGTGTCAAGACATCCAAATACGTTGGAATGTCTATTTTCGAAGCCTTCCGCGGAAAATTCGCCGCCGGCGCCCACAACCGTTGCCCAACAGAGGAAAAAGTCACACAGCTAACAGCCAAACTCCAGAGACGGCCAGCAGAAGTTCTTAATGAGATTCCAACGTCGACACTGTCTATAGAACATCTGGGAGGATGTCGAAAACCATTGCTTAGCCTCAACTTATCATAGTCAACTAACGTCAAAACTGCAATAGGCAAGGGAGACGCCGAGGGGAGTTCGCCCTGGCATTTGACCAGCCAGTAAATAAACCTTAGGTGGACCCCCGCCCCTTTACGTACCCCAGGAAACTGCCTACTGCTTTGTCGACGGTGTGCGTAACGCCAATAAAGAGAACGTCTGATACTCGGCGATTAGAGAAACATCCATGAGGTGCTAACGGCCGCGTTAAGGATGGAAATTAAAATTGAGTTTTATTTATGGACGCTCTTTAACTGTCGTGGTTCTTAGCGTCCCATTGTATATTGGGCGTGAAAGTCTGGAAATTTTGCTCAGAGGCCTCCTTATCAGACTTGAGGTTCTTTTACGTGCCGTAGATCTACGACACGGGACCACCGGCTTTACTTCCCTTCCGAAGGAAGCCATGCTTAAGATTTTTACGCCCGAAAAAATCCATCGCCCTCCGCCGGGTTTGAACCCGCGACCTCAAGAACCAGAAGCTAGCATGGTAACCACTACACCACGAGGACGACGTTAAGGATGGAGGCGGCCAAGCTGACAACGGCACTTACCTCGAAGCCCAAGAGCATTTGATATGGCGTGGATAGCGGATCAATCCAAGGACGTCGACGAAGATTTTCGACTGGTGTATGTTGGGGGTATGCCCAGCAGGAACACCTAGTAAAGGACTGTCCATACCAATTCGAATAGCATGCAGGAAACGAATAATCACGGCGTGGCGAGGGGAGGTCGTGGTCGTGGTCGTCTTCACTACACCTCGAGGGATGTTGCGTCCTTGGGCAGATGAATGGATGACAGCCTCGTCGAGCACGGCTGGATAAAAAGGAAGCTGTGCCGGGTACCACTCGACACAGGTGAAGCCGTGACGATAATCAGAACTGAGGTGGCGAGGGGGTTGCTGTCGAGGGAACCCCATAGGCCCTACCAACTAGTTACGGTATCGGGCGATACTTTACATGTGGAGGAGGTCCTGTTGGAGTGACCCTAGGGCGGAGCATTGCAAGGCTGTGGGTGTTCGTCGCAGCGATGGCTGAAGATATACTGGAACTGGGTGCCCTCAGGAGCCATGAGGCGACCGTTGACATTGGCATGAGTTTCTTAAGACTCGGCGAGAGGAGGTAACGCTTCGTAGCCCCAACGAACATCCGTTGATTTCAAACGGAAGATGTGGTTGTGCCCGCAAGAAGCGAGGTGGTGGTGAGGGCGCGTCTGGAAGATCAAGACTCAAAGAACGTGGTTTTGGACCGGAAGATACCATTGGGTGTTTTATGCGTCGCCAGGATATTGATGCCTTGCCGGCAAGAAGTGCCTGTAAGACTGCTGAATCCTTCGGACACCGATCAGAGCACAGGCCTGAACCAGCTGCGAAAGTATCGCCATGCGGGGAATCCGAGGAGCCAGTACTGCCTCAAAATCTGGGGCCCCGGCTGGAAGGCTTGTTGAAGAGGGCGGCCGGCCATCTGACCTCTGCACAACTGAAGAAGGTCCGGCACCTCATTAGGTAATACCAGTTCGCGTTCAGACAAGGGGACAACAATTACGGCCTTACCGAGTACTTCACCACGTCGGCACTGGAGACGTATCCAGCAAGACGTGTTTCTGTAGCGAAGCAAGTGGAGGTACGAGATATGCTGGAGCACATGAGATCTAGGGGGCATCATCGAAGATTGCGAACGCCCTTGGTGTTCCCATCTGGTCTTGGTGACTTAGCACCGAATAAATATTATGGTGATTATGATTATTATTATTAACTGTTTGGACCACATTCCCACCAATTGGGGTGGTCGTGGACCTGGAGAAGGCTCAGACTGTGAGATACTGGCCTAGGCCGAAAGATAAACGAGCGTTGCGCAGTTTTCTGACCTATACAGACGCTACTGCTGGTTCGTCAGAGACTTCTCTAACGTCGCGTAGCTCCTTACCCGCCTGACGTAAGAACACTGGCCTTACTCCGACATGTTCTAGACGCTTAAGCCAGTACTCTGCAGTGCGCCTGTTTTAGGTTTTCCACAACCGGGTAGCAATTTTATTGTGGACACCGACGCCAGTGACAATGGTGTTGTAAGCGTACCACCCATGATCCAGGATGGGCAGGACCTGTAGCGTACTACAGCAAACCCACTCCAAGGCGGTAAAGACGAACTGTGTTACTCGATGTAAGCTCCTGGCAGTTGTTAAGACACTGGAACACTTCCATAAGTATCTAAACGGTCAGTCATTCCACCTTACGATTGACCACCCCACCCTCACTTGGCTATTAAGCTTTAAGAACCTGGAGGGTCATACAGCTCATTGGGCCCAGAGGCTTCAGGAATACAACTTCACATCAGAATATCGGAGGGGAGTGAGCCATTCAAATGCGGATGCCATGTCCGGAAGGTCCTGCCCTAATGTGTGCGGCCAGTGAAGCAGGGTGGAGAAGTTGCGAGCCGTAGTTATCTATGTAATTTCGGCGGTGTCTACAGGATGGGATAGCGCAGGCGCCGACTTGTGGTCGCTCCTGAGAGAAGTGGAGGCAGGGACATATTGGCTCAGTGGGACTCACTGAAGACGAAGATGTGCTGTTCAAAGTATGGGATTCACCTAACGAGAAGACCCGGAAAGATCAATTGATCCTTCCTCGAAGGTGCCGGACGTCCTGATGAAGCACATGTGGAGGTTTCGGTAGAAAATCTTGCACCCAACCGAACAAGTGACAAGCTTCGACAAAGGTACAGATGGTTGAAACTACGGCCGGACGCTGAGATGTTGTACCGCCAGTGTCACGTGTGCGGCAAGTCGCGACCCACAAGAGTAGGAACCGAGACGCATGCAGCAGTACATCGTGGGAGTACCATTCGAACGTGTAGCCATTGATATAGCGGGACGCTTCCCAATGTCCGACAGGGGTAACAATTATCTATTGGTGGTCATGGATTACTTCACCAACTGGCCGGAGATGCGGAGATGTACGCCATTCCTAACCAGGAAGCCGAGATGGTCGCCGACTGCCTAGTGGAAAAGGTTCAATGCCGATTTTGAGTACCGTTAGAGCCACACAGCGATCAGAGCAAAACTTCGAGTCGAACCTGATGAGGGAAGCACTGGATAGACTTAGAGTGCACATAACGCATCCAACGCCTCTCCACCCGCTGCTAGATGGCATAGTCGAGCGGTAAATAAAGACCCTGAAAGGGCATCTGAGGAAGATCGAGGACAATCACCAGAGAGACTGAGATGTTATTGTGCCGCTTTTCTGGCTGGCCTACAGCTCGTCGACTCATGACACCACCGGGTTGGCACCAGTCACCTTAGTCTTCGGCGGGCAGATGCAACTTGCATGCGACCTGAAGTTTTGGGGCCCTCCCTGGGGTGGAACAGCCAGCAATCCACAACCTCATGGACCATCTTCACGACGTAAACGAGATGGCTCGTCAACACATTCAGGTAGCAAGCGACAGGATGAAAACCCGCTACGACCGCCAGGCCAACAGACAGGGTTTTCAGCAAGGTGATCTGATGTGGCTGTGTCGCCCTAACGGGACCAAAGGGCGTTGTCCCAAGCTCCAACAACGATGGCAAGGACCGTACCGCGTGGTGAAAAGGATCAATGATGGTACATATGCATCTTCCATGCTACCTGAAGTTTTGGAGCCCCCCTGGTGCGGAACACCCAGCAATCGACTATGTAAACAACCTCGTGGGCTGTCTTCACGAAGAGCGTCCTCCGTGTTGTAGTGGTTACCATGCTAGCCTCTAGTTTTCGATGTCAAGGGTTCAAACCTGGCGGAGGGCGATGTATTTTTTCGGGTGTAAAAATCCATAACATGGCTTCCTTCGGAAGGGAAGTAAAGCCGGTGGTCCCGTGTCGTAGATTTACGGCACGTAAAAGAACCTCAAGCCTGATAAAGAGTCCTATGAGCAAAATTACCAGTCTTTCAAGGCCAGTATGGAATTGTACGCTAAGGACCACAACAGTTAAAGAGCGTCCATAAATAAAACTATAATTTTTGTCTTCACGAAGTGCACGAGCTGGCCCGTCAACACATCCAGGTAGCGAGCGACCGGATGAAAACCCGCTACGACCGCCAGGCCAATAACCAACGTTTCCAGCATGGCTGTATCGCCCTAACCGGACCAAGGGCGTTGTCCCAAGCTCCAACACCATGGCAAGGACGTACCGCGTGGTGAAAAAGATCAACTATGTAGTCTACCGTATCCAGACGCTACCCTGAGGGAAGATGCTGATGATAAATCTAGACCACCTAGTCCGCTATGACAGCGCTGGTCGGGACGACCAGCCCTGAGGAGGAAGCAGTGTGACAGCGCGTGCTACGTTCCTACGGATCAGCGGTGCAAGCGCCTCCCAGCTTACCTACCTGTCTCAGATTAGTTTAATGGCCGGTCCGTCTCTAGAACAATGGGCGCTTGGAACAGCCATTGTGTGCCACTTCCACGCTTTAGAGGATTCCTTTTGGCCCTTTCTGGTAAGTTTTCGTTCTCGAAGGTTCCGCTTTGTATGAAAGGTCTATATAACGGATTGCTGGCGGCAGGACTAAGTCAAAGTTGAATTGAGTCAGTGTTCAGTTCAGCTCCGTTGTGTGCTGTTAGAATTCACAAGTGAACAGTGTAGTTTGTAAGTTGTAACTCAGTAGACAGTTGTGAATCGTGCAGTTCAGTTGTCTTTTGACTCGGCGTATCAGATATGTTGTATACCGAGTGCGTGCCAAAGTGATTCAAGTGTAATGTTTGTGCAACGTTGAGCGTCTTGTGATAAAGTGTGGTTTCGCAGTAGCTGGTGTTCACATTTGTTTCTTCGTCAATGGCGAATTTAAGTATGATTTAAAATCCTTAAATGCTCTAACCAAGCATAGATTAATGAAGTATAGGAATCAACAGCGAAACCAAGTATTGCTTAATATCCATAAATGTCCTACCCTAGAATAGGCACCGGACAGGAGCGGAAACAAGTACAAATACAGGTTCAGGACAGGAGTCACTAACCTACGAGTCTAGAAGGGGCGGAAGCAAATGTAATGACAGTTAAATAAAATAAAAAAATTGGACAATGTTATAGACCCTCTAAATGAGATAGGGGACGTAACAGAAATCCAGATAAAGAAAATCGATAAAGAACGATCAAAGAAAAATGAATTGTAAAGAAAAGAGAAAAAATAGCAAGAGGGAGAAGGGTATAATCGCCTCTGCCCTGAAATAACATAAAATGGGAAAAGATCACAAACGAGATCAGGAAGACAAGCCGTAATAATCGGCACAAAAGAAGACAAAGATATGCAAGCTGGAGATAGCACGGCCTGGACATACGTGGGCAAACTGGCGAAGAAAACGTAATACAGTACTTTGTCAACAATAGCATAAAGGGAAAAATCACATTTGAAGACCTGAATTCAAGAGGAACGCACAAAGCATTTAAAGTAGAAATTCCCTTGGATAGTCTCAAAAGCACGGAGAACCCAAACTTCGTGTCAAGAGGTGTACAGGTGCGATGATTTGGATTTCGCCGAGAATACTACCAAGGAAAGCATGAACGGGGGGCATTAAAGAGGGAGAACGTTAAATAAAGAAGCTCTGCGCAAACAAACTCACACCAGGGTGAAGTAAGGAAAGTCATCAAACCAGGTCAACCAAATCACTAAGCATAAAATAAGCAATATAACAAAAAGAGCCCAAGAGAGCCGATCGCACGCTAGGACAGCACATATTTGGTTGGACTCGAAATGCTACCAAGAACGTAAATAATCCTAGGGAAGCTATACAAAGAGAAAAATACAACGCACCCTCAGGACCTACACCTGTATGGAGAAGCAAGAAGAATACAAAATCTGCTAAAATAAAGAAATAAGTATATGTGGAGGAAGAGGCCAGCAATATGATAGGAGCTGGAAAAGCAAATCCTCATGCAGTACTAAAATCAAGGAAACCGTGCTTTCCATCGACGATGCACACCTGGGAATCGTATCTCACCTGGGTGCTTATTCAGGGAGAATTTGGACCTGAAAAAACCGACATAGGCAACGAACTCTAAATGACTTCCCTAGAATAACGCAAGAGGTTTCAAGAGCATTAAATGTGCTAAAGAACGGGAAAGTATCAGGCCCAGATTCAGTCTTCAATTAAATTATTCAAGACACAAGAGGACTCCTAGAAGGAATAAGGGTGGAACTTTTTAATAGATAGCTAGAAATGGGGAAATACCAGAAGAATTGGGAAATTCGAAGGTGGTGTGGAAAGGGGATACACCTTCACCACACTCATACAGTGGTTAGCATTGGAGAATAATATCTTCAAGCTATTCTAAAAAATACTGAGACCACACAGACTCACTTAACTGAAAAACAATCTGAAGAGCAGTATGTATATAGGACAGAAAGGCCTACCCTACAATCTCTAATCTGATAAGACATCAAGGACGCAAGAACAGAAGGGCAAACTGTATACCATCTTTGTAGATTACCCGGAAGCTTTTGATCTACTCGACAGGACAAAACTCATTGCGAAACTGGAAAACAAGATTGGGAAATACAATTATCTAATTCTCATTATTAGAGCGATACTGCGGTACAACCTCCTGACAATCCAAGAAGCCACATCCTATTCCGACCTTAACACGCAAACGAATAGAGTATTACAGTCCATTCGCATACTTCTTGGTCAGCAAGTAGGGGAGGGGAGGACACATTTGTAGAGCTAGCCGATCTGCACCCCTCCATCCAGACCCGGCAAAAAAAGAATGCGAATGGGCTGCACAGGGAGACACACGAAGTCTGTTTAATTTGGCTATGGAGGATGTAACAGAAGCGATAGATGGTGGGACCCATATAAACGTGTATATTTATGCTAATGATATGGTCGTGACATAAAGGAAGACCTACAGCACAGTTTCAAAGATCTAATAGGATGGGCAAATGCAAACGGCCTGAAAATGAATAAGGAGTCCGTCCAAATTACCTTCCGAAAAGGAGGAAAGAGAAGAAAAGCGGATAGTTATGTTCAGAAGAGAAGACTACTTAGGAATAACGCTCAAAACAACGGGAACATATTCGGGATACGTGCAAAAGAAAAGGCCATAAACAACACTAGTCACATACAGTAAATCCCAATCGAAGTTGCAATGAAACCCTACCGAGAAAATTTTGTTCCAATTCTGACGCATGGTATAAATATGGGGAAATCTAACGCAGTAAGATCTAAAAGAGTGGGGAAAGGTAAGGGCAACATAGCTTAAACTAGTGGTGTCGAAATTTACCCCATTAAGATATGTGTACCTACTGACGCGGGAGTCCTACCTGATTGGGGATCTCCCTTACTCGCTCTTCCTCCCTTCTGCTAGCAGTACTGGCAGAGAACCTGAGAAAGAGATGAGATTGACGATACCTTCTACCCTACAAGCGCCATGATAGAACCTGGTCAGGACCAACTCAGCGCTTGAGAAACGTTGCAATCAGACTTGCCGTGCCCGGCTTCCATAATAAAATGTGCTACATAAGGAACTCTCGTGTGGTAACGGATAAATGTGTTCGTGAACTAAGGTGTGACAAATACCACGAGCTGAAAACTAGTTTTATTCATACTTTCACATCTGTGCGCTTTTCACTTTTATTATTCTTATCATTATTATTATGACTATTATTATTAGTAGTAGTATTATTATTATTAATGAAGTATCAACAGCGAAACCAAATATAACCTAACATCCCGAATTACCTAACCTAGTATAGATTAACGAAGTATAGGTATCAACAGCGAAAGCAATATAACTTAACATCCCTAAATGTTCTAAACTATTTTCCATTTAAAAAGCATAACAGTAGCGAAATCAATTATAACTTAACATCCCTAATATCCTAACCTAGCATAAATTATCAACAGCGAAACCAAATATAGCTCAATATTCCTAAAGGTCCTAACCTAGCTTCTAATTTTCTAATTAGCAAAATATATCAACAGCGAAACCAAACTATTAACCATTATTTTTCCTAAAACAAAATTCCTAACCCCATTACTCCTAATGGGAACCAGATGTGACGTCACTTCTATTTGACATGGCCACGCCACCAGATATGAATAACGTCATTTTGCTAAACCGACGCCTGTACCAGATGTGACGACGGCACCGGTGCCCTCACTATGTGGGAAGGAAAAGGGGTATAGCTCAAGTTTTTATGTGAGGGGCTAAGCTTGGCAGAGGGGTGGCAGGGAAGAACGATGGTGAATGGTAGCAAATTATTGACTTGTAACTCTGGTATCAAGATTTACTTTAATTTCTCTATAAACTATGCCACATGGTATTACTGATCACACAATGAAGGGGCTGCCCCAGACTGCTGAATAATTATCTGGTTGACGGCGGAGATCCTGCGTTCCATCTTCGTCGTGGCTATGGCCCGTCAAAGTTCACAACTAGAACAAACTAATTTAAAGAGCCGAGCGTTATAGTGTACTTTAGGCACGTGACAGGAAGAGCGCCAGCAGTAAAGAGACGCTAACTTTAAATACCAGAGAACATGCTGATCTTATGCTTCCTACAGCGCTGAGGTAAGCGGTGTCAGCAAGATCTACATAATCCACTTACATATCTAATCATTCGCGAATATTCGGAAAACGTTCCCCTTAAGATAATGGGATATAACCCCTGCTTACCTAAGCATCCGGGAAATTATTTGCTAGAATTCCTGCAACCAATTTCATCGTTCCTCTTTAAACAAATTTTATTCTGAACATTCTAGCCTTATGAAAAGATATTCATCACAATCTTATAAAACGAAATATAACCGTCATTGTATCAGCAGCGAAACTCACAAATTAACATTCCTAAATGTCCTAACCTATTTTTCATATCAACCGCGAAACTATCATTTTTCCTCAAACAGGATTCCTAATTGTCATTTCTACTAATATTGATATATTCTAAACCATTTCCCTAATATTTTTTCCTAAATTCAAATATTTCTCATACAGTTTCTCCCAATTTTTTAACATCTTAATTTGCAAACGAGGATTTATTTTAATACGTTTGGAAGGCGAATTATACATTTTAAACGTATATTGTAAAATTATTAATAAATTACAACTGATATAACACACAATGATTTGATATTGCAGTAATAATCATTTAATAAACGAGAATTGATTTAGTAAACTAGGAGTTGATATTGCAACCCATTGCCCTCGCGTAGCCGAGCCTCCGTCCTTCATTTTACATTTCTGGCTCCACGGCGATAGAGCGTAGTCGATTCTGCGATGCTAACCACTTTATTTTAGGTCTTGCTGTACAGGTGCCCCGAGCACAAAGCCTGCTAAAATGGACTCGGTATCACTCTACTCTAACTAGAGTTCACTAAAAGCGGTGTAAAGATTAGGATGATGTTTACAAACAACAGATTGGAATTTGTTCTGCCATCCTTCGCTGACGTTATTAGTTCTATTTTCATTGAGGTGGTGATTCATATTGATTCCACAACCGAACAGGATAACGTGGCGGAGCAGTTCTTCTACGATTTCTAGTGTGTACACCATTGATATAAGTCTCGTAAAAGTATTTGTAAATGTTGCTCATTTGTCTCTGCATATTATTCTGCATTGCACTTAAAGTGTCTGGAACGTCATTTAGTGGAATAAATGCCAATGCAACCAACATTTGCTTGCTATCTTCACAGACCTGTCTGCAGCACTATTATGTGCTTCTTGAAGAATTTCTGTTTGGATCTTGCGGTACACAGACTATGATAAATGAAATAGACAGTAGCTTGTCAACGTGGTCGAAAATACCTCCATACAGCTATTTACGATGGCATTTTCGAAACCTGTCATCCTGTTTGGAAGAGTTACTGAGATTCTGCGACTCCTGGCACTATTCGAACTTCGTTAAGGACAGTGGTATACAACGCCTGATCTTTAGAAGACAGTAATGAAAAACTTAGAGGAATTAGAACTTAAACACCGTTCTCGAGGCTGTCGGCCACGTCTTTTTATAATTCCTATTATGGTGAACAATTGCGAAAACTGATTTGGATTACTTTAAAGGTTCCATCAAAGAACCAAACAGCACTGCGCATGAGGAACTGGAGGTTTCTTCTTGTGCCAAAAAATCACAATAGCCCACCTCCGTGGTATGGGAGTAGCGTGTCTGCCACGCATGCAAGACGTCCAGAGTTTGAATTTCGGTTAGGGCGAGGTATTTGGATAAGTTGTTTTTAGAGGTTTTAGTTTATCCTGAGAAGACGAACGCGGGTAACATTAAGCTCTAGGGACCCGGGCCCATTGAGCAGCATTTCAACCATTTCGTTCATTCACCGTCCGAAATGACCTACCCGGATAAAAGACGTTAAACCTTCAATAAAAAAAAAGATCGCACAACTTCTCGCATCATCTTCATTGTGAGAGCCGAATAAAAGAAATGGCTCACCTTGCAGAGTTCGCTGATTTTCCTCTGGGATTTCCTGTAGATCTGCTAAAGATGCAGGATTTTGAGGTAGACCATGCCGTCTAACCCTTTTCAAAGACGGTTTAATGTTCTCCGGTTAGCTAACTGACTAAGGACTCTGGATGGAACATTGCGTTGCTCAGTTCTAAGAATCTGGGCCGGACGCAATTCTGGACGATCTTCCGTCATTCGCTTCAACCCGTTCTTCTGTTTCTCTTCTTCCCGGTTAGGAGAATGTGAATGTGGGTATTCAGAAACTCCTTGCAAAACTGTCAGTCGCCCATTTCCTTGAATTGCTGAAGCTCTGGCATTACATTCTTGAGCTCTCACCTTCCAACATTCCCAGAATTCCTTATCTTTGTATTTTCGCGTCTTATAGAACACGCACCCATCAACAAGCAATAATCTCCTTCCTGTACTTGTAGCAAATCTGCGCTCCTTCTTGCATTAAATTTAGTATAACCTCTCTCTCTCTCACTCACCATAAATGTTATCTTGCGTATTTCTGCAATAAATTTTCTGTAAGTACTCCATTAAATTTGTATAAACATCAGCAATTCCATGGCAATGAAATGTAATAATCTTGTTAAACTTCAATAGATAACCAATGTAATCAATGTCGATTTTAGGAAAAATAATATTAGCAGTGATGTTGTTTAGGAAATAGATTTGTGGCAATACAAAATGTAGGAAAATGATTTTAGGAGAAATGGTCGTTAGGAAAACTAATATTTGAATCCTAATTTAAAGAAATTGTCGAGAACAACTTAAGGCAATGCATATGTGAAATCTGACATAAAGTATGACATTTCGGTAAAGCAAAGCGATGAACTGTAAATTCCATTTTTCTCAATTACCTTTTTTCAGCATTCACATTACTCAAAATATTCCTTGGACCGTATTACTAACTTGTTATCCTGAAATTTACAGGATAGCTTCAGGAATTATCGTTTAAAAATAGATATGCACTAGTTAAAAATATTAAATAATTCAGGTGAAATTAATCATTTTTCATAACTCACATTGAAAAAGTTGAAAAATTCAATAACATGTATAGAAAAACAATCTGCTCTTTAACTAAAATTAAGTAATGTCCAAACGACGATTTCCTTATGTTTGTATACTAAGCTCAAATCGAAAATTTGGTAGGGATACGATAAACCGTAGAGTCTACGGAGCATTTCGTATTTCCGTATAAAAGCGTGATTAATTATGAATAAAAAGTAATACCTTAACAACGGTTTGACACAGGTCGTTAAAATTTTGTGTGTATTATATGTTTTGTGTACTGGGTATATGATAAAAAAGACAAAACAATCAGAAGAAAACTGTGGCGTTTTGGATTTTCACAAATGTATTGTCTCAACACCTCCAAATGTCCTCACATAATTTTCCATTAACGAAGTATATCGCCACGAAACCAAATGTAACATAACATCCCTAAATTCACCAACCTAGCGTACTATTAGGCTACACGAATTACAGGGTGAGCCAAAAGACTCCGAACCGCCTACTGTCTTCCACAGCAAAGAAAGTCCCCGGGGAATGAAGGGCAGAGGGGAAATTGCTGATTAGACACGGTCCGAACCCTGCCTACTTGCTTATGTTACCCTTATTTATGAGACACACGACAGCCAGTTTCAGCATCTCCTTTCGTAAAGTTGGTACGTAAAGCCTTTAAAAGTAGTTTTAAAAATGTTGTATGGTTCCATCCGCGCCTTTCTATGATAGCTGCAGACGGCAAGAGCGCCGAGGACGCGGACAGGAAAAACACCGCGCTGCCGGTTCGGAGACTTTTGGCTCTCTCTGTATATGAACAGTGAAAGCCCATATAACCTAATATTTCGAAATGTGACAGCTTATTTTAACATTTAAGTTGCATGAACTGCGAATTCCTATGCCTAAGGCTTAATATTCAAAACGAACGTAACCTAGCATAGTTTCAGCTTAACCTACACGAAGTATACTGTCATTGGAATCCTAAATAACGTCGAAATATAATAACCCATTTTTTATACAACGTTGAACATCACATGCATATTGCTTAGTATTTCTTAAGATACTTATTTTCACACTAGTTTACATGAAGTATATTAAGGGCAAATGCATATGGTTCAATTATTTCTTAATGTACTAAAATATTTTTAAGCTTATGAGAACTAAGCTAACATAATTTTAAAATACTTAAATATTTAGAAATTACGCTGTCTAACCTACAACAAACACAACATTAACATCAAATAAATGACTTTGTCCCTGAATGCAACTAACCCAAATTCGCTCTACCTTACACGATCTGTATTAACCACCAGTATCCAACAAATTAATTAAAAAAATCGATTATATTATAGCATATCAGGCATTATACTCAAGAAAATTACCAGCGGGATGTTTGCTTAAACGAGGTACCACTAGGGAAGATGAAATGCTATGCCCCAAAACATACTGCCAACCATACTAGAACACTAGCAGGTAGGTTAACCAACCTACAATTACATTGTCCTCGTAATACAGCAAGTTAACCGGCAATTAGCAAAACATGGCTATTAACAGGAGAGCGAAATATAAACCATAAATCAAATCTACTGTATAGTTCGTAATATTTGTCTTTCTCCATCAGCTTTAATGGGCATTAACAGATGTATTTAATACACTACGGTATTTTAATTGTAGCGTTTGTCAAAAAGCGCATAGTGCCATTACTTTTGGAAAGTCGATTTTAAAAGACTCCATACAAAAGGGGAAACCATACATAAAGAATGAGAAGGGTAGAAAAACAAAATAGAGAGGGCTTAGCAGAAAACGTAGAACACATTTGCGTGTTCTGTTAGACCCTAATATTTCACTTTTATTTGTACAGCATATACTACAAATTCCAACAATATTTAGATCATCATTATCCATTACTCTCTTTAAAGAACACTGGCCTGGTCAGAAATCTAAACAGCAGAGCTCATACTGAAAGAAACGATCATTATACCCGCAACAACGGATATGACTTCTCTCTGTAAATGTTGAAGAAAGCCGTGAGTTTGTATAGAACAGTTAAACGCTTCACAGCCATTGCCGGGAGCGTGGTAGGAGCCAAAAATAGTTAATAAGGAAGAAACAAGTGTGTGGTTGTTCGGCTGAGCTTCTAGGTGGGAGTCCAAGGTCTACTGCCTTGTGAACGTTTCATTCCAACATGCTTAGGTCAAGCCTTACTATGTGCAACATTCACGCGACTTTCTCTGCTCATTGTCAATAAATAGAAACTTATTTATCCTACCACTTTACGCGAATCACAATGTCTGCATAGAAACTATTTCAAATTAAGCAACATGAGGGATTCGGAAACAACATCCAACTGTTTAACTTTCAGGGCAATAGTTTTATGTAATGAGCTGTTGAATAAAGAACAATCGCATATTTTCAAAATTTCATCTTGGAAAATCCTAAACATACAACAATTAAAATTTCGGAAAAGACTAATCCGTGAAAATGAAAATATTATCGAACATGCATTGTAAATGTTAATCAGTTCTGCAGTTTTTATGCAGTACGTTTTTATCCTTATAGTTTCTCAGTTAAATGAAATTGCAATAGAATGTATTTGGCTTCACAGGCATTTGCTCAAAACTCATGACAGATTTTATTTATCACACGAATATGACAAAAAGCTTATATTCCCATCAACATCGTTAGCCATTACTAATCGCAATATGCAAATCTACTATTTCTAGAATAGAAACAGAAACATATGACACGTGGTGTCCTATATTAAATTGGACAACTTCAGCTGTGCCATTCATTTACTTTATCTTCAAAATGTAAGTTTAACACGTTTATTTCTGCCACATTATACATTGCTTTTCCTTCACACTGCTCGAGCGTCGGCCGCCGAAACATATTACCTCCGCAACCGCCTCAATTAGTTGCAATTACAATGATAATAAGCACATGTCTTATACTAAAGGATGTTGGAAGTGTTGTCCTTCACTATTCATACATTTCTGACATCTGTTCAGGACATTTTCATTCCCACTCGGGAGAGCTCAATATCCGAAATTTGCGCCATATTTATTTAGGTAAATAAGTTAAGTGACTGTTTTGAATGTCTACATAATTAATGTAGTGGATTTTTGGGCGCCATTGTTTATAATAATTATAAACAGACATCAAGAGATGACACTTAATTTAAGATATTAGCATTGAAAATTAGTGTTATTGTTCCGAGTAGTTAATGTCCGTGGTCGAGCGAGTATCTCTTGCAGCTAGTGGAACGAGAAAGGAATTAACTATAAGTACTTCTTGTGAAATTATAACTCAGCTGAAAGGCAACGTTTCTGTTAATGCCTTTAATATATATTGGTCCTTTGTGTAATATTATTGTACTAGAGAAAGCTGTTGCTATGCCCTTGCATTTATTCAGAAGTCGCTTCTCAAGTAGTCTAAGTACTGTCATTACACTTTACTAAAAATTCACATGTTAATAAAAACTAGATACGTCGGCACCTAATGTCGTCCTCTAACACTTTGTACTAATTAACTCGGTCTTAGTACACAGTTATTGGCATTACCTATGCAAGTTTTGCGAATGCACCGCACTACGATCCGCCTTCATCCATATCTCTGCTCTTACTGACTTGATTCGGTTGAGAAATCTTAGCGTGGCTTCTCTATCTCACATACAAGATTTGAAAGTTTACTCTACTCGCTACTGGTTGGCTAACTTTAATAATTCAAATCTACCTTCTTGCCATTCTATTAGCTCTTTCAAATATCACATGACATCCTTACAGTTTACCCACGATGGTGTTCGTTTCCCCATTCCTATTATTTATTCTGGTCCTGACAATTTTGCCCCCCTAAGCTTTAAAATTTAATGGGTTTCGTCTGGCTACCGTCCCTAATTCTTCCCTTCTTGGCTTATTCAACAGCTAACTGGGTATACACTGTTACAATATACATTCGCGTAAATCCTAAATCGTATATAAACACAGTTACTTATACATAAACAATAAAATGCAAAGAATAATTAACATGGAAATAATTGTCGCTTATAATTATTACTTAGGACTGTGGTGTGAGGCACTGTTTATTTAATATATTTGCGAGTCTAATATACTGCCACAAACTGAGTTAATTTCTTGCCTGATGTTTTCTTTTAGTTCTTCCAATGTATGAGGTTTGTTGCATACACTTTATTTTGGATGTGATCATCAGTTATGTGATCATTCAATCTGTAATTGGATTTTGCGAAATAATAAGAGTAATGCACCCCGCTTAATATTCATATCTGACGAAGCATGATTCCATTTGTATGGTTATGTTTCGTTTCAAAATAGCAGATATTGAGGTACAGAGAAACCTGATTTTACACTCGAGATTCCCTTGCACGACGCGAAAATTGGTGTACATACAGAATAATAGGACCTATGCTGTTTGAACAAACAATAAATACAGGGAGGTACAGGAAAGCAATAACCATTTTTTTTGAACAGCTGACCATGTTTAATGTCAGTCTGGATTTTTCCAACAAGACTCTGCTTCCCCGTATACCGTTGACAAGTCATTTAATTTAATTCGAGAAATATTTGAAGTTAGGGTAATTAGAAAATGATTATGGCCCTCACGATCCCCCGATTTAACTGTATGCGATGTTTATCTATAGAAGAATTTGAAAATAAGAAGTGTAAGCAACAAACCCGCATATATTGGAAGAACTAAAAGAAAACATCACTCGAGAAATACACTCCATTTCAGATACTGAACTCTCGAGTGTGAATGCAAATTTCCTGAGAAGATGCCAGAAACGTGTGGATGTGCTTATTATTACAGTAATTGTAATTATAACTATGGGAAAGAGAGGCGGTTGCGAGGATATTAATCCCCTTTCGGTGGTAGACCGAGCCGCCGAGCGGTAGCCGCAGTATGAGGGAAAAACACTGTAGAAGAACAAGAAATGCAGGGTATCCATAAAAAAACTACGGGATTTCGAAGTTAAATATTTTAATTAAATACAAAATTGAGGCTACTGCTTTAAACATGGTTTGAAAGCTAATACTGTGTCTTTTTTGTACAATTTAGTGCATTTCAACATGTGCCCCATTTGTGGCACATCATACTGTTCGCCAACGGAAAGAAAGTCCCTGACAGGAACGTGCTAACCTTATCTGTTTGAAAAAAGTGCGACAAGTACAGTGAATGTGTGACAGAGAACGCATGCTACGCAAAGAGTAAAACTATTCAACTGAGCTGTCGTGTGCGTCATAAATAAGGGTAACATAAGCAAGTAGGCAAGGTTCGGACCGTGTCTAATCAGCAATTTCCCCTCTGCCCTTCATTCCCCGGGGACTTTCTTTGCTGTGGAAGACAGTACATCCAAACGGTACTCGACCTCTTTCCACGTCCTGGCGAGCAATATCTGGGGTGATAGTTACCACAGAAGCGATGATCCTTTTAGATGATTTACGTCTTGAATCTTCTCCGCATAAACAAGGTTATTTGCATGTCCCCAAAAGAAGGCTAAGGGAGTAAGATCGGGACTTCTAGGAGGCCAAGGAATAGGTCCTGCCCTTCCAATCCATCGGTTGCCGAATCAGTTATTGAGTGCTTCCCGCACATACAAGCTGTAGGGACGTGAGGTTCCATCTTGCTGAAAGTAGACAGGCTCCTCAGCCTCAATAACAAGCAACTGAAGGAAAACATATAGTTCTAACATGACATGGTAGATATGACCATTGATGCTATTTTCGGCAAAAACAGAAAACCTATGCCACGATCATGCATCACATCGGCGTACATAAATATTTTTAAAATACTGATTTAATTGTTATGATCTAATCTGAATTTTAAGAAATGCCGCTTGCTCCCTATGATTTTTTTTAAAACCCCATAATTCTTTTACGGATATCCTGTATTAAAAACAAACAAAATCCATAGTTATTTTGTGGATACCCTGTATTAAAAACAAAGTCCCACCTTTCAAGAAAAGTATATTAAACTAAATTCCACACATTTATGTGTCATAACCACTTCTCACGTGTTTTATTCACATTTATTTACTAACGAGATACATGACTGCTTTATGAAGGGAAACCACAAACCTTGTGCATTTAGAAGAAACAAGGATGAATTTCATGCTCTCGTGCCCTAGACATAGGAGACATCTAGAAGTGTGATTACCCACGAGGGGAACATTGACAGCCAAAATGATAACAGATCGTACACACATTCGTACAAATATATTGCTGAATTTGAAAAAAAGTCATTGGACATGGTTAGGAATAGGTCAAAGTAACACTTTAATGCAGAAGGAAATTCTATTGGGGTAATATTAGACCAATGTTCCCACAAGGGTTAAAGAGAAAAAAAGTAATCAAAACTAAATACTGTTTGAGGTGGAAGAATTCCATGGAAATATTGGCCTTGAATCCTTGAAAGGCGCCTGACTAAAGTACGAAATTTGGTACTCATCAGACATTTCAATTTTGAATTATTTTTTTTTAAAGAAGAATGCTTTTCCTCGGATTCGGAGGATCTCAAAAGGCATATTTCCGATGAAACCGAGTATCAGATATCTTGGGTGGAATGCATACCCCATGTACCTACCATACGTAAATGGCAGAAATAGAAAAAAGGAATTCTTCAGAATAAACGACTCGTCTCTTGGGTTTCCAAGTGCAGACTCAGATTTCAGCCAACTGTGACTGAAGGAATTAAACTAAATTGATCCTGACTTTTACCTGGAGTCCATTTTGAGAAACAGTTTACACATGTGTGTTGAAAGTGTGCTACAATTCATACTATGCCTTATACTCTAGAACAAGGGTGGCGAAAACGACTTCCTTCCGCGAGTCACCAAATATGCAACACGCACTGCATCACTCAGTAGTATGTGAAAAACAAACGGACGGTTGCGAATCACGTTTTCGCCACCTCTGCAGTATAGAAGATGAATGAGCCGTCCCATTGCAACAACAGTTCATCTTGCTTGGCCCTTCTATCAGATTCTTGTAACATGGTTATTCATTACTCTGCCTAACCAGGGCTGACTTAAGTCCCCCCCCCCAAAAAGGGCTTCTAAAGGCTTAGAGAAAAGAGTTACTAAGAGTCGACCTGAAAGCATGATACTACAGTGAGTTTACTTTGTAGAGATATTACTTTTTCTTTCTTTTTCTTTGTTTCGTGTACCGAAGTTCTTAATAGAAACATAATAAGTACCATAATTAATATACAGGGTGAGCCAAACCACTACGAACCGGCTGAGCGGTGTTTTTCCTGTCCGTGTCCTCGGCGCTCGCTGCCGTCTGCCACTATCATAGAAAGGCGCGGATGAAACCATACAACATTTTAAAAACTACTTTTAAAGGCATTCCTAACCAACTTTATGAAAATAAATGCTGAAACTGGCCACCGTCGTTGTCCATACATTTTTGGCACCTCTTTAGGAAACTATCCATCACTCGCCGTAGTTCACGTTGAGAAATGCTGGCAATTTCCTGTCGGATATTTTGTTTTAATTCTTCCAGTGTGTGCGGGTTTATCTTGTATACTTTGTTTTAAGTTACCCCAGAGATAGAAATCGCAGGGGGTTTGGTCGGGGCACCGAGGGGACCATAAATCTGTACTAATAATTCTGTCCACAAACACACTTTCAATTCTTCTCATTCAAATATTGGCCGTATAAGCTGTTGCAGAGTCTTGTTGAAAAAAGGCAAAGTCACGCTGCCAGGCTGTTAATTCTCTAAAAAAAGAGGGGGGCAAAGTTGTATTCACATCTGTACGCGCTTCAACTGTTGACTCGAAAAAAATTGGCGAATGATGGATAGTTTCCTAAAGAGGTGCCAAAAATATGGACAATGACGGTGGCCAGTTTCAGCATCTCCTTTCATAAAGTTGTTAAGTAAAGCCTTTAAAAGTAGTTTTAAAAATGTTGTATGGTTTCATCCGCGCCTTTCTATGATAGCGGCAGACGGCAACGAGTGTCGAGGACAACACCGCGCAGGCGGTTAGTAGTTTTTTGGCTCTCCCTGTATTATACTGTATCTAGTGCTGAAGGATTGCGTTAATTCGCGTCACTGTAATTTTTTCTTCAAGCGAGTCTGAGAGATCAACAAAATTAATAGTTAGGTCCTGTAATTATCCCCCGTGTGGTATACTGTATATACTGTATTGCCGTTTTGGGGCAGTTAAAACCATTGTTTGCTTAATAAAACAAGGGACATATAGTCTTCAGCAAAATATAAGCGGTGGAACACGAGAAATCTTTTAACGCTTACATCGGGAGAACAAAAGAAATACAACTGCATTTGACGCTGAAAAAGCTGTTTTAGCACCCACCAGGCATGTGCTGAGAAGTTCCACCCACACGAACTTCCTCGACTTCTCATGAAGGACAGCCAGCGAATCCTTGCAATTTGTGTCACGTCAAGGTAGTAGATAAATGCAACAAGAAGTCACAGCGACTTCTCCCAATCTTCCTTAGAACTATTACACAAGCTTGCATTTTCACGATGAGCTATTAGTTTGTGAAGCATTATTTATTTAAATACTCCAGAAGAGAAAATAACGTTTAAACAAATATCTTTACAAACGTTTAGGCGAAATGGAGTAAATTACATGGGGGCCGATTCAGAGGATAAATGAAATTTTGGCATACAATTGAATAGGTATATACCGAAAAGGTTTCAAACAAAATGTCCCGAGCTTGTGGTATTCTTATAGTACAAATTAGGAACTTGGAAATAAAACTAATTTGGGCAGCTACATGGAAAAGATGTTCTGCTAAAGGAAATTGGTATGAGGATTTTATTAGTTATCCAGCTGCTGAAAGATGACTTCCTAGCTGTACTGTAGTGCCGCCAAATACTGCTCAAAATTGGCATAATTACATTTCACTTACAGTGCTAATAGACAATTTCTATCAGTACACACTCCAGGCAGAATGCCACTTACATGGGCTAAACTCATAATATGCATTAGCATGTATAAATGTGTACACAGGTAATTATCAAAATATGGACTACGATTTTGAATACAATTGCTATACAAAGATGGCTTTATTTAATATATCATGATACAGTATTAAACTGGATTATTACGTTGCTGGCTACAAACGTGAGCAATTTAATAATTAAGAAAGGTTGCTTAACTTAGGCCATTAGGAAGTCTGCCTTGAAAAGGTTTCGACAGAGGCTTTTAAAAAGTTAATTCTCTTATAGAAGCAACCGTTTCTTGCCCCTTTTCATATTTTTATTAACTGGGTGCTTTCCTGTCAAAATTTGTTGCTGCACTAGAAATCACTGGAAACTCGGCATTTTCCGGCTGTTGTTACTTCGCAAAATGAATTAATACTTCAGTTCTGCAGATGATCTACTGACATTTTACAATGGACAAATATTCACACCTAATCACTACAGCTACAAGCAGGAGCACCAAATGAATCAGCCTCTCCTAAATAACCATATTTAAGGAATATTATATAAATAATCGACCTTTTCTCTGCCATGCTTCTTGTTAACATGTTCATTCATTTCTATGCCCAGTCAGCATCAATGATTAACATTACACAAAGGTAAGTAACCTGCTGAGAACTTATCGAGGAACATAGTGGCGTGGATCTGAAACGTTTCCTCATAGAGAATCTTAGCAGATCCCCGGATAATCGAGTGGACCGCCGATATGAATTCACCTCTAATTCAGAGCTGATGCCTTAGATATTTACTTTCCTAATTCGAGATTATATTTATTTATTTTGCCTTAGCTGAAGAAATTCGCAGAAATAATATAATCATTAATTATTAATTTTTGGACTGCGTTCGGTCCTATTTGGTCATTTTTTGTTATGTAATTTTAATTCTTTCTCAAGTGCGATAACACCACAAATATTGGTTTTAATTCCTTCTGCCTGACCTTAAATATCGTAGTTGATATAACCTTCATACAACGATACATTGTGTAAAATTACTAATTCAACACTAAACCAGTAAGAAAATGGAAAAAATATGTTTAACTATAATTAATGCATACAATCACTTCCTACCAGTGAATGAATAATACCACTCTGAAAATTAGAAGCTTGAAGCTCAGTGTGTTTTAAATTCACAAGACGATTTTCAAAACTTTGCTTCTGTGCCTTTTAGGGCCGTTTGAAGCCTCCATTTGACGTTTTAACTTGAAGGGACCGCCTTTGAGATCAGTTAAACGAGGAAGTTTATTAGGAAGTGAAAAGTGTCCGGCTTAATACACGAGATTAGTAACTATTAAGAAGGTTGTCAACATATACAAAACATGTTCCTTGATGGTTTCTTATGCATAAAATGGACAAAGGATCGACACCAACAAACCGTTGCACAACTCTTCAAGTATACACCAGACTGTTTTCGTAAAAATTGCAGAAACTGGCTATCAAGCATGAAATGGTTTTAGACTTATCCAAATAGCTCAGCTGTAGCTACTTGAAGATGGGCAATAATGCCGCACCACCACTTAGCCTTGGGAATTAAATGAGAGTTCAGCTTGAATAACAGGAACTAGACAAAACTCGGTAACCCTACTAGCCACTGGCTGTTTCTTCAGCATGAGAAAAATTAAAAAGTTGTCGAGATTTGGATGCAAATTGGCAAATTAACGCTTTTCTTAATAACTAAGCTATGGGTTAAAGCTAACCTGTTTGTGTTTAACAGGCAGCATTGATTCATTTGGCCTATGTTTTCTAATCAGACACAATTACTGTCTCAGCAACACGCAATAATAAATACAAGAGACATGCACAGCTAGCTCTATTCATTATTTATTTTCTTGTCGATTCAACGAATTATTGACAAAAAGTTGTTTTTCTATCTATTACTTGTTAATCTAAATATTGGCAGAAATGGTTTCAATACACATTCTGTAGCAAGTGCACAAAAACATATAGGAATCTGATTAGACAGTCTACTGCTTCTGTACATGCCTGCCTTGATTTTACATATCCTTTGTATGAGCACAAGGTAAACAAAAGAACAACAGTCGAACGGGTAGTGCTTAAAATCTTGGAAAATCTGAACAAACCATAGCTAATATTTCCAAAATTGTTAATGCTACGAAAAAATTGACAGCTTGTATATTCTAACGAGCCCTGCATTGTTCCTGAAGTTAGTGATTGTCTAACTTTCATGGATTCCCTGTTATATAAAAGTACTGTACACAAATTATTATAGGGGATTTAAACTATTTTTTCTCTGCGATGTACAATATAATTTTGAATAATAGCTTAAATTAAAGAATAAAACGGGAAAGCTTGAATTCCGTATGCGCAGATTTTGTTTTGTAGTCGGAGGAACGAAGAAACGAAACATGGCAACTCGCGTGAAAACAGCTTTTTGTGTCTTGGAATTCGCGAGTTATAATTCAGTGGTTACAGTTCAGCGGACGCATAGGCGAAGATTTGATCTTAACGTCCCTTCTGGTAACACCATTCGTAGGAGGTATGTGTGTCTGTAGACGATGTGTGTGTAAAGGGAATAGCACGGACGACGGCGTGTGACAGATCATGATATGAAGAGAATCAAAATGGCTTTCACGTGCAATCCTAAAGAATCTGTGTTGGGAGCGATTCCAGAACTGGCAATACCAACAATGACGGTGTGGAAGGTGTTAAGTAAACTTCTCCAACAGAGACGGAGGATTATTGCAGCAGTAGGACCAGTTACGCCAGACATGCTAGCGTCAGTGTCGCAAGAAATGGAGTACCACCTGGATGTACGCCATGTTACAAATAGATCCCACATTGAGCACTTGTAATTTGTGTTATGGTAACCTCCACAGTTTTTTTTAATTTAAGGTGTAATTCAAAATTATATCGTATAATGGAGCAAAAATATAAAGCTTAGAACTCCTATAACCATTTGTGTACACCCTATATATAAAATTCAATGTGAAAGAAGAGAACCGCACAGCCATTCTCAGAAAATACATATATACATCTCATTCATCATATAGTATTTCAAATATATTATACTCTAATCAAAATCATTACTCATTTTAAGGAAATCAAAATTAACGCACTTTTTTCCATCTAAAAGCCAGTTGGGGTGGGGTATTTTCTTAACAGTCTTCGACTGGAGTCTGACTAAAGTATGACATTTAGCACTTGTCCAACTTTTCGTTTTTGAGTTTTTTGAGTTATGCTGCGCTCCTTCTCATACACACATTTCTGAAAGGTATTTTTGATTCAGGGAGCCTCAAAACCTGTACTACCGTTGAAACATGGTTATGGGACTTTACGGTGGAACGCAATATTTCCTCTACCTACCATAGATTAGCGACACCAAGTAAATAAACATTTTTTCAACGTATCTGATGAAGGATGTCCAAAAATTATTATTATTATTATTATTATTATTATTATTATTATTATTATTATTATTATTATTATTATTATCATCATTTTATTAAATTAATATTACAGTTTTAATGCTGCAGTATTGAACGAAAAGCACGTAAAGAATTTCTGATGTACATGTAGTTAACATTTGTTGCTTAAACTACCGCACCTTGCTCTGTAACGTTATAAAAGCAGAATACAACTGAGCAGTGTAAACACTAGCCAAAGACTTTGCATTTACTTTTGTCTGAAATCTTTATTTCGATATTGTGTTAATTTTCAGCCTCAGTCGCCTAGAATACAGGAATGAACTCATCAAAACTGCTAAAGTTAGAATTTAGAGCTGTACCAGTGTGCGTCATGTTAACTCAAACTATCAGCGCTGCTTTGTTAATTACCGAACGTCTGTCACAAGACGAAGGATGGCGACTGCTTCTAAGGTATCTGTTATTTTTATAACTTGCCCGAGTTCAACACCACTAGCTTACTATACATACACTGAATCGGCGAATTTCCAAATTCTCCTTTCCTAAAACCGTAAAAGATTAGATAGCTGCGGATTGAGTGGTAACGCTTTCCTGCACAGAAAATTATTTTCGACATTCTAAACCGTTGTATTCTTTTGTTACTGATCGTTAAATATACAAAGGTGTTTAAAATCTGAGCTTCTGCAGTATGAGATTTCCTTGTTCAGCTGAGTAGCAATTTTCGGAACTTCCTTACTACTATATTGGTCTAGGCCTGAGGGTGACTGTATCTGCAGAATTTCCTTTATTCAGAACAAGCAATTCCTGTTATTGATCAGTTTTCGTGGATTTCACATTTTGTTTTTTACCCGTCTTGAGATCCCCCCCCCAATTTTAATAACTGATTTTATCGGATTGACAGCTTTAAATCATATCCTATTTAGATTTACCTGAGAATGCTAGAATGAGAATTTCACGTTAGTTGCAGGGAGTTGTTAAAACTTTCGTAATACAGGGTGTATTAACATTTAAAGCACAAGCCGTTACCGGTGAAATTACGTAATAATAAAGGAAAAGCGTTTCACTCATCAAAGGTGTGGTTACGACCATCACTAACCAAATTATATTTACTCACGGCGTTTCAAAAACAAGGAATATAAAACAAAAAGAGTAGCCGCATCTATAGGTTAATTTAATGGCTCGGCTATGCAGAAACTGTTCACTTGGGTTTCAACAATGCAGCATTTAGCGGATTAAAATACGCTGAGGTAATCGTAATATGTATTTTCAGTTACGATAACTCCAGTCAGCATAATTTCGATCCCTAAACGTTACTGAGCGAAATTTCATGGAATACTTGTTTTTTCCGCACTATCCCCAATCTTCCTTTGTGCATTAAAGTTCTTATGAACTCAGTGTTTCTAACATTAACTCACAAACCTGTCTCGCTGTGTCATTTGGTTTCATTTTTCTCAATTCGGAGAAAAGTCAAACTTTTAAGACAACCAAGAGAACGAAACTTCAAACAAAAGGATGATTCAAAGGCGAAGTACAATAAAAATGCAAGGTGATACATTACTGACTAAAACGAGCAAAGCGGTGCAACACTGGTCCAAAAGTTAAGCGTCCCAAATAAAACTTTTGCTAGTTGCAATCCATCATATCCAATACAGTTCACTAGAGCAAGCACCTAGGATAAGCCCTCACCTCTGCCGTATGGTGCGCAGCATCTCAACGTAATCGAATTGCCATTCACCGGTATTCACCATTGTGTTCACGTAAGCCCATTCTACCCCATTCCCTCGTACACTGTCCAGAGCCTGCAGTTGCGTTACACTGTTAATGTTATGTTAAACATTTTGAAGTTGCAAACTTTTAAAAGGCAAACATAAGATGGCACACTTGTTAAAACGAGTAACACAAGACAACGGGTAAGCTATTTAAATCGAAGTTATAAAGGGGGACTAAAATAGTGATAAAACCACTATATGCTTCTTTGTTAGTGGCGAGTCCTGTAAGGTCTGCTTTATCATCCGAGACAGATTAATGGCTCTATGCTGAAAAAAAAATGGAAGGAGAGAAAACATTTCAATCATCATGTGTAAAATGGCGATATCTGATGGAATTTGACTTGCAATAAAATTTAGTCTCTTTAAGAAGACATGCTTGTTTGTAAAATGTATTGTGACAATTCGAAGAGCAAGGCATTCTGATTGCCTTGTTTATACATATAACATTATGAAATTAAGTTTGTGTTCAGCAAAAGCATCATCGCTTTATTAGGGCACTGTTTAAAGGTTATGTGCAGAGGGCGTCTAAATCAATGTAGCTCCTGGAACGTAACGAACAGCAGGTATCACAGTCGAATAATAGTGTGCTCACAATGCAGTACAGGTACAATGCAACTGCGGAGCAGAACAATATAAAAGAAACTAGGTATCGAAATCTTCGGAGCTTGAGATAGAACTAATATATCTTGAGGCAGGCGTCTCTTTAGGCATGTCAGCCGGCGTGTTCGGAGCCTAGATAGTACTCCACAGCTCCAGGAACCTCGTGTAGGTGGAATAAGAAACGGCGTGCTGTTTGGCGAATGAACTGCTGTATAGGGAGAATGCCTAGTCCCTGGTGTAGTTTATTTCGCACAATCCAGAGAGCATTGGTAGCAAGCTTCATCACTCTGTTTTGAACCACCTACAAACAATTACGATTTATAAGCTACAATCCAGATCGAGGGAATAGGTCGAATGAGGGAATGGTATAATAGGAGGCAGGAATCAAATCCAACAGATGTACATTTATTGAGTTGCGGATAGAGTTGAGAAAGCCAGGCTGAAGGCCAGGTTAACAGCACGGAGTCGCCAAGTATTGTGTCAAACAGCACACTAAGAAACTTTACTAGAGCAGGATAAGGTAACCTGTGAATACAGGTATTATGGATATACAAGAGCCGGGGAGAACAAACCGCACGGAGAGCAAAAATTTGCCTCTGTCTTGTATGGATTCAGTGAAATGCACCAAGTGGAGCACCAGTAAATAAGACAGTCCAAGGAATCCTGCAAAGCAGCAAAAGCCATAAGAAAATGATGGGAGTGGTACAGAACTGTGTCGTCGGCATATAACGCCATTTCTTCAAGCTCAAAGTTCGGAAGATCAGAAGAGAAAACACTAAACAGAAATGGGACTAAAATGGAGCCCTGGAGAATACCAGCCTATATTGGATTTCGGTGAGGAGCAATACGGACGACGAACTGTCGATCTGTAAATAACTGGTAACAATTTCCAGCAAGTACTGAGGAAGGCCTACACGAGAGATTTTAAGCATAAGACGATCGTGGCACGCTTTACAAAAATTTTGAGCGACATACAAGAACCCTGTCTTTGTTTATTGGCAATTTTCAAATCCTTGAATGAATCGTAGCAATTGGTGAGAAGTGTAGTCTCGTGGTCAAAAGCCGAACTGAAATGGCAGGATAAGATTATTGTAAAAGACAAATCGTGACAACCGACGATAAATAACCTTCTCGACGAGCTTTGAAAATGTGGGCAGCAAGCTAATCGGGCGGTAGCTCGACGGTAAATGTGGGGGCTTATTGCATTTATGAAATAAAACAGTGAGAGCAAACTTCCAGGAGGCGGGAAAATAGCCAAGACACAAGCCAGCGTTCATAATAGAAGAAAGGTAATATGCCAGAGCCTTCTTAGTGAATTTCTTGTTCGGAAGGCGGGAAATGAAATGCGATAACTCCCCAGGGCTATTTGCACAGGAACAGTGGGTTGCTTTTTATTGGGGTGAAGCTCCCTTTAAAGAGATTATGTGATAGAAACATTCAGTCTAGCTTAAGGAATTAATGATTGCTCGAAATAAGAGGTCAGGACCTCACATTTGACAGAAGTAGACGTTATAACACAGTAGACACCATGTATTGTCATAGTGAACGCTAAAAACAACGTTGGGTTCCCGAAGAATACACCTAGTCATTACGTGTAGTCACCTGGTGAAAGAGTGACTAGGTGGTGTTGAAAGATTTGGAATTGGTTGCTCTAGCTCCATTTTCACATGACGTATAAGCCCATTTAATGCTTGGCAGAGCCAGGGTCACCGCTCCGTCACCGTCGAATGTGACTTTTCATTTGATTCAGGTCAGAAAAGAAGGGGTGAATTGATAAGCACAAGGACGCTGGGAACAAAACAAGGAATGGCGAACACACAAGCAAATGGTAACCGTAAAATAGTGAACTGCTGCATCATTATCCACAGGAGTGATAATGCCATATGCGGTCAGAGCTGCATCCAGCTGTTCTTGAAAAGTATCCCAGTGCACATAGTCATTAATGAGCCATGATGGCGGATGAATGAATTCAGGAGAAAGGCAGAAAGTAGCCGGTCGGGACATTGGTCCGGTCAGCGAGAGAGGTAATAAAAAGTGGCAAAACCAGTTTTCTAGAAATGTCAGTCAAGAATATCCTGAGATACCGGGGATTTGCTAGATTTAAGTGGAGTCAGAAGGAGCCAGAACATTGCAGAGAGAACTTCTGTAAAGATGTTGGATCCAACGGCCATTGGGGTGAACAGTTCTACATCCTCAAGAGGTGTGATTATGTTCAGATCGCCTAAGAGAAGAAAGTGGCCACAATTGGAAAAGAGCAATAAAAATTGTTTGTTGAGGTTATAATAAGGAGGCTTATAAGCACTGATATGAACCAGATCATCATTAGGAGAGTAAAGTTTTTTTTCTGTGCTTGATGATTTAACATCCTTCAAACAGGTAGGTCATATCGGAGGCTGAATGAACGAAATAGGTGAAATCATTCTAAAATGGGTCCGGGGTACCCGGAAGTTCAAAGTTGCCCGACATTTGTGTTTTTAGGATAAGGGAAAATCCTGGAAAAACCCTTATCCAGGTAACTAACCTAATCGAGATTCGAGCTCGGGACCACTTGAAAGTGAGGCGGACACGCTACATTGCATTATCTGCCTTATAGACTACGGAGGTGGGGAAGAGTGGCATTTGATACCCCAATTTCTATTGCTGGAGAAGCAAGCAGAAATATAACACTAGCACTATCATGGAGTCGTCTTAAAGCAAGGACTTCACACGCTGAGGCCGTTTAGGTTGCGCGATCGCGCTGATAAATGTGATAGCCAAGAACAATATCGTTCACTGGGAAGAATATGAGTTTCCGTGATACAGGCGGTATCTTATGTTATGATTCTGAGTGAAGCAAGAAATGAAGCTCGTTTACTTCTAAGGTCATTAGCGTTTCAGTTGAGGAGAGTGAGACGAGGAAAAGAGCGGCGATTAGGTACTGCCATTGTTGCGAAAGCTTGTTAAGTATATATGGACAAGGTTAAAAAGCTGTGGCAAAAAGGGTGTAAGAAAAGTACGAAGGACATCAAAGAGTTATGTGGACAGAACAGTAAGCCAGGTCCAAAAAGGTGAATTGCCGGGGTCTCTGCAAGTGGTGTCCAGGCGTTTGGACGGTAACGCAAAACTTCAGAAGAGTGATCGTGTACAAGGGGCAGGTGAAGCTTGGTCGGTATGCAGCGGTGGTGGTTATCTTTTCTGCCATTGTTGTTGCTGCTGAATGCTGCTGATGAATGGAGCAGATGCTTTAAAGTAGAGATGTCCAGAGGCTGGCGAAGTGCCCCTGACGGAGCAGGGTGCGCGGACGTTGATGTGGCTGAAGAGCACCCTGGGTGGCACGTTGCTTGAGTTGCAAATAATGATAGCCATGATAATTTGCCGGTTAGCCCTGATGAACACTGATGCATTATGTTGGCGTAGTAGTGGATGTAGCACACTGTGAGTTTTGATGTTCACCCAGGCGGCGAACACAATGGGGCTCTAGCTGGCAATAGGTTTTTGTGCGACTGTTTTCACAATGAGCACATGCTTACTGAATGTGTGCGTTGCGGCAACGCGGTTCTATGGTCACCATACTGTAGAGTAAGCGGGTAAGATTGAGAATACCTCTGCCCGCACCATTGCTTAACAACTCGACGGCACAAAGGGGAATAGGACCAGGCGGGATGGCTCAGGCGGTTACATCTGTGGCCGCATTCGGGAGGTCCCGGGATCGATCCCCGGCAACCATCCACTCTCACCCATGGGTTTTTTCGGGGGGTTACCCGGGTCATCAGGCGAACGCTGGAGTAGTTTCTTTCATCCCCCAAATTTCCTGCCCCCCATTTCGTTCCATTCTTCATTTCATCCCGTTGGTCTCTTTCAGGGTCGGAAGTGTCGGCGATGGTGTTTCGGTGCAGCATGGTAGGGGAAAAGGATGCTCCTAGTGACTCTCTCCGTCCCTCGGCTTTCAGCTGCCTGTCGGGGTATGCGAACCACTTGAGGGCCGTTGGACCCCCTCGGTGTGGGGTGGGGTCCCCAGTCTGCCTGTCCGTCTGCCGGGGTGTGTCTATCTGGACACTTAGGGACCCTGTCATTGCTGTGTCGTCGCTTCTGGATCCGGCCACCCGGTGTCTCCTCTCGCCTCATCCTTCCTCCTGGGAACGCCTCCTCGTGGGGCGTAGTTACAATACCCACTCTATATCTGTGCCGAATTCCCTTCGTAATCAATCCAATCCAAGGGGAAGAGGCTGTTTAGCTCTTCTGAGTAAGCGATTGACATTTTGAACAGGATACTGCACAGCACAGCTCAGCATATAGTTCATGATCACTAAAGTTGTCTCACTGTTATGTACAAACTCGGCATGATAGAACAAATTATTCTAAAGTAGCAACAGCTAAAACACCAATTAGCCAACCCATAAATTATCATACTACAAGTACCCCATTTAAGCATTAACAAGGTATACGGAAGCCCAATACTAAAAAAAGCTACAAAAAATTATAACAAGGAAGCATTTTTTTGTATATTTCTAAATCAGTTAAGCAATAACTCAAAACACGGGAGAAGAGAAAAGTCAAGTCTAAAACCAAAGTCACCATTGGTACGACAGAGAAATAATAACAATAACAACAACAATACACAACTAGTCCGGATACATAAGTTATCCAGAGAATTAACTGAAGAAGATAGTAAATATCACTCATCGAGTTGTGGTATATGTTCTTTATAGGAAGCAAAATGGAAAATTGCTAAGATTATAATATTATTAAAATTGCACAAATAAACTCGCAAAGTAGTAGATTAGTGATGTTAGAACTTGTTTTAGAGGAACTGAATTCGGATATCTTGTGCATTTAGGAACCCTATTCGTTAAATGGTAAAATGGCGCACGCACCATCTAAAGCAAGAACGATTAGTACAGGGGAAAATCCAATGGCTGGAATTATAATTGTAAACCCGAATCTACAAGCATTTTATATTACGCAGTTTAATGGCGCATATATACTAACTGCTTAGAAATTACTCATGAGAATGATAAATTTATTTTGGCTAATCACTACTTTCAATTCAGCCTTCCCATTGAACCTTTTATAGACAAAATTAAAAACATTACCAGAACTTAACCAGACCTAGAAATTGTGTACACCTATGACGCAAATGCAAAATCGGATTGATGAAGATGAAAGAGGTGAGAAACTAGAAGAAGTTATTGCGAAATTAACTTTACTAGTAAAAATGAACCCAATAACCAACCTACCTATGAAAACTGAGCAGGGCAGCATCCAACATTGATATTACTATTTGTAGTATTAGATCTGATGCCAAACTGATCATTGGAAAGTAGATTAAGATTTTACCTCCAGTGATCAAAGATTGATTTGGTTTAGTTATTGTATACGGAATAAATTGAGGCAGGATAATAGAAGAGGTGAATTGCTATATAATTACAAACAAGCAAAGTGGTACCAGATGAGAAATGAATTTGAAAGCATATGTCCCAAATACATTGAAAACTCTGTGAATCAGGAAGCATATGAATTAACGAAAGCTATAAAAACTGACGTTTCTAAAACTGTACCGGCAACAAAACCAAAAAGGTATTTTGACAAGGCTTGGGCCGATACCCTACAGAATGCCCGAAGACAAATGCGAAAATTACGAAGAATATATCAAAAATCTATTATAGCTACAGAAAGGGAAATAAATTTATTTCTTAAATTTAAGTAACTATTGAGAACCTAAAGAGAGATTTAAAAATCTGTTAGAAGAAACCAGGCAAAATCCTTGACAGAATACTGTCGAGAAGAAATTAGATACTAATATTTTGGGAATTCTGTATAAAATCCTAATGGACAAAGTGGAAAAACTGAAGTATTGACAACGCTAAATAAAGGAGATGATAACATAACCACAGACTAGAAGGAGGCAGCAAACGTTTTAGTACAGAAATTGCTTCCAGATGATGACCACACGTTAGATGATAACCAAGGTTAGGATTTTAGGTGCAAATTTCAGATGAAAAAAGCAAGGGAAAAGGTGCTCAAATAAGGTGAAAAAAGGGACAATAAGGTGCTGGTTTATTTACGGGGATGTACAACTGAAATTGCTATTTTCTAAACTATCCATTCAATTGAGCTGAAATTTTAACTACATCTCAGCCTTCTTTAGATATAATTGTTTTGTGAATTTCAACTCAAAATATTAATTAGTTTTCAAGTTATTAATTTTAAAAATATAAAATTATGGGTATATGCAAAATGCAACACATGATGCATTTAAAAAAAATCGTATGTTCCTTCCATGTCAAGGAACTACAAATCTGTCATGTAATCTTTTTTCTACCATTCTTAGTTTAAGAGAAAAAAAGTTTTGCAGTTTTGTATTTCCATTTTGTTTTCGTTTTTGTTGTATACGTTATCTTAAAAAAATTAGTAGCGCAAAAACTATTCATTACACAGAAAAATTATGAGTTTTATTTATTTTTGTTTTTGAAATAAGCATAAAAAATGTCAATATGAATGGATGAAAACTACATCGTGTGAAACATTTTGAATATGCAGAAAAGCTGAAAATAAGAAACGCCTTAAAATAAAGCTTTAAACATATAAACAGCTAGCAACCAAATGGCCAAGGGTATTTAAAAAGTCTCGTAACCATCCTGAAGCGTTCGCTAGGTCAAAAATCAAAGTGGATTCTAACTTTTGGGAACATTTTTTTTTTTTTTTTTTTTTTTTTTTAGATTTTTTGAAAGTTTGGGTTAATTTCAGTTGTGCATTTCTTTAACTAATTCAACGATTTCTCTTTCCTCTATTCTAATTTACTGAACTTCAAACAAGTACATCAAACTAACCCTCATCAAAAGAAGGAAAAAACATGAAGCTGTTGTACTTCAAGACATTAAGCATCTCCATATTTTTAAAAGTAAGCCTGTTTCTATTAGGAGATAGAATGTCTTTGTAGATGCTAGAGCTTCTTTCAACATCCACAGAAACCAGTGGGGCAAACCTTGTATTCACTCGGAATGGCAACTCTACAGATGTGTCGAATTCCTCAATGTCTGGATTCGTCTGAAGATTAGATTCAAGTTTGTCTTTGACAAAGCCATCTAACTGCTCCCTCACGGAAGTAAAAATATTCTTTTTTTTTTTCCTTTTCCAGACCTTGTTCTTCCAATCGTTTAATAGCTGCAGGCAGGTACTTGTAACTATGGACACAATATAGTTCTTTCTGCAAATTATGTATTTTCTCCGGTAACAGAAGTTGCTGTGCCTTGGAAATTATACATGCGTCGGATGGATCCAAAGAAATCACAAACCCTTTAATTCTGTAAAATTCTCACACAACATAACAGCACACTCAATCCAAGATCCCCAGCGAGTAATGCCCGGGAAATTTGGAAGGGGCAGGCCAGTGATATCCCTGTAGTACACAACACGGCTCGGAGCTTTCAGTAGAATCTTCTTCAGGGCAGAGATGAATTGATTTGCGATGTCGTATTCGTTCCTTATGGATTCACAAACCCTGTGAAGGGCATGAGCCAAGCATGTCACATGCTTCAAGTTAGGAAATAAAGGTTTCAATAGGTTAACAGCTGAAACCATGTATGGAGCCTGGTCCAAGGTTTTCAAACTCGATATCAGTAGGCCAGAGTTTTTGGCACAAGTCCATAATGGATTGCATTACTGTACCGGCACTGGCTTTCTGCAGCTCGTACATTTTTAACATGGGCTTAACTTTCTCCCCTGCTAAGGGAAAATCTAAAATATTCAAAACATATCGTTCCATTGAGTCTATGGTTTCATCCACTATGATTCCCACATCGCAATCATACACTTTCTCCTTGATTCTTTCTATGGTTTCTTGGAAAACAGGCTCCATGTAGTTTTTTTCTTAAAGTACTCTCATCGGACATTGACATCTTTGTGTATTTTTCAAGAAATCCCTTGAAGGCTGGATGGTTCATCTTACTGAGTGGAATTCCTGCTTGTGTAAGAGCTGCACACAAATCAATGTTTAATTCCTTCAAATTTTGGCTTTTTGAAGAACTCTGTTGAAACGCATTTCGTAATAGAGGTTGCCGTGATTTGTTTGCTTGAAGAGACTTCTTCATTTGATGCTTAGAGCTGGAAATGTGTTATTTGATGCGATCTCGCTGGTGTTTTCATCTAACAAAATTCCTCATTCACAAATAGTACATCGCATAACAGTTCCGTCAGTATCTATGCAATCTTGTTTGAATTCCTCAGCCAGAACAATAAATCGAGCACTGGACACCTTTGGCATGGTAAAATATAGTACTAGTACATCGTTTGGAGAACTAGCACTAGTTCACTTGCTAACACAATGCAACTGTCACAACTCACTCGTGCCCATTCGCTGTCCACATTCTCTTATAACACCGCGACAATTACCAGAATGTTCTCATTCATGCTGGAACTTCAGTCTCAGCGATTTCTAGTAGTTTCGTTCAGAACCCAGTCTTAATAATTCTCGGAACTGCGCGGGTGAGGTTACTGCCGTCTCTGCGTGCCCAGCCTTCGTCTCCACGCAAACAGATGACGTCTCTCACAGTAACAAACTCACATTCACGAACAGCAGGCTACTGATTCTGGTGGGATAGAATCACTCATTGTCAATTGCATTATTGCGGGCTACTTTATAGCGGTAAAGCGAGAGAAAGAGGTTTTAGTCGAACACATTATTGCGGGTGCGCTTTAAATTTCCGCGCGGCATTTACTGAAAGAGGTAGGCTTACTATTCGCACGTACACAGCAAGCTGAGGAGACGTTAATTGAAAGTTAAAGAATAAATTGGAATGAAACTTAAAACAAAAAAGGGGATTATGGACATGGATGGGGGAAAATGAGTTAAAGGTGCCAAAAAGGGTGTAAATGTTCCAAAAAAAGGGAAAAAGGTGCGAAAAAAATTACTCTTTTGGCAACTAGAAAAAAAATTTCACACTGTGATATCTTTCCGCACAGCTTTAACTTACCCTAATAAAAAACGTGCGCACCTAAAAATCCTAACCCTGATGATAACACACATATACTACACGAATAAACATGAATTTTCCGTATCCAAATATAAAGTGATATATCCTTTTTATATAACAGAAATTGGGTTGGCAATTAAAAGCATGAAGAGTTTAAGGCTGCCTGACCCGGGGAATTATAAACGAAGTTTCGGTTAATTTAGAAGAGGCAATTACACCTTTTTAGTATAAATTATTTAATGACTGTATATGGAAAGGTCGCTTTCCAAAGTGTTGGAAAGAAGCAAAAGGAATCATTCTAAAAAAAAGAGTACTGATAAAGACCTAAAAGACCCGAAATCTTATCGTCACATTTGTTTGTTAAATACAACTGGAAATTTCTTTGAACATTTGCTTTGTAAAAGAATAAAAGAATTTCGATTAATGATTGAATGAATGATAAATAATATGAATTTAGAAAGGATCTATCAACCGAAAACGCAATACATGCAGTATTAAAAACCGTAACAAGTTCACATGCTAAATATTTTATGGGAATTTTAATTGACACTTCCAGTGCTTATGACAATTTGTGGTTGCCATACTGTTTTGAGATATTATGTCAAAAAGGTTATCCGAAATATGTTTATGAAGTATTAAGACATTATTTTAACAACAGAAAGGTCTTTATAAAAGGTGTTAAGATAAAGTATATAAAGTAATTACCAAGGAATGTCCCCAAGGTTCGGTTCTCGGGCCGTTATTTTGGGACACTGTATTGGAGACCTTATTGCATGATTTAAATTATGATGCGAATATTACAAACACCACTGTTTATGCCGACGATCTTTTATTTATTAATAACGTGAGAATAGGAATGGTTTGGAACGTAAATCAAATAATTTAACACGTAAACTATGTAATTGTTGCACAAACTCAAAATTACAAATAGTACTGAATAAATCAAATTATATGATTTTGAAGGGTAGTTTAAAAGTAATCCAAGCATAAAGTTTAATAATCAAATTATAAGAAGACAAAAAGGAAGCAAAATACCTTGGAGTATAAATTTTAGGAAGCACATGAGTACATAAGAAATAAATCCAAAACCGTGATGATGAAATTGGTTAGAATTGTGCAATCGAATTTTAAAACATCGTTAACTACAATTTCAACATCCCATAATGGTATTTTTGCATCCATTGTAACATATGGTGCTAGTGTTTGGGCCACTCGGTGCAGAATGTCCAAATAAGGAGTTTGTTAAGGAGAACCCAAAGAAAAATTTTGCTGTGATATACCGGAGCAGTTAAAACCACTGCAACTATGGCCCTCCTAGTCACGACAGGAATCTGGCCAATAGATACTTAAATTAAACTGAAGGGAGACAATTTTTGATTAAAGAAGAATGAAATGGGAACAGTAACACAATAATTGGAAGAAGATGTGAAAATGTAGCTGAAATTTAGCTGTTTTTAAAATTAAATTGGCAACAAGAGTGGAATAGCATGGAAGCGGGAAGGAGAGGACATAGTTTATTTAATAACGTCACCAAACGACTTAGATTCAAGCACATTCAACCTACCAGAGGACTAAATCATTACATTACCGGACGTGGACCTTATAAAACATATTTGAGAAAGATCAATAAAACACCAAACGATTTACTATCCGTAACAAACATAACACACCCGAACATGTCCTGTTTGAATGTCCGCGATATGGAGAACAAGTAACTGAAGCACGAGCTAAATCAATTGAGCATATAAACCTGAATATAGAGGCAACAAAGATTTGTGTATTTAGTTAAACAAATTAGCGAACATAATTAGTAAAATTCCCTGAGAAGAGGGAATTGAACAAGTGGAAATAATAACTGATACACAAGAAGGTACCAAGAATTAAGAAAATCCGAAAGAATTCGAAACTATCTATCCTTAAACCTAATAACTGATACACCGATGGATAACTATAATACACAACAAACAATACCAGATGAAGAGGAAGCAGATGGTGAAGAGGGAGAAGAAGAGGAAGAAGAAATTGATAATTAAAATTACAGAAACGTAAGGGGACATTACTGTATTTTATTAGGAAGACGATAAATGGAATGCACGGAGGGGAATAAAATTGAGAAGGGGAGAATAGGAAATTTATGCTGAATATATTGGACAGTAGAGGATGACGGAAGATGGCGCCGGGCAGAAGGAGGTGTAGAAGACGGTGCCGGTGTAGAACAGTGTGGAAGAGGGAAGCTGAGGAGTGAAATGCAGGATTTTGGGCATCTGTAGGCGGAATAGTATCAGCCAGGGGGAGAGGAAATTGACGAAAAAGTGTTAGTGAAGTGTTGTGCAGTGTTACAAGGAAAATGGAAATGTGATTGGTGTATGTAGTACAATAAGGATGTAAAAGTGTTATAATTATTAAAATATATGCGTCGAAGAAAGGCGAATTATGAATTAATGGTAATAAAAGAAATGTGAGTGTATTAATTAAATAAAATTACAAGTGTTAGTGAAATTAATAAATAATGGAACAAGTGAAGTGGTTAAAAAGAGAAAAAAGAAAAGTATGATGTATCAATATGCAATTAAGGAAATGACCGTTATACATTAAAATAGAAGTACTTTATAAGAAGAGGAATTAAATTTTGATTTATAGCTTTGGAGTAAGAGGTTAAACTACTATTGTGCATAAGTAATTGGGATTAATATAATTACATAATGATATATATATATATATATATATTGTTAAAACAATTAATGGACTTAATTACTTAATTTATATAATGGATTTTATGAACTATACATTTGAGAGAAGGGTGAAGGGATATTAGAGTAAATAACTTGGGCTAGATGATTTTAATTATAATTCATTATAGTGGATAGTTAGTACTGAGAAAACACACCAAAATAAACCTGAGCTGGCTACCAGTACAGATTCTGTTGGATATCAACAGTGCCTGTTATTAGTGTTTGTTAATTTTAGAAATATTTATATAGGTTACTAACTGCTTACCAGTTATTTCTGTTACTGGATTCCGTAACCATTAATTGACTTAGTGCAAGTGGGAATTATTATTTGACGTTTATATATTATACTATATATAAACGTATTACTGTAATTTACTTTATTTTATGTTATTCTATTTCATTTATTTTATCCTTTCTTTCTTATTTTTACACTTATTTTAGTTATTAGTGTATAAATTATATCTGTAAAATAACGATGTATGATAAAAAATTAAATGTGGCAAATAAATTATAGTTTGCAATAAACGTCCTTGTATAGGGAACTAGACGCCAGGACGTCATATTACAGATTTTATTTTACCTATTTTATTTTAGTTCGTGATCACTGAGAGAGCAAGGTATATTACGAATGATTACTAAAAACGCTTAACAGCTGGGTTTCTATAGGTGAAGTATTCCTGCTTGATACTAATACAATAGTGAGTGAGGTTACGGAAATCTGAAAAGGTAGAAGAATACACTTTAACAATAGGTCTACGTAAATCAGTAGGTACTTCGGATTCATGCAACAGTAATTCATTTTGTGCATCATGTAGACATATCAGTGGAGTGAGCTACTAAGGGCAGGAAGCTGCCGGATGAGAATTTTTCGTCACAGTGTCTTCTTCCAAAGGCTGAAAACAATTATGCGTAGGAATAGCTTAACATGGAACATTTGACGTTTACGAAGGCTCTGCTAGGCAAAGACGTTTATGTTGTCCTGCCGATGGTAAAGAGGGCGGAGCGGGACGCACCAGGCTGGTAGATTTGTGGCGCAAAGGCCGTATGAGAGGAAGAATCCACCACACTGACAGGCAGCATGGATAATCACAATGTCCAATGGAGAAGAATGAAGCACAGTGGTACACACACGGTCGGCTCGTAGGCAGTTTTAGTGGAAGTAACATCTGCAGACAGCACGATTAAGATGATTGGACTAATAAGTGCTCAGGTGGTACAGCCGGAGGAATGTGTTGAACTGACACATGTTCTTAATCGGCATTATCATAAACTAAATTAATACCTGAACGAAGAAGCTGGCCGATATTATTATATCCTGGCATAATAGTGGTACAGTACACGTGTACAATGAATACAACAATGTAGCATGTGAGCAGACACAATAACACACGCGAATGAAGAAATAAAGCGCTATAAACCGAACTTAAGTTCCTTCCGGGAACTAAACACGAACACGAACGCGCGCACACACACACACACACACACACACACACACACACACACAAAAACGTAAACACGACCTTTCTCCGTGACGGCTGCCAATCGACTCAAACTAAGGTTTATTCAACACTAACTAATAAGAGCATAAGTAGCTAAAGTTCCACAAATCGGCTGTTAGTATGCTCCGTTTGTTTTGTCTTAAGGTTATATCTAGAGACTATTAGGAAATGTGTACAAATTGGAGAATTGCATTATTCAGTGCTGAAGATAAGCAAAAGCGTGAAAATCAGCTGTTTCCGGGAATAAAAATAAATTTCGTTGGGGAGTTCAAACCACTTTAAAACCAGATATTCAGTTATCGCAGTTTCTTTATGAAGAAACAAAGCCTAGCGCTTTGTTGTATCTCTAACATAAAAATACTTGTTCTTGAAACAAGAGGTTCTTTATAAACATATTATACAAACCCCGTGAACAAGATTGGCTGAAGATGCTGCATATGGGACATTCCATTTTCAAATCGTCCGAAATAGAAGGAAAATCGACCTTGCCCTTTTTAAACGAAACGAAACTTTTTGTATTTGTAGACAAGCCCGATATAATACTTTATGCAAACTCTTAAAATTATAAGGACTTAATTACTTAATTTATATAATTTAGAATATCATAGTTTTGCAATCAAAATTGTTGAAAGTTATCACATCTTCCTAAAATTTCCAACTTCAAGCTGCTATAACTGAAACATTTAAATCTAATTATTTAAATCGAGCTATAGTTTGATTCCCCAAAACTTTAATTTCATACTGATAAATAAGCATGTTCTTGTTTTTATTTAAGTGAAGAAATTTCTGTTTTTCAAGTGTAGGCGGTTACGGATTAAGAAGAATAATTTTATTATATATGGTAAGATTCCGTAATTTAAACACAATCAAACATATTTTACCGCAATGGTTACCGGGGTTTCGTCTAAAATAATTAAAGAAGTAAATTACTTTACGTGCTCATGGTCGCTGTCGTACGTTTGTTTTGAACTGAAGGTCAACAAAGTTGCTCTGCATGGTAAAACAGCGAGAACGCTTACTAAGCAGTATGGGGTTCTGAGTATTTCCTCACAGATTCACAGAGTGCTTGGTGATCATCGTGCATCAACTACATAAATCGCTGCGTTTATTCACTTTTTGTGTTATAACTACGAATACCCAAACATAACCACTTTATCAGCATTGCCGATGTCTCTTAATGACACTATGTATTATTCTCAGTCTAACATTTTAGTTTTATAAAAATCCGGGGACGTTTAAAGTAAGTAAAAACTATATATATATATATATATATATATATATATATATATATGAACGTTTGTGAATATTATATAAATAATTAGTATATGCTGTAATGAAATGCGAACTTTTATTTACAAAATGAGATTTGGTAAATATTTTGAAATAAAGGGTTCCGGAGCAATGCGCACTTAAAATGCGACAAAATGAATTAATACGATACATTTGTTGTTCAATAGCGTGACAACCGTTGGACTTATGATGCTAATATTTGATACATATACTTTCTTTAGCAGCCCTTATTAATAGGAAAAATTACAACGCAAGCAAAAGACTTCGGGAAATAAAGGTCTCAGCACTTTTTGCAAAGAAACCTCTCGCATATAACATCGAAAGCCGAATTCGTGATAGTCAAGATATTCATCTGAAAGCTAAATATCATTCGATTCTACTAACTACGCATAAACACAGCACTGTACATCTTCGTAAATCTGGAAAAACAGCTTATTCCAGAGGGGAAGGTCGGCGGAGATTTATTGCTGCCATCCTCATTACCAGAAGCGAAGGTCGTGTTTGTTGCCTAACAAAGCAGGCACGCACCCTGGTCAGTAAGCGACACACCTGAAGGAGTGGCAACAGACTCAGAGTGATTTTATTGCTGTGACTGAATAGACAGTGAGGTTTACGTTTTGTGAACAGAAGTACACGCTGCTTCTATGTATCACTACTTTCTCGCTAAGAAAGATCAGACAGAAGAAATGTTGCATTAGACGCAGAGCTTCGGAGTCGAAGTCACCCCAAAAAGCGATGTTTTGAAGTGCCCTGAATTAAAGAAAAATATTTTTTTACAAAAAGGACAAAGTATGCGTATGAAGCATATTAAACCGGGATAAATACAAGATTTCATAGTTAAGTCAGATAGTTTATACAGGTGCAAGGAAAAAATGCTCAGGGAATTAACCTCAATCCAATCACCACCTTGCGTGAAAATGTGCTTTTTTGTATTTTCTCAAAAATATCTGTAAGCATTCTAATAAATCTTATATGTTTCAGGCATAGAAATCATGAATGATTCATATATTGAATTATCTATACCTAAATAGCCCTTTAAGGCACTTTCATTCTGACTGTATTTTATATAACTACGAAAGCCTGTGAAAACGTCTTCCTTCCGCGAGTAATCATATATAGAACACCCGCTTCACCAATCAGCTCGTGTGAAAAAACAAATGAACGGCCAGCTACGAAAGGCAGGCCTGAGAGTCCAAATGACTTGCGACAACTCTTTCATAAGACACAAGCAGGAAATTACCTACATAAAAATGTAGATTTCGATTAGATACGCAATTATGTCAAAATGTTCGTGATATTAACATTTTAAATCATACATCATGCAATTGTAAGTGGTCGCTCTTTTGCTTCTAGCGGGTTCATGCCAAGAACACATAATAACATGGCTAGGATATTACAGTTGAATATTATGCATACTGCACTAAATGTCTTTTACCTTAGTCTTAACTAACCGTAATTATTTCGGTTTGTAGCACATATTTAAAAATAATGGTACTGCTAGAGAAAATCATAAGTGCCAATCAACAATTGCGCACCAAAGTGTGTCCGTCTACAGTGTAAACATAACTCGGACACAGCTGGTGCCCTGTGCATTACAGTTGCCGTATCCCCTTAAGCGTTTACGTTATTTGGTGGGTTGTATACAGAAAGCTACAAAATTTAACGATGAATGTTAAAGGCATTATCATTCTGATATGTTTCATGGTCTATGAGTTGATAGCAAGCAATACACCAGATACAAATCTTTTCATCAACGAGGGCAGAGAATATTTGCGTAGAGCGAACAGAAGCGCCAACTGTCCAGCATCTGGAGGGCACCATATGTCATAACAGCTGAAAAACAAACGCATTCACTTCATTACTAGTTAATCGACAAACTAACCTGAGTTGATAGCTATATGGCTACTTCGTCTTCTTCGCCACCATCATGGCCCGAAATCTGATGACCTATCATTCTTTTTAATTGTTGATTCATAGGCTTGCTAACGTTCACATGAGTCCCTTTTATGGGTCCCAGTTTATGAAAACGCATATTTATTCAGTTATTTTTGTCGTTCAATACCATTTTCTACGTATTTTAGGGCATTTTTTCGGTTTAACTCATTGTTTTACAATTTTCTTGCTCTTTTCGTCTTTATGTGGTCATTTTCTTTTATTTACATTGAGTATATAAGGAGTTTTATATTATTGACATTTTAAGTGAAGACAACTTCTATAAAATCAGAAATTTCAGTATTTAACTGAGAAATAAGAGGATCTTAGTACCTCCTTTACTTGCATTCTTGGAAGAAAATCACATTCCTATTTAATTGTTAGTCTGGAAAGGGTTACTTATGGGTGGAGGGGTGGCTGTTGCCAGGGGAGCAGGTATCATTACAGTTCTAAATCCATGTACCAAACTAGGGATGAGACAGGTAAGTTTTCCCTTTCCTGCGTTTATGAGTGCGTGCAGACGGTTGTTATCGTCCTGATCCTTATGTCGTGTCATAGGCTGTGAAATTCTTTTTATTCCCTATGAATTTTGTATAATCTGAGGACTCAAAGAAGTTACAGCTACAGCTTTGTAAGACCTAATTTAAAAATAAATTTCTTAATTTTCTTTTCAGATTCTTCAAACAAGAACATGGAGCAAATATGTATTTAAGTATTTTCTAAATTATTGTTATACTTACTTTTCAAACACTTATTTTCCGGTAATGGAAATAGCTGTCGCAGTTACAATGCGTTAACTGTTAATGTAACGGTTACCAGTAACGATTAAGTTATTTGTTTTCATGGTTATCACATTCGCACTTACATACATTAATGATTCCCAGTAACGATCATACTAAACGATTAGCTTGTTCAGGTGAACTGAGCTATATGGGATCCTAAATATAAGCATCCGGTGATGCAGCAAAGGAAAATACATCGCTATTGCCAACATCAATATGACTGAAATAAGCGTATAATAACTTAAATATTCTCATAGGACGTTAAATAAAACATGCAATGAAATTTTGAAAGGCAATGTTGCTAGAGAACAGAAACATTAACGCCCAAAAATACATTATTGTCTAACAGAAAAGAGCGGATAATCTCAGTTGGTTGCATACACTAACAAAGTAGATAATTACTAGGCATTTTTCTCGCCAGATGATACATTAGACCGACAATACCATTCACGATCTCTTGCGGAGGAGATTGATACTGAGTAACAAGTTCAGATAACTAGTTCCCGATAAGCAATACCAATGCACATGCAGTGAATGATGTCACCCAGACTCGGTAACCGTTTCCGTTACTTTAATAACTGCTAACGGAATAACTAGTTGCTGTCTTCTTTACCTTGGTAACCGTTATTGTCTGTCTCCTGTCGGTAACTGTTACATTACGGCAAATCACTTTCCGCCCATCCCTAATATCCACATCTAATAACATGTGCTGTTCACTGTATTTACACCCATGGGTGTGTTCTTTAAGAAAATATGAACCTAGTTTCCATGATGTATTATTATTCCTTAATGTTTAGAATCAATGTTTCTTCAATACAGATAGAAAGAGCAATTTTGTGCACATGCTTTCTTAGCCTTGGGACAACTGACGAATGCACTGCATTCCTTAAAACTGCCTATTATGTCCATGTTCAGTAAAAACCCACTGTAAGTTTCTACTGTATATTCCTCTTTAAAATTTCAGTACATACATTAGCATGGACCATCACAAGGGGCTGAACGTGGCTAGAAAACCACATGTTTCACAATGCACATAGTCCTACCTTATCACTGAGTCAACAGTGACATTTACCGACTTTGCAACGCATATCCATATGCTTCAGCACTTCAGGACCTTCAACAGTGGCCTACTGACTCTTAATAGATTTAGGTCTATTGCATACCTACAGTTATGAACTCTCAGAGCTTAAGAGTCCTCTATCAAACTATTTGACAATTCTCTTAAAGTCCTTGAAATTCCGTCGGTTTAATTTTGTAACCTCCTGAATATTTAGAAAATTGTGACACACGTATTGGCTGGCATAATTAAATTCAACGGTGTCTTCCGTTTGATCACTTCCAGAAAAGGACTAAAAGCAATACCACAGGCTATTTGAATATATAATGTAATTACTTCTAGTAGTGTTTAGTACATGCCGAGATATTTATGTGAACGGAATAGAGGCGGAGCAGCACCTATTCATCTCTGTCAGCTTTTAGAATAGCACTTGGAGAAAAGAACGTGTAGGTAATCTGAAGGTCGTCGTGTGAAAGAACCAAACAGCTTGAATTACTTGGGTTACGGGTGTTGTATTTCAAGCGAGATCCTCATAGAAAGGAAGAGAGGCTGGAAATAGAAAATTCAAGTATGGCCTCAATGTTTCTCCGCCTTCTCAATTTCTGTGTTCCAAAATAAATGCACATACTTCCTACTTTAGTGGTCACGAGGTTCGGGGTGCAGAATATAGCAGTTCATACATCTACTACTGCCTTTTGAGGTTACTGTTGCAAAAACTGTAATACACACACACACACACACACACACAAAGCAATGAGGGACTATCACCAAAAGTCTCAATATATAACTGGTCCCAAAGCTCTTGGCCTAACTATAAGAAACCGCAGCACGGAAATAAGTGCAACTACTTTGTCATTCACTAGTTACAATTAAATGCAACAGAATATCCTATTCCACTTTTTATTTTGTTCCACTTATTAGACCATCAATGGGTCAAGCAATTCGTAATCTAATATGATGTTTATGGCTTCAAGATAGTCTGGGAGGTGGTGTGTCTACCCGCAAACCTGCCATCTCTGCTGCATTGATCCGGTTATCGTCAACAATGGGTGGAGGACGCGGAAAACAATGGCAAGGAGGCTTATTACCATTTCTAAAAATATTGCTTCTTTTGCACATGAACACAACTTTAAAAGACTGATCCCTCTTCCTCTCCCGTCCCCCTGTCTCTCTCACGTCACATATTGTTTCCTCACTCTCTCCCTCTCTCTCACATTGTTTCATCATATTGCTCTGGCTTAGTAGTGAAAGTAACTGCCTTTCTTTAATTCCCGTGCTGAAAATAAGTATGCCCAAACAGGCAATTAAATCAGAAACTCTTAACAAATGTTAAATTTTAATCAAAAGATGGTATATTTAAGAAAGTAATCCTATCTTCCCTAATAAATAAACTTATTGAATAAAAGCAGATAAGCGAACTCAGAAGACATGCATCTACATCCTGTAAACATTTCAGCAGGATAGCTTACATAGTTTCTACGATAATAGGTCATGAATTTGGCAGATTTCACATTGCCTGGATAGGGCTTCTAATCTTCTTTTAAAGGCGTTCTCAGTTTTAAGACACGCTAAATTGATTTTGCTAAGACAACTGCATAAAACATTCAAAATTAAGAAAAGCAAGAATGAAATGGCATACCACAGTAACGAAAACCATAATCTGTTTCATTTTTGCAACATGGTGTATGATATAGATGCACTAGCGGTAAGACTTGAGCCCATACATATTATCTTCATTCTCTCTTTAGGCCTCTTGGTGATTGTAATAATAATCGATGGAGTTATTTACAAAACTGTACATTTTAATTCGAATAAAGAGTACACATAAATTATTTTATTTTCTCACCAAACAAGAATAAAACGCACGCATACGCAGTAATTTTACTGAACGTATTTGTCTTGCTGTCGTATGGTTTACTGACGTTATGCCTGACCAGAAAATAATATTTCTGATTTGCGGGGTGGCAGCGTTACAAGAAAATATGGAAATTTGCAAATTTTCTTGGCATCGTAATACTGCATCAAAGTGCTATTTCAGGTCTTTCACGCCCAATATATAATGGGACACTAAGAACCACAGTAGTTAAAGAACGTTCATAACTAAATAAAAAAAACAAAGAAAAAGAAATTGTGCTAGGACCTTCCGGGTTATACTCAGTTGTATAACAGGTTTATGATGCGAAAGATTCATAATTATTTTTGCACTTTTTAGTGAGAGTGCACAGGCTTCTACAATCTGTATTACTTCTAATTTTGATATGTATCCTCCATTGATCTATTCCAAGTCTTCGATACCATCACAACTCGAAAGCCACTTATTTTGTAGAGATAAATCCCCCTTAATCACCCTCTCTGGATGGAGTAAGTTAAAACCTACACTTCGGTGTCTAAACTTCAAATTAGCGTCTATCTTGGTTTAGGATACGAAAATCGTTAAACCACTGTAGATAGACCGCAAGTCACTAGTTTCCTCTTACTAAGTACGACTATGAATACCGCCCTTATGCTAGTTCCCGAGGTCGCGGGTTCAAACCCGGCAAAATTACCGGTCTTTCACGCCCAATATAGAATGGGACGCTGACGACCATAGCAGTTAAAGAGCGTCCATAAATAAAACTCAATTTCAATTTCCGCCCTTATATTTTAATTAACACGGCAGAAAATCGTTTTTTTTTAGTTCCATTTATACCCCGCATTTAATTACATTGGTCTTATCCGCGGTCTTTCCTTTAGGACTTATTGCCTTGGTGTTAACTCATGTAACCATTGTCTTTGGGTTTCTTGCACCTTTTTTTTTTAATCATTAGATCATACACACATTCACACTCTCATTCATGCATTCAGACTCTGGGGAGGATTGGGATTAATCTTGGCTAGAGGAAAGTTACCATCTCCCAGCCGGGAATCGAACCCGGGACACCTCGCACAGCAGGCAGTTGCTCTACCGACTGAGCTACGGGGCCAGCTAAAATCAGTTTTATTACTGTTGTTCAAACACCACATGACATATGTTGCACAGAAAGGGAGGAGAGAGCGATGAAGGCGAAAAGATTGAGATAAATGAGATGGAGGGAGACAGGAAGCGGGAAGGCAACGGAGAGAATAATATCTGCAGGAAACACAATCACGAGAGCGGAGCTGCGCGCTCTGGTAATTTACAATCATTTCTTTCGAAATCTTCTACAAACTATACTGTCTTCTGTACTGTCAAACTATACTTGTATGATCCGTAGCACAACAAGCATTTTATCTGATTGTACACTTACACAAGAATATTAACTCCAGTTAAGCTTTATATTAATATATCTCAGCTGATTATTCTGCAACATTAAATGTGTAAGGTGGGCGAATTGAATGACCTTCAGTTTTTTGGCTTTTTCCTATGGGTATGCATGCAGAGTCAACGCACAAGGGATTCGACACATGTGATAGGATAAGCATACCAGAAGAGTATCCATCCGGAAGTTGATGGTCGCCGCATCAAAACAGATAGGTATCATTAAGTATACATAGAAAATTGTGTTAAACAATTCGTGTTCAAAATTATATCTAACGGATAACCTCTACAAGCTCTCGGAGATTGTAACACGAATTTCCGAACACTCAGTATAATTGGATTAAGGAAACTTGTAAGAAAAACCGCTCATTGCCTTTCCTTCTCAGGGGAGGGATGTTTTCCATTATCAACATAGGCGACACGTATCGAAAGCGAGGTCCCGAATCTTTTTCGGGCTCATAAGGGTATACTATTTAAATACTATTAACTACAAAGCGATTATGGTCTGTAAAAAAGAGAATACTGGAGTGATTTGAATGTCAAAGCAAATAAAACTGAAATGATTGGAGTAGTTTTCGGTTCGAATGAGTGAATAGTTAGAATTGTTTGGTTATTTACAATACATTAAATAATTATACCTATATACCCATTTTCGACATTAACGGACTCACCTGAATTGAGTAATAACAGTCCTTGCGATAAAAAGTATTCGGACACCCCCACAAACATACGTTTTTCATTTTAGGTGCATTGTGCTGCCACCTACTGCCTGGTACTCATCCGCGACCTCAGTAGTCATTAAACTCGTGAAACAGCAGAATGGGACGCTCCGTGGAACTCACGGACTTCGAACGTGGTCAGGTGATTGAGTGTCACTTGTGTCAGAAGTCTGTACGCGAGATTTCCACACTCCTAAACATCCCTAGGTCCACTGTTTCTGATGTGATAGTGAAGTGGAGAGATGAAGGGACATGTACAGCACAAAAGCGTATAGGCCGACCTCGTCTGTTGACTGACAGAGACCGGTGACATTTGAAGAGGGTCGTAAAGAGTAATAGGCAGACATCTATCCAGATCATCACACAGGAATTCCAAACTGCATCAGGATCCACTCCAAGTACTATGACAGTTAGGCTTGAGGTGAGAAACCTTGGATTACATGGTCAAGCGGCTGCTCATAAGCCACACATCACGCAGGAAAATGTCAATCGACGCCTCGCTTGATGTAAGGAGAGTCAACATTACACGATTCAACAGTGGCAAAACGTTGTGTGGAGTTACGAATCACGGTACACAATGTGGCGATCCGATGGCAGGGTGTGGGTATGGCGAATGCCCTGTGAACATCATCTGCCAGGGTGTGTAGTGCCAACAGTGAAATTCGGAGGTGGTGGTGTTATTATGGTGTGGTCGTGTTTTTCCTGGAGGAGGTTTGCACCCCTTTTTGTTTTGCGTGGCACGTTCACAGCGCAGACCTACATTGATATTTTAAGCACCTTCTTGCTTCCCACTGTTGAGAGCAATTCGGGGATGGCGATTGCATCTTTCAACGCGATCGAGCACCTGTTCATACTGCACAGGCTGTGGCGGAGTGGTTGCACGACCATAGCATCCCTGTAATGGACTGGCCTGCACAGAGTCCTGACTTGAATCCTATACAACACCTTTGGGATGTTTTGGAACGCCGACTTCGTGCCAGGCCTCACCGACCTACATCGATACCTCTCCTCAGTTCCGCACTCCGTGAAGAATGGGCTGCCATTCCCCAAGAAACCTTCCAGCACCTGAATGAAAGTATGCCTGCGAGAGTGAACGCTGTCATCAAGGCTAAGGGTGGGCCAACACCATATTGACTTCCAGCATTACCGATGGACGGCGCCACGAACTTGTACGTCATTTTCAGCCAGGTGTCCGGATACTTTTGATTACGTAGTGTATGTAGCTACGAACTGATGTGAACTAGGATTCAGTTAATAAGAGATAGTTAAATATTTGTATAGCCGCACGTTTTCTTTTCCATTATTGAATGGGGGCGGTGCCCACCTGAAATATATAAATATCTGTGTGGTTTTTGTCTCTTATTACATTAACTGAATCCTGGCTACGTCATTGTGGTCGCCCGACTCCTGAATTCGTGAACTTTGCTTCAAACTCAAGAACATTTTACTGCTATAAATAAACGCAGAGAAGCAGTGCCATTAATTTAAACTTAAAGTATGGATACTATGCAAAAGGAGCAGTAGGTATTAGTTTTGTCTTAAAATTAGAACACTATATTTTCTCCTTTGTTTACAAGTATTGTAATACAATACTAAAAGCAAATTTAAGTTTCGTAAGCTTCATTTCATATAACAGATCTCTACAAACGTTTTTGGAACAGGTTTCCATGTGTCTTCCTCGCCTCATAGTTCCCTCTCTCTGGCTCCTGGATCGGCTTTTGAGAGAGATCTGAGATTCACGTCGCTCGGAGAAGTTCAAACATCCATGGCCATCAACAGGCGGATTGTAGTTTTTTCGTGATTTTTAGAAAGACGCGTCCAATTTGCAACCAGGCTCTGTCTTTTACGTTTAACGGAATGTAAGGTTACATAGCAGTATGTAGATTACAGCCGCAAACTAAAATATTTTTATCCATAGAAGCTTATTAAAACTTTGGGAAAGGATAATGAATTTTGTTTCATTGTGCAGCAAGCCATTGCGTTTTCATGTCACATTAACATGCGTTCCAGAAAAAGGGTGTAAATTACAACTCCAATCTCAAGAAATAATGCAGGAGTTTTATATCTAAGAGTACGAGATATCCAGAGAAGTGGAATACGCCATTTTACTTCTGTAATTTTTAACATATTTTTGAAAGGTTGCAAGAAGATGATTTTCTCATTTTACTTTCGCTGAGGGAATTGTTCTTTCCAAAGGTTTCCTCAAACTCATCCTTCATTCTTGAACTACTTTCTTTCCACCAGTGCCATTGTGACTTCTAAGTTTTGAAAGGGAAAAAAAAGATGGAAGAGAAAACTAATGCCTGTTAAGTACCAATTAAGGGCGGAAAAAATATAAAAATATGGTTTACTTTGGTTTGTATATCAATAGGTGTCATTTCCATCATAGATTATTGTCCCCTTCATCCAGCAATATTGACAAGGAAGTAACATCCAATGAGATGTAATTTCTGCGATTGGTCTTGGAAATAATTGATAAGTTTTAAATAACGTCCTTATACCACCTGGCTCCGAGATAAAAGTACGCAATTCAGAACTACCTAACAAAATAAGCATCTGCTGTTTTTAAAACTGGAACAATTAAAGAAATATGACACCGAGTAAACTACTAATCACATTTGTAAGTAATTTTCTTTAAAACCACCGGAAGAACGTAAAGTAAGCAACCTGCCAACAAAATCGCTAACATCTTTTGATACATGTTCTTGCTTGTGCAGACCTTTTAGGCCCTTATGGCATTATAAAACGAAAGTAGAGGCTGAAATTTCAGAGTTTATGACAAATGTGTTTTTAATACTTTTTCGTCCTCTATTCAAATGAAAACAACCCTTATTGATTCATTTTATGTATTTTCACTTCCCGTTTAGGGAAACTCGCACATTTAGCCAGAATTTTAGTTGAAGTAAAACTGTCTGATGGTTCTCAATTAACTTAACGATGATATTTGCGTAATTCCTTAAACTGCATTTAAAATTGTGAGCGGCACAAACTTCGCTTAATTTATCGGTTCTAAACAGCCTCCTAGCACGTAAATATGTCGCAGTGTTATCAGGACTCGAACACTTAAACAACCAAACAGTATATTAGATGGGATAACTGAAAACGATGGCATAGGTTTGTGGAACATCTATAACGAAACATATCAAGATTTCGAAGAATACAATCTTCGCTTAACTTGGCCATTTATAAACGTTATAACACACCTGTTAATGCCAGACTAATAAACAGTTCCAAATATACCAACATTCAAGCTATTATGGACTATATTGCCAAGCTAATTTATTGCTTTAATTTAGCTTCAGCAACATTACAGATACAATTATGGGTTAATTTAAAGAATGCATTACTAACATAAGACGTTTGCACATGAAAACCATATGTGAACCTGTCCTGAGACAGTATGCGTGGACTTCGCTAATAATTAATATTTAATAGTAAATACACAAAGTAAATAGTTTGCACTTGATTCATAGGAAATAGCAACGCAGAATAACAATCATAATAATAAGAAAGGGAATGTTAATAATGATAAGTGATATTATTGCAATAATTTAAATACCTGTATAATAATCTTTATTTCAATCTTAATGTACTATTTTGTGTAAGAATGGGAAATGGAAAATAGGGAAAGGTTAACATACTGGTAGACGGGAAGTAATTAGTAGCTCGGTCGATGTCAGATATTAGCAAACCTAAGGTAAGGGTTCACTGCGATGCAGTTAGGTAGGCAAGTTCCAGGTAAATGCAGGGTTACTGAGAGCCAGCCATTGCAGGTAGTGGCAGTAGCACGTAGGCAACGGGGGAAGTAATGCGTGTTAGCATTAAGAGAGAAAATCCTCAACTGGGAGGCGAAGCCTAATTCAAATAAAAATGAGTGTCGCGACGCGCCTCGTTCATTGATCAGCAATCAGCATTGGCTCAGAAGTTAGAACTCCACGAACTCAGTCCGCGCCTCTCGTGTATCCAACACATTTAACTCGTTCTGCTCGTTAGCGCTCAGTGTTCATATTCATCACACAAATACAGAATGAGCCAAAAAACTACGTACCGGCTGCGCGGTGTTTTTCCTGTCCGCGTCCTCGGCGCTCGCCATCTGATGCTATCATAGAAACGCGTGGATGAAACCATACAACATTTTTAAAACTACTTTTAAAGGCTTTACTTACCAACTTTATGAAAAGAGATGCTGAAACTGGCCACCGTTGTTGTCCATACATTTTTGGCACCTCTTTAGGAACTATCCATCACTCGCCGTAGTTCAAGTTGAGAAATGCCGGCAATTTCCTCGCGGATATTTTGTTTTAATTCTTCCAGGGTGTGTGGGTTTGTCTTGTACACTTTGTTTTAAGTTACCCCAGAGATAAAAATCGCAGGGAGTTAGGTCGGGGGATCAAGGGGGCCACAAATCTCTACCAATAATTCTGTCCTCAAACACACTTTCATAAAGTTTTTAAGTAAAGCCTTTAAAAGTAGTTTTAAAAATGTTGTATGCTTTCATCCGCGCCTTTCTATGATAGCGGCAGACGGCAATGAGCGCCGAGGACGCGGAGAGGAAAAACACCGCGCAGCCGGTTCGTAGTCTTTTGGTTCTCCTGTAGTTCGGCAATGTAAATCGGTGTAAGTGCTCTTGGACCATGTATTAAGCGATATTAACCTCGCGAAAGCAAGTCCGCAATAGCAAAATGTTTATTCGAGTAACGCGCTAATGCCTTGGCTTGCCATAACGTAATTCAATACTTTGTTTCACTGCATTCCAAGAAATAAACACAACTTGTAACGGTAAAGGCCAATGATAGTGTTATTGTTTTACAATCATTGTATTATCTAAGCCTACGATATAAGTTAGACCGAGCAATCTACAAACAGCGAACACAGTAAAAGGCACCCACCCGGATGACTTAAGTAACCCTCTCAATTATTGGGCCTTCGTGTACTAAATGCACATGAGTACGAAATGAGCTAAATTCGTGGATTTTCAAAAATGAACTCCCTAGCATCATGTTAACTCGATTTAAATATGCGCTATTTTCCAATTTACACATTACCTAAAAGCATTTATTCGTGCCTAGCCACTTATCTGTGATTAAGGTCTCCAATTTCCTGAAATATGCGCTTACGTTACTAATCAGTTTTCTCTGCTGGTTCAAAAATTACCGATACCGAATATCTTAAAATGGCAAAAAAGGAAGCTTCTCACATTTGTACATTTTATGGGCGTTTAACTGCTGACGTACCGGATCGAAGAGTTATTAGTGCATTAATAACAAAATAGTGTATATCTGTTATACGAACGGAGCCTCCATCTTTCCAGTAACAGGACATACATGTTCGTCAAAAGCAGTGGTTCCCGAATTTTCGAAGATGGCGGCCCCCCCCTTCTTAAGATCCGTAAACACCATGCCTCTATGGTCGTTAAATATATTTTTCATAGAAACATATTTCATAATAATATAGAATAAATGAGCGATTTTCAAAACCCAAAAGAGCAAGTAACTAATTTTAGCAAAAGCCACGGAATACGTGGCTAAAAAAATTGAAATATATGAAAACAAAAATCGCCAGTAAATTGTCAAGGCAAAGTTGCTGCTCCTTCAAATCCAAAGTTGCATAAAGAGAAGTTAAAACTAAACAAATTAACTATTTCCACTCTTTGTTATTTTACTGAGAATCCTTAAAATAAAATTTAATCTATATGGACAGGAAATTCTCTTAGCTCTCGTGTGACTTTTTGTCATATGATAAATCTCACCAGAAAACGCAACATTCATTGGGTGGATTACACTCCTTTTGTCTACAGTTGTTGATTTATATATTTATCCAGTTAATTCTCTATCAAAAATAGATAATCGCAACAGAATAGCAGATATGTGAGAAGTGATAGATGCAGGATGTAGATAAAATATGTAGGAAAAAAAGAGTAGTTTATCAATAACATCAATAATACGTTTGAGAACTTGAAATAAGGTAGTGGAGTGAGGGAGAGCTTCAGGTACTTGGGATGTACCATAAGTATTGACAAAAACTGTTGTCGAAGAAGCCAACAAGAGGATAGCAGTGGCAAGGGAATCTTTTTATGCAACATTTTCTGTGATATCTTGAACATTGTATAGTTTAAGGATGCGACAAGGTAAGTAAAGCCTCTTGGAAGCATTGGATGTATGATTATGGAGAAATATGAACGGGTACAAAAAGTAATGAAGCAGCTTTTTTTTTTTTTTTAATGTTCCATTTATAGGCCGCCTTTATTATCTATGGTCACATCGGCGGCTTTTTACCTTTGGAACAATTGCTCATCAGCAGTAATGTTAACTCGCTTACAGTAGTGTTAATCTTTGGATTGATACTACTTTTGTTATTACATTAAATTCACACACACACACACACACACACACACACACTTTCATTCATACTTCCAGACTCTAGTGAGGATGACCATTAACTAGAGAAAAATGACCATCCTCCAGCTGGGAATTTAACACGGGACCTCTGTGTTTAGAAATTAGCATGCTGATCACCAGATCGAGCTCTTTTAGAAAAGAACGGAAGCAAGAAGAATGCTGAAACTGATCAAGAGAAAAGAAACAGAGACGTTGGACGGACGACAAGAAGCTGCTTACTAAGCTATGCATGGGAAAGAGAAAAAGGTTCGTGACAAAAGAAGATACCACATGACCAAAGAATATGAAGAAAGTGGAAAAGTAAAAAGGAAGAAAAATGGATACAGTTTTCCACTGAATCGCCTGCCCTTAAGCAGATAAATACGATTCATTGATTGATTGGCAGGAAAACCATTTTAACATTATTATTATCTTTATTATCATCATCGCTATATACCACCTCTTATGTTATATCTTCTGAATAACTTGCCTATGCCCCCACTTGTCAATCTCTCAAGCCCTCTAATTTGCAAACACTGGTTTTTAAACGGACCTTTAAGCACCGCAGACCATCATTTTTTTTACCAGGAAGTTACCGTTGCACAATCACACTTTCTCAATACTGCCAATGACAAAGCCTATCAGCATCACACCGTGCTTCCAATGTAAAAGTGGAAAAGTTACACGTTTCTAACCATTCTATAACATGTAGTATCTGTGTCATGTATAATCCTTTTTTATCCTTAAAAAAACATATATTCACTGGTAAGAGATTCTGTAACGTTTATCCAGATATTTTGTAACAGCACTCGCTGGCACAGGAAAATAATCTTTGAAGCACTAACTGTTTTATGCCCTCGTATTCCATGCATATTAACGCTGAAATTTTATTCTTCACATTGCAAATTTTAAACACTCACCGACAGGAGTGACTGGTGTATTAAGGCATGTATTCGTGTTAATGCGTGGTCCGCGGCTCGAATTCCGCAAGAATTGACCTTACGGACTGAGGCTTTTCCAGTTTCTCCTCGGTCCCCAAAATGGCAAATACCGGAGAGATACCCTAAAATTAGACTCGAAACGGTTTCTTTCAAAATTAACATTTCATTTCCTCTATTGTACGTTTGCGTTTCCCTTGGTGCCGCGAGAGAAAAAAAATCACACCAGAGACTCTTAAAACAGTAACGAATAAATGTTACTAGACGAAGTTTACAGGAAAATAGAATTAAGGAAATGCGTGTTATTTAAGGATATTTTAAAGTACAAAAATTTAAAAGCAAAATTTGAAATTTAGTATTATTGCCAATATTCAATTTGTAAACCATGTGATGAATGTTAGGATGTACAATTCAATAACGCAAATCTTAAATTTAATTCCAAACTTTCTTAAGCTATACCGCAAAGGTTTTAAAAGTGGATTAAAGAACAATCGATTTCTTAAGAGCTGCTTCAAGAATTCATTTGAAATGTTTGGAATTATGTCAAACATCAATTGCTGATCTAGCAGATGTCAAATACTACAGCTAGTGGTGAATTTACAGAAGGATCATTAGACGCTAGACACCCTGCAGTAAAATGCCGATTGCTATGACTAGTGGTCAGTATACGGAGCGATCATTAGGCGCTAGAGACAACGTGCAGGAAAATGCCGTGTGCTATGACTAGTGGTAAATGTACGAAGGGATAATTAGACAATAGAGAAAACCTGCAGTAAAATGCCGTATGTATGTGGTAAATGGACGAAGGGATTATTGGACGCTAGAGACAACTTGCAGTAAAATGCCGTATGCTATGACTAATAGCATAGTATTATGTAATAATCTAAAAGCTGCAGTAAAATGCTTAACGCTGTGGCTAAAGATAAACTTACGAAGGGATTATTAGACACTAGAGACAACCTGCAGTAAAATGCTGATTGCTATGATTAGTGGTAAATATACCAAAGGATTATTAGATACTAGAGACAACCTGCAGTAAAATGCCGATTGCTATGACTAGTGGTAAATATACCAAGGGATTAATAGTTACTAGAGACAACCTGCAGTAAAACGCCGATTGCTATGACTAGCGGTAAATAAGATATCATTAGGCGCTAGAGACACCATGCAGTAAAATGCCAATTGCTATGACTAGTGGTAAATATACCAAGGGATTAGTAGTTACTAGAGACAACCTGCAGTAAAACGCCGATTGCTATGACTAGCGGTAAATAAGATATCATTAGGCGCTAGAGACACCATGCAGTAAAATGCCAATTGCTATGACTAGTGGTAAATATACCAAGGGATTAGTAGTTACTAGAGACAACCTGCAGTAAAACGCCGATTGCTATGACTAGTGGTAAATATACCAAGGGATTAGTAGTTACTAGAGACAACCTGCAGTAAAACGCCGATTGCTATGACTAGCGGTAAATAAGATATCATATGGCGCTAGAGACACCATGCAGTAAAATGCCAATTGCTATGACTAGTGGTAAATATACCAAGGGATTATTAGAGAGTACAGACAACCTGCAGTAAAACGTCGATTGCTATGACTAGTGGTAAATAAGAGATCATTAGGCGCTAGAGACACCCTGTAGCAAAATGCCAATTGCTATGGCAGCTTAAAATATAATGCTGATTGCTAGGAGTAGTGACAAATATGCAGAGGGATCATTAGGCGCTAGAGACAAATTGCAGTAAAATGCCGATTGCTATTATTAGTGGTAAATATACGGAGAGATCATTAGGCACTAGAGATGCTAGGCACCCTGCAGCAAAATGCCGATTGCTATGACAACTTACAATAAGGTGCCGATTACTATGATTAGTGGTAAAGATACGGAGATATCACCAGTGGCTAGAGACAACCTGCAGTAAAATGCCAAATACTATGACTATAGTCCCGCAGGCCTTAGAAAGGATCCCGATGTAAACAAAAGCACATGGCAATTTGTGTGCATCGGCCGCGGATTACAACGTAGTTCCATGCCGGACTACGGAAATTAATTTTGTTTTATATTATTTAAGAGTCTATTTTGTTAAAAAGAATTGTTAAATATTAAATTTTAGTTCACACTGCATTTGAAAGCACACACACAAACTAATAAATACTTAATGAATGGAGATATGTGTACGCACCATTTTTCTATTACTAAAATACAGGTGCCAGTCTTGTTGCACTTAGCGGCGCTCGCTCGTTTTCAAATTTTATTACAGTGCGGTTAACGGTGGTTAGGATTAACAATTATTATGAGTAATCAAAATGTATATGTGAAACATCCAAAAGGGAAAATTTTGAAAAGTGGTAAAAAATTAAAGACATTATTAATTTAACGTCCCAGTTTACTGGTGTTTCCGTAAAAACTACCAACTCCATTCGCGTGGAAAAACAGAAAACTGTTATCATCTTCAACGAAAAGGAAAATGGGGAAAAAAAACTGTGCTCAGCACGAAATATGATGATTATGATGGAGGAGGAGGAAATGGACGGGTTTGGACCACTTTCATGTTCTGATTAAGAATGTACATTTCAAATTTTATCATCATTTCGGCTCTATCACTCCATGCTGTTTATATTACTACTTCAATATTTTAAATACTATGGTTTATGACTCATATGCGGTCTGAAAGAAACGTGTTAATTAAAGTACGTTGTTCTGCAATATTCAAATGCACCAGCACCAAAAAGATATCAAAGTGTGTTTTGAACATAGGTTACAGCACAACAAACGTAAAAGAATCGTCTGTTGTCAAACGAAGTAACAGTGTTCATGAAAAGAGAATAATGCGATCGTTCTGAAATAAACATCGCTGACGTGCATTTATGTCGGTCAGGTGGTTCAGGTGAGAAGCACGTGCCTTCAGATAGTGCGTACGCTCCTCACAGAGCGTAATAATACAATTTGCAGACCAGTATTTCGCGTGGTTTTTGCTTACATCACTTTCCCTTCTAAGGCCGGCGGGATTATAGTGGTAAGTATACGGAGGAAACATCGGGCGCTAGAGGCGGCCTGCAGTAAAATGGCCAGTGCTATGACCAGTGGTAAATATACGGAGGAATTATCAGGCGCTAGAGACAACATGTAGTAAAATGCCGATTGATGTGACTAGTGGTTAATATACGAAGGAATCATTACAGGTTAGAGACAACCTGCAGTCAAATGCCGAGGGCTATGAATAGTGGTAAATATGCGGAGGGATCATTAGACGTTAGAGACAACCTGCAGTAAAATGCCGATTACTACGACTATTGGTAAATATACAGAGGCATCATCAGGCGCTAAGAAAACCTGCAGTAAAGCTATGGCTATTCGTTAGTATACAGAGGGACATCAGGAGCTAGACATATCCTGTAGTAAAATGTTTGCTATGTCTAGTGGTGAATATACAGAGGGACATCAGGTGCTAGACATATCCTGTAGTAAAATGTTTGCTATGTCTAGTGGTGAATATACGGAGGGATATCAGGTGCTAGACATATCCTGTAGTAAAATGTTTGCTATGTCTAGTGGTGAATATACAGAGGGACATCAGGTGCTAGACATAGCCTGTAGTAAAATGTTTGCTATGTCTAGTGGTGAATATACGGAGGGATATCAGGTGCTAGACATATCCTGCAGTAAAATGATTGCTATGGCTAGTGGTGAATATACGGAGGGATATCAGGTATTAGACATATCCTGTAGTAAACTGATTGCTATGGCTAGTGACGAATATACGGAGGGATATCAGGCGCTAGACATATCCTGCAGTAAAATGATTGCTATGGCTATGGCGAATATTCGGAGGGATATCAGGTGCTAGACATATCCTGTAGTAAAATGATTGCCTTGGCTAGTGGTGAATATACGGAGGGATATCAGGTGCTAGACATATCCTACAGTAAAATGATTGCTATGGCTACTGGTGAATAAAAGGAGGGATATCAGGTGCTAGACATATCCTGTAGTAAAATGATTGCTATGGCTAGTGGTGAATATACGGAGGGATATCAGGCGGTAGGCATATCCTGCTGTAAAGTGATTGCTATGGCTAGTGGTGAATATACGGAGGGATATCAGCGGTAGACATATCCTGCAGTAAAATGATTGCTATGGCTAGTGACGAATATACGGAGGGATATCAGGCGCTAGACATATCCTGCAGTAAAGTGATTGCTATGGCTAGTGGCGAATACACGGAGGGATATCAGGCGCTAGACATATCCTGCAGTAAAATGATTGCTATGGCTATGGCGAATATTCGGAGGGATATCAGCGTTAGACATATCCTGCAGTAAAATGATTGCTATGGCTAATGGCGAATATACGGAGGAACATCGGGCGCTAGACATACGGTGAATATAGGGACGGATATCAGGTGCTAGACATACCCCGCAGTAAAATGATTGCTATGGCTAAATGGTAAATATACAGAGGGATCGGGCGCTAAACAAACTCTGCATAAAACTATTGCTATGGCTAATGGCGAATATACGGAAGGATATCAGACGCTAGATATACCTACCCTGCATAAAATTATTGCTATGACCAATGGTGAATATACGGAGGGATCAGGCGCTAGACAAACCCTGCATAAAACGATTGCTATGGCTAATGATAAATGTACGGAGGGACATCAGGCACTAGACATACCCTGCAGTAAAACTATTGCTATGGCTAATGGTGAATATACGCAGGGATATCAGGCACTAGACATACCCTACAGTAAAACTATTGCTATGGCTAATGGTGAATATACGGAGGGATTTTGGGCGCTAGACACACCCTGCATAAAATAGTTGCTATGTCTAGTGGTGAATATACGGAGGGATATCAGGCGCTAGACATACCCCGCAGTAAAATGATTGCTATGGCTAGTGGTGAATATACGGAGGGATTTTGGACGCTAGACACACCCTGCATAAAATAGTTGCTATGGGTAATGGTGAATATACAGAGGGATCAGGCGTTAAACAAACCCTGCATAGAACGATTGCTATGGCTAATGGTGAATGTACGGAGGGACATCAGGCACTAGGCATACCCTGCAGTAAAGGTATTGCTATGGCTATTGGTGAATACGGGGGATATCAGTCGCTCGAGACAAAGTGCATTACGTCTTCTGCGATATAATATAGCGCAGGATCTTCAAGCTTGTTATCGAGGTATACAACTTTTTGGGTTACTAATTTGTGATAAGTCCTAAAAGGTTAGTTTTGCATTAATAATGGACTTTCCTGATCTTTCTGTATCTAGCCATTCTATTTTTACACAATGCTAAAAAGGTGTTCTAACTCACCAAACTGACGAAGTTTTTACAGCAAGTAAATAGAGCGCATTTTTTTATTTTTTCTCCGACTTCTCCGCAGCCTCAAGCGTTACACCTTCAAATGCTCTCATTACACATTCAAATAGAGCCTTAAATACGGCGTGCTTACATAGAGTAATTTTCTCCTGGTAAATGAACTTTAATTTAGAATCCCATAGAGATGTGGGTATTAGTGGAGATTACTTTTATCCTTTGTTTTTTTCATTTTTGTATGAGTGGATATTATTGGAGATTGCATTACATTGTTGGCGGAGTTCAATATTGATTGCTCTATGATTACGTATTGCACCACGACAAGGCGCCAATTTTGATGACGTACTCGTCTGATTTTTAAAGCAGCGCAATGGTGCGACAATTCTGAAGCAGTATTCTTTGCCTGCTTCTGATGCTGTTACCGTTATCTTATAACTCGTTCTGCGATGTCTTGTGCGCCAGCTGCTCCTGTGGTAGAGGTAAAACATGCAAACATATTAATGAGTAGTATTTATGCATATGTAGCTGAAATAAGGTTCTATTTTGAAGCATTCTTGAATCTTGGAGCGGTATCAGCCACAGCCAGTAAATGTCCTTTGGCTTGCTTTGCTTTACCATCTCCACCTGAGGGAACGCGCTTATTGCATCGCATGTTAAGGCGCTCGCGCCGTTCGAGCTGTAGATCAAAAGCATCGAGGAAATCTTGTTCTTGTTCGTTACAACCGCCAAGAGTAGATGTTACTAACAGAAGTTCCCCTTGTGTTTTAAGTGAAAAGGACGGACTTTTCCCCAATAAAATTACTATATATAAACCCGAGCTCAGGCTCTCTAGAGTAATAGGCAGACACGCTACTCACCACGGAGGTGAACAATGAAGGGTGTGAACACAGAGCATACAGGCTATTCGTTTGTGGAACCTTACTAGCAATATCTTATTATTAAGAAAGCTATACATTATTTTCTTAGTACTCAGATGACAGAAGTTTCCGAACACGCCCAGAACAGCAAAGGAGAAACAAGATTAAATGTGGTCATCACTTGTCAGCTATGTTTGCACGACGATCAGAAACTGCCATTTAAACTTCTTGCGTTCGTCCTTAAATAATTATAGTAATAATGACCCGATAAGTTATGGAGACAACGGTGCAATATAAGAACATTATTGTTAATATGTAAGCCAGTAAGCACAACAAAGCTGTCAGCACAAGTTATTCGACATTGTTTTATCATTCAAATCGTTGTCGTTGTAAACAAAGCAAGAAGTACCTTGCAATTTTAGTGACGGAGATAAAATAATTAATGCAAATTATGGAGTTTTAGGAGATTATTGTATTTGAAATGATAGTACCTAGCAAAATACGCAATGTTACATACAGAACTTCGGAACGAATAATAAACGCCTGTGTCCATATGTTATACAAAAACCACACCCCAGCAAAAAGGTTTGTATTGGCTGAACAGGGGAGAAAGTTGTGCGACAATGCTCTTTGATCACATGAATGTAAATGTGGAGGCTACCAAACACAAAATATCACCGCAACGATACATGACACAGTCAGTATGGGATGTATAAGATATTCTGATGTTGGATGATATTTATAAACGGAACCTGGTGAGATTTGTATTCAAGGGAGCCTTAGTAAGAATGCAGAAATCGTCTTCCCAATTATGCAATGCTGAAATTCTTCGACTCTACTAAAATAAATCCTATACAACACATCAATACCCCGAAGGCGATCTGGCAATCTCCGTGCTTGAACTCCATTGAAAATTTACGAAATTATGTGGAAGATTGGATGAGAAAACACCACATTAGAAATCAGGGGCATGTAAAGAAGGTTAAATCGATCAATTTGAGACACTTAGAATCGACGGAAACCAAAATGCATGTGCATTCAAAGCTGAAAGACTAAACATATGGTAAATAGTGCTTCTTCTGTTGGAATACATCTCTACTTATGAAAGTTAAAATACTTTCTGTGGCTTTACTGAGAAAATAATTCACTTGGGACTTTCCTAAGTTTATGTGCTTATGCAACTATGAAGGCCCCGCGGAGCCGCGGCCCTTGTTCGTTAAAAGCATGTGCTGGAATGCGAAACATAGTACAAATAACTTCTTTTATAATACCGTAGCGTTTGACTTCGAAACTCCGTGTCGCAAAGGGTCGAGGGTTCGAATCCCGCCATGGGCAGAGTATTTGTTTCCGTGAGCTCCTATACTGGGTATACGGGACAGCACAAAATACTTCTTAATGGTCGAGGTGCGAGGGTCTCTGAATCCTCCAACGTCCCTCATACTTAGGTTGTCCAGACGTTCCGAAAAACCGGGAATGTCCCAGCTTTTTACCCTCACTTCTGCTGTACCCGGAAAAGACTCTTGCCTCTTTTTTTTTTACAAGCACTGCATGAAACTCTGCACTGTCACTGTAAAAACAGACACACGAGCACACGTACACACACCTTAGCGTTAAACTAGAAGCTACAGCACCACTGTGTTCACTACTTATGTACTCATTTTAACGAAACAATTATAGTCTATAACAATGATTGATAAGGAAAAATCTGTGTTTATGTTTAATACTATTTATGTATTATAATAATTACCAAACCAATGGCTCCGCGGTAACGTATGAAGCTCGCATTCGGGGGGTCCCGGATTCGATTTCCGTCGATCAACCACTCTTTCCTTGGCTTACCCTGGTTCGTAGGCGAATGCTAGGGTAGTTTCTCATTTACTACGATTTTCTTTCTACCTTTCATTCCGTTTGCTTCTAATGTTTCATGTACGCTTCTGGGTTCCGTGGTGTATAGCAGCGCCGGACAAATGGCGTGAATGTTTACTCAAAGGAAAGGGTATTCCCCTTGGACACTAGGGGATGTGTGGTTGATAGGTCGCTCATCGCCCTTTCTGGGCAGCTCCAGTAGTGGGGCGGATCTTCAGGTCAGGAACTTTTAGGGACTTCCGCGTGTCTCTATAGCCTGCGTGCCTGCGGTATGTAGCCTCCTGTAGTTCCTCAACTTCATGCCTTCCTCCTGGGGGAGGTTAGTAGTCGCAAAAGATCTCTCGTAGTTCGCAATGCGCAACGTGTCCCCCTCCGTTGTGTATACCCTACACCGCATTACATTAATTGCATTATTGTGAAGAAAAACAGTATTAATTTCCAATATGCACTTCATTTAATTTTACAGTTCTGCTGCCGTACACCTTGCACGAAGTTGGTTAGCCTGATCAGCTTTTGTATTACAAATGTTAGACATTTCCTACCTCCGAAAGTAGGAAATGTATCCCGGATTTGCATTTTCTAAATTCGGCCACCCTACTAATACTACACTGCTACACTACACTGCTATGCAACTATACAAGTTTATTTTGTGATAATTTCTCTTTCGTTTCTACATCTATGGAAGTTATAAATAAAATTAACTGGTAAGAATTGTGTGGAATTATCGGTCTCTTGGAGTGGTCTGTATTGACAGTGTTTATGTCCATTTACGTCAAGGGGTGTAGTTGTGTCTTGCAATAGTTGAATGGAGGATTACACGTAAGATTTACTTGCTTTCCGTTGTTTGCGCATAGTTGAGCGCTCGTTTCGAAGCTTGAAACATCGGTACTAGCTTCAGAAATAGTGTCATCACACTCGCTATCTTTAGATACTGATCAACGTAAAAATAATCTTTACTTATAAATAAATTAGTTGATGACAAAAATTCCATTTCAAACACCGCTTATAAAGCAGCGCAATAAAATATGACCTTAGCTTTAATATTAAGTTTAATTCTTACGGCATTAATTTTTGAAAATCCTTTGAACAATCCCAAGAAATAAAACTAAATATACCACATTTACAGGTGGTCAGTACAAGGAAGTTTATGTCGGAAAATCGCGATCCATGAAATGTCCGCTAAAGCTGAAGAATGAAGCCCAGATGGTCTAAAAACACCCTGAAGGTAAGATGTTCTCTGCAATAAGAGCACTGTGTTGTGACAGTAGCCCACTTCTCTTGAATAAGAGCACTTTGCATAAACTAGTTGCGAGAAATGCTGGGCATGTCAATGACTTACCCAATAAAGGGTAGTATTTCAACATACCCTGCCAGATTGTACTTTCGGAAAATGAACACAAAAACGGATACTTCTCATTTAGATACACTTTTCTACAATCATTTAGCTTCGATTTTTCAAGGAATACTGGGCAAATATTTGACATGAATGAATCGGCTGTGTATAATTTTATCTAGACACATTTTGAACTATTTAAATGTGGATGAAAAATATTAAGACAATGTATTTTTAAAATTTTGTAAAATTTATAAACGTTTTGGATTTTTTGTTTTTGTTTTGGCGTTTTTCCGATAGATACTTATAAGTTGTAATTTCATACTACACAATTGTTTTTTTAATATCAAGCATTTTAAAGTCACAAATGGCTATTTAATCAGGACTTTACCAATAGGTAAAGCGCCGCGTTGAACTTTAAACTACATTTTTCTCAATTCCTTTTTTCATTATTCAAAATGTTCCTCTGACCATAGTTTATACATTATTACCTTGAAATTTTCACGAGAGCTTCAGGAATTACTGATTTAAAAATTATTTTGCACTGGTTAAAACATATTAAATTATTTGAAATAATTATTTCGCATCTCACACTGTAAAAGTAGGAAAATTAAAAAATGTGTGTACAATTTTTTTTTTACTTAAACTAATTAAAATTAACAAATGCCTGCACAATAATTTCTCTAAATTTGTATACTAAGCTCAAATTAAAAATTTGGTACGGAGAAAATAAACCTTACGGTACAAGGTACATTTCATATTACCATATCAAAAAGTAGTTAATTTTATTATGAATAAAAGAGTAATACCTTAAGAACAATTTGACGTAGCTCCTTAAAATGTTGTGTGAACAATGTTTAATATACTGAGTATATAGTAAACAAATCAAAACAAACAGAAGAAAACTCCAGATTTTGTATTTTTACAGATACGGTGTCTTAAAGTGTATGCAGGACCGGGATTTTTTGGGAGAGCATAATAATCGCGATAGGTTCTATATGCAAGTTATTCTTGCTAACATTCACAAATTAGGGTATTATGATGGGTATTATATACATAATAAAATCGCGACAAACCGCGAAATAGGGTGCTAAAGGCCAAAAATTAACACGTTCCTGAATTATGGATGGTGTGTCGTTTTATAACGATTTTCACATTCTAATCCCTTTCCTTAAACATTATTATTATTAATTATTATTATATTTTTGAACCAGTTTGATTCTGTTGCAGTTATCATCTTGGATTTGCTACGTCTTGTTCAGTAAATATTTACATAATATAATATGCCTACAATGTTTCATTTAACTTAATGTTACTACTCACGTACATCATACCTTTGTATTATCAAACTTCATTTCTTACTAAGCGTCCCCAAACTGGAGCACTGCACATACTCCAATATTTCTTTGGAGCATTCGAAGGTGCTGTTACAATAAATTATATGTACCTTGAAAAATATCGTTCTTGTCCGCATTAGACGCTGTAAAAGAAACTGCTACAACTTTATTTACAAAAAGGAAAACATAATTCAATCCACTACTGGATCTAAAATATTTCATATATATACGTAAATTGTGTTAATGCAACAAAAATGACGTTTACAACACAGCTCGTACTACAGCTCCCTGTACTGTTTTAAGGATTTACAGCAGTGCAATTAGTCTTGTTTTTGTGTTTCACATTGCACTATTACAAAATTCAAAGAATCTTTTACCTAATGTTAATCCTGGTAGATGATACCGCAATTATTGACAGGAAGATTTAAATAATTGGATAAAGAAATAATAGTAAAACAGGGAAATAAATGCAATAAATAATTTCCCTATATTAAATCAATGTATAATGTACTGAGTTGAACTGAATGTATAATGCTTGAGTTGAAAGATTTGTCTGAAATGAAGAAGGTAATTAGCGGGTTAAGTTGAAGTCATTAGCAACAGCCGAGAATAGAATACATTAGCGTAAAGTTCTTGGAATTTAGTTGGGTTATACGTTCAGCACGTTTGCAGATTCACGTATACCAAAATTCTGCAAAAGAGAAAGGGAAGGCAATTCTCAGAATCGGGGAGGTACACTTAGTACAAGGTAGGAGACGCACACGTATAGTTTTTCAAGATTGGAGCGTATATAAAGGGATGTTGGAGGGTAGTTCTAAAGTAAGGGGAGCTAGTTCTCGAGGTCGCGGGTTCAAACCCGGTGGAGGGCAATGGATTTTCTCAGACACTTTCATTAACGTTAAACTCTCGTAACAAAGCAGTCTACGAATAGTCGTCGCTGAAATTGCCGTTTGTGAATACAAGTCTAAGAGAGCGGAGAGAAATCAAACCCTATAACATTTATCTGAGTTCAGAGTTTTTTCCCAGCTGAGTTATAGTTACTGTAAATGCTAATGACTTGTTGTGCGCATGTGTCACATTACCGTAAACAGATAACTGATATACTACAGTAGAACCTCGCCGAGCGGATGGCTCAGGCGACTTCTGTGGCCCGCATTAGGGGCGTCCCGGGTTCGATTCCTGGTGGCCGCCCGATTCTAACCATGAGGTTTTTCGTGGAAACCTGGTCGCTAGGCGAATGACGGGGTGGTGTGTTCTACTACGATTTCTCCTTTCCCCTATTTCCTCTCATTTCATTTCTCCCTTTCACGTTTCAGGTCTTGCGGTGCTAGTGGTGTCGGGCAGATGGCGTGGATGCTTGCGCATTAGAAAGACTTCTCCCTGTGAACGCCAGGGTGTGTTGTCCTGCCCGTTAGGGTCGCTTCGTCGCCCTCTCTCGGGATTCTTCGCCTCTTCTGGTGCGCGAGTGTTCAAACTGGAAATATTAGGGACTTCTGCGCGTCTCTGTAGGCCTGTGTGACTGCGGACCTGAGACCTCCTACGGTTCTTTCACATCATCCCTGCCTCTCGGGGGGTATAGCCAGAATAGATCAAGGTAGTCGCAGTGCGCGAGGTGCCCTCTCCGATACACGCATTCTAATCAGAACCTCGATTATCCGTCACTCGTTAACCGTTCGGCTCATTAACCGTCATCATGTTTTTTAAGTGTTCTGGAATGAAAACTCCCTGTACGTCGCAAAAATTAACTTGTTTTGGAACAACCGGCCGTTGCATCGCTTCCCATGCGAGAACGGGAACAATTATAATGGTTGCAATAGGGAACTGAAATCGATTTGTGTGCATATTCCGTACTGAATACGATTCACGTTTCCATGTTAAATTCACAAAGTACTGAGATAAATCTGAATACCTACGCAAACTGGACTTACTTTGGCGAAGGGTGAACTCGTTAAACATAAGCGTTAGTTTGTTGTTCTATGTATCAGGCGAAGGTTTTGAGAGTAGTGCACTATGGTTCTGTGAAGAATACGTTACTTTAATATAAACATGGTAAACGTGGCCCTGTTGTGTCTATTATTGCACCAGGTTCTGACAGGTTTATTGTTCCTTCACTAAAAGTTGTAGCATGAACGACGGGCACAACAAAAGAAAACGGCAATTTTCTTGCGAAATTACAGAACCAAGACTTGCATTTAACAACACTGCTTCTGAAGAAATGGGCGAAACGTAGGTCTGTATGTTGGGTTAAAGAAAAAACAAAGATTGGTAGGAAACCTATAGTTTACTTCCATTTTAAGGAGGAAGATTGGCTAGAAAATTTCCAATTGAGCCATGTCACTTTAAATTCATATTCCAGCAGCTTGAACCATATTTATAACACAGCAAAAGGTTTTTGGGGGCTTCAATATGGTAGAAAAAAGAAAAGACGTGCAATCGGGGTATTATAATCCAAAAAGGATTGAATCTAAGATTCAGTTCGATCTGAGTCCGCGTTTCTATCCAGTAATCAATACGGAATGTCTTCTTCTTCTTCTTCTTCTTCTTCTTCTTCAGCCAACGCCCGTCCTTGGCTGGTCTGCCATTCGACGACTTGCCTCCCAGTACAGCCGTGACCTTCCTTCCATAGAATCTTCAACTATAACAGTCTGCAGGGCAGTGCAGGAGGCCAAATGGTCAGCAGTGCCTTCCTCTTGCAAGCAGATGGGACAAATTGGGCTATCAACCACACCGATTCTATGCAGGTGTTTTTGCAAATAATCGTGCCCTGTAGTCATCCTAAAGGTGGCTACTGCCAGCTCCCGGGGCAGGTTGTTGGGGATGGGATTTGAAGCAAGCATTTCCCATCTTTTACCAGCTGCCGCTACCTTCCGAGAGTCTACAATTGCTCCTTTGATTCGAGATGTTATGACGCTACTGATGTTTGAGTATGTCATTGGTACAACTGGCTGCTCCATTGAGCACCCTTCCTTGGCTAAAGCGTCGGCTTTCTCATTTCCGTCAAGGTCGCAGTGGCCCGGGACCCATTGCAAACGAACTTCTGTCAATTCTTGCAGTTTATACAGTCTGTCTTGGCATTCAGTAACCAGATCGTCCTCATGTTGGTTTCCTTGCGAGCAGAGAGCCTGAATGGCTGAAGTGGAGTCGGATAAAAAGACCACTTTACACTGTACATTCATTGACATTAAGGCGATAGGTGCCTCACTGATAGCGGCAACTTCGCCGTCGAAATTATTCCTCATCTTACCTACAGGAAAGGCTCTACTACCCAAAGCAAAACAGTAGCCCGAGCCTGCACAATCATTTTGGGCCGAGCCATCCGTATAGACGTGAAGCCATTCTGATGGAGGGTAAATTGTAGCTATCGTCTCAAGGGCTGCAGCCTTAAGTAGGTAAGGGGGGTTGTCTGCCTTTGGATTATCAATTCCAATGATAGTTATTCTAGAGGGGATCTCTTTAAAATCAGGGTGGAATCTCTTTTTTTAAAACACTGGCGCTCTAATAATTGAATATTGTATTTTGCCTGCAGGGCTTCTGCCCGAGCTATTGGGGTTTCTTGTGTTTTGTGTACTCAAATTGATTTCAATTCCCCATAGATACGTGGTAAATGTTACGAACTGAATACAGAATGAACGTGTATGTACTCCAGTGAAGAGGTTGTTGTCATGCTTTCAGATAATAGCAATGACCATAATGTACTTGTTGCCGTGCGATATACTCCAAAACTGACGTAAAACGGATGAGAGTAAGCGCGCGCACTGTATTGGTTTTACTGCAAAAAAGTCTGTTACCACTTACTGCGCAGCCCTGCCCCGCGGAGAATAATCATCTTTATTGTCATTTTTGTAAACATACAAGAAATGTTCCATGAGGCTGGGTAATTTTTTTTGTGTAATTACTTATTAAATCTATTGTTTATATTATGTAAGATGGGTTATCCATCATTTTCGATTAACCGTCAAACCCACCCCTCCATTATAACGGATAATCGAGGTTGTACTGTATTATTTGTATTACGTTTAAGGTGATCCTTTTCCGTAAACAAAAATGGCGCGAAGAGCTACGTTTTGCTATTGATGGCATTTTGACAGGAATACAAGAGGCAATTAGAAGTATAGTTATAAAAGTATGATATGTTACTTTCACACGACCTACTCTACCTGCTGTCGCTTATTAGTGGGTATACAAATTATTCTTACGAAACTTTATTTTCCTATCTACTTCATGTTAATCGAGATAAACCTTTACGGAAATAGCTGCATTACACATTTCGTTATAGATACACAGGGAATAGCGATAGTCAAATGTTTTAGAACTGGACGCTATACGCTCACACGCTGACTTTAAAATTTCGTGCTTTTTCACTGACATCGCGAGAAACTACTGAAAATCGACAGGACTCACAAACAATAACTACATAACAATTCGTATCATTAATAACCGATATCTCGGAAATGGCTGATGCCACAAAAAAGTTATTTGAAATAAGTTGTGTTTGTTTTAGAGATCTACATTTTTTGTATAGTACGTTTTCGTTTAACGTTTACCAGTTATGCATAATTATAGAAATTTCCTTTCGAATAAAGAGGACTTCCCAGGCTATTCCCAGAAAATTCAAGATATACATTTTACTTTGTCATGTAAATATCTTTAATATATGGTATTTTATTCAAAATCTTAAGAGCCATTTTCTTTTCAGAAAATAAAAGTTGTAAAGATGTTCCATGTAAAGGGTAGTTTGAGATGGGGGATTTTCTTGAAAATTTTCGTGTCGCATCTTTGGAAGCTACTGAATTTTACTACCAAATTCGACATTCCGTTTTTGAGTTATGCTGTTCACACACACACGCGCGCGCGCGGAAATTTTTCTAAAAATTGTTTGCTTTTTTTGTTATAAAAATATTCATATGAATCTTAATAATTGTGGCGGAAATCGACTCTACTAACATATGAAAGTAGGCACAAACTTTAAGTATATCAAGAATAGTGTTATATTTTATTGCTCTGAATTACGAAATGTGACAATTTGACATTGAATATTTGCTTTCCGTAAATAAAATTGTATTGCTTAATAATCAATTCATGTTTGTTACATTCAATTTTATGTATATATATATATACATATAATTTAAAAATATAACTTAAGTTAAAAAGTTAAGGCAGTTACTTTTCTATTCTTTATTGTTTTAAATGCTGATCATGTATCGCACATTCGGCTGTCGTTTGCCCTTGTTTGCGGTAAACAATGCATCACTTCTGATGATAAATTTACCTGTTAATAGGGTCATTTATTTATTTTAGGCCTAAATCACAATTTTGAAGAATAAGCAGCAAGACCTAAAATGCATTAATGAAAAATTAACAATCCTGTTTTACTTAAACTTTCAGCCTGAAGCACAAAACTACACTCTATGATTAAGGATTAGAAACGAGTACCTGTAACCTTAAATTATAGGTTTATAATATATTGCATACTTGTACATATTTATACATATATATATATATATATATATATATATCTGTAGAATAATACCTCTTCTCTGATTGGAGTGACTTTGCCAATTTTAAGGCAGCTACCAATCCCTGCAGATCCCCCCTTTTTTTAATAGTGACATAATTTGCATTCCTCTTTAAGATGATGTGTAAAAGTACATCCCCAAGTAAATTGTACTGAGTGCCTCATAATGTGTCGACTTAAAGCAGTTTTTTCCATTTATAACGTTAGCGTATTGCTCTTCACTGAGCAAAAAAGCCACTATTTGCAAAATCCACTATTTTGTGTTGCTGTTTGCGGTCACATGGCTTTGGAATTTACGGTAACAGAATCGCGTTGGGACAAAAATTATACGAAAAATCTGCAACAGTAAAGTTTATGTATTCATAGGCAACTACAGATAAATGGTTCTTCACCGTGCTTGCATCAAGCTAATGTGCTTATCTTCCAATTTGCAGTAAATTGGAAGCTAAATTTGCAGTAAACTTGCCCCGGTAAGGCCAAATTTACTTCGTTCTCTCTTTCTTTCTTTCTTCTCTCTCTCTCTCTCTCCCTCTCTCTCTCTCAATTTAAAGACGAGTGTCCAATAACCTTGGGTTTCTACTCCACACTGTCATTAATCCTCCATGACATGTGTGGACTGCATTTCAGCAATGATAGCAAGCATTAAACCCAAGTAATATTCTATAAAAAAGCACAGTGCGGGAGTTTTAAGGTGAGGTCACAGAACGACTATATGCTTAGCACGTTGTACTGCAGTGACCTCGCAAACGCGCGATCCGTGGCCTTACCTTAAAACGCCCGCACTGCATAAACAAAGCCGCTCCTAATGTGTTATGACGCAAAAGAAAGAAAGATATTCAGAGGTCTTTAGAGACAATTACCTCAACCTCACTGGGTTAAATACTCTCTAGACTGATATGTTAAGGCTAGATGTTGCACTGGAAAGTTGGTCCCGCATAGTTAAGTAATCTCAGAAGTTGAATTGACTTTCGGAATGACGCGTATTTTAAGTAAAAGCAGACAGCTCCAGTGTGGTAGACTAGAAGTATCTTACACTTCACGTGTGAGGGAGAAGTAAACACAAAAATCCTGTAAATTTCTCTCTTTTAAGTAATAATCAAGAACTGGAATTTTCATATGTGGATTCCGTGCTTGACTTCCTTAATTCTATGTTTCATTCATAACACTGAAGCTAAAATCGGCCATAGATGATCTTTAACGGTTATTCTCAAAAAGCTTTCCCATTCTGTAATTTGATTAAAAATTAAACTATGGAAACCTAATTATATAATATTATTTCTGCATGAATAATGTGTATAACATAACAATACATTTCGAACAATATGAGTCTATTTCAATAATCGTGCCTCAATTTAATAGCATTTACAATTTATATTCTTAAAAATTATAAATACTACTAACTAATATAAGGCCATAACAATGTATTTTACTCATGGAAAAGGAAAAATACATCAGAAATGAAAGATCACCAGGGAGTAAAAACAAACCAAAATGAACATAAATAATTAAATTATACTTTGCACATGTATTTCTGGTGCGAATGAAAAGGAATCAGTCATTGTGGTTTAAGGCTCGTAGTACATACGGCACCACGGGCGGTGGACATGCAATGAAATGATATTTGGGAAAGGATTTTTTGGAAGAAAACGTCCCAGGCTTAAGTTTAGAGTATCTCCCGGCATTTTCCAGTTATAAGGACCGAGGAAAGCTTGGTAAAAACCTCAGTCAGGGAGGACAGTCTTGCCGAGATTTGAACCGCGAACCTATCAAATGCGAGCCTCACGTTACGCGGCGACATCTCGCTCGGTAAATCAGTCATGTTATATGCGTTCTTTAATTTAAATATAATATAGTTTTGTTATTCGACACTATCCTTTTCCAAAAACCATTTGCCCGAAGCCCGTAGATATATTTATTAATCTTAACCTTTGCTGGAGATTAAAATCAAGCAGCACTCACTTTCTCATTCCAATCGTGTAACATCGTCGCTGTCGCCCCTTTGAACCCCATGCCTTAACAATAAAACATACAATGTGGACACAGGTCCTTGATAATTAATAGTTTTTTCCCATCATTTTCCAGGCTAATTTGTTTACAATGCGGAATTCTCCTTTGCCGGGTTAGGTGTGAATTGTTAGGCGCAATTCATCTTCATCGAAGTTGAGAACATTTGTCAATCGCTTTTTCACTATGAGTTTTCCCAGGAGTCTTTTCACGGGTTTGAACTGTCAATTCTTGTTTCTGAAAAACCTACTTTTTTCACGCTCCGATTTAAAACTGCTTAAACATTGAAAACAATGTCCCTAGTTTGACCACCAAATTATTCACGTTTATTCAACAAATCACTCTCACTGCTCGTGCTGGGATGATTAAGGTCCATTATATTAAATTAAAATTTAACTTTACAATCTGCAAAGTAACGACACGACACGTCGTTATGCTACTACACATAACATAGTGCTATCACGACTGAAGGAATAGAGAAAGCGAGACAGCAAAACTATTTCTGCAGTAAGAATTTAAGAGGGTAGTCCCAACAAGAAGAAACAGATACTATTTTTGACAAGGGAAAAAAGGGTACCTTTGCTGATGTTGAACACTACGAGGTATTATTTGTTTCCTCAATGAAAAAAACAAAAGGGAAGAAAAATTCTTTATAACTGCATGCTCCTCTAACTTAACTGCCAATAGAAATAAAAATATGGGACTTTCACAAACATGTTCGGAATTTAAAACTCTATATCACTGCACGTTTTACTATATTCTAATAGGAAGTTTAATAATTGACCGCAAATGAAAAAGCCATTCGTGTGAATGCATCGCATCGACTGCAACCTTCCCTCCTGACGTGTCGACTGTAGAACACTAGAAGGCGTGGAGAGAGAGAGAGAGAGAGAGAGAGAGAGAGAGAGGAGCGTGTCATATGATTGGATATCGCTCTTATCGAAGTCCCTCTGTATGTCTAAGTTCTGTGTCTCCTTTATACATATTTTAACTGTGTATAGGGCATTAGCAACAATTGCTGGTGGTATAGACTCTTCCAAATGTTTTCCGGCCCACGTGGAACTCGGCGTGGAGGGGAAAGGAGTAAATGTTATCGAGTAGTTTAGTCCAGGCCAGGAGCCGTCTGAAGTGATTTACCTGCCCCACGAGGTTGATGGCTAGAATGCTAACGTTTTCCTGTTTCAACAAAGAAAGTATCATGTCGACAGACTTCCTTTGGACTTCACCATAAAACAGCGAATTAATTGGGTCCTGGATCACTGAAGATAGGAGTGCGATATAATTGGGGCTGCAACATTTTCGGGACTAGGCGTACAATAACACTACATATAATATAAAAGATATGTTACAATAGTTTATGCCATGTTCACACACACACACACACACACACACACACACACACACACACAGGATATCAAATTAAGGGATATGGTTTGGTAACGTTATTTCTAATTTCAATATATGCAAGATGTTTTATTTGCCACGAACTCGGGTGAATAAGTTTCATACTTTCAAGTTTATAAACAAATGTTCAAACTTAAACATAAATTAAGAACTACTCCGGGAACTGCAAACGCTATGGAAGAAGTTATTTAATACAAACAGTATATTTCAACAAGTTCCACATATCTGAAAGTTTTCGTCATTCCTTTTCCACTTACATATATGCATAAAGGAATTTAATGTCCCGTTTAATTCCTGAATCAGGCCGATTGAACTGTTACCAGAAATATTTATGACGGTAGAGGGAAGAACCTCGGAAGAAATTTTATTCGGCAACTCACTTTGAACGAGATTCGAAAACATAACCTTTAGGTATGTGTGTGTATATATATATATATATATATATATATATATATATTTTCCACCAAGCATCTGAGCATTTTCTAATAATTATGTGTATAATTCGGTGAGAATTAAAGGACTTGGTAGGCTAGTCATAAAATATTGGCGAGACAAATTTTATTTGTTATGACAATGTAAAAAAAACATATGCTATTTTATTCAAAACCCGGGCGCTAATGGCCTTTTAGGTTGAGCGCCCCTAAACTGAATTCTCTCCCTCTAACCAAAACCGCTAAGGCCATGTGCGACAAAATAAGCAAATAACAAAAAAGTTTTCGTGTGAAAGGAGAGTTTGTGTTTAGGGGATTTTATATTCATCTCCGCATAGCATCCTTAAACGGTGTCTGGCTAGGCTACTTGGCTATGAAATGTTGTCTTTATCCTATTAAATCTTTTTTATTTACTTACGCTATTCGTGCATAGATACACAAGCAAGCGCGCTGGCAATTTTCTAAACTGTTTTTATTCGGCGAACAAATCGTGTATTTGATATGAAAGTTCAACATGGAATTTTTGAATGGAATGCATTGCTTCCTCTACCAAAAACTGTTTGTGACAAATACCTCCCTACCCGAATCTTCCTCTAACAAACCCACGCCAGGAAATTGACGTTGCGTTTAATATTGAGCTTACTCTAAAAAGTAAATTAACTTATGACATATTATGCCGTTTTTACAATTATCTGTAACTAGTTCATGTTAATTATACAATTTCAGGAAGGCAGTATGTCTGATTAAAATCACGGGTGTGCTGCAATAATCTGACCCAGAGCTAAGAAAACGACAACAAAATTACTGGAGGAAACAAATGGATATAACAGAAACACCAAAAATAAGCAGTAATGAACACAAAATATGACAAAACACGATCATCTTAACAACATAAAGATTTAGGCCGTTCGCGATTCGGTTTTGCATTTTACTGGGTTAAGTATACCCAAATAGACGAAATTTCTTCCTGAGCATTTTAAGGCTTTATAAAGCTTAGAATATAGGTAATACGGAACTAGAACTGTGGTTAACAGGGCTTGTGATCGTCGAACATTCCAGCAAATGGTAGTGTCCTCCTCAGTTTCAAATGTTCATTTGGTATATAAAGACGCGACATTTGCAACCTGTTTTAAAGTATAGCAAACGCATCGCACCATTCCTGGTTGGAGTGCTTAAAGAGGCATTGTTAGAGAAAAATGCCACTAACATCAGAAGTCACACGAGGCCGCATTGTTGATATGTGGAAAGGTGGTCTATCTACCACACAAACAGCAAACACATTTGGAAGGGGAAACGACTGTGTTCTTTACTGGATCCGGGGTTCCAAGAAGAAGGAGAAGACGGGTTAAAAACACGAAAGAAATCCGGAAGACCAAGAGTCACCACCCCGGAATCGAATGCACCTATGGTGCAGAATTCAAGAAATAATCCTTTCCGTCCTGATATCGATAGTAAGTCACTTGGGTCTTCAGATGTCACCTTCAACGGTGAGAAGACGTCTTCACGCTGCCGGTATCAATCACAGGAAGCCAGCTCACAGCTCACAGAAGAACATCAAGGTGCTCATGTGCTCTTCAGTTTCTCTCAATGCCAAAAGAATTCTGGGAGACTGTGTTATGGACTGACGAAAAAGTGTTCTCATTGGACGAAGAGAGAAGGATGATACTTTGGCGCCCTGACAAAACTCGCTATATCCCAGAGCACGTAGTGGCAACAGCAAGGAGCGGCAGGATTAGCGTCCCTTTCTGACCGCATGTCTGCTGCCGGTGTGGGTGCACTAGTCCGGGTGTCTCCAAAATTGAATTCTGATGATTATGTGAAGATCTTAGAGGATACCATGTTACCAACTGTTCGTGCTGTATATCCTGCAGAAGACATGGAGATTATTAACTATGTCCACGATAACTGCAGCGTTCACACTTCCAGAGTATCCAAGGATTAAATGGCAGAGCATCCGGAAGTTTCTCCTCTCCCATGACCTTCTAAATCCCCAGATATTAATCCAATAGAACATATTTGGGCTATTATGGTAAATGAATGGGATTGCAGAGCAGAAAGAACTCCCGAACACCTGGAGGAACACGTCCAGGAAGTGTGGGAGGGCGTGCGGAGACGACCACACATATGTGAGTCCTTTGTTGCTTCAGTTTCAAGAAGGCTGAATGCTCTTTTGGATGTGAATGGCTGGTGGACCAGTTATTAAACTTGAAATTAAGAAACTTTTCTCCAGCTACTTTATCTTACCCCACTATTGACATTTGGTTATCTTTCTACCTTTCTTTCTTTTGTGTGTATGGGGATCATTCTGTATAAAATAAATTAAAATATTTAGAGATGAGATCTGAATTCGTTTAATAATGATAATAGCCTTTAAAGCAATAACACAGAGGTTTTTGCAGACTATTAAATCTTTAATCCTTTTTTCAGCAGTAAGCTAAAATAAATGAATGGATATTTGAACGAATATATACAACTCAATTATTATGAAAATAGAGTTTAAACTGTAAATGAACATCTACAACATAATTTTGTTATACAGTCACTAGTAATGTTTCTCCGATCAATGTTTTTATTTAATTTAGAGACTAAGGAAATACTATGTGTGGCTGTTGTCAGCAACACCAGAAAACCGAGCTTTAGACGAAAGTTAAAGTTAACGTAACGCAAGTAAACGAAGTAGGTATTCGATATGCATCAGTGCGTGAGTCCAGTCACAGCACAATCTAGTTTTAACTTTAGCCGGCCCTCGTAGTCGTGGTCGCTGGAGCATGTGTCTTAGGCCGCTCCGCCGCGCAGAGGGTCGCTGGTTCGAGTTCCGCCTCGGGTATGGGTGTTTGTGTATATGTGTAAACAACGGACAACAGGATAGCACAGAAAAATAAAGTGGGGAAAAAGGGGAATAAAAAAGCAAACAGGCCTTCTGTAGTTTACGAGCTGCACTGGGGTCTCTCTCACCCTTTTTTACATATCACCCTTGAAATCTGAAATCCTTTATTTAATATTACAACTTCGAAGCAGACTACATTTGGAATTTATTTCAAATATGCCTGTTCCCTTAGAAACGTGTAGTATCAAATCAGGAAGCAATTGCAACCCACGGCACAAAAGGTATTTTGGATATAGTTTTTGTTTCCGCATTTTAAATCCGAAAATTCAAACCTATTGTTGTTGTTATTATTATTATTATTATTATTATTATTATTATTATTATTATTAAAGCTCTGCGTATTCCGTATTTACGGAAAAAAAGTCTTATATTAAAATATACTCCAAAATCTTAGAGAGACTGTTTCTAGGCATTATGTAGGTATATTATTTAACCGTATTTGAAGGGAATTTGTCAATTTTATTAACGTCATGCGAAAAAATAGCCCAAAAAAAGTCTATCGCGACTTCAATATAAAGTTATTTTTATCTGTTATACATTTATGCTCAAGCTCTGTGTTTGCCGATGCAGTCAATCTGACAAAAGCTTCGAAGCCAGCAGGTGTTATTTGTTTATTTATTGTTTAATTTATATAACCTTCTTTAACTACACTGGTCATTTCGGGGGCTTTGCCTTTAGAAATAGTTCCTTGGTGTTCTTTACTCGTTGACTTTTTCTATAGGTTAATATTGGGTTTTCGGGTTGTGTCTTTGAAGGACACTCACATTCACACTTCCAGACTCTGTGAGGGCTAAGGAATAATTCCAATCAACAACTAGGTGTAGCTGGAGAGTGTTAGAAATGTCTCATATCACTGAAAAATATTAGCGGTTTTGGGATTTTTAAGTATTTTAAAAAGGTTTAAGGGGGAAAAGAATATATTGCATGGAAATCAATTTACAAAGGACCATTAAAAACTTGGGAAAAAATTAGAAAAAATACCACTGAAATCTTTAAATACACGCAGTTCCCTTTAAAACAATGCAGAATGAATAAAACAATTACATATATTGCCTGGAAATAAATTAAAAAGTACAATTAGAAATTTTTGGAAAAAGTTGTAAAAACCAATAATACCGACTTCTTTAAATACATTCAGTCTCCTTTAAAATAATGCCACTTGTTTATAAAAGAGCACGACCTACTTAAAAATTAACGCAGATTAAAAAAAACAATAACTAAATAAAATAAAGAAATAAAACGATAAACGCAGATCCTTGCCAAGTATATCATACGTATCCAAAATAAGAAGTAAACGTCTTCTACTGTCCAATTTTACGCGAAATAGCACGTAGTGTTAAAAGTATCACATGCTTATGATGATAATAATTTGTCAGCAGACAAACTTTATATCCAAAACAAGTAAACGTTTTCTGCTATCCGATTTTCTGTGAAATAGCCCAAAGTGTTACACTTGCTACATGTTTATGATGATGATGATTACTATTATTAAGTTATTATGAACGAAAAATGGATTATATTAACTTTTTTAAGAAGATCTGTTTAAACATTTACTAAAACTGTATTAGCACTACCACAAAATGTGCAGTATTCATTTGTTGAAACGCGTGCGGAAAGAATGTGCAAATTTCTTTCGTTTGGACAGATAATTAAGTATAGAACAAAATATTCATTTTCTTATTTCTTCAACAGAAGCTACCCCGCTCGCCTCACCTTAGACGACTGCATGCAAACGTAAATAAACACTTGCAATAATACCGCCCCCAGGACAGGCACAACTACTCGATAAGAAAATTCTTCTTCCGTTTCCCCTCAACCCTCACGCCCATCGGAAAACATTTGGAACCTACTGTACAGACGGCTCCAAATGTTTTCCGTGCCACCTGTGGGGAGGGAAGCGGGGAGTCTTATCGAGAGGTTATGCCAGGTGCCTTAGCTCATACCTGATCTACAAGGTTAGAGGATGTAATAGGCCTAAAGCAAATATAATTCCAACGCATTTCCCTTAGACTTGGCTGTAAGAAAGTAACAACTGTGAAAAGAAAACAGCAATAACATTACAGCACAGCAGCATAAACAGTATACAAACTAATTTTTAGGAATTATAGGCATATCATTGTATAACAAGTAAGTGTTAAAAATAAAGGTTTGGTTTTCAATATTCACTGCTTACCCATTATCAACTAACATATGTTCTTTATTTATCATTATATCCTTATAAAGTATGGTTTTTCCGTGCACTTTACCTTAATCGTGACAACAATTCAGGCCAGAAATTCTTTCAAGTTACAGTCTAAGTTCTACTTTTCCCTATTTGATTGCATGCAAGACGCCGTAACGACAAACAGCCGCTTATCTATACCACAACTCTTCTTTTTAATGCATCTACTACTTAACTATAATAAGTAGGGAAAGTATTGTATATCACCCAAAAATTCAAGAACGAGATTCACTGCACATACAAGTTTTGAGACCCCTAAATCCAAAGAAAGCATTTTTAATTTCTCTACTACGTAGCTACAGCATGTAGAGAAAGTACTGTATTCCACCCAAAAATTAAAAAACGACATTTACCGAAAATACAAGTTTTGAGACCCCCTGAATCCAAAGAAAGCATTTTTACTTTCCCTACTACGCACCTACAGTAAGTAGAGGAAGTATTGTATTCCACCCAAAAATTCAATAACGAGATTCACCGGAAATACACGATTTGAGGCTCTCTGAAACCAAAGATAACATTTATACTTTCTCTACTACGTAGCTACAGGAGGTAGAGAAAGTATTGTATTCCACCATAAAAATTCAATAAAGTGAGTCACCGGAAATACACGTTTTGAGACTCCCTGAGACCAAAGAAAGCATTTTAATTCCTCTACTGCATAGTTACAGTAAGCAGAGCAAGTATTGTATTCCACCCATAAATTGATTATAACGAGATTTACCGGAAATACACGTCTTGAGATCTCCTGAATCCAAAGTAAGCATTTCTACTTTCCCTACTGGGTAACCACAGTAAGTAGAGAAAGTGTTGTGTTACACCCAAAAATTGAATAACAGGATTCACCGGAAATATACGTTTTGAGACCCCTGAAACCAAAGAAAGCGTTTTTAACTTTCTCTACTATGTAGCTAGAGTAAGTAGAGAAGGTATTGTGTTCCACCCAAAAATTCAATAGAGATTCACCGGAAACACACGTTTTGAGACTCCCTGAAACCAAAGAAAGCATTTTTACTTTCTCCACTACGTAGCTACAGGAGGTAGAGAAAGTATTGCATTCCACCCAAAGATTGAGTCACCTTGTATACAATTTTTGCCGCTCCCTAAAACTAAAGAAAGCATTTTTTACTTTCTCTACTACGTAGTTACAGTAAATAGAGAAAGTTTTGTATTCCACCCAAAAATTCAATAAAAAATCACCGGAAATTCACGTTTTGAGATACCTGAATCCAAAGAAAGCATTTTTACTCTCTCTACTGTGTAGCTACAGTAAGTAGAGAAAGTATTGTGTTCCGCCTAAAAATACAATGTCGTAATTTCACCAGAAAACACGTTTGTGACTCCCTGAATGCAATGAATTTATTTTTAGAAAAAGGTCCAAGTGTGTGTGTCCGTGAACAGCATCGCTCAAAAACAAATAGTTGGTTAAAAATTAAACTTAGTGTTTAAGTTCAACTTCTTCCAAGAATGTGACACGGAAATTTTGAGGAAAATCCCCCACTCCAAACTACCCTTTACATTGGACATTTTTTGAAATTTTTTATTCTTTCAATAATGACTGTAAGGATTTTGATTAAATAGATATGTTTAAGCTATTTTCATGATAAATAAAATGTATATCTTTAATTTTCTATGAATAGTCTGTAAATTTGTCTTTATTGTGAATGACTTTTGATAATTAGTAAATCGTAAGAGAGAGACACAAAATTTTACTGCACAACAAACGTAGATCTTGTTAAAGCACAAAATTTATATCAAATAACATTTTTATATTTTACCTATTCTGAAATACCCTCTGTTATTAGTTCGAGTTTTCAAACACTTTATACTTCACTCAACTGCAAATAGCTGTTGTCTTTCTTTCTTTCTTTCTTTCTCGTGTTCATACAAAGAGAACAGAATTTCAAAGTTATCACGTCGGTGGTTCGCATTCGGGAGGGCGTAGGTTCGATTCCTGTGGCCGATCTTCCTGACCCATCGTTTTTTTTTTCGTTTTTTTTCCCGGGTCGCCAGGCGAATGCTGGGAAGGATCCCCACATCCGCGAATTTCCTGCCCCTCTATTTCATCTCCATTCTTATTTCCCTTCACCTTTCATCCGTTGGCCTCTTTCAGGGTTGGAAGTGTCGGCGATGGTGTTTCGGTGCAGTGTGGCAGGGGGAAATGATGTTCTTTGTGACTCTCTCCATCCCTCGACTGTCGGGGGTATCCTAACCCCCCTGAGGGGCGTTAGACCCCCCTGTCCGGAGTGGGATCCTCGGTCTGCCTGCCCGTCTGACAGGGAGTATCTATATGAAAACTTAGGGACCCTACCATTCCTGTGCCGTCACTCCTGATTCCGGACGCCCGATGTCTCCTCTCGCCTCATCCTTCCTACCGGAGACGCCCCCTTAGACGCAATATCCTCTATGTGCATCAGTGCCGAGTCCCCTCCGTAGCCAACCAATCCAAAGCTATCAGCTTTGAGGGGTTTGGCTATCGCTTTAGCCTAAATGTTCTACTTATACCTACAACGAATTGCGTAAATAAGTGATGAAGGTTTATCTGTATTAACATGAAATAGATGCAAGAATAGCCTTTGTAAGAATCGTTTGTAGACGAATGAGTAGAGAAAGTCATGTGAATGCATATTTTATACCAAAAGCTCCATATGCCTGTGTGTCTTTGGGCAGCATAACTCCAAAACGAAAAGTCACTTAAATGCCACCCCGAACAACCCCTTACATAGGAAAATGTTGAAATTTCCTTTTCTCTCAAAAACGGCTCTAACGATTTAGACTAAAATAGTCTCTGCTTAAGACATTTTCATGACAAATGAAATATATATTTTGATTACCTGAGAAGAGCCTCTCTAGTCTTCTTCACTCGAATGAATTTTGTATAACTGGTAAACTGTAAAAGATGGACAAAGTTTTGCTACACAAGAAATGCAGATCCCGTTTAAACACGCGGTTTGTCATACATATATTTTATGAGATTAACTATTTCCCAGATATTTTTGTTATTGGTTTCAATACTTTTTGTAACTGAGAAGTCGCTATTCGTTTTGTTTTTGTCGCGGACATACAAATAGCATGGAATTTCAAAGCATCGCGTACTGACATGCTTTTTCAAAATGTGAACTACCGCTTTATTTACGTATACTACAACGAAATGTTGAATGTGAACTTTTTCTTTTGGTATTTGATTAAAGCCCTTTAACCGGGTAGGTCATTATGGACAGTGAATGAACGAAATGGTTAAAATGGGTTCGAGGTCCCTAGAGCTTAGAGTTATCTAACATTCATCTCCTCAGGATAAGAGAAAATGTCATAGCTTCAAAAAAACTTTATCCAGGTAACTCACCCTATCCGAGATTCGAACTCGGGACCTCTTAAATGTGAGGCAGACTCCCACACCACAGAGATGGGCTAAATGTGAATTGGAAGTTTATCTGGATTATAAGAAGTAGACAGAAAAATAAGCTTCAGTAAAACTAATTTGTAGAATTGTGAGAAGAGAAAATTATGTGAATGCAACACGCTAGATTTTTCTCGTGGTAATGTAATGAGCGTGGAGTTTCAAAGGCACCACATAAAAATCTGACTATCGTTTGAGCTACTGCATTCTTCTTATACTTACAACGAAGTTTGTAATGGCAGTTCATCTCAATCAACAAGAAGACTTTTTCACTCAAGCCGTGTGTAGGACAAGGTTGGAAAGATAGAATCAGATTGAAAAATTCAATGCCATAGCCGAGATTTGAACTGCGGATCTCCCAGTTTCCGTCCAGGTGGCGCCACGGTAACGCGTACGACTCGCATTCAGGAAATCCCTAGTTCGCTTCCCGGCGACTGCCCACTCTGACCCATGTTTTTTTCGTGAGTTTTCCCGGGTCGAAAGGCGAATGCTGATGTGGTTTCTCTCAGCCCCCGAATTTCCTGTCCCTCCATATCGTTCCATTCCTCATTTGATTCATCCTTAACCCCGTTAGGTCTGTTTCAGGGTTGGAAGTGTCGGCGAGGTGCGGCGTGGCAGTGGAAAAAGGTGCCCTCTGTGGAACCTTGTCCGTCTCTCGGTCTTCGGCTGGTTGCCGGGGTATACGGACCGCCTCTTGGGGTGCGTTGAATCCTCTATGTGGTGGGGTCCCCAGTTTGCCTGCCCGACTGACGGGGTCTCAATCTGGAAACTTTAGGAACCTTGTCATTGCTGTGCCGTCACTCCCGTTCTGGCCGCCAGGTGTTTCGGTGTCTCTCATCTCGTCCCTCCCTGGGGCGCCCCCCTCGAGGGGCACAAGCACAATATCCTCAATCACTGGATCGGGGTCGAGCCCCCTCCGTTACACATTCCATTCCATTCCATTCCAGACCAGGGAAGAGAAGCATTTTAAGAATTGAGAGCGTAAATCATATTTGTACAAAGTATCTAAGACTTTTTGGGGGGGCCTTTCTTCAGTTTTTTAATTTGAAATCAAGTTTACTTACGAAAGCAATTTAATTTTCGAATAGAGTGCTTTCAAATGAACCAATTGCAACAAAAGCACATCAACCGTTCTGAATTAACACTTTCGGGTCACTATTTTGAAAATGTAGCTTATATGTTATCCTAACCGAATAAAACAGCTATATAGGAACTGCATATTTTGCGCTAAACGTTGTTTCCTCGTATCTATTAACATTTTCTCCTTTTAGATACAATACCTACATAGGTGTTTTTACTCTACGTCCACTATACGACTGGCACGGTTTTTCTTCCTTTCTCTTGTGAGTGTGTGTATGGGGAATTATGTTTGAAATAAAAACATCTTTATTGGTTTTTCAGTCATAGCAAAATACATCTCATTTTGAATAAAATTTAATGTTGCACTTAATTGTACTCAAACTGCTTCAAGAGTTTGACATTAATATTACTTTTTCTTCCGTATTTTTAAAACATTACTTGAATATTATCAGAATTGAATGTGCCAACTGTATGGAACTACACACTTAGCGCTAAAAACGTTGTGATCAATCTCTATGAAAATTAAAAAGCAAAACAAACTTATACTCAAGATAATAAATACCCTCTGCTAGGGAGTGCGCGTAGAACAGTCTATTGCGTGGCAATTATGAAACTATTATTATTATTATGATTATTATTATCATCATCATCATTATTATTTATTACTAGCAACAGACATTAAACACAAGATACACATTATGTGAACCTTGTTTCTCAAGAAAATTACTAAATAATGCATCTTAAACCTCTGAAGCACCCGCATAAACAGTGCAATATTTGATTTTTAAACAACATATTATGCAAAGAAAGTGTTAATTTATTTCGCTTGGATTGATCTAGTATAGAGAGAAGTATTTAGTTTCGTCTTCTTTCCTCTTAGAGGCAGGTCGCTGAATTATGCGAGCATACACAGAAGTAAATGTGACCTTTGAGACGATACCGGCACTTACTGTCGGCTATAGCCAGACATGACTACTCGAGAAGACATTCCTTCCCCCTCTTGCTCTTCACTCCCTGGTCCACCGGAAAACATTTGGAGCCTTCCGTACACTAGCAATGAATTAACATTAGCTAGGATTAATTTGTGGCTGTATAATAAATAATTCTTAATTTAGCATTACCATAATTATCACAATCATATAAAAGATAAACTATTTCACATTATTTTAAATAGCATTATGAAATTGATATCAAAGGAAGTTTACCGCATCCACTGAGATAACATAAAAATATAAGATATCAACCATGTAAGTGATCTGTAATTAGGTATTTGAGTATTAGTTAGGCCCCAGTTCATATGTCAAAAAACAACAATTATAAGAAACAAAACATTGAGTAAAGGCATATAAAGCGGTGCTACACACATAAGAAAAATGTTATATTGGTATAATAATGAAATAACTCGTATACCCCAGTACAGTAAAACCTTTTTTGTGCTTTGTTTTTTACGGTAGACTTGTTTTGAATTTAATGTATAGTTAGGGGTGGAGGTTTGTCAATACTGCTGAAATAGAATTTTGTCAGCTAGATTGCGAAACTCCCAGGCTGCATCGCAACATTCAACTCATAATAAAACGTCGTTGATTCCCCTATCAAAAGACTAACAAGAAATTCGCCAATCGCTGCCCAGTACATCATTCGTTTCTTCTCCTTTAGACCATCATCACATTCCCAAAATTGCCTGCGTTGCAAAGTGCAACTTCATTCATTTCTTCTCATTTAGACTAATACAGATCTGGGCAGCTTGCTCTCTTCGGAGCGCAAACACTGCCACCCTTCCTTACCCACTCCACCGTGCCTGCTTAGCTGTGTACAAGACGAATAACAACAGACAGCAGGCAGCCAGCGACGTTTCATTGAGCATTATATTTATTTTCAATAAAAGCAACATTGATTTATTTTAATTAATGCATTTTTTATTATAGGGAAATACTATCCAACAATTATCATATCCACAATGGATTAGCGATGTTGCCTTTCTGACAGATATCACGGAACATCTCAATGAACTGAATGAGCAACTCAAGGGAAAGATCACATCATAGTAACCATGTTTGGCAATGTGAAGGAATTTAAGAGAAAATTACGCCTATGGCACCATAAACTAACTAAGCAGATCACATACCATCTTCCTTTTCTAGATCCTCTGGAAAATAAAATCCTTGATGTGTATCAAAAGTAGGTATATAGTAATTCTGGATAAGCTATATGATGAATTTGAAGAAAGCTTCACAGAACTTACAGTCTGAAAAAAGATATGCAACTATTTTGCAGCCTATGTTCATTCAATGTAATATATACCCCATCGCAGTTAAAGTTAGAACAGGGAAACACGGCTTGCAACTTTACCAAATTTTGATTTTGCTAGCGGATACATACCCAAAATTGAGAGATTTTGCAGGCCGTATTGTTGCAATGCTCAGTTCCATATATACTTGTACAAGTAAGCCATTTTTTTCTAAATTTAACTATACCAAGAGTATGAAATTGAAATTGAGTTCTATTTATGGACGCTCTTTAACTGCTGTGGTCCATAGTGTCCCATTCTATATTGGGCGTGAAAGACCGGTAATTTTGTCAGAGGCCTCTTTATCAGGCTTGAGGCTCTTTTACGTGCCGTAAATCTACGACACCGGACCACCGGCTTTACTTCTCTTCCGAAGAAAGTCATACTAAGGATTTTTACGCACGAAAATATCCATCGCCCTCCGCCGGGTTTGAACCCTCTAGCATGGTAACCACTACACCACGGAGAACGACATACTAAGATACACGCTCCAGTTTAAATGATGATACCCTTCTATCAATACTCCGTCTCTCTGTGCTTATAATTAGGCCTAACATTGATAAATTAGTGTCGAGAAAAAGGTGCCAACGTTGTATTATACGCCCGATAAAAAGGTTGTAAAGCCCCATTTGAGGAAGAAAGACTGCGAGACATACTTGGTACCCGGACACTTGCCTTTCAAATTGACTAGTTCCGCCACTGTTGTACTTTACAAGGTTTGATAACTACAGGTGAAATGGGGAGACGTCACATTTCTCCCCCGTTCAACAGCTCCCCGGGGCTGGACTAATAACACATTTCCAAATTTGCCAAGCGTTGCCGATTGTATCCTTGTTGCCTTTATTTCTTCTCCTTTGGGCCAACTACCAAATGTGCCAGGTGTAGCCCAGGGCATCCCCCATTCGTTTCTTAACCTTTTGATAACTTCGCATTGTGAAATTCGTCGTGCGTTGCCGAATGCATCCTTTTTTCGTTTCTTCTCCTTTTAATAACATTGCATTGCTAAATTCGTCCAGCGTTGCCGAGTGCATCTTTTTTCGTTTCTTCGCTTTTTATGATATCGCATTGCCAATTTCATCGAGGGTTATTGAGTGCATCTTTTTTTTCGTTTCTTCTTCTTTGGAACAAGTCCATTGGCAAATTCGCCAAGCGTTGCCCGGTTCAGACTTCATTTCCGTCTTCTCCTTTAGACAACAGCTTTGTTAGAAGACCGGTACAGAGCGGTCTACGCTTATCAGCTTTATTAGAAGACCGGTACAGAGTGGTCCACTTGCCCACGTAACGTGAAGCTCCCCACTACGTTTGACTGAGGCAACCTGCAGCCTTTCCCTTCGAATTATTCCTTTACATGAATACCAATTGAGGGGAAAACTCTTCCGGAATTGCGATGTGCATGTGAGCTACCTGAATCAACTACACTAGTAGCAGAGGAAGAAAGAGATCCAAATGCCACAAATTTACCTACCCAACAAAACGAACTTTGGATTCCCACTAAAACTCTGATCGAGAGACATCCAGAAGTAGGAAAGTGACATACTATTAGATTACTATACGCAAAGCCAGAAATGCTGACACAGTTTGGTTTCGATGTTTACTTTACTTCCTCTACCGCGTAACTATGGTAAGTGAAGTGCTGTGTACCACTCAAAATTCAATATTGATATTTTACCGATTAGGTCCCATTGACCAAAAGATTTTAGATAAACGTCCAAGGGAAAGAGTGTGCGAGCGAATGATGCGCCCCGCGCATCTCAAAACAGTTAAGTCGCAGTATCAAATTTCTTAATTTACACTCCTTTTAAAATTAAAAAGCGAATATTTTCTCGGAATTGCTCCTTCTCAAACAAAATGTTTATATGAAATGTTTTTCTTATTTCTCTCCACAAAAAATAGACCTAAATACTGGCAATGGAAAAGGAAATTGAGGTTTCTATAAATAGTCTTTAAGTCCCTCTTAATTCTATTGACTTTTACAACTGGTTAAATATAAAAGAAAAGCACAAGCTTACGACAGAAAAAGCAGTGTGTTCATTAAAATATACAATTATTGTAAAACTATTCTTTTGATAGCCCTATTCCTTTTAAATCTTGCTTATGGATTCATCCACTCATCTTCGTCCTCGTCCGATCTGCAGCTGAGCTTTATCTCGACTTCTTTCAGGACGAAAATCCACATGCTTCCATTGAAGGCTTTGCACTTAACGAATTTTACGCCTTTAGCGAAATGAAAATAGACATTCTTAGGCACTCGTTTGATTCATATGGGACTAATGCATTTCTGACAGGGTAACATTATAGTTTTATAGCCTAAAACCGCCTTGGATCTGTCAGTGACATACATGTATTAGCAATTATGGGTATTACTTTTGAGAGAATAAACGCTCAACACTTTTTGCGCCTGGTCCATTTTTATTTGACTGTCCCTCACATAAAGGCAATTATTTCGGTAATGGTCAATGTTAATTAATATTTCAAGAGTTATAACAGGGTATCTTTCCTGTAGTAAGTATTATCTATGTACTGTGATTTATCATTTTTATAAAAAACAATACCAATGAAGATATCTAATCAGTTATATACAGAAAATTCCAGGTCCAGATTTTGTTCCTGGTAATATCCCATACTAAGACTGTTTTAATGAAAATCATCAGGGTATTTTAACAAAATAATAACTTAACGAAACATTTTGAGTCTAAAGGTACTTCTGAAAATCTTCACCTAACATACTCCATAGTAGATGCTCGAATTAAATTTGAAATTTGCTGTTTATCGGACTGGACTTTTCCTTTTTGTTTAGTTAAGTCCTCTCTCTATCCCTCTGTATTTCTCTCTCTCTCTCTCTCTGAAAGAAGAGGAGATAAAAAGAAAATAATGGGCCATCCTATGTGACGGAATGGGACAATTGAAAGTTTTTTTTCTGTGTATTGTTCCAAAAATAACTATTAAAACAAGTTGCGAATGTTTATTTCATTCATAACAGAGAATTTCAATCCTAAGGTTAACACAAAAAGGATAAAAGGAAATATCTTGTTAACTGAAGTAAGCATATGATGTAATCTTCCTGTGACGGAATGGGACATGGACAAAAAGGAAGTTACCTCCGAGTTAAAACAACTCCAAAGTTCTGTGAAACTATACAAATGTGCTGTCTCGTCATTTCAGTGTTGAATAGCTACATATCAAGTATTAATATAATAGTATGAAGAATTACATGGAAATAATGATTTTTTTTAGTTATCATTTTTTACTTATGTGACGGAAAGATACAAAATGAAAATTGCTGAAACTGCATCTTCATAAAATAATTACCATACCAGTGTTACTATGTTGCATTCTGTATCAGAACTCACATTATGATATATAATGGAAATGAAAATCTCCGGTGATTATCTACGTCAGGAACTGCAAGTACCTACAATATATCAGAAATTGCAACCCACGAAGTGTCAATATTTTTAAACGCAAATTTAAAATCTGTGATGATTTTTCTCATGAAAATGATTTCACATGCAGTAATGTCAACTTTAGGATTTGTCCTATGAAGTTTTTAGCTGCCTTTTTTGTCATAAACTTCACCACTACAAAAGCACCTACTTGAACATTTGAATTTGCTTCCATTGTTTCAATTTGAACACTTCTGCCAATCCAAAATCAAAGTTAAAACTTTCTTTGGACAAAGCATGCTCTCTGTAAACCACATTGCAAGTGAACACAATTTTATTGCACTGCTTAGAATCAGTGTTAGGTATCTTTCGTTATCATCAAATTGTGCCTTTTGTTTATCCACTTCATATTTAAAACAAAATATCACCTCTACTATTTTTTACACTTTCCTGGCACACCAGTAAAACGATACTGCATTGGTAACCATGTGTTTTCCACTTAATACAACATGCCATACAAATCTCTTCAGTTCTCCACCAACACCATCGACATTGCCCTTCCCATGACCTGTAGCTAGAAAGTTCCATGTTGACAGAACTTCGAACTCTTCCTGAAGGTGAGTTAAATTATATAGAGTACAACGCTGTTTAAGGCGGCTTGTTGCACCATCTGAAAAAAAAATGTAATCGTTGAGAACTCAGGGAAGTTTTCCTGATCTAAGAAACCAGCCATCGAAGGAATGTGTTTACAGTGTATTTGTCATGTGATAGTTTGACAATTACATAGCTTTGTACCATTCCAAGACTTATCCAGGTAAACAGCTGCTAAGCTTGTAATCTGTTGAGAGTTCCAATATGCTGATTGAATTTAATTTTTAAATCTGGCAGTGTAATTTTCGGCAAAATCAATCTGTACTACAATTTCTTTGCCATCTACAGCACCTTTCTTCTCTTGAAAATATGTACGCTGAGTTTTTACCAAGAAGCAATGTTTTAAAAGCTGAGGTATTTTTTAAATAAGTTCTTCAAATGTTTCACAGACAGTGTTCCACTTCAGACCTTTTTTCAATTTCTTCATCAATGGTGTTCCAAACAAACCACGCTGATTTATTTGTATTGTCTGTTATTGTCTGACTGAGCAAGTTTCTGATGCCACAAATATTACCCGTACTTGACTTGCAAGTTATCATTTTCAGGATTGCATTCTAGTGTGCTGATTGGTTGTGATGATGTTTTAGGAATATCCTCTTTATACCCACACAGAGCAGTCTGAAGTTAATTGATGTTCTCATGATAGTAACACGAGCAGCTGTGGTGAGACATTTCACTGACTGGAAGGACAAATTTGGATCGCAATGAAAAGAATTTTGATTTCCATTTTATTATCAGAGCTTTCCCTTTTTAATATCGGATATGCCTCTGCAATAGTGGTATACATAAATGTCTTCTGAAAATTTTATTTTTCTTCGTTCTCTCTTGCTGTCACATAACCACCCCCCCCCAGGAGTTTGCAGTGATATGCACTCCCTGTGATAAAATTGCTTAACTAAATAATTAATTTCACACCGCATATTATAAGATATACGCCTAAAGTACATTACTTGCAAAGGCATAATCTGCATTATTTTAAAAAATATACAGTGCACTTATAAAGTAAATGTTTCTCAGAATCTAAATTAAAACATACTATGTTGAACTTACTGATGCACTATACTGGTCTGTGATGGAATGGGACAGTTATTAAAAACTTTCTCCAGTGTTATGTTTTTGTGTTATTTGAGGTTAGGGTGATGTTGGATGTTTATCACATAAAGTTCACTGATCAGACATATTAGCACTGAATAAATATCGTTTCAAAATAATACAAATAATACACAAAATACACTTTTTCTGTGAGAAATGGGACATTTGAACAATGGTAATTAAAGTTCCAATTTGAGGTATAATATGAAATTACAATGACCACTAAATTCAAGTAAATCTAGCTAAAGAGATCATATGTAAATAAAAAACACCAATTTTCAAAATTATTTAAAACTTACCCTTAAGAAACCTTTCAAACATATAGCTTCCCAAACACTTCTCTCGACATTTGTTGTCACCTTGCAGTAAAATCACAATAATAGAGAGGTAACAATGCTACCACTGTTTACACAATTTCTCACAGTTACTTATAGTTTACTTCAAATTTAACACCTATGAACCTTCACTTATAATGCTAGCCTCTAGTTCCCGAGGTCGCGGGTTCAAACCCGGCGGAGGGCGATGGATTTTCTCGGGCGTAAATATCCTTAACATGGCTTCCTTCGGAAGGGAAGTAAAGCCGGTGGTCCCGTGTCGTAGATTTACGGCGCGTAAAACAACCTCAATCCTGATAAAAAGGCCTCTGGACAAAATTACCGGTCTCTCACGCCAAATATAGAATGGGACCACAGCAGTTAAAGAGCGCCCATAAATTAAAACTCAATTTAAGTTTTTTCGTGACTTATAAAAAAAATAATTGTCTATCTTGGTTTAGGTTTTCATGGAATGGCCGTAATGGTGATATTATCACTGTTTCCTTTTGTTTGTTTTAATGTGTATCTTACATGGGCATTTTCTACTACGTACAAGAAAGGTGTATTGTTGCGCCCACGAAAGTGAGATTATGTTCTACTACCTACTGAAAGTAAACAACATTTGAAATGATGGCAGTCAGCAGATACAAGGGAACGAGACAAAGAAAATAAAGATTAGACTGTTTGTCATCAGCGGGTTTTTGACATGTCTCATATCCAAATTGTTCATAACCTTGTGAAACAGTACAAAGCGGACAGTCAGGCCACATAGCACTATACATTTGTACATTTTTAAAACAGCCATATTTAGTTTTCTAAGCAATAAACGCGTCCATTAACATATTTATTCAATGCCCAGTAACGTCTAAACCTGCTTGAGGGGACACTCTGGTACCAAATGGACTTTCTTCACTAATCAACCAATTTAAATTAAATATTTAAGCTAAATTGCACCTGCCATGATATACTGTCAGTATAAGTTCCATTGCTCTAGATTGAATAGTTTTGTAATTAAAAATTATTTATTATGTTTTTTTGCAAATAATTGGATAGTAATAAAAGGTAGGTACACTTTTTGCAATTTAGAGCTAAAATAGAGGTCTGAAATTTGATGTGCCAGTTGTTCTACTCCTCTGCAATCAACTTGTGCATTTGTTTTCCAAAATATTAATATTTATTAGAAATATGATTTTTTGTGTTTAGAACAAAATAAAAAAATATTACTTATAATTACACAGAAAAAAGCATATACTTGTATGAATGAGAGTACTCAACAAAGCAATGCACAGTTTTCCTTAACAAGTGATATTCTACATGTCCAGAAAATTTCAGCCTGATACATCAATATTTACTGCAAAAAAGTAGGTATACCCTAAAAAACAAAAATTGCTGCATGGATAAAAAGCTATTTAAAGTTTAGGAACATGGTTGTTGGAGGTATCAATTTGGATTACACAAATTTCCAAGGGGGTTTCCAAACGTAATATTTACAGGCTGTATTCTAGAAATGTTGAATACACCGTTTCTTTTAAAAACAGTTTTTATGAAAAAATAACATTTTTTTTTGTTGCCATTTTGGTACCTGTGTCCCCTTAAGACGTAAGGAACGGGGCGACGAGAACAAGCGTCTATGGTTAGGTAAGCAAGTCCTTGTCCTTACAGATATTATTTTAGATCCACTTGTAACACCCTAAAATGGTACAGCTAGAATCCGTCAAGTGGAACAACCCCAGCCGCTTCGTCTCCGAGTTTACAATTCTCTCCTTAATGGTTGAAGTCGGTATACATACATATAATGTACTCCCGGTACATGGAATATCAAGTTGTACGCAGGTCAAGGGTGCGCCCGCGTATTATGGCGGTGTAGACTGGCTAAAACATACGAAACCGTGTTGGAATTCGAACAGTAGAGCACCAGTCAAAAAAGTGTGTGTTCTTTATTACGTGCACTAGAGCTCTCAAGGACATGCGTTTTACCCGTTCGTTTCATGTGGTATTACTCGCGCAAAACTTCTGGAATCGTGACCTTGATTGCCAACCCAGCTGCCGAGCCTAGGAATGTTTTATGTTTAGCTTTATCAACGAAAGCGATATAATGGGTGGTATAAATAAAAGCAAGCATTAGCTCATTTCTCACTAATTCCAAGCTTTTGCTCGGTTTCGTATAAATAAAACTTTTCTGCTCAACCTCCTCGCGAGCAAAAGCTTGCTGACCTTGATCACTGAGCTATTGCTCGCGATATGGTATAAATAAAAACAAGTCCTGCTCGCCTTTAGTAAGCTTTTGCTTGCTATTTCTTGAGGTACCTCCGTAGGTACCTCAGCTTGCTCAACTGCGTTTTAATACATTGGTGGAGTTCATGATCATGGTTCCAGAGAGGAAAATAAAAATCACACGACTTTCTCTATCACTCTTTTTACAAACAATTCTTACAAAACCTTATTCTTGGTAGCCACTTCTTGTTTATCGAGATAAACTTATCATTGTAGGAATAGAAGAATGCAGTAAACTAAAGGGATAGTCAAATATTTTAAATGTGGGTCGCTATTTGATGGATTTGAAATTCCGTTCTTTTCAAATGATCGCGGAAAAAAGAAAAAAATCCTGATATTCTACATTCACATGGCTTTCTCTAATCATTCTTCTACAAACTATACTTACAAGAGCTTATTATTCCAGCTTCTTCTTGTTAATCCAATTTGCACTTACAATTTTGTTGTACGATACGTAGGCAAAGTGAGTCAGCTTTTTAAAGAGCGCCTGACTATATGAGGGCTTTGAAATTCGACGCTCTTTGCATGATGACCACGAGAAAATATCGAATACCGACTTCCCATTTGAGAGAATTATAAGTAGTTATTTGAAAGTTTAAACCAATAACAAGGAATATCTCAGGAATGATTAAGTTAAAAAAAGAAACTAAAAAAATCTGATGTGTTACACTCACATGAGTTTCTCTACTCTTATACAAACTATTTTTACAACCTCTTATTCTCCATCTATTTCATATTAATCGAGATAAACATTTGCAGAAACGATCTTTTGACATGCAAAGAGAATTACATTTTACACATAGCGACCAGTTCTAAAAATATTTGACTGTCGCTTAAGGCGTACTATGTTCCCCTTGTTTTGTATTTGCAAGGGCAATGTAGAAATACAGTAGCATTTAAGCATAGACATATCTGTTAATAGCTGGTTGCTAGGTGCAGCACCATTCTCTTTGCCACAGATTAATACTCTTTGCATATTCAGGACAAAAAATGAATAACGAATATCCATTTGAGAAAATAAGTATTGAAAAATTTATGGGAATAACAAGCAATATCTCGAAAATGGTTCACTCAACAAAACAAATGTATATGACATAAACTGTGTATTTTAACGCGATCTACATTTTTTTTGTGTAGTAAACTTTTGTCTATCTCTTATGGTTTACCAGTTATGCCAAAGTCGTTCACAATGAAGAATACTTTTGGAGACATTCCCAGAAAATTTAAGATATACATTTTATTTGTCATGAAAATATCTTAAACATATGATATTTTAATCAAAATCGTTAGAGCCATTTTTGAGAAAATTAAAATTTTCGAAAAATGTTCCATGTAAAGGGTAAACTGGGGTGGGGGGATTTTCTTGAAAACCTTCGTGTCGCATCCTTGGAAGATACTGAACCTAAATACCAAGTTTGGTGTTTATCCGACTGTTCGTTTCTGAGTTATGCTGTTCACAGACACACACAACGGGCATGTTTCCAAAAATGCTTTTTTTTTTTTTTGATTCAGGGGGTCTCAAAACATATTTCCGGTGAAATTTCGGTATCGATTTTTTGGGTGGAATACAATACTTCCCCTATTTACTATACGTAGTGGAGAAAGTAAAATGAAATGCTTTGACTTAAATTGTATGCTTAACGAGAACAATTTTCTTTTTGTAGTAAGATTTTTTGTAGATAGATTTGTCTATCTTATGGCTTACCAATTGTGCAAAAGTTACTGAGAAATAAGAGGACTTCGGAGGATATTCCCAGGAAATGCAATTAATGCATTTGACATGAAAACATTTTAAACATACCGTGTTTAATCAAAATCGTTGAGTCATTTTTGAGGAAATAAAGCTTTTGGAAAAAGTTTCCATGCTAAGGGCAGTTGGGGGGGGAACTTTCTTGAAAATCTTCCTGACGCATGTTTGGAAGGTGCTGAACTTAAATACCAAACTTGTTGTTTAACGACTTTGCCTTTCTGAGTTTGCTGTTCAGACACACCTGCGTAGTAGGATTCTTATAGTAGAATCTCTTACAGTTTAGCGTTACATAAAAGCCATTCAGAATGAAGAGCACTTCACTGGCTATTCCCTGAAAATTCGAGATATACCTAATTATATTTGCCATGCAAATAATTTAAACAATAGCGGATTTTAATCAAAATTGTTGGAGCCATTTTTGAGTAAAGGGATAGTTTTGGGGTAGAGGAATTTTCTTGACATCTTATCACATTTTGGAGGATACTAAGTTTGAACTAGTTTTTTTATTTATGCTGTTCAGACACACATTTGCTAAAGATGTTTCTTTTAATTCAGGCACTCTCAAAACGTGTATCTCTGATGAAATCTCGGTATCGAATTTTTGCTTAGAGTGCAATACTTCCTCTACTTGCTATACGTAAGTGATAGTGAAATTAATTATTTCAAGACGCAAGAACTCGGATGTGTGTTGATATAAACAGTTATTTAAAAGAGAAAATGTAAAATGTTGCGCAACATTTTCTTCCAGAGGCAAATGAAAAACACGTGGTGGATCTTGTAACAATGCTGAAAAGATCCTGACGTGTTTTCATCTGGGTACTATAATGCTAAACAGAATGTGAGTGAGGTCATAGCGAGCCGCTCTTATTAATGGAGACTGGTAATATAATGAAAGCGATATACAAATAAACACTTACATAAAAGCAGAATGTTCGCACAAATCAAAACCGGATTATAACTACAGAATTTCAATTAAAACCAAACTTAAATTTAACTTTCAAATGAATCTCTTTAATCCAGATTAACTTTAATTCATGATAACATCTTATAAATTCTTGGAATTACGTAGTGATATTTTATATAGATGCAGAGGATATCAAAATAAAGGTGCAAAAACAGAAGTACATATAATCTACTTTCAACATATCAGTTGGTGACACGTTTGTAATACTATCAAATGAGGAAATGAGGGATTGGATTTAGAAAGGGAATGAGCGTTATCTGTTAAAAGTTGGGTGAATCTCAATGCCTGTTTCATTTGCGAAATCTTTAATTATAATTGTGTTATTTAAAATTTGCATGTCTATTAGATTTCATAAATGAGAGTATGATTGACATGAATGAGTATATGTATATTTAGGTGCAGTAAAGATTTACATCACCTCCTGACAAAGAATGGGCGTGTTTGTTTACTCAGATGATGTGTCGTGGTGAAGGTCACTGAGCAAAAGCTTCGAAGCTGATAGCAATAGCTCAACGAAGAGGGGAAATTTTTATTTATACCAAACCACGACCTGTTGCTCGTTTCTCAATTTGCTTGGAGCTACAGCTCACAAGCTTTTGCTTGTTTTTATTTATATCACCCAATACCTTTGCTTACTCACAGTGCGTAACACATACAGTCTGCATAGAAAGTGTCTGCATCTCGTTGTAATTTTAAAGAGAGCTGCAGTATCTAAATAGTACTTATTTTATATTTGTTATATTTATAACCATGGCTCCTATGTTTTCAAAGTTAAGTGTTAAGGTGTTACATAGTCAAAGTAGGGAAATAATTGCAAATGTCATCGACTTCATGAAACAAGAAGCAGAGATGAAGGAAGAAATTATATCAGAGTTCCACAAAAGCCTTAAGAGAGTGAAAGAAAGAGTAGTCAAAGCAACTGGTGTTTCACCGAGTTCCGTTTCCAGAGTTCTCAAAGATAAGAGAAAAAAACATATGGATGAAACAGTACAATTTGACACACCTGGGAAGAAACATAAGGTCCCTAAACGTATTACAGAAATAGACGATTTCGAATGCGTCATTCGGCGCACGATTCACAATTCCTATGTGGAAGAAAAAACTGTGCTAACAATAAGCAGATTGCTCATCCAGGTGAAAGACAGCAGAAACTTTCAAGGTGGTGCTACAAATCTCAGAAAAATTATTAAAGATTTAGGGTTCAAATGGAAGAAACCGAAATCAAATAGAAGAGTTCTAACAGAAAAGCAAAATAAATAAATAAAATAAAACAATAATAATAAAATAAAAAAAATAAAAATAAAAAGTAAATGTTGCCATGATAGCTTAGTCGGTTAGAGCAACGGCACGGAAAGCCTAAGATCCGTGGTTCAAATCCCGGCTATGGCATTGAATTTTACAGTCTGATTCTACCTTTCCAAATGACTATAATTTTATATGTACTTATATCAGTGTGTACTTATATCAGCATCAATTTTCAAGGTGGTGCTACAAATTTCAGAAAAATACTATAATGTATGAAGATGAGTCATACATACACAGCAGTCATACAGCATCTAAAAGTTGGAGTGATGATAGCGAATTAGGTTTGCAGGCACCTGTTGCCAAAGGGCAAATACTTATTATCGTTTATGCTGTTGGAAAGATCGGATTCGTTCCAAATGCCCTTCTTTTACAAGTTGCAACAAACAACAGGAGATTTTCATCAAGAAATGAATACAGAAAATTACATGAAGTGAATCAACGCCATGTTGATACCTAATGTGCCTGCTGGGTCTGTTCTGGTCATCGACAATGCTTCACAATGCGTCAACACTCAAATTCACAAACCACCTACCTCAACTTCCTTGAAAGAAGAAATGAGAGCTTGGTTACTTAGACATAATAAAGCTTTAGATGAAAGCATGAGTAAAACAAAGCTATATAACTTAATTAAAGCCAACAAACAGCTTCAGAAGTCATACATACTTGACCAGATAGTAATACAACATCGCCATAATGTACTTAGACTGTCATCGTATCGCCCAGATCTAAACCCAATCGAATTAATCTGGGCTGATATCAAAATATAGGTGGCATGCAGAAATATCACTTTCAAATTAAAATATGTGGAGCAGTTATAACGCCAGCAATTTGCTGAAATTGGAAGGCCAGAATAGGAAAATGTATAGCGACATGCTGAATAAATTAAGAATCATTATTCTGAAAAATACGGAATTGCAGAAAATCAAATAGAAATAATTCTCATCCAGGATAATGGTGCAGAAAGTAGTGACAGCAGTGATGACGGCAATAATGTGAGTGATTCCGCAGAAGAGGAAGGGTTGTTAGATGTGGAAGAATTGGAGGCAATGATTGACAGCGTTTTTTTATATTAAGCACTTTTTACAGCATGGATTTTAATATACTGTATATAACTAAGTTTATCAGCGCAAAGCAGTGCATAACCGGTGTGGATATTTGACGATGACTGTCCCACGCATGCAGACGAGCGGTCACCACCTTATCTGGTAAGCGACTCGCATCATAGCTCTCATTAAGATTTTCACGTGTCTAGTACTGTTGCGCCGATTATACATGATGGAGCTCGCCCGTTTCTCCCGCCCAACTCGTTCGAAAAGCAGCAACGAATATACCGAACTATGGTCGAGCTTCTGGTTCACCCGCCCGCTCGTGGGAAATGGGTCTCATTGAGTATTTACCTGTTCGGGTATTCGCTCGTTCGAGAGTTCACATCATAGCGGTGTTGTCAGCCGTATTGCTTCAGTGCCTTAAGGCAAAGGAATGACAGTAGCCTATGCCACGTTACTGCGTTTTCGGCTTTGTTTCTGCCTACTGTTATGGTCAAGATTGTTGTACTACATTATGATACGCAAATTCCATTTTCATGTTTTGTTTTATCATTACCTCTTAGCAAAATATATATGAAAAATGTTACAAAATAAATATAATAACGCTTCATTTACAATTTCATTCTGAATTTCTGTGAGAGGAAAAAACAGCTCAGTCATCTGTATAAATAAACATTACAAATTATATTATAATGAAACAACTGAAATAATGATTATTCTATAAAGTCCAGAAATTACACAACTGCCATTAAAGTAAAGTATGTTACTACCAACCTTTAACGCAAATTTAGGTTAATTATTCAACAATTGTTGTTTTACATTAATGATATATACAGCTAGGTCTGCTACTGAAAAATAAGGTTATTTTAATTAAAATTTCGTTTTCTTCTAATGAGATACAAATTAATAAAGCTGAAAAAAACACAGTAATAACAAATGGCGATATTTGAGAGCAACTTAATGCTGTACAATATGAAATCTGATAAAAATAAAACCAAAGACAGTTTTCTTAAAATAAAATTTAAAACCACACTTCACAGAATGTATATTCAGGCTGAATATATATAACCTGGTTCTGGGCTAATTTCATGTGTACATTATGGAATTCATTTTCAAAATCTAAATGAGAAACTCAGGTGAAAATACCATACATCATTGTGCTCTATCTCGTATGCTTTGAACTAAGTAATCAATAACTTAAAATAAAAACTTATTTTTCTTTTAGCAATTTACTCTTCCGCTGAATGAATGTTGCTGTAAATGAACACAAGTCATCAACATTTTCGGGTGAAATAAAATACAACATAGCAATAACTTAGTTTTCCTTTAGCAATTTACACTTTCAAAAAATGAATGTTGCTATAAATGAACACATTGATCAACGTTTTCAGTTTAAGGAGAATATAACACAATAATAACTTATAATAAAAACATTAACTTATTTTTGTTTTAGCATTTTACGTTTCCAACACATGAATGCTGCTGTGAATGAATTCCTTTAGGTAAAGAATCATGATATTTAATAATCTGCCATACCAGATAAGCCAAATGTGGTTTCATAGAAGGGGCAGATTTAGTGTTTCAGTCAAAAAGTGGTGGTACTTATCATAAACAGATGAGTAATACCGTGTTTAGGGAATGGTTTACCGTCTCCTTCAGAGACTGGAAGGAGGATGTGTGATAGTAACGACAATGCTTAAAGGAAAAATCTCCAATACAAATTCTAGGAAATTTTGTCATGACTTCAAGGCAAGAATATCTCATAATCTACATGCGATAACCGAATAAAAACTAATCGTAAAACAGCCGACTAAGCAGATTATTGTTAGTGCATACATTCACATATCAGCTGCGACCGATGACCGAGCTTGTATTTCACTTGTAACATAACCCCATTATCACGCGAACTTGAGCTACGTATAAGGCAGGCAATAACGCTAGCGAAGTAAACGGACGGAGCCTTCCCTTTGGGCGTTCGAACAGGAAATGACACATATACCCGTTCGGTATACCAAACGGAATGGTCTGAGAGAGGCACACTGCTGGAACCCAGTACATCCAGCCCGCCGTATGCAGGAGCTCATTTGTGTTCGAAAGCATGAACGGTAAAATATAGTGCCCAAAACTCGTTCGATGGACAGCTCTAACGTGCTCTAGTCCCACAAACGGAACATTTTGCTTGACTATATTTAGCACCTTAGGAGTCACGTCAGGGAGTGTCGTGGCTGAAATTTTAAAACCGCGAAAACTAAAGTAAGTAAACGCTTTTAAGTAAAATCCTGCGCAGGTATGTGCTTCGTGACAATTTAAAGTCCAAAACATTAATTGTATACAATATAAAATGTTTAATTTAATTTACTTTACTTTAGCTTCTAGTGCCCGAAACGTGCCCATTTCGTACAATGAAGAACAAAATTAGCACTTCTGTTGAAGAAACTTGGGTTAGGTTTTCGTGATCAATTGAAAAGCAAACTAAAGAGCGGTGGTCTGCTAATTCATTCTTTCACACCAATGTCGGGAATCGCACGAGGGAAAGTAACGCCCGTTCAAAAGTCTCGTCACGACAGCACAACGTTAGTCGGCACGGAAAACCGAAGATTCTGGTTACAGTCCTGGCAGCGAAATCGAATTTTTCAAATACACAGTGATTTTTTGAAACAGTTCATTAATTCTACAATTTGTTCAATTGAATCTTATGCGTTTAGGCACACCAGAATAGTGCTACCTCTCACACAGTTTAATAGTTTCTTTGAATATTTAGGACATTTACCTACGTGAAGCGCGCTGCTAGGAGCTATGAGTGTGACACATTACCTTTAGTGAATTATAGTAAGATTTATTTCTAATATTCAGTTGGAATTCCTCTACTGCTAGGACCTAAATCAGTAGCTTTAGGACTATGATCTACCTATAAATATGTAGCTAAAACTACAAAAAGCTTAGGAAACGACAGCGGTAAAACACACTATGAAGACGAACAATTATTTTCCAAGCTATGGGTACTACGAGAGGAGTCCTTGATAATTCTTGCCTTAGTGGCACACCATCTGTGTACAGGCAAATTTTCGCAAAACTGTCCTTCGCTAATCTGTTTGCAGGTGCTGTTATTTACTGGACATGCTTTATGTGGCAGCCCATTTACTTTTACTTTCTCTACCATACCCAGTAGGTAGAGAAGCTACTGCATTCCACCCAAAAATTCGATATCGAGATTTCACCGAAAATGCATGTTTTGGGGACTCCTGATCCAGAAAGAAAGCATTTTAGAAAAATGTCCGTGCGCGCGTATGTATGTGAACAGCATAACTGAAAAACGTGAAGTCAGATAAATACCAAACTAGGTATTTAGGTTCAGTATCTTCCAAAGATGCGACACAAGATTTTCAAGAAAATCCCCGCTTCAAACTGCCCTTTACATGGAACATTTTTCGAATTTTTTTTTTAAACAATGACCCTATCGATTTTGATTAAAATACCCTATATTAAAGATATTTACATGACAAATAAAATGTATATCTTGAATTTCCTGGGAATAGCCTGTCAAGTCCTCTCTATTAGGAAAGAAATTTGTATAATTGTTTAAAACACACAGTTTACTTCAAATAACTTTCTTGTAGCGTTATCCATTTCCGAGATATCCATTATTAATACTTCCATTTTCAGCTGCTACTCGCGATTGCATGGAAACGGCAAAGAAGTTTAAGGCCACCATATAGTGTCCGGTTCTTAAACATTTTACTATCGCTGTTCCCTTTGTATCTAACGACATGTGTAATATCAGCAAAAGTTTATCTCGATTAAAATGAAGTAGATAGGAAAATAAACTTTCGTATGAATAATTTGCATATCAACTAATAAACGATAATTTTAATTTTTGCATAACAATTTAACATTGTTTTCTTTTTTAACTTTTACCGCGTAGCTATTTATAAGCGTAAATATTTCTCGTAATGATGATCGCTTAATACATAAATTTGCAAGCAAATAGTTAAAGCATTTAAATTCCCCCAAATATGTATAGTGTTTCAGAATACGACCGATTAACTTTAAGGAATTATAGTGGTTTTGGGAGAACAATAGATGGGACACTTATGGTCCCAGAGCGCATGATTTAGTGCAATGAGCCAAAATAAATTTGAACCAGTACGCCACTGATACCATCTCAATGGTATATGTAAACATTTGCTGCAATGCCAAGAATTGTGGCTCAGTGGTAAAGTAGGGAGTTCGCCAGCTAGCGACAGGTTCGAAGTTAAAGCCCTGCCGAATAATTCTTTTTTTCTTTTTCTTTTCTTCAAATTGTTGATTGTGAAGGATATGGAATGTTGCACTGCTCCATTTCTTATTGCCGCTGCTATTAAATGTAATCAAGCAAATCAAAATTATGAATTTTGATCAGGAATGTACAACATAAGATATAGCAATGTTCCAAACATACACATATGTAATCAGAATCCTTTATGGGGGTGACACTAAAAATGGTATTACTATGACCTGGGACTAATACATTATTGTGCCTACGAATTGAAAGAATGCACTGTTAGCTCTGGTAAAGAAATAACTGTGTGCAAGGTAAATCACAGCCACATTCCTGCTTAAGCTTTATTTATTCACTTCCAGGAATAGGAAACGGGATATACGGGAATAGTTAACAGTGAGCATTCCCATTTGTCCTATCATTATCTCGAACATTTCGGCTTCGTTTTCGTAAATTTACACCTGTATTAGACCACTGTCATGTTGCCGTTGCACTGTTTAAAACGCATACGCTATATCACTCCCTGATTATTTCTTATATCCATGTGACGGAATATTTATTGCTGCTTCTTTTGTACAACGCTTTATCATTAACTAATTACTACACTTAACTAAATAGCACTGAATATCGCCATAGTGACCTTCAGAAAGGAGCAGGAGTCTAATGACTGCAAGGAATATTGCTGGAGTTCCTAGAATAAATTTAAACAGTATAATAAACCCTCTTTAGAAATGACTATAACACATTAAAGAAAAATGTGTTTTCTGTTGAGTTATTCATAAATTAAAATTGCCATTGCTATTCGCGTATGCATGCACCTCTAATCTTAAACACAAGAAGAAAAATAAAACTCATTTTACAGAGGGAATTGAACACAGCTATTTCACTACATCCAACAATGTTACCGAGTGAGCTATCCGTGCGAGTGGCAACAGGCTTTTTCATAGATGTGTCTATTTGACTTTTTGCAAATGTATAGGAGTGCTATCTCGTGATTCACTGGCGCTTCCCAAAAGGAAATCATTTAACAGGGTTCACAAATGGGAATATTTACTGTCATTTGTTTCCGTAAATAGGCGGTGCCGTGACCGAGCGGTTAAACCGCTCGCCTCCCACCGAGGCAGCCCGGGTTCAATCCCAGGGACCTGCATGTGGGATTTGTGGTGGACGAAGCGGCCTCTGGGCGGGTTTTCTCCGGGTTCTCCGGTTTCCCCCGCCATTCATTCCACCTACTGCTCCATCATCACCTTTCCTTTCATCCATTTCACCAACATTTCGTTTCATTTACTTCCTTCATCCCATACCAAGCATTGGGCTGATCACCCATCCTGGATGCTCTGTCTGATCCATGAGTGTCTGCTCCTCGACGGGCCTCTGACCCCAGGCACCCGCTTGTAAGTCCTGGGGGGTGTAAGTCCTACATAAGAGGAGGGTAAACAGATAATGAATGAATGAATGTTTCCGTAAATCTGAAGAAGAAATAGTTTTCCCTATGGTTCCTGGAAGTGAATAAATAAAGTTTAAGCAGGAATGTGACTGTGATTTGCCTTACATACTAGTTATTTCTTTTCCAGAGGTAAAAGCATATTCTTTAAATTCGTAAGCACAATAGTGTATTAGTCCCAGGTCATGGTAATGCCATTTTTAATGCACCCCCATAAAGGATTCTGATTACATATCATGTGTATACATAGAACATTGCAGTATCTTATATGCACATTCCTGTTCAAAATTCATTCGTTTGATTTGCTTGATTACATTTAACAGCAGCGGTAATAACAAATGGAGCAGTGTAGTATTCCATATCCTTCACAATCAACAATGTGAAAGAGAAAAGAAAAGGAATCATTCGACAGGGCTTGAACTTGGAATCTGGTGTCGCTGGCTTGAGAACTCCTTATGTTACATGAGCCACACATGTACACTTCTTGGCAGTGCGGAAAATGCTTACATATACCATTGAGGTGGTATTAGTGGCGTACGGGCTCAAATATATTTTGGCTTATTGCACAAAATCATGCGCTCTGGGACCATAAATGTCATATCTCCAATTGTTCCCCCAACATTCCTTTATAATCCCTTAAAGTTAATCGGTCGAATGCCATCTATCAATATATACAGTTTATGCCCTAATTCCATTTTTACAGTTTGTTTGTAACTGACATATCTATAAGAATCAGATTTGACCGAAATATCCATACCTATTAATTAAATTTTAACATTAATTTAATTTATTCTATTTAATGAATGTTTAATTATTTAATTACAGGTCGGTGAAAACATTTTCTAACTCTATCACTAATTTGTGACGAGAACTTAATGTTTTATTCTCTTCTTCGAGAATGCCATATAAAACACATTTTCGTTGTAAAACGCAGTATACTTCGAAAACTACAGAGAAATGCTTTTTCCTTTTCCCCTACTCCCTTTGGAGAAATTAATAGCACAGAAATGCGGATGGTTTCACAGATAGCATTGCTTCTTACAGCTTTGTACATGATCGAACAATTTTAGTAAAGGCATTATTCTCGCACATCAACACTTACTTTTTGCGGGCACGTAATATTTTTAAACTGTTCTTTTTATGTATTTGCGAAACCCTTTTGATTTGCCCAGAACAACATTAAATTCGATTCCACGCATTAACAGCTTCAGATTTTTGAAAGACTGTCGCTTCTGTTTTGACTGCTGAATACGGTGAATCACACAAAACACAAATGTAATTATATCTGAACGAAAAGCTACTACACAACGAAATGTGTTAGCAAATGTCACGAACAAATGTTTTCGTTTGGTAATACTAATCATCTGTATTCAGGTTACGGCTATTAAGTATAAGCCGGGATTACGATGAACCTAAGGTGACTTAACGTGACGGGACATGCCGTGAAGTTAAGCAATGCTGTTAAACTAAAAACCGGGATTACGATAAACTTAACGCAACGTGACTTAACTTAACGCGATGTAACGTGAAAATCTAACAGTGTATTAAATTGAGCTATTTGGGGCTGACTTAACGTGACTTAACTTAAAAATTTGACAATGTCAAACTTTTCCTTCCCGTTACGTTAAGTTTGATGTCGCATGGTAATTAGAACCAATCGGCGTGAAGCAGTAGCATGAAGTAATAAAAACAACTACCAATCAAGAGTCATTCCCGTTAAGTGCATACTAATTAGACCTTTAATTTAGCAGCACTTCTTAACTTCACGTTACGCCCTGTCACGTTAGGTAAAGTTCAACGTAATCCCCGCTTATTAAGGATGCACTTAACGATTGGTTCTGATTATCATCTGACATCAAACTTAAAGTAACGGGAAGGAAAATATTAACACTGTCAAACTCTATAGGTTACGTCGCATTAAGTATATCACATTAAGTCAACCCTAAATGGCTCTAGTGTTAGACTTCGCATTGAGCATGGTCACGTTGCATTAAGTTCATCATAGGTAATCCTGGCTTTACAACAACCTATAAATATAAAAACTTAACTGTTTTTACGTTGCTTTAAAGTGTTCACAACTCGTAGGATTTGTTTGCTCTTTCCGATGAAAAAAATGACAGCTTTGCGAGATATAAAGGTATTTTAACAACAAGCATTCAAGCCGGGATTACGATAAACTGAACTTAACGTAACGTGACTTAACGCGACGTAACGTGAAAGTCTAACACGCCGTTTAAATGGAACCATTTAGGGTAGGGTTGGGTTGACTTGACTTGACTGACGTAAATTGTTTTCCAATTTCAAGCTTTCCCTTCCCGTTGCATTAGGTTTGATGTCACGTGATGATTAGAACCAATCGGCGAAGCAGTGACATTAAGTAATAATTCACTTTATCTCACGTGATTCCTAATTAGATCTTTAGGGGCAGACCCATAGTCCTTACTTGAGGGACACTCAATACTCCACTCATCCTCACTCATTCAAGCATGGTGCCTGTTCTTTCTCTCTTTGGTAACCAGAGATATTTACTTGAGAATATTAGGGTGATATGAGTGGCCACTCACTGCAAGACCATTAAGTAGTGGCGGCCGCTGAGGTATTCTACTGGCGGTGGCCCCCCTCCACCCCAAAAAGTGAAAACAAATCCCTCAAATAATATGTTTACCAACTTCGTGCAGTAGCATCGAACGTATTAGGTACCTGAACAAGAATTGAATGTACTTTCATTTTAGACCATATATGCCCAATATCAGTTATTCCAGTCCTATACGATGGACATCTCCCCCAAATAACACGTAAGGAAAACTGAAAACGATAGTACTGTTTTCTTCACAGCCACAAATTCATTCTTTTGATAAATTTCCGGATTGAATTTACGGCATGTATTTTTGTTTGCTGCTGTAGATTCAGATTTGAGAGTGGCCAACCCAATGTTTTCATCTGATTTTTCCCCCTGAGAGTCCTGTTGCTAAATGGAGTTTTTAATATTCACTTGCTTTATTCATGTTTGTAACTTTTACGCACAACTGAATATTCACTTAAAAGAAAACACTATATACTGTTTTAACTACCTGACTTCACGGTGAACTGCAACGTCTTTGGACTGAACTGTTATTACACGAATATAGACAGAAATACTTGACAATTGTTTTGAAAACAGGTGCTAAACACATGGTGAATACGTTAGTCTTTTGCTCTGTGGTGCATAAGATACCACATATTCAATCATAACCAATAACCCTGCTGCGATGAAATATACAAATATTGAAGTAATACCTATTAGTTTCAAAGCCTAAGGACATAATTATATTCAAAACCATACATTTTTATTTGTAAGGATATTTTGCTGTATTATTTCTGCATACGATTTAATTAAACATTAATTTGGCTTCCAAACGTATTAGCGTCAACTTGCAGAAGGATCGTAACATTGCATTAAAGAAAGGTTGATCACGGAATATGTATTCTACCACTGTCGCTAGGTTCTGTGCTTTACTGCGCTCTAGCGGGTGGAACGTAAGTCTGCGTCAGAGCAATCTTGGCTCCACCTTTCCCATAAGAGACATGTAGAAACGTTCACCCTAGCCTTATGGACTGTGCTTATGAGCGTAGACGGTGCCAATTTAGAATTGGCTCCAAGCTTCAGAAAACTACCGGCGCGCCGCTTTAACGCGTCCGTTCAAATGGGAGAATACATACTCGAAAACAATGCTTTATCCGCAATTCCTATACACTTCTTTTTCTTTCCTTTTGGCACAAGTAGTGCCACGGCACAGCGGCACTGTCCCAGAAGCCGCTCCTGCCATTAAGTAACCATAAACACACTTCGATAGGTCGATAATTTTTGTCCTTCTTCAGAACCAGCGGTAACTCTGAATGTGTTCCACGTGGATTGTGTTGTTCCGTGGTTTTCATTTGTGGGTTAAAATTTCGGAAAATCGTAAGATTTTATTCGCAGAAACAAATTATTTCTTAACACACTTTTGAGAAGCAAAGCGATGTTTTGGAAAATACCAAGTAGGAATGTATCAGCGTTTCAAAGAACAAATCCACACAGAAAGTATTGGCAAAATAATTCAATTTACATGAATTTAACATCAATTAGCCTATATTTACTAATTGTTTACAACGAGAAATCCTAACAGGTGCTTTCCTGCGTTCTCCAATGTTTTATTGCCATTTCTTACTATTTTTACCTAGTACGTAACAATGTGCTTTTAGGTCGAAATTGAGCATGTCAAGGGAAAAAGAAATGTGCATTCATTACCACTGTTTTATAAGAACAATAATCTGTATTGGTATAAATTTAAAAATGTTACCAGGGTATTCTTATGAAAAAAATATGAAGGTCAATATAAATTATGACAAACGGCGGTGGAAATTAGATCGACTACATGTGATGAAAACATATTAACAAATTAAAAAGACGAGTTTAAAATGTAACAATTGCTGCAATCATAGCTTTTGTATGTAGCAAATTGCAAAAATTACCACGAGGATACAGTGGCTAAAGTAAACTGTTGGGATCTGTAAGAAGACGTGTAATGTTGCTCTTGGGTGATTTAAAAGATGGCCGATTTCTTTAAAATAATTATCCTAAATCTTAACGGCAAGTTTGAGCAGGTACCTTTTACATAAGCTCCGTTTTTAAAATACGCATTAAACAGATCCGAGCAAGGTCCCTTGCTTACGCCTACTTGTACGTAGTTCTTACAGCTTACAGTTAGTTTCAGGTTACATTATTTGAAGTGCGACCTTCTTGAACAGATTATTAAAGAAGAAATTGAAATCAAATAAATGCATTAAATAACCTACTAAATTGACAGTACAACTTTTCAAAGCATTTCTATTTCAGTGCCATGGATTTGCTCACAATTTTCTTTAGACTTGAATTTGTGGCATGTTTCGTTTCTGTGCTCACAACCGCTGAAGCACCTAACCTTGCTTCTGTCATTGTGCTCCTTAAATGGCAAATTATATAACTGAACACTGCACAAAAATCAGGTAAACTACTTTAAAAACAGCTGTTACCCACAAACATGAATTTTAGAATGTTAAACGTGAGAACAGGTGTTTGGAGTACGTTCGACTCGGACACCTTGCACCTCTGTGATGACAGTACTGAATGCAACAACTAGAAATGTTGAATTAAAAGAATGACACTGAGAGCATTATTATTTACTGATACTGTTCTCTGTTTTTCCACCACAACAAACAATATCGTTTGGAATGTCATCCAGCTGCGTTTGCACCGTACCCAGAAATGTGATAGTGACAATGAGTTAATCTCTGCCTTTCGTTTGAAGAAAACCCACATTGTAAACACGCACAATTATGAATTCGTTCTCAAATAGCTTATCTATGTTAGAAATAGGAACTCTGTGTTAAAGGCCTAGCAACCCCGTAAACACCGGCACCCTCCCTGCATCGCAAAGTCTGCGGGCTTCACTACTGTTAAAACTTGCATAACCTCTAAATTAGCAAATTACGCAGAATGCCACCCACATTCACACTTGTGGCTATTACTTACATGTTTGAATAATGCTACTAACACGTATAATAATGTTCTGAATCTTTTTTGTAGTTACCAATCCTCAAAAACTGCTTAGAGTGAATCTGAAGTCTACACCAGGCTTCACTAGAAAAATACACAAACATCATTCAATTTTCACTCATTCCCCACCCACTTCCAAGTTGACTTTTGTTTCTGGATCTGATATTGGCACTCAAGTAAGACTTGAGTATGAGTGTCCCTCAACTAAGGGCAATGGATTTGGCCCTTAGTTTAGCAGCATTTCTTAACTTCACGTTATGCCCTATAACGACAACCAAGTTAGGTAACGTTTATCGTAATCCCGGCTTTACACAGATTACAGAAAGCAGACGGTTCTATAGCAATGAGAAGATTAATGCAGTATAGCAACCACGTTCAAATTGTACCTACTATTGACGTAGCTGCTATTAAGCGCAATAAATAAATAAATACATACATAAATGATCACATAAATAATGCGCGTATAAATACTAAAAATACAATTTCTTAAAAAGCATGCTTTTGCAAAGAACACGAGAAGTCCTTCAAGAAGAAATGTGTTGAAGACATTATACTTCTTTCACAAATTATCTTTTACTTAGGGATTTGTATAGGTACTGCACATGCTCCCATACTAGATATTTCAACAGAAAGGCTGCGTGGAAAACATGCAAAATGTGGACAGCTGTGCTTTATGTTTACATAAAAAAGGCCAACAGTCGCGCAATATTCCCCATAAGGGACCACAAAAATACTGGGTTTCAGTTTTCACTGTACGCTATTGCAAGGCTACTGATGAAAAATAACAGGGAATGTTCGCTTAGGTTAGGTAAGTTAAAATTAGGTTGAGTTAAGTTCTCTTTCCGAAACTTTTGTTTTGTTTGCATCTCGGTGGCACGTTCGACTGCTACTTTTCTAACCACTTTAGCTAATCTTCTGTAACATTTTTCCTCAATGAAGATTTATACTGGAGTAAAAGTCTGCAAAATTGTCTCTTATGACCTTCTTGTGTGCACCTACGGTATTATATGCTTAACTTATTTATATACCTGAGTGCAAGTTTGTAACCCTAAGTTTGGATAACTCGTTGATTCATTTTATTTTGCTCAACACCAAATCATTTTTCTTTTCTGCATTTCCTAGCTCATGCCTTACGTCCGTAAGTCGCCCAACAGAACTTTAATACTCTATCTTAAAACTTTAATTGAACAATATTTTCCCACATGCTCCCATGGCCTACCTTCAACAAGGAAACGTTTAAAAATTACGGTACGAGCCTCAGTTGAGGCAGAAATCAATCTTGACCTCTACAAAATCAAACTGCTGTATATCATTTTGGTTTTCATTAATGAACGATTAAAACGGGTTCACCAATTTCTATGGGCGCACATGCAAACACAAATATTCATTGTACATTGCGAACTGACCTGTCGTTTTTGTCGAATGTAGGAAATGACTGCTCACTAAGCTCCTGGATGGTGCTATGGCTTTGAGGTTCCGCCGAAATCCCTTGGGCCCTTTGCTTCCTGGGTCGCAGTTGATGACTATTGATGTAGTTGTTCTTGTGCATATGCGGCGACGCTACGGGGTTCATGTGAAACGGGAAGACGCTCTGGAATTTATCTAGGTGGGAGCGAAGTTCCAGAATCTCTTCTTCCCGTAGTCTTAGCTGGGCTTCCAGATCCCGGATCCGGGACTCCTTGTGGTGCAGCAGGGTCTGCAGCTCCTGGAGGCTCCCCATGGCGTCCATGACAACGACGGGTTCCCCGCTGAGGCGGGAAGTTGGCCCGCCGCCGCCGTTGGCTACTGACGTCGCCGTCGTGTGGTTATGACTGTGATTTTGGGTATTTGTGGTGGCAGTATCTTCTTCGTCTTCAGCTAGGCGCTGCGACGAGAAGCAGAGGGTTTCAAAACACACACGCATAGACGCGAAATCCTGGCACGTCGTGGTATACGCCGTAGTGACAGCCAACAAAACACAAGCACAGAGCAATAAAACAAAATCACAATTCGATATTCACTCACACCGAGCTCATCCCAAGAACCGGCACTGATATAATACTACAGCAGTGGTAATAGAAGAGCCCATTGCACTCAAAGGCGACCTTCTCTCTCTCTCTCTGTCTTCTCTCTCTGTCCCTCACATCTCCCCTCTTCTTTTCTCCTAAACAAGCAACTCCGCTGCGAAACACCGACTGTATTTGTTTAATCACGTCACTGATAAAACGGTTTTCCTTCAAGTATAGAAAACATGACAATCTTTCACAATGGGTAACTATTGTTAACGAAAACACTTCATACATCAAACATAACCACACATTAAAATGTTTTCAAATCCCCTCCACGTTAAAAAACCTTCCACACCCGCCCGCTCTGCACCGTCTAGCACGGCCTTCGCACGCACGCTTCGTCATAGAAAACATTGAAGGCGCATGCGCGAGGATGCGACCGGCCTGCCATCTACTCGACGTATGTCATACCAACCCACACGTGAGGGAATACGATTATTCACTACGAATTCACAGAAAATCTCGATTGAACATCGTGATTAAAACGGTCTATGCTGAATGCCCTTGGTTCATGTGTAAGCGAAAGGTCACGTAAAGTGCAGCAAGTTCGGAACTTCAACACTGCCACAGGTTTGCACCCAAGCGTGGACCTCTCTATGAAAACCGACATTACCAGTTCTGTGGCCTTGGAAAGGTGAAACAATTCCAGTAAAAATAAAATGATTATACTAATTTTCATCATGTTCCATTCCATTCTTAGTATCCTTTGTTTTTAGAGACACGGCCTTGAAATAAGTTACACTATTAACAAGGCTCAGTGAACTGCGGTTGCATATTAATGTTAGGTCTCTAATGAAAACTCCTTGGTAACAACATGTGATATATATAGTATTACGTTGCGTGATGGAGCATACCCAATTAAAAAAAACATTTGATACTCAAGGCCAGCTATTTATGGAGGTTAATTTTAAAGATTTGTGGTTTGACAATGTCTCACAGGAATATTGCTGAATATTGTTTCTTGTAGTGAAGATTAATAAAAAGTCTTAAATTTGATTAGACTGGAGCTGCATTAATTCTTGAGCATGAATAGTGCTTTTCATTAGTTTAACACGTTTGATAATACTGTCCCCGTTTTGTGTTATATGCATAGCAAAAGTTAGGTTTATCTATAAAAACTATCTAAAACAGTAAGATAATAGATTATTTTTAGAAACAAATAATCAGCAATGTAACAATTTAATGACAAACAGACATCCCCATTTAAATAGTTGCAAACCAATACATGTATGCAAAAAGGGCTATTCTTGATTATAAGTATAACAAATCGAAGTGGACAAGTGTTTATGAAGCAAAAAAGAAAAAGAAGTGGTTATAAAGGACGAAAAGAAAAGCAACAAATGTAATACAATACACAATCTAAAATTCGCTGTACAACACAAGCATTACACACAAGATTTGTTGTGATTGTTCTATATCAGAATTCTTAAGTTGCCAAAATCAGTAAGTTATCCGAAGCCTCCATTATTGTGAGTGATTTCATTCCCTAGTCACCAGGGAATTTGCCAAAAGGCGTGTAAATTTGCTGTGTATCAATGAAAGCAGCATCTAACGCCCACCCGAAATGAACCTTTGGGCTACGTGAAGATTGATCACTCTCTTCTTTTACGTTTACGTTTACCATGGCTGCAGACGCTACTGCGAGGGGAGCATCAAGGATATATCGTCGCTGCCTCTAACCTCAGAATGATACTTGAGTTTTATTTATGGACGCTCTTTAACTCTGTCGTTCTTAGCGTCCCATTCTATATTGGACGTGAAATACTCTCTTTATTAGGCTTGAGGTTCATTTACGTGCCGGAAATCTACGACATGGGACTTTACTTCCATTCCGAAGTAAGCCATGCTAAGGATTTTTACACCCGAAAACATTCATCGCCCTCCGCCGAGTTTGAATCCACGACCTTGGAGACTAGCATGGTACCCCAATCTCAATCAGGACGTGATGGCATAAGAACATCGGAATTCAAGCATTTGCTGCGGTTTTAAGAGAATATATTAACTAAAGGAAGCGTTCCAAAAGGAATTAAGGCATTTGAGATATTGGAGTTAGCGCAACATTATTGTGCAAATCGTCAAGAAAGTAATGGCGAGTTTCTTATAATCCCCGTGGTCTCCTTTTCTTTTTTTCCGTTTTCCCTCTTTTCCATTGTGTTTATTCTTAAAACAGTGTCTCAAAATTAATAACAATGGTTATTTCTCTGGCAGTCTATAAAATTAAAATATAACAATTGCTAATGTAGGCATTTTAATGTCTTGTAAACTTTGCGAAGAAAAACATATTCTGAAACACAGGGAATAGTAATATATTTTTGAAACTGAAAGTCTTTCAAAGCCTTATTTTTATGCTTTGTTAAACACAATATTTTGTATATTCCTCGTACTCACTCACTCACTCGCTCACTCACTCACTCACTCACACACACACACACACACGCGCGCGCGCGCGCGCGCTCTCTCTCTCTCTCTCTATCTCTCTCTTTCTTTCTGTAAGTTGTGCGGTCTATAACCAGACCTATTAATCAAACGACCTGATAATCAACCAAACAAATAAGGAACACCGAATAAAACTATCCAAGCAGCATGACCAAGACGGGATTCGAACCCAAGTCAAAAGCATCAGATACAGGAACATTATAATTTTAGTCATTATGAGCCATGATATCGTAAGAAACCACAGAATTCATCAAACAATTAGTTTATGTGCCTGAGCAAGAAAGAAAATTTAGTGTAACCCGTTAATATATTCATTAAAGTAAATTGAGTTTTATTTATGCACGCTCTTTAACTGCTGTGGTCCTTAGCGTCCCATTCTATATTGGGGGTGAAGGACCGGTAATTTTGCTCAGAGGCCTCTTTATCAGGTTGAGGTGATTTTACGTGCCGTAAATCTATGACACGGGACCAACGGCTTTACTTCCCTTCCGAAGGAAGCCATGCTAAGGATTTTACGCCCAAAAAAATCCATCGCCCTCCGCCGGGTTTGAATCCGCGACCTCGGGAACTAGAGGCTAGCATGGTACTCCTAGACCACCTATATGTTAATTTTATCCTTAATCTTAGAAATAAAAAGTTCGGAAAAGTCATGCCTACAGCTTTCATGTAAACCTTTTTACAAAATCAATTATAAGGGATGTATTTAAAATTTTGGAATCAAATACTCATTACCTCTTTCGGGGGAGTAATAATTAAGTTACTCTACAGCTTATTCTCTCATAGGGACCTAAGTTTCACTGTTCCGTTCAGCAATTCTTGAAGCCAAAGGTAATATATGCACATCCCTAAGATATATAAGTACACATGCACCCCCACACAAATATAATCTTAAAGGTACTTGATACCCAATTTTCGACAAAATTTCGAAAAATGCTGTCGCTCTTTTGAGATTTTCATAGAGATATTCTAATGCGCCCCACATAAACAAAATTTTAAGGGTACCCGATACCGAATTTTCGATATTTTGAAAAAATATATAGCTTTTTTTTTAAATTTTCATACAAAAAGTTCTCAAACATTGTAAACCAGGATCCAATTGCGAGTTTGCCCTTCTGGTCATTTAAACGTCCAACGCGAGATTTTAATAGATTTGCTCAGGTGTGTGCAAAGAATGCATGAAAATATTAAAACTTAATTTCTCCTAAACTTGTTTTCTTGCGTTTTTGCCACCTTAAAATGTTCATGATGCAATTTTTTTCACACTTTCAGTATACGTTCTTTGAAACTAAATGAAAATGTCTAGAGAGCATTTTTGAGCATTCAGGAACAATTTTGAATTTAGGGTTTGTATTATCTAATTATTATATGTTGATGGGTTGTAGTTTGTTAAGTTGATTGTAAGTGACAATGTCTTTTATTTATTTACCTCGATATATGATGAATCAGGAAATGAAGTTTCTGGTGATTTTCCATTTTTCATATATAACTGATGTTTATGTGTATGAAGAGCTTTTCTGAAGCTACAAATTGCATTTTTTACATTTTTGTTTGCATGATTATACCTTTGGTTTTATGTATGTGATTGTCATCAAATTTAGTATATAACATACTAAATATCTCACTTGGAGAATAGGCTAATATGGCATTACTTTGCTGAAAGGTGGAGAGTTTCTAACAGGGTACGAAGTAAAAACATTGAAATATTTCGCTTATTCTTGAGCTTTTTTGATAAGCGCTAGATAACAAATGTTTGATCAGTATAATTCTCTCTCAACTTTATTATTTACAAAATCTCGATAAGACGAATACTTATAAAGTTTTACTGAGGTTTATTATTAATGCAGCTCGGCGCAGTAGGCGCTAAAAGCTTAAAATAGGCAGGCAAATAGGCATTACAATACCAACATAAGCACTAATATAGGTACTATCAATAATGAGAAGTTTTGAAGAAGGCACAGTCGTTTATTCATTTACAGCCTTAAAACAGTATAGAAAGATCAAATAGCCATATCCAATATATTAAATATACTAAATTTTATTTAAATCTACTCTCTTCAGTTACTAGGTTTTTTTTTGGAAGGGGGCAGACCCCGCCAACTGCGGTGCATGCGGAATATTTCCTGATTTCCTATGCAATTTAAGATACGTTAATAATTTATGTGGAGTAACTGAAATACATTTCTATTTCAAATAGAAACAGTTTAAATTTTTACAATTCATTAACAATTGTATACATTTGAAAAGCAAACTACAGCTTACATTCAGCTTCCATTGTTGTTCTGAAAAAAATTACAAGAAAATATTTTTCTGCATTTTTAATGGAGAAACATGTTCTTCGCTTATTAAGAGTACTTTTGTAGCGGAAAAAATGACCTCTCGACATCACAAGGGGCAATTGATGAGTACATCTCACCTGGTTGAAGATTGGGAGCTTCCTGGCTCTTCCCCTGCAAAACACCTGCAACATAGAATAGACGAACATTTATTGTGCTGCAATACATTCTGCATTTTCTCCAAACTTTTCCAGGTGCATCTCTAAGATACTGCTGTATCTTTAAAACATGCATTGTATAATTCGTAAGAGGCTGATTCTGCTTTTCAAGGGTTTCAAAGCACCAAGGAGCTGTCCGAAATTGGATAGGATATAGGTTATGTCAGACTCCTAATGGAAACAGCATCCTCATCGTCAAATCCTTGAGCCACCTAATACAAGCGAAATTAAAAATAGTAGGCCTATAGTTATTCTAAAAGAGTCTCACAGAAACCAACAGGCAAATATTTGAAAGTTATCATATATTAAAATCCTATTTTAAAGTTTATTAACGAAGGAAAATCACGATTAACTTATAGATTTTATAAATATGTTTTATATCATTAACAAAATCATTGAAAAATTAATAAATGGCAATACCTTTCCAACATCACTGGCATGTTCAGCATAATATGTGGCAGCTTGATGCCATGTACCCCAAGAGTAAGGATTGGCTGCGGCGGTAGTGGGGTGTTAGGAAGTGCTTCTCTGAACGCTACAATCTGCGAATGTGCCATTGAGAATACCTTGTTTATGTTAAGATTTACAGCAATGGCATTGGAGAAATATTTTCGTAATTCTTGCAATACTCTGCTAATATCCTATGCTAGACATGTGATGTGAATTAATTTGGGATAAAAATCCAACGTTGTTTCTGCCGCCTTGCATGTAGGCTGCAGAATTTAAAGGCGAAAACCAAAAAACGATCGTCAAGGTTTTCAACTGGCCATAGTAATCCTGAAAGAGAAGAAGCATGAAAATTAAAAATGAATAATTGGACGATTTGATGCAATTTAAAATGTAATTCCTTTTAGTAGCATTCTTTTAGACGCACATATTTACTCCGAGTTTCCTTTGCTGCACGAGCCACGGTTCCATGGTTTGTACGGTTTCCTCTCATTTCATTTCCGTTTCATGTTTCAGGTTGACTTCGGGGCTGTGGTTCGTTCGGTGTCGGGCATGGCACAGAGGCTTGCGATTTGGAACTTCTTTTCGGCCCCGCTAGAGGGAAGCCTGTCGAGCCTCCACTGTTAGGTCGTGTTTCCCCGGTCCCACTAGAGAGACGTCTCCGTGCGACCCTCCCGTGGCCGGCTGGTCAAGCCTGAAACTCTTAGAGAACTCTGAGACTTGCGCCGGTTTCGTTCTGCAGCCCACACGTCTCCTGCGGTTCCCTCGCCTCATCCGTTCCTCCCCGGGGTGCGCGCGCAAAAGATTCACTGGGGGTCGAGTTGCTAGGTGCCCCTCCGTTCACTAGTCCCACCCTATCCTATCATCTACAAACAGTCCTAAATGTGCATCCTCTGCATCTTTCCTTATTTCGTCCATAACCTAAAACAAACATTAATCTTAAACTTAGTATAAACGTATTTCATGGAACAAATAATAAAGTTTCCCATGCTTGAAAATTATGTTTTTGTTTTCAAAATAATGTGTTGTGAAAAGTAAAAGCGTTAACCGTGGATACTGAGGTTCAAGATAGCTCCTCCTCAACATGGATTAATTAGGTATGCTTTTGTTTGTTATTTATGCAATAAGGTTTTGAACATGGCATTCCCGATATGGGATATTTGCTGCAATAAGCGCTACACAAAATAATTCAACTGACCTATTTGCAACAGTATTAGCATAGGATCATTTTACCGTCTGTTGTGAATCTAGGGTCATTATTTATCTATTGTTTGTGGATTGAACTCAATGAACTTGATGATTTTCCCATGACAAATATTTATATTGTACTTAACACTTCAGTAGCAACAAAGAAACTGAACTAACCAAGAATTAAAAAGCGACTTAACATACTAAAATCATCTGTTATGCTTTGCATTGTTGGAAAGGAATGCCGGTATAACAAACTTTTTCAGGCATGTTGTCAACGATGGCTCATTGGTTCAGAGCGCGAAATATTAATTCAGGCGGTCGACGTAAAAAGGACACATGGGTGAAAACTCCTTTTTTGAGAAAAAAGAAAATGAAATATTTCTCTTTGTGTTTCTTTGATGTTTATTTCTTTTTCATACTATAGTGTTTGTTATTATTTAGAATATTTGATTCAGATATGAATGATTCATGTAAAATATGACTTAAATAGCTCATGAATGAAATAAATAAGAACTTTTAAATCAATGTTATAAGACCTTTATACGCAGACAGCATTTTTGGTGTTAAAATTAAATAAAACAAAAGACTTAAATACAGTGTTTTAAATTAAATGTAATCCAATTTTAGTATAAAAAATTGAGTTTGTGGAAAAATTAAGTGGCTACAATAGATCAGTATTGTCAGGGAATAGCGTTTTCTGTTCAGTCTTGGTTTATTAGCATTGTCAGAGAATAACGTTTTTTTTCAGTCTTGGTTTATCAACTTATCAGAGAATAATACCAAAACGCATTACTTCATTTACTGTTCAGTCTTGGTTTATCATCCCCTCAATAAACGCAACATTGTCTTCAGACAGAAATTTGTACAGGCTTCTTACATCCTTCACTTTCTTTCGGTTGATGTCCAGGGAGCGGTCTTTTCAATGATAAAGTTTTCTTGTCTGTAAGGACATATTCAAATGCGAAAAAGGTTGAAATTTTCAGTGAAGTTGGGAGAACGCAAAACAAGACCGTTTTTATGAATCACATACTTCATTATTGTGAATGGAACTTTATTTCCGCATACTGCTTTCCCAAAAATAATAAAGATAAAAACTTATTCCAGTCTCAAGTAGGTCCACATCCATTGTAACTGTCGTCCTCCATGGTATAGTGGTTACCATGCTAGCCTCTAGTTCCCGAGGTCGCAAGTTCAGACCCCGGCAGAGGCGATAAATTTTTTTCGGGCGTAAAAATTCTTAGCATGGCTTTCTTCCGAAGGGAAGTAAAGCTGGTGGTCCCGTGTCGTAGATTTAAGGCACGTAAATGAAGCTCAAGCCCGATAAAGAAACCTCTGAGCAAAATTACCACCCTTTCACGCCCAATATGCAGAGTGAGCAAAAAGACTCCGAACCGCCTGCGCGGTGTTTTTCCTGTCCCCGACCTCGGCGCTCGTTGCCGTCTGCCGCTATCATAGAAAGGCGCGGATGAAACCATACAACATTTTTAAAACTACTTTTAAAGGCTTTACGTGCCAACTTTACGGAATGAGATGCTGAAACTGGCTACCGTCGTTGTCCATACATTTTTGGCACCTCTTTAGGAAACTATCCATCACTTGCCGTAGTTCACGCTGAGGAATTTCCTGGCGGATATTTTAATTCTTCCAGGATGTGTGGGTTTGTCTTGTACACTTTATGTTTTAAGTTACCTCCGAAGGGTATTTTATAAACAGTATTAGCGGCTGCGCAGTATTTTTCCACTGGGCGTGTGGAAATATGATAAAAACATGATAACGCACTGCTGCTATAAAAAGTCACGCTGTTGTGGCTTTGCTGTGCAGTGAGAAGTGCAGTTTTGAGTTGACGGTAATGTGTTGTAGTTCAGTTATTACGAGTTATTTATTATTTTGTCCTGAACTTAGTCATAAAGTATATTATGGCTCAGTATATGTTTTCTACTCCACAGCGTGTATTTATTTATGATTCGTATGTGTTAACGCGGTCAGCTCACTAAGTGAAATTACGATTTGCAGAAAGATTCCGGTGTAAAAGTTCCAACAAAGTACAAGAATCCATGAACTTTACAGTAAATTTCAGGTCTCAGGAAGTGTTCAGGCTAAAAGACGGCGTTCGGTTCTTACGGAAGAAACATTAGACGACATCGGTTATCGTTTGGAAAATTCCCCCCAAAAATTCCATGATGGATATTCAGCACATCCTTTCATAAAGTTGGTAAGTAAAGCCTTCAAAAGTAGTTTTAAAAATGTTGTATGGTTTCATTCCCACCTTTCTATGATAGTAGCAGACGGCAACGAGCGCCGAGGACGCGGACAGGAAAAACACCGCGCAGGCGCTTCGGAGTCTTTTGGCTCGCCCTGTAAAATGTGACGCTAAGGACCGCAGCAGTTAAAGAGCGTCTATAAATAAAACTCAATTTAATTTTTTCAGTGTAACTTCAAATGGAGGAGGGTTTCTGCGGCACAATATCATTGAAGTAAGATAAGACTTGGCATTCCCAATCACATCTTTCTGGTCTGATAAGTCCAAAGCTGCTATCACACTGTGAGAAGCTGTGACCACGAACTGCGAGAAGTTGCACAATATCCACATTATGTACTGTTGCAAACCAAGAAGCAAACCTAGTCAGTGCAGAGTTTCGGTTCTGTCCTCCAACCGTATCAGAGAGGAATACTGTTGTAGACACGCTAGGAAACTTCTTTAGATACCTGTTTCTGCAAGCAATCGTACAAAAATGAAACTACTGAAATGAGATTCTTTGTTCCATCATACTCAGTAAATCAACAGCAATAGCTGGAGTCATCATTGAAAACATGAATGTTAAAACAGTAGAGTCAAAACATTCTTTTATAGAATTGAGTGTTTATATTTATTTTCGGAATAGGGAAGTTTAGAGAGTAATCAAATTCTATCACTAAATATTAATAATCTTCTTTCGATATTTTTAAGTAGTCAAGCAACCCCTTTCTTTTATTCACTTTTTTCTTGTGGAGACCATGCATTGAACGACAAGGATCATTGGGGTTCTGTCTTAGTTTGTTTTTATCTCCTCACAAAAGTCACACACACACGAGTTTTAGGTTTGCGCACAGAGTATTGAAAGTTTGTTTTATAGTGTTCAAAATATGTTTTGTATTTCATTTCCAAACGCCTACCTGATATTTCCTGAAGAAATATCTGAAAGAAATCGTAGAATTTTTTAATATGTAGCATTGGGTTGTCGAAGTACATCAAATTACTTTTAACTCTACAGTGACTTTCTTCATGTGGTATTGTACTTAGATGTTCACTCATTAAGAACACATTTATTGGACCTTTAAGTGAGCGCCTCCTTTCTCTTCAAAAGACTCATATAGCAAAAGCTTATTTTTAATTACACGTAAACGTTTTACATATATTTGGAATAAGCACAAAATAAATTGCCGGCATACCTGCCTTTCATTTGCTCCCGCAGCTAGATCGTATGACTAAGTGTGTTCTCTTGGTTTCTTGGGGTAGAGTGTTTTCTTCTTGAGCTGAGGGACAAATTCCAACACCTTGCTAAGTAGGAATTCTATAGGCCTTTCGGTTGACCACATAAAATAAATGAAACAATTCCAACTGTTCCACTTGCGGTACTTTCTCATAACCAGGGTTAGAATTTTTAGGTGCACACCTTTTTCTTAGGGTAAGTTAAAGCTGTGCGGAAAGATATCACAAGGAGAAATTTAGTTTCTAATTGCGAAAAGAGGCATTTTTTCTCGCACCTTTTTCCCTTTTTGGGACCTTTAACCCTTTTTGGTACCTTTATCCCATTTTCCCCCAACCATGCCCGTAATCCAATTTTCCCCCCTTTTTTCTTTTAAGTTTCATTCCAATTTATTCTTTAACTTTCAATTAGCGTCTCCTCAGTTTGCTGTGTACGTGCGAATAGTAAGCCTACCTCTTTCAGTAAACGCCGCGCGGGAATTGAAAACACAATGGCAACAATGGAAAATAATTGTGTGTTCGACGAAAACCTCTTTCTCTCGCTTTACCGCTATAAAGTAGCCCGCAATAATGCAATTGACAATGAGTGATTCTATCCCACCAGAATCAGTAGCCTGCTGTTCGTGAATGTGAGTTTGTTACTGAGAGAGACGTCATCTGTTTGCGTGGAGACGAAGGCTGGGCACGCAGAGACGGCAGTAACCTCACCCGCGCAGTTCCGAGATTTATTAAGACTGGGTTCTGCTCGAAACTACTAGAAATCGCTGAGACTGAAGTTCCAGCATGAATGAGAACATTCTGGTAATTGTCGCGGTGTTATAAGAGAATGTGGACAGCGAATGGGCACGAGTGAGTTGTTGCAGTTGCATTGTGTTAGCAAGTGAACTAGTGCTAGTTCTCCAAACGATGTACTATACTATATTTTACCATGCCAAAGGTGTCCAGTGCTCGATTTATTGTTCTGGCTGAGGAATTCAAACAAGATTTCATAGATACTGATGGAACTGTTATGCGATGTACTATTTCTTAATGAGGAATTTTGTTAGAAGAAAACACCAGCGAGATCGCATCAAATAACACATTTCCAGCTCTAAGCATCAAATGAAGAAGACTCTTCAAGCAAACAAATCACGGCAACCTCTATCACGAGATGCGTTTCAACAGAGTTATTCATAAAGCCAAAATTTGAAGGAATTAAACATTGATTTGTGTGCAGCTTTTATACAAGCAGGAATTCCACTCAATAAGGTGAACCCTCCCGCCTTCAAGGGATTTCTTGAAAAATACACAAAGATATCAATGCCCGATGAAAGTACTTTAAGAAAAAACTACATGGAGCCTGTTTACCAAGAAACCATAGAAAGAATCAAGGAGAAAGTGTCTAATTGCGATGTGGGAATCATTGTGGATGAAAGCATAGACTCAATGGAACGATTGTTTTAAACATTTTAGTTTTTCCCTTAGCAGGGGAGAAAGTCAAGCCCATGTTGTTAAAAATGTACGAGCTGCAGAAAGCCAATGCCAGTACAGTAATGCAATCCATTATGGACTTCTGCCAAAAACTCTGGGCTACTGGTATCGAGTTTGAAAGAACTTCTTCTTGTGGTTACGGACCAGGCTCCATACATGGTTTCAGCTGTTAACCAATTGAAACCTTTATTTCCTAACTTGAAGCATGTGACATGCTTAGCTCATGCCCTTCACAGGGTTTGCCAATCCAAAAGGAACTAATACGACATCGCAAATCAATTCATCTCTGCCCTGAAGAAGATTCTACTGAAAGCTCCGAGCCGTGTTGTTTACTACAGGGAAATCACTGGCCTGCCCCTTCCAAATTTCCCGGTCAATACGCGCTGGGGATCTTGGATTGAGTGTGCTGCTATGTTGTGTGAGAATTTTGACAAAATTAAAGAGTTTGTGCTTTCTTTGGATCCATCCGACGCAGGTGCAATTTCCAAGGCACAGCAACTTCTGTTACCGGAGAAAATGCATAATTTGCAGAGAGAACTATATTGTGTCCATAGTTACAGGTACCTGGCCGCAGCTATTAAACGATTAGAAGAACAAGGTCTGAAAAAGGTAAAACAATGGGATATTTTTACTTCCGTGAGGGAACAATTAGATGGCTTTGCCAAAGACAAGCTTGAATCTAGCCTTCAGAAGAATCCAGACATGAGGAATTCGCCACATCTGTAGAGCTGTCATTCCGAGTGAATACAAGGTTAGCCTCACTGGTTTCTGTGGATGTTGAAAGAAGCTTTACCATCTACAAAGACATTCTGTCTCCTAATAGAAACAGACTTACTTTTAAAAATGTGGAGATGCTTAATGTCTTGAAGTACAAAAGCTTCATGTTTTTTTCCTTCTTTTGATGAGTATTAATTTGATGTACTTGTTTGTAGTTCAATAAATTAATAGAGGAAAGAGAAGTTGTTGAATTAGTTACGGGACTGCACAACTGAAATTAACACAAAATCTGAAAAGCTTTTTAAATACCCTTGCGCATTTGGTTTTTAGCTGTTTATATTTTTAAAACTTAATTTTAAGGCGTTTCTTATTTTCAGCATTTCTGCATATTCAAAATGTTCCACACGATGTAGTTTTCATCCATTCACATTGACATTTTTATGCTTATTTCATAAACCCAACTAAATAAAACTGTGATATAATTTTTAAGTGCAATGAATCGTTTTTGCGCTACTAGTTTTTGAAGATAACAATGTATACAAAAAACGAAAAAATGAAAATACAAAACTGCAAAACTTTTTTCTCTTAAAATAAGAATGATAGAAAAAATTATATGGCAGATTTGTAGTTCCTTGACATAGACGCAACATAAGCTTTTTTTTTTAAAAATGCATCATATGTTGCATTTGCATATACCCATAAGTAGTCTTATTATGAGAGAACGGGCAAACGAACAGATGCCGACAACTGATAAGATCCTTTTTCTATGCCGCCTGGTCCCGCCCCCTCCCTTTGAGGCCTCACATGTCGCATGGTCGCGCGCCGCTAGCCCCGCCCCCTCCTTTGTGGCCCTACCTAATGCCGCCCGGCCCTGTGCCGCTAGGCCCTGACCCCTCCCACATGCCGCCTGGTCGCGTGCCGGTGGCCACCCCGCCCCCCTGCTGTGTGGTCTCACCTAATGCCGCATGCATGCGCCCCCTCCGACCCCTTTGTGGTCTGATTGGTTCCCTGTGGATAGGTGGGAGAGTGTGTATTGTTCCCATACGCTGGCCACATTCCCTCCCCCTCATTGTGACCTGTCTAAATCCCACCCGTGTGATTGGTTCCCCTGCGGATAAGTGGGAGAGTGTGTATTGTTCCCATACGCTGGCCACGTCACCCCTCTCTCATTGCGACATGTCTAAATCCCACCCTGGTGATGGGTGTGGTAGGGGAATGGTTTTTCTCGACGCGTGCCACTGTTCCGCAAATCGATTTGAGGAGATAATTGTGTCAATCAATTAGGTAATGTTCGTCCATGCATAAAACATTATTGAAAAAAGCATCAAAATCGGTATTTTATTACTACTAATGTCCGCACATTGCGCTTCTAAAGGGTGATGTAATGAAACGTTCCTCATCGATCGTTGAATACAATTAAGTATTTTTGATTGATTAATGTAATTAATTGTATATGAATTGACTCGCACGCACCTGGTCACCATCGTATTTGCATGCGTAGTTATTAAGGCGATTATTACATGTGTATAATTATTACGACTAATAACATTTGTTTAATTCTACTTTTGAGGGAAAATATGCTTTGGGTTTATAAGAATATTACAACACTTAGATGAATTCATGACAAAAAAGGTAAAAATAACGTAACGAACACGCGATACGTCGACGCGTCTCAAAATGAATGCTAGAGCTATACTTCTTCCCTGGACGAGGCTCTCGGGCAGACTGAAGTGTCATCTTTACGGCATCACTAATTAGACCTGGTTATTCCCGCCCCACACCCGCTAGGAGCAAGCTAGCATTCATCCCTCTCCACCCCTCCCGCTTTGGTAAAGCTCGTCTCCTCCAGCGAGCGTGTCACCTAGTGTGATGATGGAAAGCTGATGCTTCCGCCGAACGCCGAAGAGAGCGCTAGTAGAACATTAAACGAATGCACGGCGGCGGCCATGTTGACTCCAAAGAAAGCTAGCATAAATCATCAGAAATGTCCGATAAGGAACTTCGCGTTTCAAGATATTTTTCCAGGGTTTCTTTACACATAGGGGGCGGCTCTGAAAAAATAAATACGGTTAACTTACAGCTGAATATTACCTATGTTATTAAACAATAAATAAATACGGTTAACATTATAGTTAAATATTACACACGTTATTAAAAACAAATAAGGGTCTCGCTGATCGATGAATACTGCGAATGTTATTAAAATAAATAATTAGGTTAACATTATAGTTAAATATTATATATGTTATTAAAAATAAATGATTCGGTTAACATTATAGGTGAATATTACATATGTTATTAAAAATAAATAAATACGGTTAACATTATAGTTAAATATTACATACTCTATTAAAAATAAATAATGGTCTCGCTGATCGATAAATACAATTAAATATTTTTATTAATTAATGAAAATAAGTGTATATGAATTGGTTGCCGTCGTATGTGTTCGGGTGTTAAGTTGATTATTACGCGTGTATAACTATTACGACTAATAACATTTGTTTAATTCTAAATAAATAATGAAATATGGAGACTATCCTAAACAAGACACATTCCTTGTTACTCTTTGCCAAACAACTGAAAAAGAAGCACAAATACAACGGCCAGATGATAAAGCACTCCACGCGCATAGGTACAGACTTTAAAAACGATAAAGTATCGCACGTACGCAAGCAAAAAAGAATTACGATATCTTTCATAAAGTCAGTCGATGTAAAGGAAAGTTTGTACACCCTTGACGAAAAAAAACGCGACCCGCTGGGGAAATAACCTTTTAAGAATACAATGGATGTCTATCGTATCGTTAATGGTCAGCTTGAAAGGGTTCCTAATTGCTCTACCTCCTCACACAAACAGGGGAAAATCCTAAACCTGGCAATTACAAGCTTGCTACAGCATTTTTGTCCTCCAATAAGTAATTTAAATTCTCCATGAAGATTATTAATGATTAAGTTTCATAGTATACTACCTCTTATTTCTTTTAAAAAATATTGAATATGACTCTCCCGTCAGGAAAATTAAACGGAGAGAAGCGATATTTTCTCTTTACGCTGAAATTATAATTAAACGCATACCGTACAGATTCTGTAGAAGTCTAAGTAAACATTCGTAACTAACGCAATTACCTCCAAGTATTATTCCCTTCTCAGAGGTACCAAAGTGTTATTATAAGTATTATTATTATTATAATTATTATTATTATCGTTAAGAAAGGTTATTCCATTTAAACAGACTGGTGCTTGAACCATTGGGCCTAAAAATTATTTAATTACCCAGCGCTCCAATTCATACATATAATTCCATGAGAGATAACGTGTCTATTCACATTCGAGAGGTCGCTGGTTCAATTCCTTGCGGAGGGCGATGGATTTTCTCTCTCGTATATATTGTATTTTTTTCTTAGAATGATTTATCTTTTTTTGTCTGAAAAGACTGTTCTTACAGGAAAAACCATGCTCATATAGATTATAGGAATGGCCTGTGTTTAAAACATGTATTTTTTCACGCGTAGTGTATAGATTCTGTAGAAGTCTAAGTAAACATTCGTAACTATTGCAATTATATCCAAGCATTATTTCCTTCTCAGAGGCAATCAAGTTGATTATTATTATTATTATTATTATTATTATTATTATGATTATTATCGCCAAGAAAGCTAATTCCATTTAAACAGACTGGTGTTTGAGCCATTGTGTCTAACATTATTTAATTACGCAGCGCTCCAATGCATACATATAATTCTATGAGAGATAACGTGTCTATTCACGTTCGAGAGGTCGCTGGCTCGATTCCCTGCGGAGGGCGATGGATTTTCTCTCTCGCGTATATTGTATTTTTTCTTAGAATGATTTATCTTTTTTGTCTGAAAAGACCGTTCTTACAGGAACAACCATGCTCATATAGATTATAAGAATGGCCTGTGTTTAAAACATGTATTTTCTTTCACGCGTAGTGTATAGATTCTGTAGAAGTCTAAGTAAACGTTCGTAACTATTGCAATTATATCCAAGCATTATTTCCTTCTCAGAGGCACTCAAGTTTTATTATTATTATTATTATTATTATTATTATTATTATTATTATCGTCAAAAAACTTATTTGTTTATTCCATTTAAAAAGATTGGTTTATTCTCTTAGTACACATAGGACGTGAATGTTTTTAAACATCCCTCCCTTCGAGTGATATTTTTTGAATATTCCAGCAGAGAGATCGAACCATATTTTTTTAAAAGCTTTTTTCATTCACCGGAGATCTTCAAAAGGTTCGACGAGTAATTCAGTTGCACACCCCTTGCAAAAATATTTTGTATACACTTTGAAGACTGTATACCTGGCTGGGATCTTGGAATTTCTCTTCCCTGAAAACCCCGTACTTACAGAAAAATCTCTCTCATACAGACGACTGTGTAAATATCATATCTTAATTGTTTGCGCGAAATCGACAATTAAACTAATTTTTATGGAATCCTAAAACAAATAAGTATGATTTGTAGAGGGTGATATGAAGAGTATGGCATTTTTAGAATTAAAATGGGAGAAAGAATTCAAATTAAGCGATCGAATGTATCTGATAGATTTTCTTAATTGGTCTTTGAAGCTAGCCTGTTTTACGGTCTACTTTATAGATGAATGAAATAGTTGATGAATAACAGCCTTATTTAACATGGGTAAAAGGTCTTTAAAGGCTGTTTTGATAAAATTCACGTCGTGGTAACGTGTGAGGTTTGAACTGGAGAGGTCACCGGTTCGATTCCCGGTGACCGACCTGTCTGACTTTAGAACCTGCATGGAGATCTACGAATACATAGTCTGCTCATTAACGATTTTTATAAGCGTGGGTGTAGCCTTACAAGGAAAATTATATCAACAGAAACAATACCTTCTTTTTCGTTATTTTCACTTTAAAATTATTACTAAATAATACGTTGGTGCTAGCCTCAGCGTCGCCATTCACATAATACTTTGTTCGCAGACACATGATTCAAATTTAATACTCTGACCCCTGGTTTTCTCGGTTTCCCTGGTTGCTAGGCGAATGCTGTGAAGGTTCATTACAACCGCGAATTGTTTCCTCCACACCGTTTCACCGATATTCTCCTTTTACTCAGGCTTTCATCTCTCCGGCTCTGACTGGTAATATTTACTACTGAACGTCGGCACTCATGTGATACAGATGCTTTATGAATAAAGAAACGTATATGTATGAAGCTAAAAGGACAGGGATGTCGTAGTGTTTAAAACACCCTCGAGGTAAAATACAGGGAATACCTCAAAACACGTATCCTGAGAAGTTAAGTGTAAATGTCCTGTATATAGAGTGCTATCCTTAAACAAGACGCAGGAGGAAGTGAAAGCCATTCGACTGCACCGTTTATACTTCATTTTTTGATGTGACAGAATATACAAATACCGGAGATTTTTCGCGGTTTTCCCTTGCTGCAGGTGAATGCCTGAGTACCGTATGCTACCACATTTTCATTTTATTTCATTCGCATCTTTAACACGTGCTTCTAAGACGCTCTGTTTGGATTACTGTAGGCCAGTCGCTCAGACCGTTGATTTTTTCGTGGTTTTCCCTGGTCTGCAGGCGAATGCCTGAGCACCGTATGCTACCACGTTTTCATTTTATTTCATTCGCATCTTTAACACGTGCTTCTAAGGCGCTCTGTTTGGATTACCGTCGGCCAGTCGCTCAGACCTTTGATTTTTCGTGGTTTTCCCTGGTCTGCAGGCGAATGCCTGAGTACCGTATGCTACCACGTTTTCATTTTATTTCATTCGCATCTTTAACAGGTGCTTCTAAGGCGCTCCTTTTGGATTAGCGTTGGCCAGTCGTTCAGACCTTTGATTTTTCGTGGTTTTCCTTGGTCTGCAGGCGAATGCCAGAGTATCGTATGCTACCACGTTTTCATTTTATTTCATTCGCATCTTTAACCTGTGCTTCTAAGGCGCTCTGTTTGGATTACCGTCTGCCAGTCGCTCAGACCTGAGATTTTCCGTGGTTTTCTCTGGTCTGCATGCGAATGCCTGAGTACCGTATGCTACCACGTTTTCATTTAATTTCATTCGCATCTTTAACACGTGCTTCTAAGGCGCTCTTTTTGGATTACCGTCGGCCAGTCGCTCAGACCTTTGATTTTTCGTGGTTTTTCCTGGTCTGCAGGCGAATGCCTGAGTACCGTATGCTACCACGTTTTCATTTTATTTCATTCGCATCTTTAACACGTGCTTCTAACGCGCTCTGTTTGGATTACCGTCGGCCAGTCGCTCAGACCTTTGATTTTTCGTGGTTTTCCCCGGTCTGCGGCGAATGTCTGAGTGGCGTATGCTAACACGATTTCCTTTCATTCTATATAATTTGCATCTTTCATTTTATTCACATACTGGTAATACTGGTAATTTTTCTCACAGACCTCTATCAGGCTTGAGTTTCTTTTACGTCCGTAAATCTACGACACTGGACCACAGGCTTTACTTCCCTTCCGAAGGAAGACCTGCTAAGGATTTTTACGCCCGAAAAATCCATCGCCATCCGTCGGGGTTGAACCCGCGACATCGGGAACTAGTGGCTAGCATCGTAACCACTACACCGCGGACGACGACACACAGCTAAGGTCATTTGTGTGTAACACTCTAGCTAATCGAGTGGAATGGCTCAGGCGGTAAGTCTGTGACTTGTATTCGGATCGAGGGATCAATCCCAGTAACCCAGAGAAGGTAACAGATCTTTGACGTGAATATGGTAGAAGCGCGCAACTAGCTGGAACGATGCGAGATCTGGAAACGTTAGGAAAATCCAGCGCAATGCAAACTGTACAGATTTAAACCAAGCACCAAACTTTACTTTAGAAGGTATCAGATCGTTGACGTGAAGATGGTAGAAGCGCGCAACTAGCTGGAACGATCCGAGATCTGGAAACGTTAGGGACATCCAGCGCAATGCAAACTGTACAGATCTAAACCAAGCACCAAACTTTACTTTAGAAGGTATCAGATCGTTGACGTGAAGATGGTAGAAGCGCGCAACTAGCTGGAACGATCCGAGATCTGGAAACGTTAGGGACATCCAGCGCAATGCAAACTGTACAGATCTAAACCAACCACCAAACTTTACTTTAGGAGGTATCAGATCGTTGACGTGAAGATGGTAGTAGCCCGCAACTAGCTGGAACGATCCGAGACCTGGAAACGTTAGGGACATCCAGCGCAATGCAAGCCGTAGAGATCTAAACAGACCGCCAAACTTTAATTCAGGAGGTAACAGTTCATCGAAACGTAGATGACAGAGACGCGCAACTAGCTGGAACGATCCGAGACCTGGAAACGTTAGGGACATCCAGCGCAATGCAAGCCGTAGAGATCTAAACAGACCGCCAAACTTTAATTCAGGAGGTAACAGTTCATCGAAACGTAGATGACAGAGACGCGCAACTAGCTGGAACGATCCGAGATCTGGAAACGTTAGGGACATCCAGCGCAATGCAAGCTGTACAGATCTAAAAAAAACCGCCAAACTTTAATTCAGGAGGTAACAGTTCGTCGAAACGTTGATGACAGAGACGCGTCACGATGTGGAACGGTCCGAGATCTGGAAACGTTACGGAAATCCAGCGCAATGCAAACTGTACAGATCTAAACCAAGCACCAAACTTTACTTTAGAAGGTATCAGATCGTTGACGTGAAGATGGTAGAAGCGCGCAACTAGCTTGAACGATCCGAGATCTGAAAACTTTAGGGACATCCAGCGCAATGCAAACTGTAGAGATCTAAACCAAGCACCAAACTTTACTTTAGAAGGTATCAGATCGTTGATGTAAAGATGGTAGAAGCGCGTAACTAGCTGGAACGATCCGAGATCTGGAAACGTTAGGGAAAATCCAGCGCAATGCAAAGTGTACAGATTTAAACCAACCACCAAAATTTACTTTAGAAGGTATCAGATCATTGACGTGAAGATGGAAGAAGCGTGAACTAGCTGGAACGATCGGAGATCTGGAAACGTTAGGGACATCCAGCGCAATGCAAGCCGTAGAGATCTAAACAGACCGCCAAACTTTAATTCAGGAGGTAACAGTTCATCGAAACGTAGATGACAGAGACGCGCAACTAGCTGGAACGATCCGAGATCTGGAAACGTTAGGGACATCCAGCGCAATGCAAGCTGTACAGATTTAAAAAAAACCGCCAAACTTTAATTCAGGAGGTAACAGTTCGTCGAAACGTTGATGACAGAGACGCGTCACGATGTGGAACGGTCCGAGATCTGGAAATGTTAGGGACAATCCGTTGTGTGGATGACGAATGTTTCCAGAGAGCATCCTTTCCCTCTGCTATGCACAGATCGAGATACCCTACGTTGTGCTCATGCGATATATATATACATAGTTGCGTGTTATGAATTCATTCATTCGCTTTTAATTCCTTCGAGCGTTAGCATTTGCGTATTCATTTAATTTCTTTTACAGTTTTAACATGAGCTATTGCAACTGAAGTCGCGAACTCTCTATTGTAAGAAGCGTTATCTGGTAAATGTTGCAGTTCATGCCTTCCTTTAAGAGAATCCTCGATAAAATTATCTTAACTTTAAGAGCACCCTAAATTGCCTACAATTTTTTTTTCCGAAATGTAAGTTTGGAACCTCTATTGAATCTAAACAAGCGAATAGCGTACATAACGTGTCTTAAAGAGAAAGTTCCTGTCTAAGACAGTGTTTAGATGTGACGTGTTCTTGTTATGGTGGTAAATAAATATCTACATTAAAGCCTGCCATTCCGATCTGATTATGGGTTCTGACAAGCACATGACCCTATGTCTTCCTGCATGCTCGAGTACTTAGAGAGTCGGTCAGAGGTGTTTATGTGTGATTGCATGTATTCATAGGTCTTCCTATAGCTTCGCGTGCTTAGAGTGAGTGAGCAAAGTATTGCAACGATAATGTATTGTTCGGTGGTTTTCGGACGTCTCCGTACAGGTTAGGATGCTTAGAGTAAGTAAAGTATTGTGACGATGTATGTATTGATCGGGTATAATCGCGCAGATTCGGATGCTTAACTCGTGAGGCTGTCAACCGAGGAAGGGATAAGTATCTTTTTGAGCAGGCATTCACCATGCGCAACGGAACCTAGAAGCAAAAAAGATGTGAATAAAATGAAAGATGCAAATCATATAGAATGAAAGGAAATCGTGGTAGCATACGCCACTCAGACATTCGCCACAGATCGGGGAAAACCACGAAAAATCAAAGGTCTGAGAGACTGGCCGACGGTAATCCAAACAGAGCGCGTTAGAAGCACGTGTTAAAGATCCGAATGAAATAAAATGAAAACGTGGTAGCATACGGTACTCAGGCATTCGCCTGCAGACCAGGGAAAACCACGAAAAATTAAAGGTCTAAGCGACTGGGGGACGGTAATCCAAAAGGAGCGCCTTAGAAGCACGTGTTAAAGATGCGAATGAAATAAAATGAAAACGTGGTAGCATACGGTACTCAGGCATTCGCCTGCAGACCAGGGAAAACCACGAAAAATCAAAGGTCTGAGAGACTGGCCGACGGTAATCCAAACAGAGCGCGTTAGAAGCACGTGTTAAAGATCCGAATGAAATAAAATGAAAACGTGGTAGCATACGGTACTCAGGCATTCGCCTGCAAACCAGGAAAAACCACGAAAAATCAAAGGTCTGAGCGACTGGCCGACGGTAATCCAAAAAGAGCGCCTTAGAAGCACGTGTTAAAGATGCGAATGAAATAAAATGAAAACGTGGTAGCATACGGTACTCAGGCATTCGCATGCAGACCAGAGAAAACCACGGAAAATCTCAGGTCTGAGCGACTGGCCGATGGTAATCCAAACAGAGCGCCTTAGAAGCACGTGTTAAAGATGCGAATGAAATAAAATGAAAACGTGGTAGCATAAGATACTCAGGCATTCGCCTGCAGACCAGGGAAAACCAGGAAAAATCAAAGGTCTGAGGGACTGGCCGACGGTAATCCAAAAGGGGCGCCCTAGAAGCACGTGTTAAAGATGCGAATGAAATAAAATGAAAACGTGGTAGCATACGGTACTCAGGCATTCGCTTGCAGACCAGGAAAACCACGAAAAATCAAAGGTCTGAGCGACTGGCCGACAGTAATCCAAAAAGAGCGCCTTAGAAGCACGTGTTAAAGATCCGAATTGAAATAAAAGGAAATCGTGTTAGCATACGCCACTCGGACATTCGCCGCAGACCGGGGAAAACCACGAAAAATCAAAGGTCTGAGCGACTGGCCGACGGTAATCAAACAGAGCGCCTTAGAAGCACGTGTTAAAGATGCGAATGAAATACAATGAAAACGTGGTAGCGTACGGTACTCAGGCATTCGACTGCAGACCAGGAAAAACCACGAAAAATCAAAGGTCTGAGCAACTTGCGGACGGTAATCCAAAAAGAGCGCCTTAGAAGCACGTGTTAAAGATGCGAATGAAATAAAATGAAAACGTGGTAGCATACGGTACTCAGGCATTCGCCTGCAGACCAGGGAAAACCACGAAAAATTAAAGGTCTAAGCGACTGGGGGACGGTAATCCAAAAGGAGCGCCTTAGAAGCACGTGTTAAAGATGCGAATGAAATAAAATGAAAACGTGGTAGCATACGGTACTCAGGCATTCGCCTGCAGACCAGGGAAAACCACGAAAAATCAAAGGTCTGAGCGACTGGCCGACGGTAATCCAAACAGAGCGCCTTAGAAGCACGTGTTAAAGATGCGAATGAAATAAAATGAAAACGTGGTAACATACGGTACTCAGGAATTCGCCTGCAGGCAAGGGAAAACCGTGAAAAATCTCCGGTATCTGTATATTCTGTCACATCAAAAACAGAAGTATAAACGGTGCAGTCGAATGGCTTTCGATTCCTCCTGCGTCTTTTTTAAGGATAGCACTCTATATACAGGACATTTACACTTAACTTCTCAGGATGCGTGTTTTGAGGTATTCCCTGTATTTTACCTCGAGGGTGTTTTAAACACTACGACATCCCTGTCCTTTTAGCTTCATACATATACGTTTATTTATTCATAAAGCATCTGTATCACATGAGTGCCGACGTTCAGTAGTAAATATTACCAGTCAGAGCCGGAGAGATGAAAGCCTGAGTAAAAGGAGAATATCGGTGAAACGGCGTGGAGGAAACAATTCGCGGTTGTAATGAACCTTCACAGCATTCCCCTAGCAACCAGGGAAACCGAGAAATACAGGGGTCAGAGTATTAAATTTGAATCATGAGTCTGCGAACAAAGTATTATTCTAACATGATATGAATGTGAATGGCGACGCTGAGGCTAGCACCAAGGTATTATTTAGTAATAATTTTAGAGTGAAAATAACGAAAAAGAAGGTATTGTTTCTGTTGATATAATTTTCCTTGTAAGGCTACACCCACGCTTATAAAAAATTGTTAATGAGCAGACTATGTATTCGTAGATCTCCATGCAGGTTCTAAAGTCAGACAGGTCGGTCACCGGGAATCAAACCGGTGACCTCTGCAGTTCAAACCTTACACGTTACCACGACGTAAGTTTTATCAAAACAGCGTTTAAACACCTTTTACCCATGTTAAATAAGGCTGTTATTCATCAACTATTTCATTCATCTATAAAGTAGACCGTAAAACAGGCTAGCTTCAAAGACCAATTAAGAAAATCTATCAGATACATTCGATCGCTTAATTTGAATTCTTTCTCCCATTTTAATTCTAAAAATGCCATACTCTTCATATCACCCTCTACAAATCATACTTATTTGTTTTAGGATTCCATAAAAATTAGTTTAATTGTCGATATCGCGCAAACAATTAAGATATGATATTTACACAGTCGTCTGTATGAGAGAGATTTTTCTGTAAGTACGGGGTTTTCAGGGAAAGAAATTGCAAGACCCCAGCCAGGTATACAGTCTTCAAAGGGTATACAAAATATTTTTGCAAGGGGTGTGCAACTGAATAACTCGCCGAATCTTTCGAAGATCTCCGGTGAATGAAAAAAGCTTTTAAACAAATATGGTTTGATCTCTCTGCTGGAATATTCAAAAAAATATCACTCGAAGGGAGGGGTGTTTAAAAACGTTCTCGCCCTATGTTTACTAAGAGAATAAGCCAATATCTTTAAATGGAATACACAAATAAGCTTTCTTGACGATAATAATAATAATAATAATAATAATAATAATAATAAAAAAACTTGATTGCCTCTGAGAAGGAAATAATGCTTGGATATAATTGCAATAGTTACGAAGGTTTACTTAGACTTGTACAGAATCTATACGCTAAGCGTGAAAAAAAATACATGCTTTAAACACAGGCCATTCCTATAATCTATATGAGCATGGTTTTTCCTGTAAGAACAGTCTTTTCAGACAAAAAAGATAAATCATTCTAAGAAAAAAATACAATATATACGAGAGAGAAAATCCATCGACCTCCGCAAGGAATTGAACCAGCGACCTCTCGAATGTGAATAGACACGTTATCTCTCATGGAATTATATGTATGCATTGGAGCGCTGGGTAATTAAATAATTTTTAGGCCCATTGGTTCAAACACCAGTCTGTTTAAATGGAATAAGCTTTCTTAACGATAATAATAATTATAGTAATACTTATAATAACACTTTGATTACCTCTGAGATGGGAATAATACTTGGAGGTAATTGCGTTAGTTACGAATGTTTACTTAGACTTCTACAGAATCTATACAGTATGCGTTTAATTATATTTTCAGCGTAAAAAGAAAATATCGCTTCTCTCCGTTTAATTTTCCTGACGGGAGAGTCATATTCAATATTTTTTAAAAGAAATAAGAGGTAGTATACTATGAAACTTAATCATTAATAATCTTCATGGAGAATTTAAATTACTTATTGGAGGACAAAAATGCTGTAGCAAGCTTGTAATTGCCAGGTTTAGGATTTTCCCCTGTTTGTGTGAGGAGGTAGAGCAATTAGGAACCCTTTCAAGCTGACCATTAACGATACGATAGACATCCATTGTATTCTTAAAAGGTTATTTCCCCAGCGGGTCGCGTTTTTTTTCGTCAAGGGTGTACAAACTTTCCTTTACATCGACTGACTTTATGAAAGATATCGTAATTCTTTTTTGCTTGCGTACGTGCGATACTTTATCGTTTTTAAAGTCTGTACCTATGCGCGTGGAGTGCTTTATCATCTGGCCGTTGTATTTGTGCTTCTTTTTCAGTTGTTTGGCAAAGAGTAACAAGGAATGTGTCTTGTTTAGGATAGTCTCCATATTTCATTATTTATTTAGAATTAAACAAATGTTATTAGTCGTAATAGTTATACACGCGTAATAATCAACTTAATACCCGAACACATACGACGGCAACCAAAATGCGCAAGTCAATTCATATACACTTATTTTCATTAATTAATAATAAATATTTAATTGTATTCATCGATCAGCAAGACCATTATTTATTTTTAATAAAGTATGTAATATTTAACTATAATGTTAACCGTATTTATTTATTTTTAATAACATATGTAGTATTCATCGATCAGCGAGACCCTTATTTATTTTTAATAACGTATCTAATATTTAACTATAATGTTAACCGTATTTATTTATTTTTAGTAACATAGGTAATATTCAGCTGTAAGTTAACCGTATTTATTTTTTCAGAGCCGCCCCCTATGTGTAAAGAAACCCTGGAAAAATATCTTGAAACGTGAAATTCCTTATCGGACATTTCAAATGATTTATGCTAGCTTTCCTTGGAGTCAACATGGCCGCCGCCGTGCATTCGTTAAATGTTCTACTAGCGCTCTCTTCGGCGTTCGGCGGAAGCATCAGCTTTCCATCATCACACTAGTTGGCACGCTCGCTGGAGGAGGCGAGCTTTACCAGAGCGGGAGGGGTGGAGAGGGATGAATGCTAGCTTGCTCCTAGCGGGAGTGGGGCGGGAATAACCATGTCTAATTAGTGATGCCGTAAATTTGACACTTCAGTCTGCCCGAGAGCCTTGTCCAGGGAGGAAGTATAGCTCTAGCATTCATTTTAAGACGCGTCGACGTATCGCGTGTTCGTTACGTTATTTTTACCTTTTTTTAGTCATGCATTCATCTAAGTGTTGTAATATTCTTATAAACCCGAAATATATTTTCCCTCAAAGGTAGAATTAAACAAATGTTATTAGTCGTAATAATAATACACATGTAATAATCGCCTTAACATCCACGCACGCATGTACGATGGCGACCAGGTGCGTGCGAGTCAATTCATATACAATTAATTACATTAATCAATCAAAAATACTTAATTGTATTCAACGATAGATGATGAACGTTTCATTACATCACCCTTTAGAAGCGCAATGTGCGGACATTAGTAGTAATAAAATACCGAGTTTGATTCTTTTTTTTCAATAATGTTTTATGCATGAACGAACATTACCTAATTGATTGACACAATTATCTCCTCAAATCGATTTGCCGAACAGTGGCACGCATCGAGAAAATCCATTCCCCTACCACACCCATCACCAGGGCGGGATTTAGACAGGTCGCAATGAGAGGGGGTGACGTGGCCAGCGTATGGGAACAATACACACTCTCTCACCTATCCGCAGGGGAACCAATCACACGGGTGGGATTTAGACAGGTCACAATGAGGGGGAGGGAATGTGGCCAGCGTATGGGAACAATACACACTCTCCCACCTATCCACAGGGAACCAATCAGACCACAAAGGGGACGGAGAGTGGCGCGTGCCAGGCGGCATTAGCTGAGACCACACAGGAGGGGGGGGCGGGGTGGCCTCCGGCACGCGACCAGGCGGCACGTGGGAGGGGGCAGGGTTTGGCGGCACAGAGCCGGGCGGCATTAGGTGAGGCCACAATGGAGTGGGCGGGGCCTAGCGGCGCGCTACCATGCGGCATGTGAGGCCTCAAAGGGAGGGGGCGGGACCAGGCGGCATAGAACAAAGGATCTTTAAGTTGTCGGCATCTGTTTTTTGTGCCCGTTCTCGCACAATAAGACTACTCTCATATTAATTTTATATTTGAAAACTAATAACTTGAAAAGTAACTAAGATTTTTGATTGAAATTCGCAAAACAATTATATCTAAAGAAGTGTGACATGTGGTTAAAATTTCAGCCCAATTAAATGGATAGTTTAGAAAATAGCAATTTCAGTTGTGCATCCCCTTAAATAAACCAGCACCTTATTTGTCCCTTTTTTCACCTTATTTGAGCACCTTTTCCCTTCCTTTTTTCATTTGAAATTTGCACCTAAATACTTAATCCTGCTCATATCACTTACTTGTGCAACACTGAGAAATCGATTTGTAGGTTTTGCCAGCCATTTCCTTCCCTGATAATGGAACGTAGCCTTCAACGTGAGCACGTTTTATTTTTACTTCCTCATGATGCTTGTTCATTTGCTTATGAAAAATCGTTCTTATTTTTCCTTCTTTCTGCACAACACAGCATCAGTAACACTTTCATCAGTTTTACTGTCATTCTTCTTACTCATTTTACTTACAACAAACATTCCAAGAATTAACCTCTTTAGAGCTTGCCAGCTTCATATGAACAGAAAGAAGGAAACAGCTGCTTGAACAGAACTTGAAACAGGTGTAACATCAGTTTTTAACATATCCCGTTGAACCTTTCGCCATTATTAACTGGACAAAACTGCAGACAAACCTATGCATCCTGCGTAAAAAGGGTCCATAAGTCTATGGACCCTTGTTACGTCGACCGCCTGAATTTCAAGTGTGGGATCATTTTGCTTTAAAAGAGAACAAAAACCAACGGTGCAATTCCAAGTAAATACAGGTCAGTAGGAACGGGGCGCATTAACGTGAGCTATCTTCATTCTATTCCCCTTGCTTATCTGCGGAGACGATGAGCGGATCGTGTTTATTAGAGGCAGTTCTAAGGCTTGCAAATAGAAGAATGCTGAGCTATTATTATTATTATTATTATTATTATTATTATTATTATTATTATTATTATTATTATTATCTGTGAATTCAAGCCACAGGAAAGGGTGTAGTTCCAAACTTATAACAAGCTTATGGAACAGACAAAGGTTTGTGTACCATTAAGTTTTCACGTATGTCTCAATTTGTATTAATGTAGCTGAAAAGTTTATTACCGTATTTCAAAACATCATAATACATGTACGTTACAACGAGATAGAGGGGAGAGTGATTGTTTGAAAGATTGGAAAATCAAGGTTATGATACAGATAGAGGAGAAAGAAAAATAAGTATTTCGTAGTTAATATAATAACAAAAGTGTATCTGCAAGTTTTATTAATACAAATAATAAAATTTACCCACAATTTTCTGGAAGCTTTCTACTAACACCTGATGTTAACATGCATACTAAATTAAATTCAGTTTTATTTATGAACGCTCTTGAACTACTATGGCCCTTGTAGTCCCATTCTATATTGGCCGTGAAAGACTGGAAATTTTGCTCAGAGGCCTCTTTATCACGCTTGAGGTTTTTTTACGCTCCGTAATTCTACGACACGAGACCACCGGTTTACTTCCCTTCCGAAGGAAGCCATGCTAAGGATTTTTGCGCCGAAAAAATCCATCGTCCTCCGCTGGGTATGAACTTGCGACCTCGGAAACTAGAAGCTAGCATGGTACCCCTAAACCACGGAGGACGACTTACATGCATACTGGGCTATTCTGAAGCCAAAATTCCCATTTTTTAAAAATAATCTGTTTGTGCGCTTATGCGCGTGTGGTATTGTGTGTACAATACTGCTCCAATCAAGAACCGCCGAACCAATGATCCCACTTAGACATATGGTTTCTCAGCACTAGTAATAGTAGTAGAAAGAGTTAGTAGTTGTAGTAGAAGTAGCATTGGGGATGGTGATGGTAGTAGTAGTAGTAATAGTAGTAGTAGTACTGTTAGTGGTAGTAACAATTATTATTATTATTATTATTATTATTATTATTATTATTATTATTATTATTGTGTATTCCTTTATAGGGCACAGCCGACCAAACCGACTGCCAGCTTACACTACTCATATGCACACGCAGAGGTGGACGATCGTCCAATCGATAAGGCTGGTGCAGTCAACATCACGCTTCCCCCCGCAGGAATGTTGGTTTACTGGACTTCTAAATGCTGCCTAGTATCTCCTCTTCTTCAGGATGCTGAGTATGTACGGGTCCTAAATATACAAAGAAAGATCCCCACCGCCATGGGTGACCTTGAACCCAGGCGCAGTCCTTAGGAAGGAACCGGAGCACCACGGCGCAGAATGTTATCTTAATTATTTTCTACAAATGGAGCTCTAGCGCGACACGAAGTCAAAAATAAAAATATATTCCCTATTAATGAGTTGTTTTAAGTGAATTGCTGCTGATGGGGTCTTTTCTATCTAGACAATATCGACGTAAACCAGATACCACGGGAAACGTTATAGTTCCTGTTGCGTAACAAGCATAAAAACAGACCCAATTTAATGTAAACCTTGAACTGTGTTTAATTTTTATTAACGTAGCAGAGAGAGAGAGAGAGACAGAACAGTTTTGTCATGGGTTTTCAAAATATCATATGTTGAGTACGTTTTGCATATAAGATAGAGAGAAAGAAAGAGAGTGAAAGAGGTTGATGGAGGACGAAGGAATAGGAACAGAAGAGGAAGAGAGAAGGAAACAAGAATAACATGAGAAAGATGAGGGAGGCATATACAGTCAAACATTCACAGGCATACACATACATATACACACACACACACAGACAAACATCGATAACCACACACCCACACTCAAAAACATACACATACCTACATAAACACACAAGAATACACATAAACACACATAACCATACACACACACTCACACAAACATACATACACATTTACACACACAAACATAAACGTATACACATACGCACACACGGACCTACCCTCACACAAACATACACACATCCACACCCATAGACATATACATACTGTTCAGCGACATTTTAGCAGGAGGTGGCTTATCTCTCAGTTAAAGCTATAGCAGGTGGGAAAGGTACACAGTATACTGAATTCCTGCCATGCGTGATACGTATAGTGAAAAACAGCCAAAGTCTTTCACTATATCGCGCATCTTTAGCCCTCACTTGCCTCCGACAAAGCAAACACTGACTCCTTCCAGTAGTTAAACCCCTACCTGCTTGGAAGGGCACCCCCTAGCTAAAACGTCGTTGAACGCACAGTACGAACACATACACACGAAGATACACATGCAATAGGTGGCCCAAACAAGCTGTCCTTTGCAGTTTTATGTTACCCGCATACATAAGTGCAAAAGAGGTTGCCGCATCACTGAGGTTCCAAAGGGCAGCACAGGTACGAAACGAAAGCTCACTGAGGTAGTGCTGCTCTCTGCTCGGAATCAGAAAATCCAGAAATGTTAAAAGTAAGATTAAGGCACGCCTGTGCTTCAATATCAGCATAAATGCTAAGATATGTCCTTGATGATATTGAAGGGCGTTTAAGTCAATGCACCCATCAAGGCGGACATGTAGTTCAACATGTATATTACGAATAATGGACTAATAAAAGATAATGTATTGTAACGTAGTTTTAAAGGAACATATCATAAAAATAATACTTTGTTTAATTTTGTTAACGCTGCGGCACCAGTTGGTGACATAGTTAAACTGATTGTAGATTAGCTGTCATATTATAATAATAACCAGGCCTAGGAATTCTTAAGCAATGGCTTCAAGATATCTACACTCAAACCTTTGCACTACAAAGAATGTAAAACAAGAGAGGCCAATGGTCAGTGAAAGCCGGTTCGAGTGCTGCCTGCAAACACCAAAAGAATCCACGGGGGCTGGGTGGTGGTTTGTTATCTAGGACGCCCTTGCCTATATTATAGTGACAGTTCAGGCTTATTTCCTTCCGTCCTGACTTTAATGCTTAGAAATTCCTATGCCTAATAATAACCACTCGGCTTAACACTGCTGAGGCTTTTGCTCAACGGTTATCCTGAATTCTTGTTAATGGGCGAATGGTTATTAAACCGACAACACACACACACACACACACACACACACACACACACACACACACACACACACACATTTAAATTCCAGACACTGGGCGTACCTTGAAGCTTTTTTGTTTGCAGATAACTTTCTCTAGTCCAGCCGGGAATACGGGACCCCTTGCGCAGCAGGAAGGTGCTCTACCGACTGAATTATGGGGTCAGTCGTAGTAGCTAATGTCTTCGTTTTTAAACATTGGTTTTTCTTTAGTAACAAGGTCTTCTCATTGTCGATATGGATTTCCCTTTACAGTTCTTCTTAGGCAAGTGCTTTGAGATCCGGAATTCGGGATAAACTAACGAAGGACGACTTGTGTGGGCCACCATGTGTATACACACAAACATACACACACCCAACGAGCGAGATGGTTCCGCGGTAACGTGTGAGGCTCGCATTTGGGAGGCCCACGGTTCAAATCCCGCTAGGACCCTCCTCTCTGACTGAGGGTTTTTCCAAGTTTTCCCAGTCATAACTTGCAAATGCCGGGGAGACATCCTAAACTTAGGCGTGGAAGTTTCCTTCCGAAAGTTCGTTTCCGAACTATAATTTCATTAGAGGTATCACCAGCGTCTACCATCTGTGGTGCCGTATGTAGTATGAACGGACGTTAAATACCACTAAAACTAAATACGCACACCTTCACAGACAAATATATACATACAGACAACCCTCACACCTACACAAACATACATGTACAAATACACACACACACACACACACACACACAATCCCGCAAACATTACCAGAAAATAAAACAACAAGTCTTCGCATATAATTGCGATGAGAACTTCGAACAGTATTTTTGTGGAGTAATAAATTCTCCGATCTCCGTAGTTTTGGCGTAGCAAGTCTTCTTCCTAATGCGAAGGGCTTATTGGCCCATTTCCGTATTGTGGAATGCACCTCTGCTCCTAACACGAGGGGACAGTTAACCTACATCCATCTTACAGATTGCAAGTCTACTTCTAATGCGGACAGCCAATTATCCCATTTCGATTGTGTGGATATACCAAGTGTGCTCCTTTGAATTAAGATTCTTAAAGATGTTCCTAATATTCTTGCCCATGCACCAAAAATAAAATCGGAGGACCAATTCACCCATTACCGTAGTGTGGGTGTAGCAAGTCTGTTTCTGATATGGTGGGCCAATTAGCCTATTTCTATGGTGTGGGTGTAGCAAGCCTGTTCCTAATACGTTGGACCAATCAGCCTAGTTACGTGGTATGGGTGTAATAAGTTTGTTCCTAATGTGGAGGATCAATTAGCCCATTTCCGTTGTATGCGAGTAGTAATCCTGATCCTAATACGGTGTCCGTTTAGACCATTTCTGTGACCTGAGTAGCAAGCCCGTTCCTAATGTGGCGGGCCAATCACCCCCTTATCATGGTATGCGGGTAGCGAACCTGTTCCTAATATGGCGTCCGTTTTGCCCAATTATATGGGATGCGGGTACCAAGCGTGGGGTCGGATGTCTGGCAGTTAACACTGCCCAAAGTGTTCAGTACAACGAGTGTGAAACGACTAGGCTGTTAGTTGTACGTACACGGTCCTATTTGTAAAATTGCAGACAGCTCATTGGGCAACAGAAAGGTGTTTTACTTTTCTATAGGCGGAGAGGAGCAAAGCCGGAAATCGTTAAGGATGCAGGAAAACTACGAGTAAGAAGGAAGCAGCTGTGTATATGTACATCAAAACACGTTCTTTAAAAGTCACCAGATAAAGAAGAAAGGAATAAGAAAATTGAAGGAAAGAAACCAAAGGAAGATATGGAAAATACCGAAGGACCACATATTTCAGAATTAAATATTGATGACTGAAATAAATGGCATAATAGATTAGGACAAAAGCATAACAACAACAGTTAAACAAAACTTGTTCAAAGAACTAGCTAAAGTGGCAGAATCATTTCATATATTAAGATTGGAAATTACCAAATTGCAAACAGAATTAATAATCGTCAAAGACGCGAAAATAATGGAAAAACCTGTGACAACGTTTGTCCGGCTGCAATACTTAAATTGGATATGAAAATAGAAAAGGTACAAATAAAAGTTCGAAAACCAAAACACATACTATTCATAACTTCAGAAAAAGGTAAAACCATCAAAAAGGTTCAGGGAATCGTCAGTAAACATTTAAAACCAGCCAAGAAAAAAAGTGTATAAACCAAATAAAAAATACACAAAGGAACTTATTTTAGCAAATGATAAAGAGGAAGACCTAAAGAATTTTGTTATTCAAACTTTGAATGATAATACCGCACAAAGAATTTCAACAGGAACTAAATTTCCAATTTAAAACAGGACCAAGGAATCATGAAAGAGTATATCATGTATTAGAAGTAACACAAGAATGAGATCAATTTTGTACAGCGAAGCAAGATATATTTAGGATTTCAATCAGTTTCAGACAAGGATTTCATTGTAGTTGCTAGATGCCTGAAATGTCAAGATTTAGGTCATGTAGCAAGCTTTTGTAATAAGGAGAAAACTGTATGTTACCATTGTGACGATCAAGATCATACTAATATGGATTGTGGAAAAAAGTTGTGGTTAGAGACAACTATATAAGAATGGCACAAATAAATGCGCAGCAAAGTAGGCTGGTTATGCAGGAAATTAGGCTACTAATGGAAGCTATGCATTTAGATATGTTGAATATACAAGAGCCTTATATACTGAGAGGAAAACTAGAATATGTGCCAATAACGGATAGAGTCGTCACAAACGGCAAAAATCAGAAAGCAGCTATGATAGTAAATAGAAAAATTCAATTTTTAAAAATTACTGAATTTTATGATGAATTTATAAATTGCGTTGAACTAACATAAAAAGTCATCAATTGTATAGTATGTAACCAATATTATCAATTTATGGACGAAATAGAAATTCATATGAATAAAATAAAACAACTTGGGACACAGATAGAAATGAAGCTATAATTTTGGCAAAGTCGCGAACGCGAAGTCTCATTGGTGGTTCAGTAAGAACCCTGACAACAGACGTAAGATGTTGAAGGAAATGATAACTAGTCACCAATTGAAGGTTATAAATCAACCTAATAATCGTTTACTTTCGAAAACAGAGCAGGAGTCCAGGAAAATATAGATTTAACCCTAGGAAAAGGGCTATATTTGTAGGAAGGTTAAACAATGAAAAGCCGCACAACAGCTTAGTACCTGTGATCATAATTTAATTTAATGCGATATGGAAATTGTAGTGAAAGTATAAGGTATATGAAATTACAAGCCTAAGAAATATATTTAAAAAAGTGTGGACTGGAAAGAATTATGTCAAGAATGTATTCTACCAGAGTTTACAGAATATGAAAATGTAGATACCGAAGCGTTCAAATTAACCAGAAGTATTCAGGACGCAATGGACAAGACTTTATATAAGGCTAGGTATACGGAAAATAATACTAGCATTTGGAATGAGAAATTGCAAACATTTGGGCTGAAAATACGTAAGGCTATGAGAACATATCAGCATAGCAGAACTGATAGCGAAAGAGAAAGGAATCTTCGAATTTACAAAGAAATGAAACAACGATGTAAGAAACTAACTGGAGGAGGAAAAAATAACTTCGTAGGAAAACTCTGTAGAAGAGAAACTAAAAGACAATGTATGGAGGGTGCCGTTTAAGATCGCAATGAAAAAGTTAAGAGCACCAGAAGCTATCTCTATAATAGAAAAGAATAATGATGAAAAAACTGAAACTTGGGTGGAATCCATGTGTTACTTCGGAAATTATTACCAGCAGATAGATTAAAGATGATGAAGAAGAACATAGGTTAAAGATATGGGATTATAAAGAAAAAGAACTAATCAAAGGGTAACTTACCCCTTTGAAGTGTAAGGAATTAATTTAGCTATATGTGAATTGAAATATAAAAAGGCACCAGGATCGGATGATATTCAAGCTGCAATTCTTCAAAATCTTGAGAAAAAAAATATTGCTCTATATTTGTGCAAATTGTTTAATGAATGTTTAATTTTAGGAAAAACACCATACTGTAGGAAGGAATCAAATGCAATTTTAAAGAAATCTAAAGAATAATATCCAGTTCAATCAAAAACATATAGGCCTATCTGCTTTTTAAATGCAATGGGTAAAATTCAAAACAAATTTTTGCATAAAAGAATAAGTGTGCACAAATTATTAACAGGAATGATAGGCAAACAATGTGACCATAGAAAAGACAAATCAACCAAAGATGCGATAAATTTAGCAATTGAAGCGGTAGAAGAAGCTGTAGGAAGGTATGTTATTGGAATTTTCTTTGACATTGTAGGTACTTTCGACAATATATAGTGGCCAGAATTATTTAAAATTATGAAGCAAAAAGCATATTCGAATGCCTTAAACAACAGTATAAAATACTACTATAAGGATCGACGAATCAAAATAACTGGAGAAGACAAAATTTAACAAGAGCAATTAGTAAAGGATGCCCTCAGGGATCTATGTTGGGATCGCTCTTTACTACAGAATCTATATTGGAAGTATTAGGATAATTAAATGAGTCAAAGGAAATAATTGTCTATGGAGATGATGTACTAATAGTGATTGAGAGTTAGAAAAGAAAGCTCAGGCAGAAATTTATAAATATGAATAGTGATGTAATGGGTGCAACCTCCGACGAAATCTGCATATATGATATTAAAAGGTGCAATGAAGAGGAGCCCTGTAATCAAAAGTACTAATCAGAGTATAAGTAGAGCTGAGGACTTCAGATATCTTCGAATTCAATTAGATCAAAACTAAACTACTGTGCACATATGCAGAAGGTTAGCAATAACGCCGGAAAGAATGTAATGGAAGTAGCTTCGATTGCACAAACATACCTTAAAAATCCATTGGAAGCAGTGAAAACATGTCATACAAGTATAAGGGTAGGGATTGTAGGATATGATGCTGCTGTATGTGCGTATAAATTAAAAATGAATAAAAAAATAAAAATTTATTGAGATCAATGCAAAGAACATTCTTATTAAAAAGTGCAGGCGCGAATAGCAATACACCTACAATGGCACGTCTAGTTATACTAGGTATTTGGCAAATTAATTTAATAGTGAGACAGCGAGCTGAAACCTCTTGGTTGAAGAAGAAGAAGAAGAAGTACTTTAAACTTAATGAAATAATGAGACGTAAGTTTGAAAACAAGAAAGAAATACAGCAAGGGTTAACACAAGAATGCAGAAAGAGTGGGACGAAACAGCTTGGTATACTCTCGCGTATAAATGGGCTAAACGGAGGCCATGTCTCATTACGTTGCAAAACATTCAAACAGACAGTCAAAGTGTATCTTTTCCTCACATATTTCGCATAAGTCACTCTGAATTCTATTTAATTTTCTTAAGATATATCTTAAGCGGGCCATGACCTGTCCAAAAAAAACACGATTTCTTTGATATTATGGAGTTAAGTCTCAGTTCTAGTCTACTCGAAAAAAATTCATATACATATCTTCCTACTGCTGTATTGAGGAATAAAGTATCAGCGGATATATATCCTGGTATAGATTCTAGTTACAGGGTTCTAGCAATCCAGAATTTATTTTCTTTTACTCCCTTTGTACAAAGCCTGTTTCTAATATGGGGGGGGGGGCGAAAAATTAGCTCATTACGGGTGTAGCAAGCCTGTTCCTGACATGGAGGGCCAATTAGCACACTACCGTGGTGTGGCTGTAGCAAGTCTGTTCTGATTCGCAGGGCCAATTAGCCCATTTCCATGGTGTGGTTGTAGCAAGCCTGTCCCTGACGCACAGGGCCAATTAGCACACTTTCGTGATGTGGGTGTAGCAATCCTGATCCTAATACGGTGGTCAATTAGCACGCTTCCGTGGTGTGGCTGTAGCAAGTCTGTTCTGATGCGCAAGACCAATTAGCACACTTCCGTGATGTGGGTGTAGCAATCCTGATCCTAATACGGTGGTCCAATTAGCACGCTTCCGTGGTGTGGCTGTAGCAAGTCTGTTCAGATGCGCAGAGCCAATTAGCACAGTTCCGTGGTATGGGTGTAGCAAGTCTATTCCTGACGCGCAGGGCCAATTAGCACACTTCCGTGATGTGGGTGTAGCAATCCTGATCCTAATACGGTGGTCCAATTAGCACGCTTCCGTGGTGTGAATGTAGCAAGTCTGTTCCTGACGCGGAAGGCCAATTAGCCCATTTTCGTGGTGTGGGTTTAGCAATCCCGTTCCTGACGCGTAGGGCCAATTAGCCCATTTCCGTGGTGTGGGTGTAGCAAGTCTGTTCCTGACGCGGAGGGTCAATTAGGCCATTTCTGAGGTGTGGGTGTAGCAAGTCTGTTCCTGACGCGGAGGGTCAATTAGGCCATTTCTGAGGTGTGGGTGTAGCAAGTCTGTTCCTGACGCGAAGGGCCAATTAGCCCATTTCCGTGGTGTGGTTGTAGCAAGCCTGATCCTGAAGCGTGGGGCCAATTAGTCCATTTCCATGGTGTGGTTGTAGCAAGCCTGTTCCTGACGCGTAGGGCCAATTAGTCCATTTCCATAGTGTGGGTGTAGCAAGCCTGTTCCTGACGCGTAGAGCCAATTAGCCCATTTCCATGGTGTGGTTGTAGCAAGCCTGTTCCTGACGCGTAGAGCCAATTAGTCCATTTCCATGGTGTGGTTGTAGCAAGCCTGTTCCTGACGCGTAGGGCCAATTAGTCCATTTCCATAGTGTGGGTGTAGCAAGCCTGTTCCTGACGCGTAGAGCCAATTAGTCCATTTCCATGGTGTGGTTGTAGCAAGCCTGTTCCTGACGCGTAGGGCCAATTAGTCCATTTCCATAGTGTGGGTGTAGCAAGCCTGTTCCTGACGCGTAGAGCCAATTAGCCCATTTCCATGGTGTGGTTGTAGCAAGCCTGTTCCTGACGCGTAGAGCCAATTAGCCCATTTCCATGGTGTGGTTGTAGCAAGCCTGTTCCTGACGCGTAGGGCCAATTAGTCCATTTCCATAGTGTGGGTGTAGCAAGCCTGTTCCTGACGCGTAGAGCCAATTAGTCCATTTCCATGGTGTGGTTGTAGCAAGCCTGTTCCTGACGCGTAGGGCCAATTAGTCCATTTCCATAGTGTGGGTGTAGCAAGCCTGTTCCTGACGCGTAGGGCCAATTAGTCCATTTCCATAGTGTGGTTGTAGCAAGCCTGTTCCTGACGCGTAGGGCCAATTAGTCCATTTCCATAGTGTGGGTGTAGCAAGCCTGTTCCTGACGCGTAGGGCCAATTAGTCCATTTCCATAGTGTGGTTGTAGCAAGCCTGTTCCTGACGCGTAGGGCCAATTAGCCCATTTCCATGGTGTGGTTGTAGCAAGCCTGTTCCTGACGCGTAGGGCCAATTAGTCCATTTCCATAGTGTGGGTGTAGCAAGCCTGTTCCTGACGCGTAGAGCCAATTAGTCCATTTCCATGGTGTGGTTGTAGCAAGCCTGTTCCTGACGCGTAGGGCCAATTAGTCCATTTCCATAGTGTGGGTGTAGCAAGCCTGTTCCTGACGCGTAGGGCCAATTAGTCCATTTCCATAGTGTGGGTGTAGCAAGCCTGTTCCTGACGCGTAGAGCCAATTAGTCCATTTCCATAGTGTGGGTGTAGCAAGCCTGTTCCTGACGCGTAGGGCCAATTAGTCCATTTCCATAGTGTGGGTGTAGCAAGCCTGTTCCTGACGCGTAGAGCCAATTTGCCCATTTCCGTGGTTTGGGTGTAGCAAGCCTGCTCCTGACGAACAGAGCCATTTGCCCATTCCCTGGTGTGGGTGTAGCAAGCCAGATCCTAATACGGTGGGCCAATCATCACACTTCCGTGATGTGGGTGTAGCAAGTCAGATCCTAATACGGCGGGCCAATTAGCCCATTTCCGTGGTGTGCATAGCAAGCCGGTTCCTGATGCGGAGGGGCAATTGCTCATTTCTGTGGTATGTGTGTAACAAGCCTGATCCTAATACAGTGAGTCAATTAGAGCACTTCCGTGGTGTGAGGTAGCAAGTCTCTACGACGGGTCAATTAGCCCATATCCATAGCATGATTGTTACAAGATTGTTCCTAATACTGTGTCAGCTTAGCCCATTGCCGTGGTATGGGTGTACAAACCCGTTCCTATAATGCCGTCCGATTAGCCATTTCCATGATATGAGTGTAGTAAGCCTGTTCTTAATATGGAGGGCCAATTAGCCCATTTTCGTGGTATTGGTGCAGTAAACTTGTTCCTAATTTCGCGGGAAAATTAGTGTATCTTGTGGGTATAGTAAGTCTGTCCGTAATACGGGGGCTAATTAGCTCATTTCCGTTGTATGGGTTTAGCAAAGTAATCTTGGTTGCCTCTTATTTGATTTGTTTACGATTGTAATTAAAATATTTCCCAAGATGCACTTTTTGGGGGGGAAGCATTAGTTCTATTTATTTTGCCACATTTTGAATAGTTGATATAAAATAAAGCAATACATATTTAATTCGTTTGAACTTACAGGTTCTTGTTTGGTCCATTTTCGTATATCCCGGTGCATTTCTCATGAATTTCATTTCCTCTTTTTCATAGACGAGAATGAAGTGTTGACGCCGATTACTATGTGATCAAATGTACCCGATATCCTAAAAGCACTTGCCGGCATTCATTAATGTTCTTAGGATAAGGCAGCTTCTAGGAACAAACCGCTTAGCTCATTCTAACCGTGGTTTGAACTCGGGCTCTACGGAGTAGGTACTAGAGAGTACGCTACAGCTGAGCCAGATGTTACCATCTAATTACAATAGGTAAATTTGAGTGTTAAAATCATGTTCTACCACCAGCTTGCATACTCTTTTTACATTTACGGTTTTGCACAAAGTGAACTGAGGAAATGGAGCACACTGCTGTGGTGTTTACGTATCTTATCCTGCGATAACAAACTGAGTCTGTTTGAACAGAATTGCCAAGGGCAGGTGCAGAGAGACCTGTGAGCTCACGTGACTGGTATGACAACCTGGTCGGGGAAATGCAGTAAATAACTCTTATACAATATTGCTAACATAAATACTGCTGTTACTAAGGTACAGTGTTAAAAGATAACACATTGGAGAATCTAACAGCTTGGGCACAGTTTCAGATTACAATCACATTAGTAATAACCATCATCATCAATGTCGTCACTTCGCGGTATTCGTCGCAATCTCCGTTGTTGGAACTCTTTAGTTGTAAATAATTCATTTTTGAACATAAATTAAACAATGCATGCCCCAGCATGCTAGTATTCTTCATTATGGCTCACCAGTCTCATTGGCACAAAACACCAGAAAGCTAGAATTCTTCTTTGTGGCTCATTTGTTTAATACCTACAGAAGATGAGAATGTTAGTATTCCTTTAATGACTCAGCGGACTTATACATACAACACACTAGAATGTTAGTATTAGGGCTCATCAATCTCACAGATACGAGCGCCAAATTGCTCAGCCTCATAGATACAGAATATCATAATGCTAGTATTCCCCCTTATGACCCATCGGTCTCAAAGATAGAGAACATGAGAATGCCAGTATGCCTCTTTATGGCTCATCAGTCACATTGACACATAACACCGACATGTTAGTATTCTTCATAATGACTCATCAGTCTCGTAGACATAGGACACTACAATGCTCGTATTTCTCGTTGTGGCCAATATGTCTCATGGATACAGAAGATGAGATGCTAGTATTCCTGATTAGTCTTATAGATACAGAACATCAGAATGCTAGTATTAAGATGTTTTTCTTTCACACTGTTGCACTGTACAAAGGGTCGCACAGCGGCTGCCACAGCTCCAAATCCCGCCGAAACAGTTATAATATCCTCCAAATCGCCTCACATTCTCATATTTACAGTTACAATTACGATTATGATAATAAGCACATACCTTATTATGAGAAATGGTGGAAAATGTCCTTCTCTATCCACATACTTCTGGCATCTTCTCAGGAAATTTTCATTCACACTGGAGAGTTCAGTATCCGAGATGGAGTGAATTTCTTGCCTGAAGTTTTCTTTCAATTCTTCCAATGCTTGGGGTTTCTTGCACAACACCTTTTTTCCATATCTTCAAAACTTGTTTGAATTAAATTTAATAATAATCAGCTGAATGCGCGGTAACAAAGTCTTGATTGAAAAATTCAGACTGACATTCAAAGTATGTCAGCTGATTAAAAAATGGTGTAAATAATTCCTGTACCTCTCTGCACCTATTGTTTGTTAAAAAAGTATAGATATTATTATTCTCACTGCATTTGTTGCACATCACACACCGATTTTCGCGTCTTGCAAGGAAATCTCTTGCGTAAAATAGGGGTTCTCTGTGCTCCAATATCTGTTATTTTGCGATGGAAAATAACCATATAAATGGAACCGTGCTTCTTCAGAGGAGAATATTAAGCGTGAGTCAATTATTCTTTCATTGAAATTTCGCAAAATCCAATTACAGAAATTTACTCGACTTGATGATCACATGAAGAATTAGGTGTGCGCAACAAACCCCCGTTGGGAAAACTAAAAGAAAACTTCATGCGAGAAATTCACTTAGTTTCGTATATTGAACTCTCGAGTGTGAATGAAAATTTCCTGAGAGGATGCCAGAAATGTGCGGATAGAGGACAACATTTCCAACATCTCTTATGATAAGGTATGTGCTTATTAGCATTGTAATTGTAAATGTAACTATGATAACTGAGGCAGTTGCGCGATATGACTATTTCGGTAGGAGTGCGAGCAGCCGAGCGGTGGCCATGGTGTGAAGGAAAAGCACTGCAGTATTATGACTCATAACTCTGATAGATACAGAACAAAGAATGTTAGTATTCATAGTTGTGGCTCAGCAGTATCGTAGATACAGTACATGAGAAGGCTAGTATCCATAGTTATGACTCATCGCTCTCATAGACACAGAACACTAGAATGCTAGTAAGTACTCCTCGTAATGGCTCATCAGTCTCATAGATAAAACACCAGAATAATAGTATTCCTTCTTATGGATGACAGTCTTACACACACAGAATCTCAGAATGACAGGATTCCCAGTTGTGGCTCATCATTCTCATGGACACAAACATCAAAATAGTATTATTGCTCGACGAGGGTCACCAGTCCCTTAGATACAGAAAATCAGTATGCTAGTAGGTATTCCTCCAAATGTCTAATCAGTCCCATAGAAATAGAACACCAGAATGCTAATATTCCTCAAAGATTTCTCAACAGTCCTATAGATACAGAACATCAATATTCTAGTATTTCTCTAAATGTCTTATCAGACCCATAGATACAGATCAGAATGCTGGTATTCCCCTAAATTTCTCAACAGTCCCATAGATAACATAATAGTGCTAGAATTCCTCCAAATGTCTCAACAGTCCCGCAGATACAGAAATCAGAATGCTAGTATTCCTCTAAATGTCTTACAGTCCCATAGATATAGAACGCCGGAATGCTAGCATTTCTCCAAAGACCTCATCAGTCTCATAGGCACAGAACATAAGAATGCTGGTATTCCTTCAAATGAGTCACCGGTCTCATAGATTAGAAAGTTAGTATTCCTAGTTGTAAGAATAGTTAAGAATTCACCTTCAGGGATATGTGGGGTTTCTCGGAGTTGTGAGTTGTTAGTATTTATTAGTAATATAGTATTCTGCCGTCAAACTCAAGAAAAAACGGTAAGAAGGTCAATGTTTGTTTTCACTCCTTTTTATGCAAGTTTGGTTTCAGTAATTTTGTGAAGCCTAGAGTGCAATTCCAGTCTATTTCTCATAATATAAAAACAAATTAGAGTACATTTTATAGAAATATGCGTTCCCGAATTCACATAAAACAATGTTATAGCATGTCTGTTGCACATTAAGCATCTCATATGCGTTAAATGGATTATGCCATATGCACAATATGCATTCATTAAACAAAGCACTTACAACTAAATTTTTACGCATTGTGTTTATATGCATATTTACTATGCCATAAGAGAATCTTATGTTTAAGGGAGTCTTATGTTTGCAAATACGAATAATGATGTGAGTGCTGAATGGAGCTCGGGGTCCGAAATATTGAAAGTTATCTGACGTCTATTAAAGTGAAATATCCAGCAAAAAGCACTTATTGAGGCATTCGGGATTATTCAGCAGAGATGTTGCTCTCTAAAGCAAGTAGGTGGAAGTTTTTACTTAGAACGGCTATATGCGTTCGTTTATGCCACTGTGCTTGAATAAAAGAGGCCTCTAAGCAAAATTTTCGGTCTTTCACGCCCAATAGAGAACGGGACGCTAAGGAACATAATAGTTAAACAACGTCCATAAATAAAACTCAATTTAATTTTGGGCTTAAACCATGGAACACGTTATAGCTATTTGTACAATTTTAAGTTTGCCGTGATCACAGGTTTCAATATAATTGTGACGGCAATGTTTCGTGACGTTTCGCAATGGAATCTGCAACAAGCTGTAACTTAATATTTGACTCCGTTTCATAACAGTGTTTCTGTGTTTAATTCTGCACACTCGTATTGCAGCATGGATCTGAACTCCTGTTACAAGGCTAGGATGCTTTCAACTTACCACTGCGGTGTGGCCAAACATGTTTTATGATCTTTCTGATATTAATTTCATCAAGATTTCTGCCAGATATGAACAAACTAATACTGAATAATGCCCAGGAGACTGCAAAATCAATAGAGCCATGCATACTCTTTAAATATTTAAACTGATTAAAATACGCCATTTAGCCAGAATTAGAAAGTATTATAGAAGATATTATATGCATAAAATTAACAAGGTTCATAAAAACACTAGATGTCAATAACATTACAGTGTTTAGCAGAAGTTATAGGTATGACTTTCCTTTGGCTGTATGGATTTTCTTTGTCCTCTTAACGCCATTCTCAGCTAATACTTACTTCAAACCAGTTCAACTATTTAAAAGTAAGTTTTATCGGAAACCTATTTCATGTAATTATAACATTAATGTCAAAGTTGCGTGTATATCAGTTTACCGTTTAGTTAACAAGAATAAGGGAAAGGGGACCAGTACAGGAAGAATGTCATTACCAGGGTTAGGATTTCTAGGTGCGCACCTTTTTCTTAAGGTAAGTTAAAGCTGAGCGGAAAGATATCACAGTGTGAAATTTTGTTTCTAGTTGCGAAAAGAGGCATTTTTTCACGCACCTTTTTCCCTTTTTTGGGACCTTTACCCCTTTTTGGCACCTTTATCCCATTTTCCCCCAACCATGCCCATAATCCTCTTTTCCCCCTTTCTTATTTTAAGTTTCATTCCAATTTATTCTTTAACTTTCAATTAACGTCTCCTCAGTTTGCTGTGTACGTGCGAATAGTAAGCCTACCTCTTTCAGTAAACGCCGCGCGGGAATTGAAAGCACACCCGCAACAATGGAAAATAATTGTGTGTTTGACGAAAACCTCTCTCTCGCTTTACCGCTATAAAGTAGCCCGCAATAATGCAATTGACAATGAGTGATTCTATCCCACCAGAATCAGTAGCCTGCTGATCGTGAATGTGAGTTTGTTACTGTGAGAGACGTCATCTGTTTACGTGGAGGCGAAGGCTGGGCACGCAGAGACGGCAGTAACCTCACCCGCGCAGTTCCGAGATTTATTAAGACTGGGTTCTGCTCGAAACTACTAGAAATCGCTGAGACTGAAGTTCCAGCTTGAATGAGAACATTCTGGTAATTGTCGCGGTGTTATAAGAGAATGTGGACAGCGAATGGGTGCAAGAGTGAGTTGTGTGACAGTTGCATTGTGTTAGCAAGTGAACTAGTGTTAGCTCTCCTAACGAGTGCACTAGTACTATATTTTACCATGCCAAAGGTATCCAGAGATCGATTTATTGTTCTGGCTGAGGAATTCAAACAAGATTGCATAGACACTGATGGAACTGTTATGCGATGTACTATTTATGATTCAGGAATTTTGTTACATGAAAACACCAGCGAGATCGCATCCAACAACACATTTCCAGCTCTAAGCATCAAATGAACAAGACTCTTCAAGCAAACAAATCGCGGCAACAACCTCTGTTACGAAATGCGTTTCAACAGAGTTCTTCAAAAAGCCAAAATTTGAAGGAATTAAACATTGATTTGTGTGCAGCTCTTAAACAAGCAGGAATTCCACTCAATAAGGTAAACCATCCATCCTTCAAGGGATTTCTTGAAAAATACACAAAGATGTCCATGTCCGATGAGAGTACTTAAAGAGGAAACTGCATGGAGCCTGTTTACCAAGAAACCACAGAAAGAATCAAGGAGAAAGTGTGTAATTGCGATGTGGGAATTATTATGGATGAAACCATAGACTCAATGGAACAATTGTTTTGAACATTTTAGTTTTTCCCTTAGCAGGGGAGAAAGTCAAGCCCATGTTGTTAAAAATGTACGAGCTGCAGAAAGCCAATGCCAGTACAGTAATGCAATCCATTATGGACTTCTGCCAAAAACTTTGGCCTACTGGTATCGAGTTTGAAATACTTCTTCTTGTGGTTACGGACCAGGCTCCATACATGGTTTCAGCTGTTAACCAATTGAAACCTTTATTTCCTAGCTTGAAGCATGTGACATGCTTGGCTCATGCCCTTCAAAGGGTTTGTGAATCCATAAGGAACTAATACGACATCGCAAATCAATTCATCTCTGCTCTGAAGAAGATTCTACTGAAAGCTCCGAGCCGTGTTGTTTACTACAGGGAAATCACTGGCCTGCCCCTTCCAAATTTCCCGGTCATTACTCGCTGGGGATCTTGGATTGAGTGTGCTGCTATGTTGTGTGAGAATTTTGACAAAATTAAAGAGTTTGTGCTTTCTTTGGGTCCATCCGACGAAGGTGCAATTTCCAAGGCACAGCAACTTCTGTTACCGGAGAAAATACATAATTTGTAGACAGAACTATATTGTGTCCATAGTTACAAGTACCTGCCTGCAGCTATTAAATGATTGGAAGTGCAAGTACTGGAAAAGGAAAAACAATGGGATATTTTTTACTTCCGTGAGAGAGCAGTTAGATGGCTTTGCCAAAGACAAACTTGAATCTAGTCTTCAGAAGAATCCAGACATTGAGGAATTCGTCATATCTGTAGAGTTGCCATTCCAAGTGAATATAAGGTTTGACCCACTGGTTTCTGTGGATGTTGAAAGAAGCTTTACCATCTACAAAGACAATCTATTTCCTAATAGAAACAGACTTACTTTTAAAAATGTGGAGATGCTTAATGTCTTGAAGTACAACAGCTTCATGTTTTTTGCTTCTTTTAATGAGTGATAATTTGATGTACTTGTTTGTAGTTCAATAAATTAGAATAGAGGAAAGAGAAATCGTTGAATTCGTTAAGGGAATGCACAACTGAAATTAACCCAAAATCTGAAAAACTTTTTAAATACATTTGCGCATTTGGTTGCTATCTGTTTATATTTTTAAAACTTCATTTTAAGGCGTTTCTTATTTTCAGCATTTCTGCATATTCAAAATGTTCCACACGTTGTAGTTTCCATCCATTCATATTGACATGTTTTATGCTTATTTCAAAAACCCAAATAATTAAAACTGTGATATAATTTTTCTGTGTAATGAATAGTTTTTGCGCTACTAATTTTTTAAGATAACAATGTGTATAAAAAACAAACGAAAAAAACTGCAAATACAAAACTGCAAAACTTTTTTTTTTCTCTTAAACTAAGAATGATAGAAAAAAATTATATGACAGATTTGTAGTTCCTTGACATAGAAGCAACATAAGTTTTTTTTTGAAAAATGCATCATGTGTTGCCTTGAGCATATAACCATAAGTTTATACTTTGAAAATTAATAGCTTGAAAACTAATTAAGATTTTGGGTTGAAATTCAAAAACCAATTATATCTAAAGAAGTCTGACATGTGGTTAAAATTTCAGCCCAAGTGAATGGATAGTTTAGAAAATAGCAATTTTAATTGTGCAACCCCTTAAATAAACCAGCACCTTTTGTCCTTTTTTCACCTTATTTGAGCACCTTTTCCCTTCCTTTTTCACCTGAAATTTGTACCTAAAAATCCTAACCCTGGTCATTACTAATATCGTTGTTCTGCCATATAGTATAGGGAATCCAACGATGGGGGACACGTCGCGCACTACGACCTATAGAGATCTATTGCGGCTTCCACACCCAAGGAGGAAGGAATGAAGTGAAGGAAACACAGGAGGCTATAACCGAAGGGAGACACGCCACAGAGACGCGCGGAAGTCGCTAACATTTCGTGGCTCGAAGACCCGACCTACTATTGGAGCCGACCCGAGAGGAGCGACCCTTGCAACCAGGCAGTCTTCTACTGTCCACGGGAAATACTCTTTCCTTGGAGCAGGCATTTGCGCCATCTGTCCGGCACTGTCTCACACCACGAAACCTAGTTGCACACCTGAAATATGTGAAGGAAACAGAATGACAGGGAAATTAAATGGTGGTAGATGAGAAATTACCAGCATTCGCCTACCAACCCGGGAAAACAATGAAAACCCCAAGGTCAAAGTCGGCGGTCGATGGGAATCGAAACCGGGATCTCCCGCCTCAGGCTTTATCGCGGGGCCAACTCGCTCGGTCCTGCCATATAGTAAGTGATAAGAAGACACCATGTAAAAATCAGCTACTGCATGATGGTATGAGTTAGAGACACGCATTCTCCCTACAGTAATGTAGGCAAATAAAAGCAAGAATGGAATAGTGCTCATCCATTTTGTACGCATATGATCAAGAAAAAGTACAATCGCTTGCATTTATGCCGTCACCGTAGCTTCGGGGGGCATTCCACTGGCCTTCACAGGTGGGGCATATATAGCAAGGAGGAGGTGTGTGTATCTGTTTACCTTTTCGCACATGCAGTGGCGTCCTGTTTCACGTGCACAATTCTAGATTACTCACATATGAATATATGCCTTTAAGCAATATTTTTATTCGTCGTCACTTATAATAACCATGTTTAAATATATAACTAAATAAAACACCATATTTTGCACAATATCTCACGAAAAAATATGTTTAATGGCAACATAGTGCAAAACTGATATACATTACACTTTTTACTCTCAAAGGGGAAACATTTACTAGACATTATTGGAATCATCTGTCCAATAAACACAACTCAATAAAACACTATTTTGTACAATTTCTCCATGGAAAATATTTTAATGACAATACAATGCAAAACTGAAGTAAATTACACTTTTTACTCTCAAATGGAACACATTTACTAGACACTATTTTAATAATCTGTCCAATCTCCATTGTTGTCCAATACATGATTTAGCCGCCTATATTAAATCAATGTATAACCTAATAAGCTTGAGTTGAAAGGTTTGTCCGGAAAGAAGAAGGTAATTAACTAATTACTAAGTCATGTTAAGCAAAGTCATTAGCAACAGCGAGGAGCAAACGCGCTAGGCATAGATTCCTGGAAGGCAGTTTAGAGTTAACTTCAGTGCGTTTGAACAGTCACGTAGGCGTAAATTTCCGGAAAAGAGAGGTGAAAGGTATTTCTGAGTGTTTAGCTATGCCTCCATAGCAACAAGTGGACGTACCGCATAGCAATAAGGCAACAGACGCATACTTAGAATTGTAAAATTGGCTCCGCGCAAGAAGGAAAGTTGGTAGGGAAGTAAAATGTGGGCGGAGCTTAGGTAGCATAAGGACGTGCAATCTGATCAGAGACACATTCATTCCTGCACTTTTTCCGTGCATATATTCGTCACTCTGGATACTTGTGACGACTCGTGTGTTATTTTAAGCGCTCAGTGACGCGCTTCTGTGAGTAAGATTTAGCGGATGTTGCGAGGGATTTTGCCGGTAAGCATTTTAGCGACTCACGGCAATTTACGCTTCTAGTTTCTTTTATTGCGGAAACAGTTATTTCAAACCGTAAAATTGATACTGCAGAATTTAGTAGGTATAGTAATTCCATTTCTATAGTTTCGAGTGCTACGATTCATAGTTAGTTTCATTCTTTATCTTCAAACGGTCGGCAACTCGCTTCACTAGCTCAAGTATTACATCACATTCAATTTAAACCGGTGTTATCCTTTCAGCACGCCCACACATACCCTGAGAGAAAGATCTCATGGATATACCACTAGAGCAGCTGGTGCACGAGACAGCAGAACGAGCTATGAGACAACGACATCGGGGAGCTCAACAACGAAGCAGGTTAAGTAAACACCGAGCAGCTTTAAAAATCAGATGAGTTGGGCAAAGCAGGGTTTTATTTGGTTATACAAGGTGTGTAAAACAGAGGGCATAATTTAAATATACAGGTATATTTAAACATGGTTATTAAAGTGATGACGAGTAAAGCTATTTCTTCGGGTTCAAACCCGGCGGAGGGTGATGGATTTTATCGGGCGTAAAAATCCTTAGCATAGCTTCCTTCTGAAGGGAAGCAAAGCCGGTGGTCCCGTGTCGTAGAGTTATGGCACGTAAAAGAACCTCAAGCCTGATAAAGAGGCCTCTGAGAAAAATTTCCGGTCTTTCACGCCCAATATAGAATAGGACACTAAGAACCATAGTAGTTAAAGAACGTCCATAAATTAAAAACATGAAGAATTCTTAAGATTATATTTTCTTATGTAAATAATCTAGAATTGTTCACGTAAAACAGAACGCCACTGCGTGCGCGAAAAGGTAAAGAGATACACACACTTCCTCCTTGCTATGTATATAAAAATGTAAAGATAAACCGGGGCAGAGCACCGCAAGTAGGCCAGTCGGCCCTTTTTGCTTCCAATGTGACCCCTGGTAGGAAAGGATGGGGGGAGAAACCCGAAGGGTGACTATATCCGGATGTCGACGGGTGGAAGCATGGACGAAGTCCCTAACGCTTCCAGATAGAACGCATCCGACGCCACACGGTCCCTGCCCACAACCTCTAGGGTCCCCGGAGCGGAGCCCCACGCTGAGGAGAGACCTAACTGAGCGGTACCGCAGCGACGCCAGGGAAGAAACCTTTACAGAGCGCAAGCCACAGCCCAGCCGCAACCCGCCGAACACCGTCTCCTGGTCCTACAACCCTGAAACGGATGACAAGGAAGATAAATGCAGGAAATGAGAGGAAGGAGAGTCGTGGTAGAATATGAACCACCCCAGCATTCGCCTGACACCCGGGGAAACCACGAAAAACCCATGGGCCAGAGAGGGGCAGTCGCCGAAAATCGATCCCGGGAGCTCCCGAATGCGGGCCAAAGACGTAATCGCCTGAGCCATCCCGCTCGATGTTATAGATATGTCCTCCGCCAGTGAAGGCCAGTAGAATGACTCCCAAAGCTGCGGTGAGCCATAAATGGAAGCGAGTGTACCATGTCGCCAAGTTTGTGTAGGTTAACCCATGGTGGAATCATTACTAATCTGATGAACGTGTCCAATAACGAGTCCTGTTTCTAGACTAAGGAACACGTTTGCTTATTTTTGCGTTACATTATTTAAGGCTTTAAGTTCCCTTTATAGGTTACCATAAATAGCAGACGTGCGTTTCTTCCTAAGTAGTACAGTAATTACACGAATAGTCAAAATATATTACAAATGGGTAAGACTCAGGCTTTCTCTGTGTTTTAAACTAATGCAGAATACCTCTCAGGATACCAACCAAAACATCACTATATGTAATGGGGATTTCAAATTACTGATAAATCCTGGAATGAAGGGAGGGATATTTATGAAGATAATTTAAAAAATATCGAGTTGCGTTTGCTAGGACATTTTCACGAATAAAATGTACTAATAAAACTTATAATATAAGGAAATATTTCAAATGCTTGCAAGAAATAATAACAGCAACCTGAAACACTGGTTACCACAACTATGACTTTATGCATGTCAACATACCTACTTGCGTATTTTAATAAACCTTGTGATCTCCGTTTACTTTTCTCGAGTTATATACCTAGTGTGTTAATTAATTTACGATCTGATTTGCTATTGTTTGCTTTTCCGGTTCACAACCTTTCATTTAAAGAATTGTTGAAATTGGTTCCAAACATACTTTTTATTCTGTCTGTATTCTGAGGCTTAGCTTGTCGATCGATTTATTTATAGTTTCGCAGCTTGGCCAAAACTTTCACACGCCATGTTGTCGTTAATATTTTGCATTTGTTTTCGCTGTCCAGCGATAACTGAACATGGTCCTCATTATCGATATACAGGTTAACATCTAACATTGTCTAGCATATCATTGGTCTGTATTAGATGACAGGCGTATGAGTGGAATAGTGTTCAGAACCTCGGATGTGAGTTAATTACCCGACTTAGTTGAATTATTCAAACTACACAAGCAGTTCAAACCATTAGTGTACTCAGAATTTCAAGGGGTTTTATTTCCAATTACTATAGCTTTTCTGATATAAAAATTATTGCCATATATAAGTTATTCCCTCGAAGACCTTATCTCATCATATGTTACGGAGGGGACTCGGCAGCGATCCAGAGGGGATATAGTACCTACACCCTACGAGAGTGCACCCCCGGGAGGAAGGTTAAGGTGACAGGAGGCACCGGGCGGCCGGATCCAGGATGACAACAAGTTTAATTGAGTTTTATTTGTGGATGCTCTTTAACTACAATGTTTCTTAGCGTCTCATTCTATATTGGGAGTGAAAGACTGGAAAGAGGCCTCTTTAGCCGGGTTGAGGTTATTTTACGTGCCGTAAATATACGACACGGGTCCATTGGCTTTACTTCCCTTCCGAAGAAAGCCATGCTAAGGTCTGCGGCCGAAAACATCCATCGCCATCCGCCGGGTTTGAACCCCCGACCTCGGGAACTTGAGGCTAGCATTGGTACCCCTAGACCACGAGGATGACACCAGGAGCGACGGTACAGCAGTGACAGGGTCCCTAAGTTTCCAGATGTAGACACCCGGACAGACGGACAGCCAGGTCGGGTACGGCGCCCCACACAGAGGTGATCTAATGCCCTTCAAGGGGGTTTGAATACCCCGGCAGATAGCCGAAAGCCGAGGATCGGAGAGATTGACAGCGAGCATCCTCTGCCCTGCCACACCATCGCCGCTAACGGGATGAATGAAATGATGAATGGAACGAAATGAAGCGACAGGAAATTCGGGGGCTGAAAGAAAGCACTCCAGCATTCCTGACGACCCGCAAAACCCCCCAAAAACAACCCATGGGTTAGATTGGGCGGTCGCTGGGGATCGATCCCTGGACCTCCCGAATGTGGGCCACAGACGTTGCCGCCTGAGCCATCCCGCTCGTCCCTCGAAGACCTTATACATTTTACATGCATCACAATATGTTAATTTTGACAAACTTGATCTATTTCACCGATATAAACTGCCCAGATAGTTTTTAGTTTTGTTAGAAAAATAACAGCAAACCTAAAATGAAACAACGTTCCATGTTTCTAAACTTACACAACGAACAAAAACGAAATCTCGCATTTGAGCTTTTCCGGGCATTGCATGCATTGGTTAGAATGCTTATTGCACAAGACGTCGCGTTTTGTTACTCATACTGGAATTGGAGGAACAATCCGCTATATTTGTTTAATACATCTTCGCTGTTATCAAGTGTAGAGCAGGAATCTAAGCCAGCTACACGATTTGATTCCTAGCGCAGATGCTATTCAACACATGTTTCTCGTATTGGTGAATGAATGACATCAGCTCCTATTGTCATCTGTAAAACGTATGGACCTGTGAAGGAGAGAGATAGCGAGAGTGAGTGAGGGAGGGAGGGAGGGAGCAGGTGTAGTATGTCTCCTGGTAGTCTGGCTTTTAATTACACCAATCAGATACGTAGACAAAGTCTCCCTGAGTGCCACAGGCTATATATCGTGTGTTTTATTTAAAAAAAATTATATATATATTTATATATATACCTAAATTATGTAAATGAACTATATTCTTATTCTCTACACCGTTATCATCGTTTTAATACAGTTTTTTGTTATATCATCACATGCTTAATCCCTAAAGAGTGAAGCAATATTTATGATGGTCGGCAAATTTGAAGCCGTTTAGTTTACCTGCTTCTGACGTTATCTCGTAGCTCTTTCTGTTGTCTCGTGCGCCAGCTGCCTTAGTGGACTAGCTATGAAATCTCTCTCAGGATATGCGTGAGTATATTTTAAAGAATGACACCAGTTTAAATTGACTGAGGCATTTAATATGTCCTAACACTTGAGATGTTGAAGCGAGTTGCCGACCGTTTGAACATAAAGAATAAAACTTTACAAATCGTAGCACTCGAAACTGTAACAATTCACTTATTATACCTGCTAACTTCTCCAGTATCAATTTTACGGTTTAAAACAACTGCTTCCGAAATACAAGCAACTAGTAGCGTAACCTGCCATGAGTCGCTAAAATGCTTACCGGCGAAACCCCTCGCGATGGCCGCTAACCTTCTCACACAAGCGCGTCACTGGGCGCTTAAAATATCGCACGAGGCACACAAGTATCCAGAGACGAACGTTTGCACGACTGTGTGCACAAAAAGGTGTCTCTGATCAAGACTGCAAGCCTTTGTATTAACTTAAGCCCCGCTTAATTTAGAACTACCCCAACAAAATTCTGCATTATACCAAATCACACAAATCAGAAGCATAACTTTTATTCTGACTACCAAATTCTAAGAATTCTTTCTCCCTCGCATTTTCCGAACTCACCTACGCGCAGTTTCTTACCTTGTTGCTCTGATTGGCCTCCCGGACTCTGAGAACTTCATTTGCCTTTCTCTTTTACAGAATTCGCCTATGTGACCTTTAAAACTTACTGAACTTATAACCTGTGTTCCAAGAACCGTTATGCCTAACTCGTTCACTACTTCTGCTATTACTAATGACTTAGCTCGCTAATACCTTTTCCTGAAAAATATTTTCAACTGATGCTTATTAATTTTTTTTATTTATGGACGCTCTTTAACTACTATGATCCTTAGCGTCCCATTCTATATTGGGCGTGAAAGACCGGCAATTTTTACTCAGAGGCCTCTTTATCAGGCTTGAGGTTCCTTTACGTGCCGTAAATCTAGCACACGGGACTACCGGCTTTACTTCCCTTCCGAAGGAAGCCATGCTAAGGATTTTTACGTCCGCAAAAATTCATCGCCCTCCGCCGGGTTTGAGCCTGCGACCTTGGGAACTAGAAGCTAGCATGGTAACCACTATACCACGGAGGACGACATGCTTATTACATTATGCCTTGATTTAATATAAGGAAATTATTTATTGCAATTATTTCTCTATCTTGCTATTATCTTTTTATTTAACTATTTATATCTTCCGGTCAATAATTACGCTATCAAGACACGCATCTAATTTCTTGGCATTACAAAGCGCACATGAGAGACTGTATGCCAGTGAATCTTGTGTCCAGAAATTAACGGAATGTATTGTAAACTACAAGTTTGTGAACATTTTATATTTATAAAGTTTAGCAGTTACATTATTGCTAATGTTAATTACGAAAATGAAGCAGTTTATGACATAAGTTTTCAGAAATATTACAGACATGAAACATGTGGTAGCCCCATTGAGCATTGGATTATTTTCAAGCAATAAGAATTTCTTCATTGTTTTTCTCATTGTTAAACTATAGTTCCTGAATGGCAGTAGTTTCATTTTTGATGGTGATATTTGTAGTTTATGGGGTGAAAAATGGGATATAACGGAATCTAATCTGTACTTTGTATATTATGAGAATCGCTTGTATATTTCCTTCTGGAAATGTATCTTCATTGGGAAAACTGTTGTCATTTTCATTCTTAATATGACTTCCCCTTATCAACTAGATTGTTCTTTATTACATTCGGATGACTCATCCGGTAGATTCGCAGCTTCGTTGTGTATATTGTGACTTTGTGAGTTTTCAACTGTCATTTCACTTCGTTAATATGATTTAGTTCAACTTTTCACTGTCACTTCGCTTAATTTTTCACTATAAGTTCACTTTGTTCGTAATGTAGCAGCGTAAGGAAATGCGCACGATATAGCCTCTTATCCCGGACGGTTCACGCACTGGGGAGTCGAACACAAGAGTTTCCAATCTCTCCTACAGCAACAGCACTCACTGCAGGTCACAGTAGTCATCACTAATTCTCTAGAAAAACAGCACTTTTCGTCGTACCAGAAACGCATTCGCTAACTCGCTCACTAACTCACTAACTTAACTCACTCGAGAACGCTCACTTATGCCTATATAGCAGCTGGTTAGAGTTCCAGAACGTTCTAGGAGGGGAAATATCCAGAAGATTCTGGTTATCTGACGGTAGCACTCCGGAGTTTATGCTGGCGAGAGCGCTACTTATCTTCGTTTACCTCCGACTGCCTATAGCCGACGTGCCAGTGTGCCTCGTCGACGTCAAAGGGAGCCATATCGGCATGTGAGTGAGTTCGAACGGGGCAGAATGATCGGTCTCTGGGAAGCGGGTTTGTCATACCGTGACATTTCGGCTCGTACAGGACATGCTGCTACGACAGTGATGCGTGTGTGGAAGCAGTGGATAGATGAAGGTCGTACGCAGCGAAGAGCGGGTACTGGACTACGGAGCATGACCACAACACGGGATGACCGTCATCTTGTCCGCATGGCCATAACGAACCGTACAGCTTCATCCACAGTGTTGGCTCGACGCTGGAGCACTGCAACAGGTGTGAACTTGTCTGCACCAACGGTTCGTCGCCGTCTTCTGCAGGTTGGACTGGTTGTACGCATGCCATTACGTCGGCTTCCATTGTCCATAAACCACAAGCTCCTCCGACTGCAATGGGCACGTGATCACCGTCATTGGGGTGCTGAGTGGCAAAATGTAGTCTTTTCGGACGAGTCCCGCTTCAACGTGTCCTACAGTGATGGCCGCATACGTGTCCGGCGGTACCGTGTTGAGCGCAACCTGGAGGGCTGCATTATTGAGCGGCATATCGGACAAACACCTGGTGTGATGATTTGGGGCGCCATTGGTTACAACAACCGATCTCGCCTCCTACGAATTGAGGCACTTTGAACAGCAACCGGTACCTAACGGTGGTTGTAGAGCCTGAGGTACTCCCCCTGCTTCAGGCATCTCCACAGGACAATGCCCGGCCACATATTGCGAGGAATGTACAAGCTTTCTTCGAAGAGCGACGGGTACCATTGCTTCCCTGGCCTGCACGTTCGCCTGAAATGTCGCCCATCGAACATGTCTGGGATATGGTTGGTCGGCACCTGGTGCGTCACGGTCCTCCAGTAACCAGTGTCACGGATTTGTGGGCTCAAATACAAACTGCGTGGTGGGAAATCCCTCAGAAACTTATTCAGAACCTTTTTGATTCAATGCCACGGCGTGAAGCAGCTCTAATTGCAGCGCATGGAGGCCACACCAAATACCGAATATTAGGGCTCAAAGGTCATTATAGATTTGAAAAGTTTATCATTTGTTACTTGTCATGTACCTAACCTGTGGTATTAAATTCATTGAAAACATGCGCTTCCTTCTTGGTGTTGCAATTTTCCCAAACGGCTGTGTATAATAGGTAGAGTTTGTTTGGAGCGTCATTGAGTTTGACTTAATAATACTATTAATAAGCGAAATCAACCATAAATAATTTTAAGGTAAACGAATGCAGAATGTAAACGCTCTTATTCCATATAAAATACAAGCGGTAGCGTAGACAAACAACTCATGTATATGCAAGAGTCTCACCATTAGCGTTATTTGACATCCTTCCATTTCCAAAACGATGGTTTAAGACAAGGATGCCATATTGCTATTCTTTTATCTGGCCATAAATACGGAATTTTGGACGTCCGTTATGAGGTTAATGAAGCATAGGCTTAAACACCTCAAATGTGGGATACCCGGTGGCCATAAAACACTACAAGTGAAAACTTCTGAGCCGAGGCCCTCTGTAAAACCTTTCACTGAGCTTTGAGGACCTAATTTTCATGATATATAATATTGTAACGGCTTAATTTGTGACTAGCAGGGCTTAGGTGTAGGATTAGATGCGAGAGCAAAAAGGCCAAATGGATGCTATGTTGTTTATTACATAGAATAGAGCATTACAAATTTAGGATCACCAATTGTAAGGGAAGAACCTAACTGTAAAAGCGATTGTTGCAAGTGCTGGTCTAGTAGTAAGTAAAGTTAATTAATAATTAAGATTACACAATACAGAATACAGATATCTTATCCTCAGGAGTGTGTTACCATACTAGAGGCGTAGTTACCGGGGATCCAACAACGGTCTCGGCGACATCTTGGCGAGTAGCGCGGCGGCAGGAAAGTGTCTCGCAAGTCAGGAGTCCCGAGGGAAGCGAGCAAAGCTCAGCGGTTTAACTGCCGTACATCTTATATAGTCTCACGGTTGCCTAAGGAACAGCGTGACATCGTGACGCAGGCTAAGCTTAGCGGGCGGCCAGGGTTCCGGATTCCCAGCTCGCAACAACCAGTTTCGGGACTTGAACCTGACGAATTTAAAACAGGTAGTACCATAAAAACATGAGCATTAGGTATATCGTTGGTCATAAGGAATGTCAGTAAAATCGATCAGTATTAACGTAGGTAACTCTGTAGACCTACTTATATTACTACTGTTATCATCGTCTGTAGGTAACTCTGTGGACCTACTAATCTCCGGGCTTCTCTGGCGCTAAACAAATGCACGTGCAATAATAACAATGTATACATATCCAACTGCCGAGTGGGCATTTAATAACAAAGGCTAACTAGCAGAAAACAACAATGTGCTCGCCTGTGTAGGCCGCGTAAGGTACACTTTCCAGAACAGAGCAACAACCTATTCGAGCGTCCCGCGCTCTAAAACTATATCTCTTTATCACAAGGATAATTGAAATCTTAAGGGCCTCGCGACATATCCTAGAGCTACAGTGTCCTAAACTCTCAATAGGGAGTGCTTCCAGGGCTTCGCATCTAACCTGTAAGAGTCCAGTGGCGACTTCCGGTCGCTTAAATACTATATCGACGATGATAATATAAAATCAACACTATCAAAATAACACGAACTCCACTAAGCGGATAGCCTCGCGGTATACCCAGCGTAGAGTCGCTAAATGACCGGATCGTAGTACAAGTTCCTGACATGTGAGTTCCATGCCATAGACATGTATGTTAAACACGAAATATTATCCACAAAAAATATACATAAGTAATCAAGGTTGTACTCAAACAAAATTGCCAGGGCTCGTGAAACCAAGAGTAAAGCAAACTCAGTGATCGAAACACCAATAAAATATCACCCTTACTGTCATTAGCGAGCAACTAGGGGGTAAATGAACACCATTATCTAGCATGAAAAGAAAAATGCGTTAAGTGCATGAGAATTAAAGGTGCTGAAGGTAACTTAATCTGATGGACCCCATTCCATTACATCAGAAAGAGGAAGTAATACGGTATTACAAATGCTGTAGTAAGTGCTATATAATACGCCCCCAAAAATTCAGAAAGGAGATAAACAATAAAACACCTGATCTATTGATTCACAAGCAAGCAATTTAACGTAGGAGAATTAAAAAAAACAGCAAAGCCTTGCCATGAAATACACGAAAACCACAGCAAAAACGCAGAGAAGAAAAATATAAATAGATCGTCTCGCAGCAAAACAAGTCACTACCGCAGAACCACAACCGGGAATTTAATCGCTAAGAGACGTAAGAAATATATAAAAACGGTGCAGTGGAAGTTAGAGGTGCAGGAGTCTTAGCTGATAGTAAATGACCATGCGTAAGAACAGAAAAGTTAGTGATAGAACATCAGAAAATCGAAACAAAATGACCGAAATCAATACAAAAGTGATAATGGTCCACCTTAAGTGAAGATAGCTGAAATTGAGGTAAGCAGTTTAAATATATATAATTTAGTAAACAGAAAGTGTAGGTGAAACGAATTGTGCACCGATTATACTATTTCAGTCACAAATAAAAGGAATTGTTTAGTGACAAGGGCCACTGTGCCGAACAATGTCAATTATGTTTTTTTAAATTCAAACCAAAAGAAGCAGAGCTAAAGCAATGAATAAATTAATGATAGTAATAATGACAGTAATGACAGCGTAACAACGAACAACTGTGGTTCAGGAAATATTTAAGACTTCAGGAGGAAAATGGAGTTAAACTTTCAAACAAAAGGTTCATTGCGAAATAACAAAATTAAGGTAGAGCAAAACAATTGACAGAAAATTTTATCACTTGCTTTAACGACATAACGCAAAAGGTGTTCGTGTTCAAAAGCCTTAAAGTGACTCACTAAACATAAAAACAATACATCATCAACACACGCGATCGCCGTGTAATCAGAAGAGTACAGCAACGATGGGATGGAAGTGCACACTAAATAAAGAATTGATTCACATATTGTGTGCGAGTACTCAAAACAATAATGAAACATTCATTGAGGTGTAAATTTATAAAATATTGTTGTAATGGTCTATTGTTAAATATTCATATAATTTGGCAAGCTATGGTACGTCTACAATATAGTGCGTTCTAGGTTAGAAACGAAAATCTAACGCAGAGAACAACTAATGTGAAGAATCCAAGTAGACATAAATGCCACCATAGCAGATTCCAAAATTCTGATAAATAAAAGGAACTCGTCATTGAAAAATGTTGCATTAAACATTTAGTGTAAATAATATTACCACATATATTTCAATGGCGATTACAAAAATAATATAACAGTAACACGAGCATATGCCTTAAAACTTTGTAAGTTTGTAGCTTTTACTAGAGGCCGACACTCTGCAGAAATTCTGATGTGATTTAAAGTGACTCTTAATAAAATAAATTATCAATCATATCAAAACCTCGTAGTGCTTAAAGCAATAGTTCAAGAAATAGAAATAAGCCATAAGATGAGCATTCAAGTAAAATTTCTGCAAAAGAGGATGGTGCTTAACCATGTATACACATCTGTAATCAAATGTTTCATCAGAATCACAAGCAATCTTAAATCTATAGTTAGGACGTTCCAACTCCCTAGCGTATTACTGCATATACCTGAATTTAGAAATCATTGCAAAAGGCATAAGGATGGAATTGCTAGAGGGAGGGGATACGAACCAACCATACTTAAAAAAATTCACACGTTTAGTGGTGGAATGCTGGAGAGAGGTATGGGACCAAACCTTACCCCTCAAGAAAATTTCTTTAACCTCCAACAAATGACACGTTATGAGGATCGAAACCATGTCTCTGGCATTGAAAAGATGCAGGGACCGGCGCGTCCACCAAAATAGTGAATGTGCCAGGGCCAAAAAATATTACGGCATAATTTGTGACTAGGAGGGCTTAGGCGAAGGATTAGGTGCGAGAGTAAGCAGGCCAAATGGCATGTCATGTTGTTTATAACAAGCATAGAATATTAAAAGTTTAGGGCCACTAATTGTAAGCGGAGAACCTAACTATAAAAGCGATTGTCGCAAGTGCTAGTCTAGTAGTAGCTAAGATTGATTAACAATTAAGATTACATAGTACAGAATACAGATATCTTACCCTTAGGAGTATCTCATCATCAGGCCTCGGATTTGGGTGACGGAATTAGCAGACTGAAGTTGGGAGCGAACGGGGTTGAGTTGATGCCCTAGCCCGGTGGGTGGGGTAGCACTTCCAACCTACAGGTAGTTGCGTAGCGAAGGTCACTGTGGACATTCATATTGCTGCTTGGCCCTGGTTAATGCAGTCCCCTTACCTATTCCACATCCGGTGAACAAAGAACTATAGTTTCATGGTATTTACATATTCATTGATATTTTGTTAGTGTTAATTGCTCTTATTTATACTCCACAGTACTTTGAAACATGTCGAAGAATACGACTACCAAGCGTTCCCTTCAGGATACACTTATAGAGAAATTTGGAAAGGAACATTTCCTGATCAAAGGAAACAGCACTGCATAATGCAAACGCTGCAAAAAGTACATCTTCACAGACAGATCTCGATTCTTTAAAAAAACACTGCAATAGCAAAATACACACGAAAAATGTTAAATTCAACAATCTAGAGAGGTCTTCAACACCGCAATCAAAATAGAAAATAAGAAAGAATTTTATCGAGATTTGTGTAGCATGTTAGTACATGCCAACATCCATTTAAACGAGATCGAAAATAAATATTTTAAAGCATTTCTAGAAAAAATATATGGGTTCGTTATTGCACTGCTTCAAAAACTGAATGAGTCAAAATCAGACTCTGTTATTGCAAGTATGAACGCCAAATTAAAAAAAAAATGTCCTTTTGGATTTGCAGATATGTGTGCCATTAAGGACTTTTATTGGATTCAAACAATGAATACAAATCTACAAGAGTTTATTCGTGTGATATCCCATTCTTTCGTTATGCACCTGTCACGTCATGTGACTAAGAACGAAGTTTTTCTAGCTACAAACTCATTTTAATTGAAAATAGGAGATATTTTTATTTGATACATTGCGAATGTCTCTTGTAATTCGCTGCAATGACATGTAAAGAAATGTAGTGTATTCATTGGCATTATTTGGGTTATTACTTTATGTATTTATTTTAAATATTTAATGTATATGGTGCAATGAAGTTGTGAAGAAATCTATTTTGTGATATGTATATTGTTTGCACTTTTTCTGTCGTGGAAAATGGCTATTTCAGAATGTTAAAACAGGTACAATCATGCAAAACTGTTATGTTAAGCAAATAGTTTCCGTACTCGATACCCACTGCAAAATGTGACGTTTATTTTGCGCCCTACTGTGACTAGATGTTTACATGTTGAGGCAACGGCTATCTGCGCGCTTTACCTGGCATCCTACTCGAACTAAACAACACAGCGGTTCGTGTGTTCCTAACTTCATGCGTCTCGGAACCCTGCACCGAGGCCTGCTCATCATAATAGAGGTGTAGTTACGGGGGATCCAACAACGGTCTCGGCGGCATCTTGGCGAGTAGCACGGCGGCAGGAAAGTTCCTCACAAGTCAGGGGTCCCAGAGGAAAGAGAGCAAAGCCGGGCGCAATCATACATCTTATATAGTCTCGCGGTTGCCTAAGGTCGTCCTCCGTGGTGTAGTGGTTACGATGCTAGCCTCTAGTTCTCGAGGTTGCGGATTCAAACCCGGTGGAGAGCGATGGATTTTTCCGGGATAAAAATCCTTAGCATGGCTTCCTGCGGATGGGAAGTAAAGCCGGTGGTCCCGTGTGGTGGACTTATGACTTGTAAAAGAACCTTAAGCTTGATAAAGAGGCTTCTGAGAAAAATTACCGGTCTTTCACGCCCAATATAGAATGGGACGCTAAGGACCACAGTAGTTAAAGAGGGTCCATAAACAAAACCCAATTTAATTTTTGGTTGCCTAAGGAACAGCGTAAGATCGCGACGCAGGTTAACCATATATGGTTAACCAACGCCCAGTTCAGAGTATCATGGGCCTACGTGACAGTGCCCAGTTCAGCATGATTCTGCTTGTTACTAAGCGGAAAATGATGTAACTGTAAAGTTCTATGTAAGTCGTAAACGGAAAAGGTAAACCAGAAAGTTCCGTTTAGGAATGTCTCAACTCAAGAAACTTAAATAAAGCTGTAGAATATCAAAGCTCGAAAAAATTTAAATCCTTAAATAGCTCTAATAAATATTTCAGTTATACTGATTTAGTATACTTCCAAATAACACATGTGACAGTATATCTATATATTGGGTAACAAGCAGAGCGAAAGTCTTGATGAACTGACATACCAATGATGTAGGTAATAATGTTACATCCAAACATTTCAATGACCTCTTCCTTGAACCAGTGGCGTAGCAACACAGCAGCAGACTAATGTACACTTGCAAGTAGAATAGAAATGTATTGAGACCAACATTTTGAGTGCGGACTGACAAGAACTGCGTGCTGTCCAAGCTGGCAACAACAAGCACTATGAGTGCTGAGAGCAGTTTGAGTTTTTTTATTGACCCTCTTTAACTGCTGTGGTCCTTAGCGTCCCACTCTATATTGAACGTGAAAGATCGGTAATTTTGCTCAGAGGCCTCTTTATCAGAATTGAGGTTCTTTAACGTCCCGTAAATCTACGACACAGGGAGCTTAACTTCCCTTCCAAAGAAAGCCGTGCTAAGGATTTTTACGCCCGAAAAAATCCACCACCCTCCGCCGGTTTGAACCCGCGACCTCAGGAACTAGAGGCTAGCATGGTAACCACTACACCATGGAGGACGACACTCTGAGAGCGGTGTAGGTATCGTGTTGAATATGAAGAAATTAATCATGAAAATAAGCACAAGAATTTGAAGATTGTGTTGATTTTGAGGTTTAGTTTCGATTACTTTCAACGAAAATACTTCCAATGCTTGAAGTGATAATCAACGCATTCCTGTTAATTATCGATGATTGTTCATAATTATTATTACTCTCTGTAAACCTTTTGGAGTCACGGTGCCGGCTTAGTAAATGAATCCATATGGTAAACATGTATGAAGCCAATCTGTATCTAAAGTTTTGGCTCAAACATACAGCAATTTTCAAATAACAGCACGGCGAATGATTTCATTTGCATACTTCGTTTTCATCTGGAACATTTTAAGATAACATTCGAAGAGTTTTAATTAGTGATTTGTACCGGATTATTTTAGACGGGAATTGATAGAATTTAAATTAGAAGGCTACATACATTACGCTTATAAACGTTAATACGTTTATGAAAACGCTCTTAAAAATAAACTCGTTTATAACATGTTATTTTACCGACATTAAAATTAAAAAAACCTCAACTTCCAGACATTACCCATTAGAATTTATTCCGTCGCCTTGTATTCTCCATTGGGAGGAGCACATTTTAAAAACGAAGTTTTCTATTTCTCTAGAGCTCTTGGTGCGAGGAGATAATTGCCTCTGATCCTGGAACTGGTTGATCAAAACAGAAAAGTTGGGGTTCATTCCTCTCACGCTGCAATGCGTGCCACCCACTCTGCACGGCAGTTCCGTCGCTTCTGAGAAGTGATACAGCCGCAAACAAAAAACTGGCATATCAAATTCTACAAGCGGAGATGCTTTTAAGATAATAAAAGCACTGTCTAATGCTACAATCAATTTCAGTGATTCAGGCAAGCAAATATTGCCTTGTTTTTGTTTTCAAAGCGATGTATGCAATTTATCTACCCTTATCTTTATGGGTATAGAGCAAGGGAATGTCCCGAAAATGCATTTGTGATCTCACAAAAGCAGCCCAGAACATGCATAGCGTAGGATACTCCCTACTTTACTGTTTTACATTGCTCATAATACAGCACAAGCACATTAACAAGTTCCAGGTGAAGGAACAAGTCGCCAACTATGGAGGAATGCAAGATATACAATTTATGCTTTGGTTATCCTAGTTGCTCGTTTCAGGAACTGGTAGGAAAGTTACAAAAAACACTCTAGCATCGCACATTAACACTTCCAAAAACATTGTGCATTTGTGCAAATGAGCACTTGTAATAAAAATATTAGTTTATCATATACTTTCAAGCTGAAGCGACCTTACGTTAGGTTTGAAAAGCTTAAGGACAACCAGAAAAGTGATATTTACACACCCACAATCCCATACTTCAAGGCAAAACATGGCTTCAGTAACATCGAAGAAATCGGCCTGATGGTCGGAGCACGGGGCACCATACCTCTTCATTTTGTAACACCTGGAAAAAGTTTGGGTTGAAGAAGTACAAAATATAAGAAATTGTTATATTTGCAGTAAGGGGATCTGCAGTTTTCCTTTCTTTTGACTGCCATATTAAGTGAAACAATTTTGAACTGTCGACATTACATTGTTATCCTTTATATATTTATAGAAATGTTTCAATTTTATAATTGCTTTTGCTGTACAGAATTCGTTTATAAGTTATCAGTTTTACTTTGTTCTTGATGGCAGCCCGTAAGTACAGGGAGCTGTTATTGTGTTAATAAATAAATATATACGAAACGTCACTTCGTCTTTTATACCAAGTCGTTAAATCTTGGTTAAATTCCTTGGATCACTTGGAAAGCATTTGTAACACTTCAGACTTGACTAAATGGAAATGTTGTTCCGCCTTTATTACTACAGTAGAATTACAGTTCTTATTTATGGCTATGGGAAAATATGCTACATTTGATTGTTCTTTCGCATTATGTAGGAGAACAACAAATGCTGAAACTTACTGATGCCATAATAGAAATTGAACATATGTTCTGAAGTGTTATCTCGAAGTGTCAACACTGAGTTGTACATCTGTTAAAGCAGTTTAAAACTTGTTTTTATTTTTCGACAAGCTTTCGTATTCAATTACATAAGAGAAATTTAGTTGTGAGAGTACAAAAGGTGCTAATTGCATGAAATGTGTGTTTAGATGGTTCGATGACAGTTCTAAATTATATACATGTTGCTGGAGCAACAACTGGCCATAGTTACACTTACAACATAATAGAGAACATGACGTAGTGTGTGCATAGAAACATAAGATCAGAGGGTGAATCACCTAAAACTTGCACCGCAAATATTTCGGAAATGGAAAGCGCTATTGATGTGCAGTTTTCATAGCATTGATTGGTAGTCAGGGCCTCGTACATTTGGCCTATAAACAGAGTTTAATAATACTGAGAAAGTGTATTTTTGAGCAAACATACAATTTTTCAATGGAACAATGCCTAGTTGCGCCAACAGAATAAAGGTAGGGTAAATTAGAATGTCAGGGGCGTTTTTTTGCAAGAATCCAGTGCAAGTGGTGTTCGAAAAATCTTATTTTGAAACTTTTACGCACCTACACTTGTACAACCTGTGGTAGCACAAACTAAAGGAAAACAAAAGGGAATTACAATACTTCTGTGGATTGTTACAAGTAAAGAGAACATAGCCCTTCAGAGGTTTTGTTCAAAATGACTACCGCCAGCTTCAATACACGCTTCCAGTCTGCTATGGAAAGACTGCTTCATACCTTCCAGCATTTGAGCGGAAATTTCAGAGCAGGCAGCAGTAATACGTCGTTTCATATCGTCTGGTGTAGTTGGTGCATCATTGTAGACAGTGTCTTTCAGCCTTCTCCACAGAAAAAATTCTAAATGGGTCAGATCCGGTGAACGGACCGGCCAAGGTACAGGTCCTCTTCATCCAATCCAACAATTTGGAAACAATCCGTTAAGACAAGCTGTAGTACTTCGTGCACTATGGGCTGGACAGCCATCATGTTGGTACCACAGGTTCCTCCTAGTCTGCAAAGGAACGTCTTCTAGCATTTGTGGCAGATGTTCTGTCAGGAGGCTGCGATAATCGTGCGAGTTCATTGTTCCTTCTATGAACAAAGGACCTATGACCTGATGGTTCACTATCCCACACCACACGTTTAAACTCAATGGACGCTGACGTTCCACCTGACGAAGCCAACTGGGAGTCAACAGAACAATAGTGAGTGTTTCTGCGGTTTAGCTGGCCATGATTAGTAAATGTTGCCTCATCACTAAACAAGATACATGATGAATCTGGAGTATCATGTCTTAATGCCCATGTACAAAAGTTAACAGGATTGTCAAAATCGTTTCCATGCAGCTCTTGATGGAGAGAGATGTAATAGGGATGGAACCTATGTCGATGGAGAATGCGCAGTACACTTGCCTGAATTATTCCACTTCCACGTGCGAATGTGCGAGAACTAATTTGCGGATCTACTGCAACGTCAGCCAAAACCTTAATTTCTGCCTCTTCTCCAGTCACTTGTTTCTTTCTGTTACGTTTTCTAGGTGTTACAGTACCGCTTTCACGTAATTGGTTGAAGAGGTTGATAAATAATTGCGGAGATGGTTGACGTCTATTGGGATACGTTTCCGCATACACCGTGCAGGAACGAACTGCATTCTTCTTACACTTTCCATACACTATGAGCATGTCGGCTTTTTCTGCATTAGTAAACCCATCTTCCACTCACGACTTACTGCTTGAACTGTTACAAACTAACTGACCAGAAAGTCGCAATGTAATCAATAAACAGAAAACACAATGCAAACAAACATAACAACATCGTACCTAGCAAGTATGCAGCTTGAATGGGACAAACAATTGTCGGGGTGGAAACTTTTCAAAATACGATTTCTCATAAAACTCTTGCACAAGAATTCTGCAACAAAGACCATTTAAATTCTAATTTACCCTACCTTTATTCTGTTGATGTTACTAGTCATTGTTCCATTTAAAAAAAATTGTATGTTTGCTGCAAAAATACACTTTCTCAGTATTATTAAAATCTATTTATAGGCTAAATGTACGAGCCCCTGAATACCAATCAATGCTATAAGGAACATCCATATTACCAAATAGGTCTTATTAGTGAGATATAAGATACAGGTAGAGAAGGTGTTTGTATGACAGAGCAAGAGAAGATTACGCTTGAGTGATGTGCTTAATCTGTTAGATGCGATTCCTGATTCTTCGAATCATGTGTATGATGTGTAAGTTCCAGGTTACTTTGCTACACTGAGTGTGTGTCAGATAATGAATGATTGAGATGCGGATAAAGCTTGACACCATGCATTTGACTAATTAAACCACTGGTGAGAATTCCTTCACAACAGCGTGAAGTACATCTTTCCGAATACTAGATTGATAAATCTTATTTGAAACAGTACACTTTATCAGTATAAAGCTCACAGAGTAGAGTCTGATGCTTAAAATGCATATTTCATAAATATATATTAGCATTTAGAACTCCATAACCTTTTGGGATATATCCAATTCATAAATGGTTGAAATTTAAACGCAAGTGTCATATCACATTTGAAAAGAATCCCATTAAATCCAAAAATACTATATAGGTGCATGGAGTTATAATACAGTAAGTTCTTTTAATAAAATCATATAAACACGAGCTTAATTAACTATTATTTTAATATACGGTTTAAATATAGCAATTCTATGGAAATAACATCTTACAATGTGGAGACAAAAACTGAACACTAGCGTTTTAAAGGTTTTCAATTTATTAGCGTTTATATAATTTATATTAAGATTAAAGTGCAGGCAAATTCTAATTTGGTTAAAGAGATTATTTGTAGATACATTTTACTCCTCCTGCACAGTAAAGTTGTACTACTGCGTAAGTAGTATACTAAGGCGGAATCCAGGACACAAAGGCAGATGCCGCCTATTGATAGGGTTGTAATCCTATTGACTTTGTAATCAGATATCCCTTTGTTCCACGCCGCAGGCCAGACCCCCTCTTTGTGTGTTAGTCCGAACGCCGCCCGCCAGAGAAGAATGGAGCATTGTTCCCATCGCTAATGGATGTTTCATGTATCTGTCGGTGTCGGAGTAGCACAAAAATAGCTGCCGCCGACTGATAAGATGTGTCAGATAAGCCTTTGTTCTATGCCGCCCGCCCGCCGCCCTTTCTGTGTTACTCTGATACTGTCCCCCTTCACCCTCCTCTGTGGCACTTACAGCTAAGGGATGTATTCATGTGGCTGTCAAATTTAATTGACAAGGGTTGATAACGTGTAAAATTACCTCGCTTCAAGCTTTTGACACCTTCTAGGGCCCTCAGTCGCGTGCCGCCCCCCGTAAATTGATGGAAGAGATTTAGACCACAGACACCGCCAATTAAAGTTTAATTGAGCGTAAATGTAAACATGTGTGTTTACAAATATGTTATACATCTTTTGGCGGTATTTTCACTACACAGGAATTGCCCTCCCACCTCTCCTTTGTGTGGGTTAAGTTCCCACCGCTAAACTTCTAAATATCTGTGTCAATCAATCAGGTAATGTTCGTCCATGCATAACATCATGTAGCCCTCATTGAAATCAAGGGTTTAAACCGCTAACAAAGCTATATTGCACTCAAGCGTCTTGCATTCCCAGTATCACGTACCCTAAAGGTCTGGACGCAGGCCGTCGTTCGATAATACAATTATTTCACTTGAGTATTTCTGATTGATGCAGTACAAAAGGGTTGATGTCGATAAAGTACCCCGTTTACACGCTCCCCGCAACCACGCACACTCTTTCTCTCTCTCCCTCCCTCTCTCCTTTGCGCTAGCACGCCGCAACCTTAATATAATTACCGATTCATTGATATGGAATGTTGGTTGCGCCAGCGAGTTATACTGTTATTTATACAGTCCTGCCGAATATGTTGTATACCCCTTGAGGTTGGGTAAACTAGAGCTTGGAAATACCGCTTTCAAGATATTCAGAGACGTCGGTATTCCCTCCCTCTTAATGGTCTTAGGATTTCCAAACAGTTCATTTCGGGTTTTTAGGAAAGTGATAACATACTGCTACAATAGTCTGCGTGGCATTTCCGAGAAAGCGGACAGTGTCTCTCTCCGAGATTCTATACCCTGCTGCAGCATAAAGTATTTGCGGAAGAAAAAACATAATGTATTACATTCGCATGACTGTTCCCATAAACGCTTATTCCGAGGTCCCCCACATAAAAACGATTTCCCGTTTGAGAAAATGTATAAGTATTGAAAAATATGTAAATAACATGGTTCTGGGGACTTAAAATCATGAGAACACTCGAGGTAAAATACAGGGGACCCAGTCTTTGAGAAGTGAAATAATATATTCTGAAAGACAGAACTCGGCGTAAATGTAAATAACATGAGGGCGGAGACTTTAAAACATACGATGTCGAAAGCCGTGTTGAGTACCCTAGCAGGGGATCGAACCACTGGAGCGCTTCAAATATAAATCTGACATCCGTTTCTAAAAGCTTTTTCTAAAAATGTATGCTGCGGTCCTCGAGTAATGCGCCAACGAGTTATACTGTTGTTTATACACCCCTGGCAAAATATGCAGTATACCCCTTGAGGTTGGGTAAACTCGGCTCTGGAAATCCCGCTTTCAAAGACGATTCATAGAGCTGGTTTTATTTCCTCCTTAGAGACGCTGGATTTTCCAAACAGTGCAATTCACTTTTTAGGAACGTGATTGCTGTGGGGAGAAATAAAAAGAAAAAAGAAGACTTATTCTGATCGGTAATATTTAATGCTGATTGAACACCGAAAGCCTATCGATACACAGGCTTTTATGAATAAAGAAGCGTAGGTGTATAGTAGGGAATTAAAAGATACTGAATAGCAGTGGAAATCAAACTCTGAATTCAGGCGATACAAATGCTTTTATGAATAAAGAAACGGGGGATTATATTGGATGTACCTAAAGGGTGCGAATGGTGTGGTTTTTAAAACATGCTTTTTCGCACACTCGAAATAAAATACAGGGCGCCTTCATGCGTCTTCGAGAAGTGAAATAATAGATCCTGAAAGAGAGAATTTGGCGTAAATGTAAAAAATTTGGATCTGGGACTTCAAAACATGCGGACACTCGAGCTAAAATACAGGAGTCTTCAAAACATGCATTTTATTTGGGATAAGGTATTGCGGGAGGGAAACTTAAAACATTCGATATCGAAAGTCATGTTGAGTACTCTAGCAAGGGACCGAACCACGGGAAGGATTCAAATATAAATTTGATATTCGTTTAAAACCTTTTTCTAAAACTGTCTGGCAGCGGTCTTCGAGAAATGCGCCAGCGAGTTATACCGTTATTTTTAACACTGCTGCCATATATGCTGTATACCCCTGAGATGGGTAAATCCGAACTCACTACCTCATTACGTTGGAAATTCCCCATCTTAAAGGTCCCCCGGATTTCCAGACAGTTCACTTTGTGTTTTCAGGAATGCGATAATAATACACACCTGTGAATGCAGGCACGGGACTCGAGATAGTAGGATCTAGCTCTGATCGGTAATATTTAATGGTAAATGATAATACAGTTGAGTGTGGGATTAAAAAAACATTGAATACAGCTGGGCATCGATCCCGGAACTCAAGCGACACGAATGCTTTATGAATAAAGAAACGAGGGTGTATAATGCGTGTAGCTAACAGGACAGGAATGGTGATATTTTTAAAACATACACTTTAGCACACTCGAGGTAAAATACAAGGCACCTTCAAAACATGCATTTCGCCCGGAATAAGTTTGTCTGAAAACACCATAGTTATCGGGAAAACCTTTCCACACATCCATTAAGCGTCTTTATAAGCGTAGGTGAATATTGCGTGTTTTTTTAAAATGATTTCTCATTTGTCTGAAAAGTCCATACTTATCGGAAAAATTTCTCCACATACACCATTAAGCGTCTTTATAAGGATACATGATGGTGTAAATCTCCTAGCTTGTTTACACGGGTTTAATTATGCACCTGTCAAATACATGAACTGTTTGTTTCATACCATTAACAAACTGATTCTTTTATACAATGTTAAACAAAGAAATATGATTCGGAGAGAATGATAAGAAGAATATTGTATTTTGAATTAAAATGGGAGAAATAATTCAACTTAAGCACCCTTTCATTTCTAAGACATTCTCTTAAATATGTATTCAAACGAGTGATCCAGAGCCGGATGGGGAGATGTCTTTGTGTCGGAACGGGTTTCATAATTTAATCTTGATGAAAGAAAATCCATAACTAGGACCACCGTAATCCAGATAGTACTCTAAGACGACTACGCAACTAAGGTCATTTGCATGTAACACACTAACTAATCGAGCGAAGTGGTTCAGGCGGTAACGTCTGTGGTCTGCATTCGGAGGTCGTGAGTTCAATTCCCAGCAGCTGGCTCTCTTGACCCTGGGGTTTTTCGGGGTTTTCCCGGTCGTTAGGCGAATGCTGCAAAGGTTCATTACATCCCCGAATTTTTCCTCACTTCCGTTTCACTTACATTCTCATTTTACTTTACTTTTCATCTCCTCGGCTCTGACTGGTAATATTTAATACTGAACACCGGAACCCAGGCGATACAAATGTTTTATGAATAAAGAAACGTAGATGTATATTGCATGTAACGAAAGGGATAGGAATGGTGGGGTGTTTAAAACATGTATTTTCGCACCCTCGAGGTAAAATATAGGGAGGCCCTCACATGCATTTCCTAGAGGATAAGGTGTATAGGTCCACTATATAGAGCGCTGTCCTTAAACGTCCGTAGAAGGAAGGGAAAGCCATTCCAGTGTATCACATCAAATATTTTCTTTATGCAATCCAGATATTTTCTTTATGTGTTTTGTATATATGTAATTTTTTTAAGTAATACCTTATAAGAAATTAACTACCGCAATTATTTCTAAGTATTTATTTCATTCTTAAGTGCAGCAATCAAGTTTACTATTATTATTATTATTATTATTATAATTATTATTACCGTCAACAAAGCTTATCAGTTTATTTCATTTTAAACAGAATGGTGTTTCAGATCCCCGTCTAAAAATTACAGGATCCCTATATTGCTCCAGGAGAATTATATCAAGAGATACAGTACTTTCTTTTCATTATTTATTCTAAAGTTACAGTTAAATAATACATGCAATACGCTATTTATACCCATCTTCTGGGGCTATCTCCCCTTCCATAATGACCCGACGAAAAAAATACTTCTCGCAAGCCAACGAAGAGCTTTCATTTCAAGAACCAACCTGTAAAAGCACGCTAACCTATCATATTAAATTAAATTGAGCTTTATTTATGGACGCTCCTTAACTACTGTGGTCCTTAGCTTCCCATTCTATATTGGGCGTGAAAGACTGGCAATTTTGCTCAGAGACATGTTTATCAGGTTTAAGGTTCTTTTACGTGCCGTAAATCTACTACACGGGATCCCCTGGCTTTACTTCCCTTTCGAAAGAAGCCATGCTAATGATTTTTACGCCCGAAAAATCCATCGTCTTCCGCCGGGTTATCTTGGATTCTATCTATTTTGAGTTATACAGTTCACAGACACATGCACACACCAAACGTTTCTAAACATGTTTTGGTATTCAGGGACCCCAAAACACATTTTCCAGTGAAATCTCGACGTCGAATGTTTGGGTGGAATACAGTACTTACCATACTTGCTACACATACTAGAGAAAGTAATAAAAAGAAAGGTAAAGACTTGGATAAGATGTAAACTGTAAAATTCAGCAATCAAATATGGTCTTCAATAATAAATGCTCTTACAGGTATAAAACGATACAGGATTTAGTAAATTTATGCACACACGTGCAGTAAAATTGATAAAACACTCAGACTGGCTAGGTTAGCAGCAATGAATGCAGGAAATCCAAGTTTTTACCACGGCAGTATGAAGGGCAAGGGGATCAAGAACACTATAATCGAAATATAAATATTTCTGAACTGAAATTAAGATGTGACATTTTATTTCAATATCTTACCTTATGATGCTGTCTGTTTCAGTAAATAGTATGCTACCAGCACCCATAATCAAATTGGAATGACGGGCTTTAATGTAGATGTTTATTTAAACGTTAACAAGAACACAGCACATCTAAACAGTGTCTTAGACGGGAGCTTTCTCTTTCAGACACGCTATGTATGCTATTCAGTTGTTTAAGCTCAATAGAGATTTTAAATTTACATATCGGAAACCATTCGTAGGCAATTTTGTGTACTCTTAAAGTCAACATAATTTTTATCGGGGATTCTCTTAAAGGAACGCACGGCAGGCAACGTTTGCTGGATTATGCATCTTATACGTGCTTGCAATTGGGAGGTCGCGAGTTCAGATGCACGTATCCGACAACCAACTAATTTGTTCACGATTTTGCTCAGACGCCAGATAAATACCGGACTGTATATTCAATAGGATGACCCAGAGACAGATGGGGAGATGACTTTGTGTCGGAAGGGGCTTTATGGTTTAACCTTGAAGAAAGAAGATCCATAACTAGGACCATCTATAATCAAGATAGTGCTCTAAGATAACTACGCACCTAAGGTCATTTGTGTGCAGCACACTAACTAATCGAGCGGAATGGCTCAGGCGGTAATGTCGGTAGACCGCACTCGGAGTCGCGGGGTCAATCCCCGTAGCCAACACTCCTGACCCAAGGGATTTCTCAGAGTTTTCCCGTACGCTAGGCGAATGCTGAGAAGAATTTTTCCTCCCCCGTTTCACCTACATTCCCGTTTTACTTCATCTTTCATCTCCTTGGTTGTTTCAGGGCTGAAAGTGTCGGAGGAAAGTCTCGGCATACGTACAGCAGAGGAAAAGGATGCTCTCTGTAAACTTCATCCACAGAATAGGGGTGGTCTCCAAATCCTGGGCCCCTCAGGAGATGTGTAAACCCGCAACCCGAGAGGAGCCACAGATTGCATCAACTACCACCAGGGAATTTTTAATCTCTGAAAGGTAGGGGCCCTGCCCTCTGCCCTGTAGATGGCCCTGTATTCACTCACCTCACTCCTCCCACCCGTAAAATTAAACACTCCAGCAATGTCTGGATAATGTATTTTATATGGTAGAAGTACTTGTTAGCTATCGCCGAAATTCGTTAACACCAATTTCGTGACTGTCAAACTATAACTTTAGATTCCGCCCACTTATAATTTACCAGTCTATTTGGATTTTCAAGCATAGATATCAGTGAACTATCACCATATGGAACGTCAAATTACTAAACACATGACTTCCGCTGTATTCTGATTCCTCACCCGCAGGAGACGCATGTGAACGACAGAGACACGATCCATATAGCATTTTCCTCTGTACATCTTTGGATCTTCAACAATGGATATCACTGAATTTTCACCGTATGGAAACGTCAAATTAGTAAACACACGACTTCCCCTGTATTCTGATTCCTCGCCCGCCGGAGATTCAAGTGTAGGACTAAGAGTCGATGCAGTATCTTACTCTATGCATTTAAGTCTTGATGAAGAACGATTCTTTAAAATCCGACCACATATACAGCATTAAACGACTCGTTTTCCTCCATGTGTAATGTATAAAAAATTGAGTTTCTTATAATTTGGTTGTACCGATTTTCTCCCCCAAAAGGCTCATGCTGAAACTCTAAAAGAAATTAAATGAATACGTGAATGCTAATGCTCGAAGGATTTAAATGCGAATGAATGGATTTATAACGCGCAACTATGTATATATGTCGAAAGAGGGTGACGGAGGGAGCCTCGGCATATGCATAGCAGCGGAAAAGGATACTTTCTGGAAACATTCGTCATCTAGACAGCGATCAGTCTCAGAGTCAATAGACGTGTGGTTGGATGGAACAGGTTCCAAGTTCAAATCTTTAAAAGGTAGGGACCCCGCTTTTTGCCTGTCATGTCTACTGGACCATCCTAACCACGTAACATGACGTAACCAGAAAACGTAACCAGTAGATGGAGGCTGCGAGCAGAGGAAAAAGATTCTGTCTGGAAACATTCGTCATTCAGACAGCGATCGGTCTCAGGGTCAGTAGACGTGAGATTGTGTGGAACAGGTTCCAAGTTCAAACCTGTAAAGGATAGGGACCCCGTACTTTGCCTGTCATGCCTCCTGGACCGTCCTAACCACGTAACATCGCGTAACACCACGTAACGTCACGTTACTCCACCGCTTAACACCACGTATCGTCGGTGTAGATCTGACAAGCATCCATTGCGCTAGATGTCCTTAAAATTTCCATGTCAACGACCGTTCCAGTTGCTCGCGCGGATCTGTCATCTACATACCGACGATCTGTTGCCTTCTGAAGACTGTGGTTGGTGGTCGGTATACTACTGTACAGCTTGCATTGCGCTAGGTGTCCCTAACATTTCTAGCTCTCGGAAGGTTCCAGCTGCTCGCTCGTCTCTGCCATCTTCATGTCGACGATCTATCGCATTCTGAAGGATTGGGGTTGGTGGTTGGTATAGATCTGTACAGCTTGTATTGCATTGTGCTGGGTGTCTCTAACATTTCCAGCTCTCGGACCGTTCCAGGTGGTTCGCGATTATGCCATCTACACATCGGCGATCTGTTGCCTTCTGATGGATGAACTTTGTTGTCGGTATAGATCTTTACATCCTGCATAGCACTGGGTGTCCCTAACATTTCCAACTCTGGGGTCGTTTCAGCTGGTTGTGCGACTCTGCCATCCACATGTCGACGATCTGTTGCCTTCTGAAGGATTGGACGCTATAGATCCGTACAGCTTGCATTGCGCTGGGTGTCCCTAACATGTCCAGTTCTCTGACCGTTCCAACTGGTCGCGCAACTCTGCCATCTACATACCAGCGATCAGTTGCCTTCTAAAGGATGAGCTTGTTTGTCGGTATAGACCTGTACATCATGCTTAGGGAGACATCCAATCCCTGTCTGGGTGACAAAGGTTTTCAGAGAGAATCCTTTTGCTCTGCTCACAGCCTCTATCTTCTGGTTACGTTTTCTGGCCAAGTTTGGCTACGGTTCTGGTTACGTTTGGTTACTTTTCTGTATACGTCATGTTACGGGGTTTTACGCTGTGTTACGCGGCTAGGTTACGTGGTGTTGCGTTGTGTTAAGTGGTGTTACGCGATGTTACGTGTTTAGGACGGTGCAGGATGCATGACTGGCAAAGGGCGAGGTCCCTACCCTTTAAAGATTTGAACTTGGAACCTGTTCCATTCAAACTAACGTTTACTGACTCTGAGCCCGATCGTTATCTGTATGACGAATGTTTCCAGACAGCATCCTTTTCCTCTGGTGGTTTTCTATGATAAATGGGTATTAAGCGTATATAAATGTCATATTGTGCACTGATACTTTGGAGAATGAAAGGAAAATGGAAAGGATGAATTGAATGGGTGGTAGTGGCGACTGTGACGGTGGTTGGCATTGAATGGACAAGTCTGTCGGAATGCTCGTGTGAAAATACTTCTCTTTTGGTGTGACATCATACACAGGCAGTAATGAAGCGTGCTTAAACATGTCTGACAGGATCACACCGTCTGTCTCCTGGAGTAACGTCATATGGCGAAAAGTTAATGCGCGTATAGCATTACAGTGTGTGGTATGGGGTAAACTTGTTTTTACGGCATGGCTTATAGTTGAATGAACTATTTGATGAATGATAGTCTTATTTCACTCGGGTGAAAAGTGTTTAACCCATTTTTTGATAAAAACTACTCCGCGGTAACGTACGAGGTTCGCATTTGAAAGGTCCGCGCTTCGATTCCCGGTGGCCGCCCTGTCTGACTATGGGATTTTTCGTGTATTTTCCGTGGTTGACAAAGGCGAATGCTGGTGTGGTGTATGCTACCACGTTTTCCTTTCCCTTTTATTTTATTTCATTCGCTTCTTTCACGGGTGCTTCTAGGTTTCGTGGCATATGACGAATTCTTGTTTAAAGGATACGTGTCCCTTGCTCGGTTGACGGATCGTTCATCGCGCTCTCTAGCCAGCTCGTGTCTCCTCTCACACGCGCGCACACACACACACCCATTCGTGCATAAACAGACATAAATACCTCTACTCAACTCTCCAGACACCCGAACCTGAATGAAGATCTACGATCATCTCCGAACAATATATGCACCCTCACAATACTTCACTTACTCACTCTAAGCATCCGAACCTGCACGAAGGTCTACGAATACACATATACACGCGTTCACTTCCACCAAGCACCCTAACCTGCACGAAGACATACGAACATCACGGAAAAATACATACACCCTCACAATACTTCAAACACTCACTCTAAGCATACTAAAGTGTACGAAGACCTACGATCATCTCCGAACAATACATGCACCCTCACAATACTTCACTCACTCTAAGCATCCGAACCTGTACGGAAACGCCCGAACACATTGATATACATGCTCACACATTCTAAAACTTCGTTCAAGCACCCAAACATGCAAGAAGCCCTACGGACACACCCGAACATCTGTGTAACACGTATTGAAGTATAAGAGCTTAGACGCTTAATCACCGTTTTAGTATTAATATTGAGTATATAATTGATCTAAAAAAGGTTCGTGCCTCCTCTATAAATAGGACGATTTCGGGCATTGGACTTCATTCTGCTAATTATTCTGAAGGTATCAACATCGTTGTTCTCTCAGAAAATAATCGGCTTTCTAAAGTGTTATCAATGTGAAGAGGTCTACATTGCCTTGAAGAAGGATTAATACGTTATCATATCAAGAATAAGGATGAATAAGATCGCATATAAGGATATCATTCCTATTGCATCAGGATACCCTTGTGGTAAAAGTGGAAAGTAATTTCAACGGGGTATGACAAAAGAAGGCATGAACTAGGTTGTAAGAAGCTCTTCAAATGTAAATATTGTAATGTAACCTTCAAAGACAGTTATAAGAGCCAGCGACACGAAGATACATACGAAATAAGCATGGCTGAGAATAAGCGTAGATTAGAACCTACTAAATAAGAGTTATTATCCGCAATGGGGGACTGTATTTTATACGATGCCAATCAACTAAGGACCTGGATATGTACCTGCATGAGATAAAACAGCGGATAATCCAGGCTGTACACAAAGAGCTTGGTATTCGCAAGAGTGTGAAGATTAATCTGCTGGCTGAGTGTGGATTTGTTGAGAGTATTGGAGAAACCTGTGACAAAACATTTAAAACCCGGAATCAGTCTGTTTTCCTAGAAACGGATCTGGACTGTATGTTGGAAACGTAAATGAAGAAGTTGGTTACTGAAATGGACGAATCACAACTTAAGGGTAGCAACTGTGCGCTACTTGCTGTGGAAGAGGTTCCCCTTCGTATTAGCAAGTACAATCCGTTACGAGGAAGTAGCTACATATCCCTGCCACCATGTGTTGAAGCAAGAAAAGCTTGCATTAACATCCAGAGTTATACCGATGAGCAATGCTTCATGTATTCTGTATTAGCCAAACTCGTTGAGAAGAATGCGCTACGGGTGAGCAACTTCAAAATAAATATGACTTCAGCCGTCTTTCTTATCCTACTCCACTTTCTCAAATATCTAAGTTTGAGAAGCTTAACATTATATCTATCAACGTCTTCGGGTGGGATGAGAAGCATGAGCTGTATCCAATAAACGTCGCTGAGACTGAACTACCTGAACACCGTGACCTCCTACTATTGAGTGAAAGCAGTGGAAAACATCACTACATTTATATAAAGAGCTTTGAAAAACTTATTCGACGTCAGAAAACTTAGCATAAAGAACGTGTTTATAGCTGTAAGCGTTGTTTTACACATTTTAATAATTGATATGGACGAAGTTGACTGGAAAAACTACGAGAACATGCAGCTATCTGTAATCAACATGATTTTGCCATGGTAGTTATGTACACCAAAGAGAAATCAATTGTACAATTTAAACATTTTGAAAGGATGTTGAAACTACCTTATGTCATCTACGCAGGCTTTTAAAGCATCCTCGCCCCATGTCATGCATGTATACCCAATCCTGAAACTTCATATACAACCCCTTATCAGCAACATGTACCCATGAGTTTGTGGTTTACGTTAAACCTACTCAATCTATTGACATCTGGGAACTGGTCTTTCAGAGCATCCCTATGTATATCGTGGTGTTGACGCTGCTCAGAAGTTTATGGAATTCCTGTCGTTCCTTGCAAAGGAAATGAATAATATATACAAATCTACCATGCCTGTGAAACCTACAGATCAACAGCAGAAGGATTTAAACTCCTCTACAGTATGCTACTTGTGTGGAAAAACCTTTACTGAAGAGATCTACAAAGTACGCGACCATGATCACATCAGTGGTGAATATCGTGGAAGTCTACACAATGAATGTAATTTAGCCTACAAAACACCTAAATATATTCCAGTCTTCATGCACAACCGCAGTGGGTATGACTCACACTTCATTGTTAAGGAGTTTGGATATACAAGTGAGCGGGTGGAAGTAATTCCTGGCTCTGAAGAAATCTATATATCATTCTTCAAGTATGTAGGAGATATAATACTGCGGTTTGTGGATAGCTTACGGTTCCTCAGTACAAGCTTGGATAAGCTGGTGGAAAATCTGACGTTGTATCCTGAAACACTGAAGCACTTCGGAGAAGGAAGTTGAAGTTGATGACTCGTAAGGGAGTATTTCCCTATGTTTACATTACGCCATGGGATGTTTTGAACGAAACCTGATTGCCTCCTAAGGACTCCTACAATAGGTTAAATGAAGACGAAATTAGTGAGGCCGTCTGCAGTCGTGCTAGAAATGTATGGAAGCTGTCTAATGTGAGAAACCCGGGCGAGTACAGCGACCTCTACTTAACCTCTGATGTACTTATTCTAGCCGATGTCTTTGACACATTTAGAGATCAAACCCTCAAAACACACAAAGTCGACCCGCTCATTATTTCACCTCTCCAGGACTTGCATGGAATACCATGTTGCTGTATACAGGAATTAAGCTGGAATTACAACAGGATTATGATCAGTTACTCATGGTGGAATCTGGCATAAGAGGATGTTTATGCGAAGTTTCCCACCGGTATGCGAAGCAAACAACGCCTAATGAATAATTATGATCCGTAGAGACCAACCCAATGTATTACTTACGAGGACGCCAATAACCAACATGGTTGGGCAATGTGCCACGCCCTCCCTTATGGAGGATATCACCTAAAGAAATCGACTTAGAAGCACTACAACAAGATGATCCTCATGGAAACATATTAGAAGTCGACATCGAGTATCCTGGAGAACTTCACGATCTACACAACGATCTACTTTCCTGCCCGAGTTTTTGAAGTCTAAGTAGTAATCTACAAAGAAACTGGTACCTCATCTTGGACCTCGAAATAAGTATGTAGTACATTACATGACTTTGAAGCAAGCTGTTAATCATGACCTACGACTAACAAAAATCCATCGTGTGCTACAATTCCGACAGTCTCGGTGGTTAAAACCGTATGTGGAATGTAACAGTAGGCTACGACTACAGGCGACAAATGACTTCGTGAAGGATCTCTACAAACTGTTTAACAAGGCCATGTTTGGAAAACTATGGAGAACCTACGTAATCTTATGCATATACGATTGGTTATAAATGAGAAGACTCTGGAAAAGTTGAACGTTAAGCCTACGTTTATCGATAGGACGATATATTCCTGCTAATCTAGTTTCTGTACATATGACCTCGTGTCAGTTCGTATTCAACAAGCCTATATACATCGGTATGAGTGTGTTGGACATGTCCAAGACATTCATGTATCACTATCATTATGATGTGTTGTTGCCCACGATAACTGAGTAGAATAGATGATGAGAGAATGACCTGGGATTGGTTAGTATATGCTAGGCTAGGCTCGCGTACTGATTGTCTAAGTTATGAAGGATGGGTTAGCTTAGATTGTGTTAGCAATGTGTTGGTTACGTGTTGTTCTTACGGTTTGTTACGTGGTTACGTTTATGGTTACGTCATGTTACGCCTTGTTACCTCGTGTTACTGGGGCTGAAAACCTGAGGCCTATGTATATGGACACTTATTCATTACTTCATCGTGTGACAACTGAAGATATGTACCAGTACAAGCTACGTTTTCTCGAACATCTGGGTACAGCTGATTATCCTGTTAACTATATATGCGCTGGGAAAATTTAAAGATGAGGTTAATAGCAAACTCATTTTACGCTTTGTTGGACTACGACCTAAGATGTACGCCTTGATATTCAAGGCTTGATAATAAAAAATATATTAAAGGCATAAAACGTGGTGCTATTAAGCATTAAATTACATTTGACAGCTATACAGATTGTCTTAAAACCCGAGAAATCATCAGAACGCCCATGAACCTGATCCTGTTACGGGAGCATGCTGTTAGCACAGTGCAAGTGAATAAAATCACATTGACTCGTTTTGATGATAAAAGAGTTATTGTCGAGGATAGAGTAACTACATATGCGTATGAACATTGTCGTATTACAAACAGTACTTAAAAGAATGTAACCTGGATCTCAAGATGAATATTTTCTCAGCGAGTCTACAATCTTAAAAAAATTGAAGTTTACTTTTGTGCAGTGTATGCACCTAGCAGACACCTGATAAAGAAAGAAGAAGAATATTTATGGGGAGGCGTTAACCCTGCCATTAGGAGCAAATCCTAGTGCTAGTCTCAAGCTTAGATAAAGGGGAGAGGCGCCTACAACGAGCTAAAATAAAGGTATGTTGATGTAAAACTTTTCAATTAAGACTCTCAAATAATAAAACCTGAATAAAACGTTGCAATTTCACTAAAAGAAACTCGAGGTCATCTCTGGTTAGGCAGATTAGGTTAGACGATAACTGAGTAGAATAGATGATGAGAGAATGACCTGGGATTGGTTAGTATATGCTAGGCTAGGCTCGCGTACTGATTGTCTAAGTTATGAAGGATGGGTTAGCTTAGATTGTGTTAGCAATGTGTTGGTTACGTGTTGTTCTTACGGTTTGTTACGTGGTTACGTTTATGGTTACGTCATGTTACGCCTTGTTACCTCGTGTTACTGGTTAAGTTACGTGGTGTTACGTCTTGTTACGGGGTTACGTTTCTGCTTACGTCATGTCACGGGGTGTTATGTCGTGTTGCGTGGTTATGTTACGCCTTGTCAAGTGGTTACGTGATTACGTTACGTAGTGGTACGTGGTTATGTTACGCGTTGTTACGTCTTGTTACGTGATGTTACGTCTTGTTACGTGGTTACGTGGCTACGTTACGTGGTGTTAGTCTTGTTACGTGGTTATGTTACGCGATGTTACGTCTTGTCACGTGGTTACATGCTTATGTTACGCGGTGTTACGTCTTGTCACGTGGTTACATGCTTATGTTACGTTGCGTTATGTGGTTATGTTAGTGGTGTTACGTCTTGTTACGTGGTTACGTTTGCTGGCTACGTTACGTCTTGTTACGTGGTTGCGTGGTTATTTTACGTGGTGTTACGTCTTGTTACGTGGTTATTTTACGTGGTGTTACGTCTTGTTACGTGGTTACGTTTGTTGGCTACGTTACGTCATGTTACGTGGTTATATTACGCACTGTTACATCTTGTTACGTGGTTACGCTTGCTGGTTACGTCTTGTTACGTGCTTACGTGATTATGTTACATGGTGTTATGTCTTGTTGCGTTGGTTAGGTTAGACGATGAAAGGATTGAATAGACAATGAGAAGATGATTCAGAGCAGGGAAAGAAAGGATAGGTTAGGGCGCTCGGTGTATGGTTAGTTTAGAATACTTCTATGTATCAAAACTGTAAACCAATATACAGTTTATCCCTCTCCGTCTCGCACACTAACCGTTTAACATATAAAACCTTTGTAAAATTTAGAAAAAAAAGATACTGTCTATCCTAACATCGACCCTCGTATTCCCTATCTCTTCAATATAAACGCATTTCCCTCTCCTTCAACTCCCTCCTAACATAGGATCCATCTCCGTTTTCTCCGTCTGTTCATATAAACGCATATTCTACTATTCAAACCCCCCTAGCCTAATACCTCTCCTCGGTTTGCTATCTCTCTCTCATATAAAACACATTCTATCTTTAACTCTGTCTAGTCTAGCATCATCCACGTTTCTCCTATCTCTTCCGTATAAAGCGTATCCCTTCCTCCTTCAGAATCTGTCTATCCTATTATCTCTCAGAGTATTCTTTACCTCTCACATATAAATGTCTTTTCTAGTCTCCTAGCCTGCTAGCCTATCATCTCTCCAAGTTTTCCCTAACTTACCTATATAAATGCATCCTCTACTCCTCAACCTCTGTCTATCCTAGCACTTCTCCCCGTAGTCTCTATCTTTCCCGTATAATCGTATACTCTACTCCTCAACCTCTGTCTCGCCTAGCACTTCTCGTGTACCCTACCTCGCACACATAAACGCATTCTACCTTTAACATCTGTCTAGCTTAGCACCTCCACTCGTATTCCTTACCTCTCACAAATAAAACGTATCCCCTCTTTCAGCATCCGTCTAGTCTTAGCATCTCTCCTCGTATTCCCTATATCTCCTATATATAAGTGCATATTCCTCCTCCTTCAGCATCTGTCTAGCCTATCATCTGTCGAAGTTTTCCCTCTCTTTTCCATATAAACGCATACTCCGCACCTCAAATTCTATCTAGTCTAGCACTTATCCTCGTATTCCTTATTTCTCTCATATAAAGCGCATTGCCCTCCTTCAACTCTCTGCCAGCATAGCATTTCTCTTCGTTTTTCCCCATATCTTCCCCACATAAACGTATCCCTACTCCTCAACCTCTGTATAACCTACTACCTCTCCTCGTATTACGTACCTCTATCATATAAAGGGCGTTCCCCTCCTTCAGCACTGCTCTACCTCGGATCTCTCCTAGTTTTCCCTATCTCTCCCATATAAACGCATTTTCCTCCTTCAACGCTCCTCCAACCTAGCTACTCCCATCGTTTTCCTCGTCTCCCCATATAAACGCATACTTTGCCATTCAAACCCTCCTAGCCTAATACCTCTCCTCGGTTTGCTATCTCTCCCATATAAAGTCATGTTCTATTCTTCAAGCCCTGTGTAGTCTAGCCTCTCCCCTCGTATTTGCTATCTCTGGTGTATATAAGTCCATATTCCCCCTCCTTCAGCATCTGTCTAGCCTATCATCTGTCCACGTTTTACCTATCTTTTCCATATAAACGTATACTCCTCACCTCAAACTCTGCCTGGTCTAGCACTTCTCCTCGTATTCCTTACCTCTCTCATATAAAGCGCATTGCCCTCCTTCAACTCTCTCCTAGCATAGGATCTATCTCCGTTTTTCCCCATATCTTCCCCACATAAACGTATATCCTACTCCTCAACCTCTGTATAACCTACTACCTCTCTTCGTATTCCCTACCTCTATCATATAACGGGCGTTCCCCTCCTTCAGCCCTGCTCTACCCCGGATCTCTCCTAGTTTTCCCTATCTCTCCCATATAAACGCATTTTCCTCCTTGAACGCTCCTTCAACCTAGCTACTTCCATCGTTTTCCTCGTCGCCCCATATAAAAGCATACGGTGTCATTCAAACCCTCCTAGCGTAATACCTCTCCTCGGTTTGCTATCTCTCCCATATAAAGTCAAATTATACCCTTGAAGCCCTGTCTAGTCTAGCATATCTCCTCGTATTCCCTATCTCTCTCGTATAGAGCGTATCCCCCTCCTTCAGCATCTGTTTAGCCTATTATCTGTTAACGTTTTCCCTATCTTTCCCATAAAAACGTATACTCCACACCTCAAACTCTGTCTAGCCTAGCACTTCTCCTCGTATTCCTCACCTCTCTCATATAAAGGCCGTTCCTCTCCTTCAGCACCTGCTCTACCTCGGTTCTCTCCTCGTTTTCCCTATCTTCCCCTTATAAACGCATTTTCCTCCTTGAACCGTCGCATCTACCCCCGTTTACCCTATCTTTTCACATGTAAACGCAAAAAGTAAGCCAGGTCCCCCCTATATATACTACTGATATGGTTAAGTCTTCGTATATGTTGATGTAACCTGTCATTGTTCTACTTTCATTGCTCTGAACAAAGCTGAAAACTTATACAAGAAAAAAGCAATTGATTCCTTAATTGCGCCAATCTAAGTGGTCACCATGGGCGATATCAACATTTTTGTGAAGAGATAGCAACATAAATTTAACCATAGTTAATTATTATTTATAATAACCCATGCCATTCTCAGTATATTAACAGGTTCAGCTGTATTTAAATACAACAATGTCACATCCCCGGTAGTTTAAAGTTCAATGAATGTTCCATTTTCAGCTAATTGAACACTCCTGAGCCCAATGGTGCAAGTTGAGCAGCTTTCTTTATTTCTTTATTATAGATCAGAAGGAAGGAAAGTAGCAACCTACTGCTATCTAGATCGGGAAGAAGTCGAGTGATAACTTACTGCTCTGTGGATTCAGATGAGGGAAAGTAAAGGCGAGTATAAGGTTACTGCTCTCTCGAATAAGGAGAAAAGAAGTGACAACTTAATGTAACCTAGATCAGGAAGACCGTTGGTAACTTACTACTTCCTACATTACATTGAAAAGAGTGGTAACCTACTGCTGTTTAGGTAAAAAAGGAGGATTGTAACCTACTGCTTTCTAGATACGGAAGAAAATGAATGGTAAATTACTTCTCTCTGGATTCAGATGCAGGAGAGTGATTAGTTGATTACTTAATGCTCTTTAGATAAGTAAGAAGGCGAGTGATAACTTAATGCTCTTCCCATTAAGAAAAAGGAGAAATGCCAATTTTTTCTAGATAAGGAAGAAGGAAAGTGGTAAGTTACTGTTGTACAGATGAAGAAGAAGACGAGTGATAACTTACTGTTCTGTCGATCCAGATGAAACAGAGTGGTAACTTACTGCTGTCTAGATGAGTAAGAAGGACATTCAAAATGTTATTGTTGTCTACATCAGAAAGTGGGAAACTTGCTGTTGTTTAAGTAAAGAAAGAAGGAAAGTGACAACTTACTACTGCCTTGATCAGAAAAGGAGAGTATTAAGTTATTGTTGTCTAGCCCAGGAAGGCCAGTGGTAACTTACTGCTGTCTAGATCTGGAAGAAGGCGAGTGGTAACTTACTCTGTCTAGAGCACGAAGCAGCAGAGCGAAAACATACTGCTGTGGAGATCAGAAAGAACGCTAGTAGTAACTTATTTCTCCCTCGATCAAGAATCAAGAGAATGGTAACTTAAAGCGTTTTGATCAGAAATAAGGTGAGTAATAACTTATCTAGATCAGGAAGAAAGTCAATAATAACTTATGTCTGCCTCGAGCAAGCAGAACGGGAGTTGTAACTTACTATTGGTTAGATTAGGAAGAGGGAGAGTGGTGACTTACTGCTGTCTAGATCAGCAAGAAGGCGAACAGTAACAAGTGACTACCTAGATCAAGAAGTGGTAACTTACTGCACTCCCGATCAAGAAGAAGGAGAGAGTTAACTTATATTGTTTTGATCAGTAGGAAAGAAGTGGTAACTCACTGCTATCTAGACAAAGAAGAAGACGAGTGGTAACTCTATTGGTATATAGTTCAGGTCGAAAGTGAGTGGCACGTTACAACTATCTAGATTATGAAAAAGTCGATTATTAATTCCCTGTTCATTACATCAGGAAGAAGCAGAGTGTTAACTTTACTGCTGTCTCGATCAAGAGTAAATGAAGTGGTAATTTACTGTCTAGTTCAAAAAGGAGAGTAATCATTTATAGATAGGAAGAAGACAAGCTATAAGTTACCGATGTCTACATCAGGAGAAAGGCGAGTAGTAACTTATAGTTACCTAATTCAGGAAGCAGGATAGTGTAAAGTACCTCCGCCTAGATCAACTAAAAGGCGACTAGTAGCAAATCCTTCTATCAAGAAGAAAGAGAGTGGTAACTTACTACTATCTAGATCAGGGAGAAGTGGAGCAGTAACTTACGGTTGTCTAGGTCAATAAGAAGGTGAGTTGTAACTTACTTCTGTCTGGATCGGGGAGATAGTAATAAGGCGAGTAGTAACTCATGTCTGCCTTGATCTAAAATAAAAAGGGTGACTTACGACTGCTTTGATCAGGAAGAGTGAGAGTAACAACTTGTATCACGAAGAGGGCGAATAGTAATTTATGTTTGCCTCAATCGAAGAAATGCAGTTATAACTTGCTGCAACCTAGATCAGGATGAAGGTGAGTGGTAACTTACTGCTGTATAGAAGAGAAAGAAGACGAATAGTAACCTATGATTACCTCGATCAAAAACAAAGGGAGAGTTAATTTACTGCACTGCCGAACAAGGAGAGTAGTAGACTGGTGTTGTCTAGAGAAGCGGGTAAATCCTCATTACAAAATTACTTAATAACACCAAACATTGATAATCAAGAAATTAGTAAACCTCATGAAGTTGCAGAAATTTTTAACAAATTCTTTTTGGATGTAACAAACAAACTGAGTATTAATTCTGGAAGGAAAGAGACTGCTTTGGAATTTCTAAGATCAAATCTCACTAATGAAGTGCCTGAATTTAAAGTTAACCTGACAACGCCTTCTGAAATAAACAAAATTAACTCCTTCAAAACAAAAAATTCTTCTGGTTATGATGAAATAACAATAAAAATCTTAAAACCATGCTCATTTCAAATTTCCACCCCCCTTAGTTATTTGGAGAACGAGTCACTAAGGTCAGGAATTTTCCATGACAGAATGAAATTTTCCATTGTTAAACCACTTTTCAAAAAAGGCGAACGCAATAATGTTTGAAATTATAGACCAATATCTCTCTTGCCAATTTTTTCAAAAGTTCTTAAAAAGGTGATGTTTAATAGACTGTATAAATACCTTGAATATAACAACATACTTGTCAGGGATCAGTTCGGGTTCAGAAAAGGAATGTCGAACAATAATGCAACTTATAGGCTTACTCATGAAGTGTTAACTGCATTAAACAAAAAATGCATGTAGGTGGGATTTTCTGTGACTTAGCAAAGGCATTTGACTTTGTTAATCATGATATTCTGATAACAAAATTGAAATTCTATGGACTAAAACCTGAAACTCTAAGTTGATTCGTATCATATCTAAATGAAAGAAAACAAAGTGTTGAAGTAGTCAATGATATTGGATTTGGAAAACATAAATCAAAATGGAAAACAGTAACATATGGATTGCCCCAAGGTTCGGTCCTAGGAGCTTTTACTATTTTTGATCTATATAAATGACCTATCATTTTATATAAAGGATATTGCATGTATCGTTCTGTTTGCTGATGACACGAGTGTTCTGGTGACTAGTAAAAACTTGAATGAGTGTGTAATTATATTGAATTATGTTTTGAACTGTATGTCACACTGGCTTAAAGCTAACAAATTATCTGTAAATCTAGACAAAACAAAAGTTGTTAAATTTATAACCCATCTATCACCACACACTCCAATAGAACTTGGGATTAATGACATGTTACTAGAACAAATAGACAACATTAAATTTCTGGGCCTCTAAGTAGACAGATATTTAGATTGGAAAGCTCACACTACGTATATCTTATCCAAACTCAGTTCTGCCTGTTATGCTATCCGATCACTGGTAAATGACAGTTCTATGCATACGCTTAAATTAGTATACTATGCATATTTCAACTTATCATTGAATGTGGAATATTATTTTGGGGAAACTTGGTAGAAAGTAAACGAATATTCCTCATGCAAAAGGTTATAAGAATCATTTCCAGCACCCATAGCAGACACTCTTGCAAACATCTTTTTAGAAGACTGAAGATATTAGCCCTACCTTGCATGTACATGTTTTTAATCTTAAAATTCTATGTATACAATCGAACCACATTTATTACAAACATGGAAATCCATGAGATAAACACTATACAAATGGGTAACATCCATCATCCCAGTGCAAAGCTTTCTTGCTTCCAGAAAGGTGTATATTATGAGACCATAAAAATATTTCATACTCTCCCTAACGATCTTAAGGGAAAAGTTGACAATTTCAATGTCTTTAAAACTACTGTTAAAGAGTACCTATGCTCAAAAGCATATTATTCTGTACAAGATTATCTTAATGACAAATTATCCTGATGATAATACATATATAGCTCTCTAAGTAATATTAGTAAATATTAATGCCAATTTCCAGTTTTCCAATTGCCTGCTCTAGAATTAATGAAGCTATTTAAATGTATGTATATCAAGAACTGACAGTAAATGCTATGAATTATAAACCAAATAGAGCAAAATGATGAGAAGAACAAAGATACCAGTCAAGTGAAAGTTAAAATAACTGCTCTTGTCTATAAATATAATGTTAACCTTATAACGGTAGGGAGGTATTCGATTTTGTACAAAATTACACCTGATTTGTTTCATTTTGTATATAATACGTATTTATTTTATTTTAAATGTTCTGTATTCTATGTAATATTCATGTATATATTAACCATATTGTACATTTCCTTGACACGCATGTGGTATGTCTCAATTTCATTTCAAATGTTCTATATTCTGTGTAATATTTATGTTTATATGCAAATTTTGTACCTTTCCTTGACATGTTCTATGTTCACAAGCCTTTATGGCTGCTAGTAAACTCACAGAATGCAATCCAAACTAATATAATCAGAAAGAAGGCAAATCAGCAAAAAGGTAACTCACTCCTGTTTACATCAGGATGAAAGTGAGTCTGTCTAGATTACAACTGTCTAGATTATTAAAAAGCCGAGTAGTAATTCACTGATCATTAGATCAGGAAAAAGCAAAGTGGTAACGTTACTTCTGTCTCTTACAAGAAGGTACAAAGGGAAACTTACCTCTGTCTAGACCAAGAAGAAGGAGAGTGAGTATTCGCTGTTGTCCAGATAGGAGAAGGCCTAAGGTAATCTACCGCTGTCTAGCTCTGGAACAAGGCGAGTGGTAACATATAGTTTCTAATTCAGGAAGCAGGAGGGTGCTAATGTATCTCTGCCAGGATCAGCACGAAGGCAAGTGTAACATGTCTCCTATAATGAAGAAACAGAGTGATAGCTGTCTAGATAAAAAGTAGGGATGCATAAATACCATGGGCTGTTCGTGAAGGTGGTTGGAAAGCAAAAAATTATTACGCACATGCGCAGAAACGTCGAACTGAACATTCTGGAATATCTTTGCATGTGTATGTAAAGCTCACATCGGGTTGAATACGAACATAGTTCTCCAACTCTTGAATCAATGCGGCCTCGTGATGGTGAGTGGGGTCTGCACAAAATACGAAATGTCGACAGAAAAAGAGAAGCACATTGAAAATATTTGAGAAGACATTGTTTTGCATTGGAACCAAGACTGCGTAATCGTCTTATTGTGCGTAAGGTATGTCCACAGTCTATAAAATGTATGGCTTCTTCGCAGAATAATGTTGTACAGAAGCAGTAACCATCACAAGTTGCATTAAGAAGTACTAGTACTATACCTTCGACATCAGGACCCGCGTCCGCTGCAATGTGTAGTGAATTGCGTAACCTTCCAGAGGTGCTGCCAACAAATCGATTCTCTTCAATTACGGTAGCTGATGATGAAGTGGACGAAAGTATTGCCAGGGCTGTTTACGTTTCAGGTGTCCCTCTATTTTTAAATTAAATTAAATTAAGTTTTATTTACGAACGCTCTTTAACTGCTGTGGTCCTTAGCGTTCCATTCCATATATAGCGTTAAACACCGGCAATTTTGCTCAGAGGCCTCTTCATCAGACTTGAGGTTCTTTTACGTGTCGTAAATTTACGACACCGGACCACCGGCTTTACTTCCCTTCCGAAGGAAGCCATGATAAGGGTTTTTTCGCCCGAAAAAATACATCGCCCTCCGCCGGGTTTGAATCCCGACCTTGGGAACTAGAGGAAAGCATGGTAACCACCACACCACGGAAGATGACACACTCTGTTTTACAATCAAAATATTGGCGAGATGTGTTTCTGAAGATCCGTCCTGATTATAAATCACCTACACATCATGCTCTTGGAAGAAGTTTCCTGAGTACTGAATACTAACGTGTGCAAGTAGTGGTTATGCAAAGGATTAACAAACCAAATTCGCTAGCTGTAATTTCGGACGGTTGTACAGTTATTCAGGCAGCAGTATGATAATTTCCAAAGCGGTGGTCTGCTGTAGTGATGTGTTCGATAGCTTGCTGAAGAACAAAGAAACTCTACTGAAAGCTATTGTTAGCTCCAGCGTTCGGATCAACAGAACTCTTTTAAGAGTTCCTTACTGGAGGATGAGACTTGGCAGAAATTAGAAGTTTGTGTCTACTGAAACCCAAGTATAAAGCTATCATTAGAGTGGAAGGGGACTACACTACTTTTGTCAGACGCGCACGAGCTGTTTTCTGAACTTTCCACATATGTAGATTCGGTGTTGAAGGATAATTTCTGCAGAAGGCCAATTAGCTGTTAAAACTCTCGTGCCTGATAGGAAAGTGTTCAAGTGCAAGGCAATTCATGCGGCAGCAAACCTTGAGATCTCCGATACAAAGGAGCGGTTCTTAATGTTGATTAGGAACGTGAACCATTGGAGTACATCAAAGCAGTCTGTGATTTGTTTAAATTGACACTGGGCCTGTTGTGGCTAATCTAGCGGAATTTAGAAAACGTGTAGGTTTTTAAACGAGAGTATATGGTCTGCTGCTCAACATATCTCTCCTGCCACATGGTGGAGCGGCGAATTTAATAAGCAACCGTTTTATCATCTGGCTTCACGAATTTTGAGTATACCCGTCGTCGGCAACCAGTGAACGCAATTGGTCCGCCCACGGCAGAACTCACTCTAAAGTAAAAACAGATTGTCTCCAGTTATAACTAAAAAGCTAATTCCAGTGCAATGGATCCTTAGATATACCGTAGAAGTATACAAACCACCAAGACATACCTTTTCATCACACGAGGAATCAACATTAGGTGTTTAAACTTTTGTAAACGTGAATCAACTGCTGTTTGTCCTGCAAATGAAATAATGATGATAATATGATAATCACATTCATGATGATATGATCCGAAGACAATTATGTGTTTATTATCTTTTATACAAAATGAGCTTCTCTGTGCAACCAATAAATGTTACTACTACGTTCAACATTTCATTAGTGATACTTTTTGTTACAAGGGAATTGTAACCTTTCAAACAATTCAAAATATTACTGTTGCGCCTGATATACAAATCTAGTAAAAGAGCCACATGAATAATATTGCATCCCTTCCGTATTTTTGTTCTATCCAGTCTTTGATATCCAATTCAACCTCTTGAACTATTTGGACTGCATAATAAACGGTTTTAAACCAGGTTTCTGTTTATAACCAAAAGAACCAAACCATTTCAAACCAACAGCGCAATCCTAAGCGTGGATACCTAATGCAGTCTATATCACGAAGAAGGAGCGTGATAACGATAGTGACTTGTAGATCAGGAAGAAGGAGTATGGAGTATTAATGCTGTCCATATGAGAAAGGAGTGTAAAAACTTACTGCCGTCTAGAACACGAAGGAGAGTGGTAAATTTACTGCAGTCTATACCAAGAAAAATCCGAGTGGTAACTTACACTTCCGTAGATAGGAGGAAGGAAATTGGTTAGGTAATTGCTCTGTGGATGAAAGAGAAGGGAAGTGGAACTTTGCTGCTCTCTAGATAAGGAAGAAGGGAAACAGTAAACTATGCTGCGTAGATTAGCAAGAATGATATTTGTTACGCTAGTGCTATGTGGATTAGAAAGAAGAGGAGTGATAAGTCACTGCTGTCTATCTCAGCAAGTAGGAGCGGGTAACATTAATGCTTTCTATACCAAAGAGAAGCGAGCGCCATCGTTACTGCTGTCTAAGTCAGGAAGAAGAGGAGTGGTAACTTCCTGCTGACAAGATCAGGAAGAAGTGGAGTGATAACGCTACAGCTGTCTAGATCAAAAGACTTAGAAAGAACCCACGTTTCGTATATCATTATATGACCAACCTAGACCTTTCCAAGTGAAGCTCACCCAATACGTCATGTTTATCTCACTGCACAGGTTAAGTCAGTTGTTTTCCCTTTAGATGTTCTCTCGATCAAGAGTTGGAGCGGTAACTTATATATAATCAGGAATAAGGAGAGTGGTAATTTATTGCTGTCTAGATCAGGCAGAAGAGTGATAACCGACTGTGCTCGCGATCGGAAAGGAGGTGCATAAGATATTGCACTCCAGATCAAGAAGGAGAGTGGTAAGAAATGCTAATTTATATCTGAAGGAAGAGAGTGGTGAGTTATTGCTCTCTTTATAGAGAAGAAGAATAGTGCTAACTCGCTGTTATCCAGATCATCAAGAAGGCCTTTTGTAACTACCTGCCGTCTAGATCAGGAAAAATGCGAGTGGTAACATTACTGATGCCGAGATCTGGAAAAAGGTGAATAGTAATGTAGGTCTATCGGAAACAAGGAGAGGAGTGATTTACTGCCTTCTAGATCAGGAAGAAGGCGACCGGTAACTCACTGTTGTTTATATCAGGAACAAGGACGGTATTAATTTATTTTGTCGATATCAGGAAAAAGGCAATCTAATGCTGTCTAGATCAGCTAGAAAGAGAGTGGTAACTTATTGCTCGCCCGATCAAAACAACGATATTGCTAATTACTGCTCTCCTGAAGAAGAAGAAGAAGAAGAAGAAGAAGTAGACGAAGGGGGTGGTGCCTCACGGCTGTTAAGATCAGGAAGGAGAGTCGTAACCTACTGTTAACTCGATTAAGTAGCCTAGATTAGTAGGAGGACAAGTTTAATTAAGTTCCTGCTGTCTAGATCAGGAAGGAGAGTGGTAAATTTCATACTGTCTAAATCAGCAAGAGGATGAGTAGTAACTTATGGCTTTCTTAATAAAGAAGAATAAGAGCGGCAACTTTCTGCTTTCTAGATCAGGGAGCTGGAGAATGGTAACATATTACTTCCTAGATCAGAAAGCAAGTGAGTGGTAGCCTACTGTCGTCTATATCAGTAAATAGGCGCGTGGTAACTCAATTCTCTCCAGATCAGAATTAAATGAAAGGTGGTGACTTACTACTTTCAAGAAAGACACAGGACTGGTAACGCTGTCTAGATCAGATAGAACGAGAATTGTAACTTACTGCTCTACCGTTCAAGAACAAGGACAGTGGTAACTCACTGCTGTCTAGACTAAGAAGAGTGCGAGTGGTAACGTTGTTGTCCAGAGCAGAATAAGGTGAGGGGTAATTTACTCTTGGCTTAATCAGAAAGCCTACTGTCGTCTATATCAGTAAATAGGCGTGTGGTAACTCAATTCTCACAGATCAGAATTAAATGAAAGGTGGTGACTTACTACTTTCAAGAAAGACACAGGACTGGTAACGCTGTCTAGATCAGATAGAACGAGAATTGTAACTTACTGCTCTACCGTTCAAGAACAAGGACAGTGGTAACTCACTGCTGTTTAGACTAAGAAGAGTGCGAGTGGTAACGTTGTTGTCCAGAGCAGAATAAGGTGAGGGGTAATTTACTGCTGGCTTAATCAGAAAGAAGGCGAGTGGTAACTTACTGTTCTGGCTTGAACAGAAAGAAAGCGATAACTTACTGCTCTGTAGATCAGGAAGAAGGACATCGGCAGCGTTACTGCTGTCTAGATAAGAAAGAAGGATAGTGGTAATTTATTTAGATCAAAGAAAACGAGGGTGGTAGCTTACTTTATCTAGATCAGGAAGGTGAAGAGTGATAAGATTAGTGCTGTCTCGAAAAAGCACAAATAAATTTATATCTTACTGCTGTATAGATTAGGAATAAGCCGAGTACTAAGTTACTGTTCTGTAGATCAGGATAAAGTAGAATGGTAAGATTAGTATTATGTCATTTAAGAAGTATAAAGGAATCTTACTGCTGTCTGGATCAGCAATAAAGAAAGGGGTAACTTACTGCTGTGTATATTGGGAAGAAAGACATTGGTAACGTTACTGATATCTAGTTCAGAGGATTTAAAAGGCATCCGCTTTCACGGTACAGATGTCATCCTATTTTTGTGTCACTCACCGGCCAACCTAGACCTTTCTGCAGCGAAGGTCAACGTAGGCAGATTCTTGAACTCACTGCACAGAGAAGATACCTGGGGCCAGAGCAGTGCACTGTTGGTCTCAGACAGTTTCTTATGGCCCAAAGTTCGAAAGGACTGGCGCACATTGGTTCTGCATATCGCTGCTCCAGTGGACGATTTTGCCCCACCATCAGCATGATTCCAGCACATGCACATTGGCAAAAACGGTTCTCTACCTCCGGATAGAACCTTCTGTTACTGCCTGTCGGACGTAGGTCGCTCTTCTTGTTGGCTCGAAGCTTGGCAACTGAAGCGCATCATAGCTGAGGATGTAGTAAAAGCTTTTATCCCAGTATATCCTACTTCGGTGCCCTGGGGTATTTCAATTCAACCAATGCTGACATTTTAACTCATAGCGTTTCAAACATCTGGAAGTGCTCACTGCGACATCAAGATCCGCACCACAGGCTTTTACCCACAGTCAAAAGCCATGGTGAAACTTTATCATCGGCAGCTCAGCATCGCAAATATATCTATCCAGGCATACCTTGGTTTTAAGCTCTAACTTTGTTTTATTGGGGATACGCACTGCCTACAAGCAAGAAACTCTTCTACAGAGTTACTCTATGGGGAGTTACGCACCTGCCCGCATAGTTCAAAGTGCAGCGGGCAACCACCATTCCGGAGACGCTTCTCTCCCCGTCATCAATCCTAGGCAATAGGCAGGACAATTCCGACCGGTGCCGGCCCCTCAGCACGACCAACATAGGTCATCTTCAAGGATCTGCCCACTTGCAAATACATACATGTCCCTGATGCACTCCAACATCACTGGAGCTCTCTAGCATCCATACACGTATACTCATCCCGTCTTACTGTGGAATGAGGAAATCTTCACCCCATGGATCCGCAACATGCCTGTTCGCCCAGTACTGACATGGTGAAGCCCGTATTTTCTTTTGCAAATAATCCACACGTCTTGACTTCCTTCGAGGGCGCCATAGTTGCAGACTCTTGTATGGCGATGCCAACCACAATCACAACTACAACCAGCTTCCCGGAGGATACAGTTCGCTTTGGCAGTTATTGAGATTGCCGGACTTTTTCCATCCCAAGCTTCTCCGAATCCGCATGAAAGGTTGCAGCTTCGCCTCCGCTATAATTTGCAGCAGTTACTCTCAGTTGGCTAAGTTTTGGTACAGTTAGCAAATAAAATCTTATATTAGCGATTAGAGTATGCGTATTAATTTCACATTTCCTACAACATGCACACACAAATATCCACGCGCTATCGATGTCTGTATCAGGAGGAAGCCGAATGAGAAACTACCTCTTCTTTTTTCAGAACTTAAACCAATCCCCGGATAGCTGTAGATAATAACCTTTATGCTCTATTCTACTTTCTCGTAAAAAGAATACCTATTTGCTTATTATATATAATTATATATATAATTTCTGTTTCTTCTATCATTATTACAGACATACATACAGTACGCGTTTATGAGTTTATTGCTGTTCTTGATTAATTTATTAGTACTTATTTTCTGTGGTTGCAATAATATATTTATTTCATGTTCATAGAATTAATTTATTCTTAGGTTTATTTATTTATTTATTCATTTTATTTCACCTGTTCGTTAGACTTGCTTGTCTTTCCTTGGATAACGGCTCATACGTAATCGTTCGCTATCTTCATTTTCCATTCCAGCCCATTTTCACTATCAGAGTAGTTGTATGTTTTGGTCATTATTTTCAATAAAATTTGAATAATTACATGTATTCACCATTTAGTTGTGACCTTATTTTCTACAACGTGAACATGTTAGTTTGGTATATCGGTGTCATTTCCCGTAAAAGAAAATATTTCTTGCCAACTTTTAAAATGAAATAAAGCATTGAAGTTTATTGATCATTAACAAAGGTCTATTTTACGGCGCTTGAACTTAGTTTAAGAATATACTTATTATATAATAATAATAATAATAATAATAATAATAATAATAATAATAATAATAATATACCTCAAATTAAAATGTTTCAGGTCTGAAACTCCTTTCTTCTTTACACGCGGCTAATGTGAAAAGCAATTTCAATGTACTAGTCGAAGTAACATGATGTGTGCTGGCATATGCCTACCAGGTTCCTGCACGCTGACTGCGTACAAAAATGACGTAGTATCGCGTTTTTCAAAATGTGACAAAACAGGCATAGGAATTCTTAAGCTGTTGGCTACAAGCTATCTATTCTACACTCAAACCACATATCAATATAAAGAATGTAAACAACAGCGGCCAAGGGTCACTGACTGGCAGGTAAAGACTGTCTGGGTGCTGTATGCAAACACCGACTGACTGTACGGGAGATGGGAATGGTTTGTTATCTGCGACGCCGCTGCCTAAGTCCAGCGACAGTTCAACTTTATTTGCTTTCCCCTGGCTTTAATCCTTAGAAATTCCTCTGGTGATAACGCTGAAGCATCTTGCAACGAACAACGGTTGATATCAGTTGTAAGCAAAATTTAAGTGACCGAAACTGCAGCTTAAAGTAAATGCAAAATAATTTCGCCTGGAAAACCCTTATGAGCGTTGAAAGTGCTTGCCAAGTACAATACATCTTCAGTTAGAGGTACAAGAAGTCTATTCTCCATACAAAAAAGTTCTGGAGCGAATAAAGTATGGGGTGGCTATTTTGATGCGAAATTCTTTCTCGCAAGCACGCAGTTCAACAAGTAGCTAGTTTCTTCGATGCTCATTTTCTTTCTACTGAATCACTTAAATAGGTAGGTACTTAGTTTTTTAATAAAAAGTTCCAATTATTTTTAATAGGATCTATGGATATGCAGTCATTTTTAAAATGGGAAGATTGTCCAGGGAATTGCTTACCCTCATTGTAGTAAACAAATAAGTCCTATTTGTGAGTCTACAGTTCCCTTTTATCAACGTCCTTGGTCAATATCCACAACCATATTCGTCTTCCAGTTGGTAGATACTCGTGGCCTGTTTTCAAAAAATCGATCTTTATGTTAGTCCCGTAAAAGGTAACATGTGATACAGTAATTACTGACGGGAATACATAAATAACTAAATAAAGGAATAATAGTAAGACAGAGAAATATCAATTATATTTAGAAACGTTTAGCAAGAAAAATACCTATAAACTGGTTAATTTTAAGATTTTAAATGAAATTGCACTGCCCTCTCTTTGTTCATTCCATATACGTATAAGCAATCACTTGAATTTTTTTTTTCTAAAATCATAATGGAATATCTCTGAAAAGGTTTCACATGTTGAAATTATATAATTAGGCATTCTAAATTTCGAACTACGTCACTTTTAAGATAGATGGTCAAAAAGTCTGTACCAAATATGAGGTCAATTGCTTCACAAATTTTAGGCATTCTAACTTTCGAACTTGCTATGTTAAAACAAATAATTTAATTAATCGTTAAAATGTTTTAGTATAATTTATATTTTAACAGATAACTGCGTCAAATGCACAAAGAGTTAAGTATAAAATATACGTCACTTTTAAGATATATGGTCAAAAAGTCTGTAACAAATATGAAGACAATTGCTTCACAAATATTGTAATTATAATGTTTGAATCAACGCAAAGGTGCACAAAATTACAATGCAAGAAAACCATGCGCACTACTAGGCTGTATAGTGTAACATTGCCAAAGATTTTTTTTGTAATTTAAACGCTGGAAATACTTTTAAAGCAAAATCTGAAAATTCGATATTTTTTCCACAAATTTTGCACTTTCTTAACCAATACTTCGTTTTTAATAATTCCCAATTACCTAAAAAAGGCAACGTATTCTGTCAGGAAGCACCCTGAAAGAAACCGCCCAATAGGATTCTCGTATTTCAAACTGGGTCTTATATCGTAACAATTATTGCAGCCGAATAGATTAGTTTTATTACGTTACTGGTATTAAAATAATCAACTCAAACACTGCTGCTAATGATACACTGTTACTGGTAATACAGAGATAACTAGTATTCTAATTAACCCAAAAATAAATACATATTGCCAGTATTACTATCGTAATTAACGACCTCGCCTTGACGAGCAAGCTTTCGTCAATAGAGGATCTGCGTGATTAAGTGTGACGGCACTCCCGAAGCCTTGACCTCAGCTTTCAAGACAATAATTCGCCACCTCTCTATGAAGCAAATCTCCAGTTAAACCACATTCCAAATACCCACCTACGATAAATTCTTCAAAATTCCTACGAACGGAAGCTCCAACATTCACACTGATAATTAAACAGAGAGGAAACATATTATTTAAACCACCCACCATTCAATTAGTGTTAGTATAAAGAATGTATAGTTAGAAAACACTACTGCACTACAGAGAAATTTAACTGGTAATGTTTCTATCATATACAATTTCATTACCATTACTTTGTATTATCTCAGGACAGGAAACAGACAACTAGACCACAGAGGAAGTTTATTAGTAATGCTTCTATAATAACCATTTTATTACCATTACTTTGTGCTATCTCAAGATAGGATACACAAACAATACTCCCCATAAGGCGTTTACTGGTAATGTTTCTACCTTAAACATTTCATTACCATTACCCTGTGTTATCTCAAAACATAGCTGCACCACAGAGGAGGCTTACTGGAAATGCTTCTATCATAACAGTTTCAGTATAATTCTTTGTGTTATTTCAAGGCAGGACACAGACAACAAGACCACAGATGAGGTTTACCGGTAATGCTTCTATCATAACCATTTCTGTACAATTACTTTGTGTTGTCTCAAGACAGGACACAGACAACAAGACCACAGAGGAGGCTTACTGGTAATGGTTCTATCTTAAACGTTTCAGTATAATTCCTTTGTGTTATCTCAAGACACGACACTACCACAATGACAGGTACTGTTACTATGACAGTCATTGCATTAGCATCACAGTAATTGTTACACAGCGATAGGAAAAGCAACAGATCACAAAGACCAGCAACTCCACCATAATTAGTGATACTGATAGTGCAACAAATATAGAATACAGCTACTGTAATTACTATACAGTCGCTGGCCACATTTGTAATATTATTATGTGGCGGAACCGGTATTAGTACTACCATAATCTGCACGGAATAATACATTAATCATCATTGCCATTTCAGTATTGCTATATTGTTATCACCATTACGCCATATATAGGCTTATTTCCATTATTCTATGTTTATTAATACAATTTCTGCCGTTAGTCACAACTCTTTAAGTCTTTGGCGTTTACACCCTTAACGTGGTTGCGAAGAACGCCACAGGAAGCACAAGTTTTTGATTAGGGAACTTCTATGCCGCGAGAAGTCCTGATGCATTTTTGAGTGGTTTAAGGAATATAATGGGTCAGTATTAATGTGTGCTTGTGTCAGAAACAGAAGGATGGAAACGCTATTTGTTGTTTTTATTCCGATTTTGAGTTTATTACTAGCTGTTTGTAATTTTTTACTTTTCATTTAATACCGACATTTCTAAATTCCATTGAACAAAATGATTTCGATTTATTTTAATATTAAATGAGTAAGAGGGATAGAGGAAAGTTACTGATATTGCTCTCTGCTTGTATTCAGAAGGAATAATAAGTTATCTAAGACGAGAAATTATTTTCTTGCAAAAGGAATTAACTCTCTTCATCAGTTACAAAAACTTATTTAAAGAATTTAACCATTCAATCTGCACCAGCTATCTCTATAAGCAGCAGCATTATTGATATTCAAAAACTAGAATTTAAATGCGTAATTCCAGACCACATTTAAAGTTCAGCTTACAATTCCAATGAAACGCGCATCAACAAGGATAATTAAGCTGTTTAACTTACGGGGATATCTCAATAACATAATGCTGCTCCAAAAAAGGAGGATAATCAGTGCTGAGTGAAGGAGAATTCCTCAGCTGAAACAAAACATTCCTGGTGATATTCTCTGATGGACTTGAGTGCAAACTTCGTTAAAGGAGGGCATAAATTTGCACCCAAAGTATACTTTGATGTTGATGATAAAGAGGTCCTTAAATCACCTTAAAATGTAAATAGATTAGAGTAATCTAGGAAAATATCGGTTGAAATTTGTTGCGGTGACACTAAAAGGAAACAAGCTGTTGTGAAAGGCCCTGCACCTAAATAAGCAAACTAAAGGAGAGTTGGAATAAATCTTAGAATTTCTGATGTTGGAATGCACACTAGTAGAAAATTGTCATTTAGAAAATGTTAAGAGAAAGATATCTCGATCAGTTCTAAGCGACTAGTGTTGGTAAAGAATTGTATCACCGCTTTCTCCAGGATCAAAGGACAATCGGGTATATTTCATGATTTTGCAAGATACCCGTAAATATTCACACGCCAAGTGTTAATTATGTGGAAATCATAGGGAAAACACGGTTTACAAAACTGTCTGAGTTTAAAAGTTTGAGAGATTAAGTATATTTGCCAATCTTGTTTACAAAGTGGGCAATTACTTGTACTCAGCTACCTACTCGATACCTTCACTCAACCAAAATAGAACCGATGTAGAACATTTTCGAATTTGTTATACCATCTAGACTAGATGATTCCCAAGTATAACACAGGGAACTTTGGTCACTTTAGTTAAGATTACATATAATTTTGTTAACTTATATTCAAATAATATTGGATATTTAAAATAAAATCTTAAGCAAGACAAAATAACAAACATGCAAGTATAGAATACGAAATTTAAGTTTCTGCTTAAGTGGCAGAATTTTTATGTGTATAGTTAGTTTTAACAATAAAATATTTAATCAAATTTACTTTAGTTCTCTGTGCTTGTATATATTGTCATGATGCATGGATTAGAATTATTAATTTTGTAGCATTGTTCTTGCGCTCAGTGGCGTTGGAAATTATTGCACCATAAAAATTAAATAGACTGACACGCGGAATGTATGTCCAAGCACTCGTTCGTTGCTAGGCGCAGCGTTAGGTTCCATTCAACTTAGAAACGTTACGCGAATTCTGCTGATTCGAGTTAGGGAATTTGCCCAAAGGAGTAACTACTACTTAATTAGCAGGATGGGACCTTTAAAAACCCTGGGTTTTGGGACACGGGGGGACTGCCGAGGTGATGTTGCAGGAGCCTATGTCGGACTGATGTCTGAAAATGTTTACGCATAAATCTACACAAAACAACACCATGCATCGGGCAACATCTGCTCCTCTCAGGTAATCATGCTGTTTCATAAATTATTTGTACCCCCGTAGGCGGCCTCGAGCCAAGGTATAGTAAATCTTATATTTTTATGGACTTGGTCACTATGTAAATGTTTAGGACCATACTGGTCATACTGACACCTTCCTCTTTTACCTGCATGTTAGATGCTAGACACCCCTAAGGACCTTCCCCTCAGTCCGGGATTTCCTTCCTGTGTGAGTCGCCGTATCCGGTGGTTGGAGACGCACGGGTCTCTCGCCACCTGAGAGATTAGTCACCCCCTTGAGATCCCTCTGAGCTACACCTCCTTTATCCGTGACATGTGTTATAGTTGCCTGAGTCTTGATCGCCAACCCTCTTCTTCAACACCCTCATTTCCCCTGCAAATCTAACTGCGATATTTGGTGAAGGCCCCTCTTTGAACGTCCCACCGCCACCCCTCCAAACACCGCTTTATTGTCAGCGCGGCAATATATACCTGGTCGCACAAACAAGCCGTCCATTGCAGTTTTATGTTTCCCGCATACATAGGTGCAAAATAAGTTGCCGCATCACTGCTGTTCAAAGGGAAAATGCATGTACAAAGCGAAAGGTCACTGAGGTAGTGCTGCTGTCTGCAGGTGTTTACATGGTAGTTTCGTACTGATAAGGGTCGTGTGGTCGCTTGTGCATGCAGTTCGAGCCAGGTCATTCAGACAAGGTAACGTCCACCAATAACGAACACACAGATATGATTATGATCTGCGGAGACACACCAAAATGTAGCTGCGGCTCGAAGACTGTGTTCTGAACATTTTCAGACGCGGCATCTGTCTTCTGCGCAGATTCTTTTTCTTTGGACATGCAAAAATAATATTAAGAAATAGTGGATCATTCCAGGTAGAACCTGGGCCTGAGAGGCCTTTACATTAATTCATCCACCAAGGCAGACATGTTTTTGCACATGCTTATTACAATGAATAATGCTCTAATAGACAATACTTTAATTCTAACGCACCTTTAAGGGTACATAACTATAATAAAAAATCGAATTTTGTTTAGTCTTGTTAACTTTGGACACCATTTTGTGCCATAAAGTTGTACACATTGCAGGTCAACTGTCATGGAACTAAATGACCTAACACCTGTGCTCAGGTTTGGGTCCAGCGGCAATCCTGAATGCTTGTTAATGAGTGAATTGCTTATTAAATAACCGATAACACCCCCCACATACAAATAGGTACTCTCACATTCAAACACCACGCTCTGGGCATACCCTGAAATGTTTTTATTTAAAGACAACTTTCTGGAACCCAGCCGGGAATCGAACCGGAACACCTCACACAACAGGCCGTTTCTCTACCGAGTGAGTTCTGGGACCAGAATAGTAGTTCGTTTTCAAGCATTGGTCTTTCATTTAGCGGTCTCCTCTCTGTCGGTATGGAGTCCCTTTGCAGTTCTGCTTAGGGAAACCTTTTGGCATCCACGCTAACCTGTATAAGCTATCTTAAACTAAGGACGGCTTGTATGGCCACCTGGTATATATATTTACAAATCTGACTTACTGCCTAGAAGTGTACACTGCAAACTCAGCATGTCAGTCTAAACCAAAATACTTTCTAATTCGTACAAGTGGTCACTACGAAATCACTATGTCGGTCTAAACCAGAACAACACTTCCTTATTTCTACAAGCGGTCACTACGAACTCAGTGTGTCATTCTAACCCAGAACACTTTATTATTCCTTCAAGTGGTCACTACGAACTCAGTGTGTGTCAGTCTAACCCAGAACACGTCCTTATTCTTACAAGTAGTCACTACGAACTCAGTCCGTCAGTATAGACCTGAACACTTCCTCATTTCTACAAGTGGTCACTAGGAACTCAGTCTGTCAGTCTAAACCTGAATACTTTCTTATTCCTACAAGTGGGCACTACAAACTCCAAGTGACAGTCTAACCCAGAATACTACCCCATTCCTATAAGTGATCACTACGAACTCAAAGCCTCAGTCTAGCCCAGAACACTATCTTATTCCTATAAGTGATCACTACGAACTCAGAGTGTCAGTCAAACCCAGAACAGTTCCTTATCCCTACAAGTGATCACTACGAAATCAATGTGTCGGTCTAACCCAAAACACTTCCTTGTTGTTACAAGTAGTCACTACGAAGTCAGTCTGTCAGTCTAGACCTGAACACTACCTTATACCTACAAATGATCATTACCAACCCAATGTGTCAGCTTCACACAGAACACCACCTTATTCCTACATGTGGTCACTCAATGCATCAGTCTAACCCAGAATACTTTCATATCCATGCAAGTGGTCTCTATGAATTCAATGTGTCCGTCTAACCCAGAAGATTTGATTATTCCTATAAGTGGTTACTACGCACTCTATGTGTCAGTCTAACCCAGAATACTACCTTACTCCTACAAGTGATCACTATCAACTCAATGTGTCAGCCAAACCCACAACACTAACTTATTACTACAAGTGGTCACTACGAACTCAATGTGTCAGTCTAATCCAGAACACTAACTTATTCCTACAAGTGATCACTACAAACTCATTATGTCTGTCTAACCAAGCTTCCATAGTCGTGTAAGTGGTGTCTATGAACTCAATGTGTCAGTCTAACCAAGAACACTTCCATAAGCCTGCAAGTGGTGTCTATGAACTCAATGTGTCAGTCTAACCAAGAACACTTCCATAAGCCTGCAAGTGGTGTATATGAACTCAATGTGTCAGTCTAACCAAGAACACTTCCATAAGCCTGCAAGTGGTGTATATGAACTCAATGTGTCAGTCTAACCAAGAACACTTCCATAAGCCTGCAAGTGGTGTATATGAACTCAATGTGTCAGTCTAACCAAGAACACTTCCATAAGCCTGCAAGTGGTGTATATGAACTCAATGTGTCAGTCTAACCAAGAACACTTCCATAAGCCTGCAAGTGGTGTATATGAACTCAATGTGTCAGTCTAACCAAGAACACTTCCATAAGCCTGCAAGTGGTGTATATGAACTCAATGTGTCAGTCTAACCAAGAACACTTCCATAAGTCTGCAAGTGGTGTATATGAACTCATTGTGTCAGTCTAACCAAGAACACTTCCATAAGCCTGCAAGTGGTGTATATGAACTCAATGTGTCAGTCTAACCAAGAACACTTCCATAAGCCTGCAAGTGGTGTATATGAACTCATTGTGTCAGTCTAACCAAGAACACTTCCATAAGCCTGCAAGTGGTGTATATGAACTCAATGTGTCAGTCTAAACCAGCATACTTCCTTATTGTTATAAGTGGTCACTACAGATTCCGTATTTTGATCTAAGCCAGAACGTTTCTTACTTCCTGCAAATAACTACTACAAATCCAGTGTATTATTCTAAGACAGAAAACATAGTTATTTCTGGAAATTATCGGTGTGGACACAATGCGTTAATCTAAGGCAGAACAGTTCTTTATTCCTGCAAGTGATCAATACGAACTTAATGTGTTAATCTAACTCAGAAGACTTTATATTTCCTACAGATGATCACTCCAGCTCAATGTGTCAGTCTTACCGCCATGAACACTAAAAGCCACTAATTAAAATAAGCCACCGGTATCACTATTGCTTGCATTAACACTCCGTCCAAAGGCTTTTCTGCAACTATTAAACGTTTTGTTGTTCCTAGTAACATTTTTCTCACTCTTGGGTGAGTATGAGTTAGACCAGGGAACACAGGGGAAACTTCGCACCTGACCCAACGCGGATCTTTTGTGCTCAAGGCCTCCAGGAGGAACGGATGAGCTGAAGAAACTGCAAGAGGCGGGCCGGCCGTCAGAGACACACAGAGGTCACTAACGATACCAGGCTTGGTGACCCGGTCACACCGGCGCTACTCAGAAAAGACTTCCCTTTGGCGGAACCGGGGAAAACTCGACTCACCTGAGGCGCTCAGAGAAGGCTGCCACTGGCAGGGCCGAGAACAACTTTCAAACGAGCAAGCATTTGCGCCAACTATGCGACACCGACCGATACAGCACAGGTCCTAAACCCACCTGAAACATGAAAGGGGAAGCGAAATGAAAGGAAATGAAGGAAAGAAAATTCGCGGTAGAAGAGAAATCCTCCCAGTATTCGCCTAGCAAACCAGGGAAACCACGAAAAACCAATGGCGAGAGTGGCCGGTCCCAGGAATCGAGCCCAGGCTCCTCCCGAATTCGAGCCTCACATGTTAACACGGAGCCATCTCACTCGGTTTGTTCTCACTCTTGTTATGCAATTCTGCGCTTTTTAAACTGAAATGAATAAAAATAAGTATATGTAAACAAAGTGTTAATCGCAAGCTATCGTTTAAAATTCTATGTGTTAATATGAAGAGAAATTAGTATACGCGCAACTAAATGTATTTATAATGTCTTATTCAGAAAAGAGTACATGGCCAGAAACTACTTTGAAGAACTGTAATGGAGATTTCCATTCACACCAAATTCATGAGCTGTCGCGCATAATAAGGGCGAAAATGACAGAGGTAGAGTTTTGCGTGTATGAATGACGTTTATTGAAGAAGTGAAGTGAATATCTCGAAAATAAAAACCTTTTAAACTAATGGTGGAATAATATTGTTTCTCCCGCAAAATAGTAATAATTAGGATACACAAACGATAGTTCCTCGAATTTTTTACCTTATTCCTTAAAATAATAATGTACCTGGGTCGAGTTTGATCTCAATAATCACTAAATATTCTCGCATTCCCTGTTTGTACCCAAATTTAGTTTATCTCAATCTCGTGCACTTCACTGCACAGTGGCGTTCATTGGTAAACCTGGTCCAAAATATCTCCGAGTGTGTTTATTCATTCATCACTCTCTTTCGCCTAAGTACAGGAAATCAAGTTCGAATGTTAATGCATCCCACACCCAAATTTATAGGTTTTCACAGAACCTTCCAAGCTTGTCACGCTTTGAGAATGCTTATGTGTGGACAAATTCATTTGCTGAAAATTTTCAAAAGTTTTGGTGGGCTTTGTGTAAAAACTCATTCCAGGTATAAGGTTCATTTAAATCATCATTATACGCAACATGGTGTATCTATCAAATATAAAATGTGCATAAATGACTAATACGCATATATACCACCAACATAGCTAGTTTCCGACAAGTCATAAAAATGGCTTTAGAGCCTCCTGGAAGCGAAAAAACATGATTTCATGATCTCGTCCAAACTGCCTAAAACTTAACACAACCTTGCTAGAAAAAGCCACTAACCAACAGTATGATACAGTTTCTAATCTGATAAAAATTCAGGAAAGTTGGGAAAACTCATATCACTAATATAATTATACTTAACAAATAACATAAGTTTATGGCCCAATTTTACCTATTTTTAAGGGTTTGGGAGAAGTTGCACACCATTAGCTTGCAAATTTAGCATTCTGAGGAAGTATCTGATGCTGTTGTATTAGTTAAAAATTGTACAATAAGGTGATACATAAATACCAATTGTGTAACATTTTGGAACCTATGTTTTGACAGTTCAGCAGTATCATGGCTGCTAGCATTTCTGAATCAGAACAGGTAATGTGACACAAACGATGAGGAGCACCACTTAGGACGAGCACTGGACGGTGTGACATTTTCCCATGACCTCTCAGCGTTCACGTATCGATACGTTCTGAATCATTATATTTATAGAATATATTGGAGCACTGACGGAGTTGGAGAGAAGTTACGTCATTGGTTGTAATTGGGGTCAGGGGAGGAGCAAATGTACAGGAATTGGCCTGGGCCTGGCCTGGCCTGGCCTCCACATGAGAAGAGAAAGTGACAGCAAAGAGGGAGAGGGGGCGGGTGCCCGCTAACATACGTCACGCCAATCAGACGAGTAACATTTATTTCACAAGTATTCGCGACAACTGAACCAACTTCGATATTTACAGCTGTCCTAAGCTTTATGCTTTCATGCTCCATCTAGCGCACAAATTTTCCAAAACTTTAATTATATGCAAAGTTTTGGGTTATTTGCATAATGTAGCAAAGAACATTGAGGTAAAATGATCATTCCAAGGACATTAGGTCTGTCCTCTTTAGTATGACTTTGAATTGTAATTATTGCAATTGTTATTGTGCATTATTACTATCATTAGGTATTATTTTTAATAGCGTTTAAAAACCGCTCTTACATCATACGGGACCACAGGCGGCGATGACACAGGTGATTATGAAATGATAATTGGGAAAGGAAATTTGGAATGAAACGTTCCATGCCTATGTTTAAGATAGCTCCCCGGCATTTGTCAGTTATGAGAACTGAGGAAAACCCGGAAAAAAACTCAGTTAGGGAGGACGGTCTTAGTGGGATTTCAACCGTAGACCTCCCGTTCACGAGTCCGTGCCTTAACGATCTTAGCGGTGTGGTGTATGTGTTTGTATATGTTAATAGATTTTGATAGTTTTTCCACCACTGAAAAGCACAGTTCTTTATAGGCTACAAGATGTTTTCAATAAAAATTAAATCGGAGGAGAGAGCAAGGAGTATCTTTTACATTCATGTCAACTAGCTAATGAGCTAATGACATAAGATATTTTTGATAGCTTATTCAGAGTACGCGGATATACTTATATCTCAAGGGAGGCAGAATACATTTTAAATATGAAACTCTGGGCGGGAGTGTATGTATTTATATCACGAAATTTCCCTCCGACTTCTTTGAAAGTGGTGCAATAATTCTAGCATGGCTCAGATCAGAATGTAGACACTTAAATGCTACTTTAAGTCTTTCAGAAACTTGTATGTATCCCATTTTTCAACCTCTTGTACACAAATCAGCATCTGATCAATTTGAAAGCTTATATAAGAACACGACGCACATTATTCAGTTAAAACTACAAATTGCCCATACTTTCATCCCTTATTTATGTATAACAACAGTTAAACCACCTGGAGAAAAGCTACAGACTTACAACACAATACTGAGCGGGATGGCTCAGGCGGTTACATCTGTGGCCCGCATTCGGGAGGTCGTGTGTTCGATTCCCGTGGCCGAGCTTCCTGATCCATGTTTTTTTGGGGGGGTTTCCCCGGCTCGCCAGGCGAATGCTGGGAAGGGGCCCGCTGCACCAGCCAGCACCCGGGGAGTTCAAATCTGTAAATGGTAGGGACCCTACCCTCTGCCTGTCGTGCCTCGTGGTCCGGCCGACCTCTGTCTCTTCTCACCTCATCCTTCCCTCCCTCCCGGGGGCGCGTAGGTCGAGGTGCTAAGTCCCCCTTCATACCTAGCCCTATCCTATCCTGCACTATAATGCAAGGCAAAAATTATAGGATCTCTTACAAATTAAAAAAAAATTACATCTACCCTTATTTTCAAATCATCGGTGCATTGCAATTTGCACAAGAGACCGCTGCCGCAATTACACATCTGTAGCATGTAACATATCTAAAGAACCTTTGCACATTTACACTTACGCCACAGCAATCAGCAAAATTTATATAAACTTCTTTAGAAATTACAAATTTTATCCTTACTCTTTTTTTCAAAACTCTATGTATATATTTGCAATATTTGACCGTTCTAAAAGACATTTGGACACTTGTGCTTTAAGATTCAACTAAAAATGTTGGCTACCTTATGACTTTACAAATTCCTGAATGAAAGGGTACAATTTTTACAGATCTGGATAAAACTTTGGACTAATACCTCAACAAAATACACGAGCTACATTATGGCTTGTGGTAGGTCATCCTAAACAAAACTCCTTATATATCCTTACTTCCAGCCTTCTTCTTCGTTCTCTGTTTACCCTCGCCGTTGTTAGGGATTACACCCCACCAGGACTTACAAGCGGGTGCCTGGATTCAGACGCCTGTCGGGGAGCACAAACTATGGATCAGAGATAACAGCCAGGATGGGTGATCAGCCCGAAGTCTGGTATGAGAGCGAGGAGGGAGATGATGTGAAATGACGGGGAGGTGAATGAAAGGAAAAGTGACGAGGGAGCAGTTTGTGGAATGAATGGCGGGGAAACCGGAGAACCCGGGGCAAAACCCGCCCAGACGCCGCTTTGTCCACCACAAATCTCACATGAGGTTCCCTGGGATAGACCCGGGCCGCTTTGATGAGGGAAGAGTGGCCTAACCACTCGGCCAGGACACCGCCTTACTTCCAACCCATACACAAAAATCTAAACCTTTTATTAACCTGAGGTTACTTTCCACATTTACATTATAGGATCGGAAGGAAAGTATAGGCTAACTCTGATTTTAAAAACATAATCATATTTGTGTATCAACATTTGCAAATCTTCAACGTCCGAGCGGGATCGCTCAAACGGTAACATCTGCGTCCCGCAATAGGGAGGTCCCGTGTTCGATCCCCGGCGACCGCCCACTCTGACCCATGAGTGTTTTGGGGGCTCGTCAGGCGAATGCCGGAGTGGTTTCTTTGATTCCTCGAATTTCCTGTCCCTCAATTTCGTTCCATTAATCATTTCATTCATCCTTCACCCCGTTTGGTTTATTGTAGGGTTGGAAGTGCCGGCGATGGTGTTTCGGTGCAGCGTGGCAGGGGAAATGGATGCTCTCTGTGAACTTTCTCCGTCCCTCGGCCTTCGGCTGGATGCTGGTGTATAAGGACCGCCCCTTGGGGGCACTGCACACTAAGTAGGGCGTGGTCCCCGGGCTGCCTCCCCGACTGCCGGAACATCTATACCTGGAAATTGTAGGGACCGTGACATTGCTGTGCCGTCATTCCTGGTTCCGGCCCTCAGTGTGTGCCTTCACCTCATCCCTTTCTCTCAGGGACGCCCCCTTGTGGGGCGCCGGTACAATAGCCTTATTCCTGAATCGGTGGCGAATTCCCTCCGCTTCACAAACCAATTCAGTCTCCCAACATTTCACTTGCCTAGATAAAATTTATAGACTACTTTGCAACTATAAAAAATAATCCTCCATAGATTTACAAATATATACCTTAAATGCAAATTTAAACCGCTTACAAATCTACCAAACATTTGAAAACGTTTACCATGCGACCCAGTAAAATATACATATAAGCATGAGACTGACAATGTGTGTCATGCGTTTGAGTCCTAATATATTTTGTTTACAGCATTAACTAACGCATTACGAAAGATGGTAGATTTAATAATATATAAGTTTAAATACACTTCTAGCTATAGTCTTGTATTTGAATCTTTTTTAATTTAAACTAATCATACAGCTCTCCTTATACCGGAGTTAATCACCATGTAGATACATTCTACCTCGTACCTAGTAGGTAGAATGTATTGCACTCAGAATTCAATGTCGATATTTCACCGGAAATGCAGGATACATGTTTTGATGGCCCCTGAATAAAACAAACATTTATACAAAAAAGATCTGTGCGCGCGCGCCTATACCTATGGACAGCATAAATATAACATGTAATACTCAATAAGCACCAAAATTTATATTTCATTTCAGTATCTTCCAAAAATATGGCACGATGATTTTCAAGAAAATCCCCCACCTTAAACTACCCTTTACATGATAAAATGTTCGATACTTCTTTATTTTCTCAAAAATGCCTATAGCGATTATTATTAAATGCCACATGTTTAAGATTTCAGGACAAATGCAATCTTGAATTTTTTGGAATAGCCTATGAAATCCTCTTCATTCAGAAGGAATTTTGTATAACGAGTAAACCATAAGAGACAAACAAAACATACTAAACAAAAAGAACACTATTTATTACATATAACGTTTGTGGCATTAGGAATTTCCGAAGTGTCCTTTATTACTGTTTTCAACTTTTCAACGCTTTGTCATTTTTACTTTCGCTATCACTAACCAAGCAGAAAGAGGAAGTTTTGTATTTCATACAAAAGTTCGATACCGAGATTACAACGGAAATATATGTTTCGAGCCCCTTGAATAAAAAAGGCACATTTGGAAAAAGGTCCATTTGTGCGTGAGTGTGACTGAAAAATATAACTCATACACAAAAAGTGGATAAATATAAACTTGGTATTTAAGTTCAGTATCCTACAAAGATATGACATGAAGATTCTTCAAGAAAATCTACCAAATGCAAACCACCCTTTATATGAAAAAATGTTCATATTTGCTATTCTCTCAAATACGGATGTACCAATTTTGATTAAAATGCCACATATTTAAAATATTTACATGAAAAATAAAACGCGTATCTTGAATTATCTTGGAAGAGACTTTAAAGTTTCCTTCATTCGAAAGGAATTTTGTATAACGGGTAAACCATAAGAGGTAAAAAAAGCTTACTGCGCAAAGAATGTAAATCTCTTAACACACACGATTTATAACCAACAATTTTTTTGTGGCATTGGCCATTTCCGAGATATCCGTTATTATTGATTTGAGTTTTTCAATAGTTTTATTATTTTTAAAGCACGTCGCTAATTTGTTGTTACTCGTGATGTTTTGGAAAGGATATGGAATTTAAAGACCAGCATATAACGACCCGCTTTTAAAGATCTGACAAATCTTTTGGTCTCCTGTATCTCCCTTGTACCTACAACGAAATGTGTAATGAAGCTTATTACTGCAAATGTTTATCTCAACTAACATGAAGTCGTAGAAAAATAAGCTTAAAGAAGAAGAGTGCGTGGAAGATATATAAAAATAAACTATAATAGCTAGAGAAAGTCATGTGAATGTAACACATGTTTTTTAGGTGCTATGGCTATTCAGCTCTTTCTCGCGGTGTTATGTAAAGACTATGGACTTTAAAGGCAGCATACAGCGTCCCGCTTTTAAACATCTAGCTATCGATTCGATTTCCTCTATCCCTGTTGTACCTGCAAGGAAATGTGTAGTAATGAAACTATTTCTATAATGGTTCATTTCGAATAACATTAAGTAAAAAAAAAATTAGTTTTATTTATGGACGCTCTTTAACTACTAAGGTTCTTTGCGTCCCATTCTATATTGGGCGTGAAACACCTGTAATTTTGCTCAGAGGCCTCTTTATCAGGCTTGAGGTTCTTTTACGTGCCGTAATTCTACGACACGGGACCACCGGCTTTACTTCCCTTCCGAAGGAAGCCGTGCTAACGATTTTTACGCCCGAAAAAATCCAGCGCCCTCCGCCGGGTTTGAACCCGCGACCTTTGGAACTAGAGGCTAGCACGGTACCACCAGTCCACGGAGGACGACAACATTAAGTAGATAAAAATAATATTTCATAAGAATAGTTTGTAGTAGCTATGTAAAAATAAACGATATTGGTCAGAGAAAGTCATGAGAATGTAACACATCAAACTTTTATTTTTCTCTCCTAACATACATACTTAAAATACCGACGTCCAGCTTAGAAAATGAATTCATGCAACATCGGATATGACCACTAGTTATCCATAATGGCAATAGTGGATAAGAAAATACAACTAAAACCACACAGAACACAATTAAAGAGATTATTATTTATGGGGGCACATCTGGTTCGCCTGGGCAAAGTCAGGTAAATTTGTATTAAAGAGTTTGAAAATTATGAGTTGTGATTCTGGCGTATTTTCCTAAGCAGTTGTAGAAAAAGCTTTCCAAGTATATACGGGGAAATACAAGCATGAAAACAGGCACCAGCTATCCCTAAAGATATAATGGCATGGTCTACTTTCTCTGACTGAAAGTGCATAAACGTCTGTGGCAATTGAATTAATGCCATAACTTGGTTCGACATATCTATTATTGCAAAGGAGGATTGAACTAAGTTTTTAAAAGATTCTAACAACAAAATATAAACAAATCTGAGCACATTGTTGGAATCCGCGTCGTTCTACTTCTCGTTTTCATTCTGGAAGCATTTTTATGTTTAGCCCTCAACTCGCGGTGACGTCATCAGGCTGGGAGCGCGGCATGCCCTCATTGTCACTTGTATTAGCTAACCTGTTGCAAATTTGTAATTGTAGGGCAGTTTTTCTTTCCTAGCGTCCTGTGAGGTTTAAGGTCAAGAATGGCCGTGCAAATAATTCCGGCATAAAAAGAAACATTGGTTATTACTGATTCCCTGATACTGATAAGAATTGACAGGACTGGCACCGCAGCTCAGTCGGTAGAGCACCTTCCTGTTGTGCTAGGGATGGGTGGAGGTGCATGGATTTTTTTCTAGCCAAGATTATTCCTCATCCTCCCCAGAGTCTGGAAGTATGAATGAGAGTGTGAATGTGTGTATGATCTAATGATTAAAAACCAAAGTGCAAGAAACCCAACGACAAGAGTTATAAGAGTTAACACCATTGCCAATAGGCAATAAGTTGCAAAGTAAAGGCCGCCGATAAGACCAATGCAGTTAAAGGCGAGGTATAAATGGAACTAAAAAAAATAGAATCGACATGTGTACTATGAAACATGCTAGAGTATGTCGAATTCATTTCAAAGAATGTGATTTTAATGAGGTTATGAAAATAAGAATAATGAACAACAGAAGTTCAAAAGACCGAGTTTGGTGGTACCTGCGAAATTTTTAGGACGACTATTTTGTTAGGTGAAAGAAAGTGCTACAGGTAGTCGATAATTCAGTAAGAAATTCTCAGCAAAAAAGTGAAGCTACACTAGTTTCTGAGTCTATACCTGTGGAGTTGAAGACTGATGCTGAAATACAGTGCGAGTTGGGAATTGAAACTTTTAGTGCTATAAACGGCGTAAACGGCGCTAATGTGAAGCAAAGTTTGACTGGTGAGGAAATGATGATTAAATACCGAATGAATGAGTATCCAGTGAAGATATGTCCAGAAAATATTCTTTTGAGTTTCTACGTGTAAATGCTCTCCTTCCGCTAATGCGAAAACTCATTGTGTGAATGGCCACACTTATGAGTGGTGCTCTGGAGGCGAAAGTAACCCATTAAAATCATTCATTATCTGTTTACCCTCCTCTTATGTAGGACTTACACCCCCCAGGACTTACAGGCGGGTGCCTGGGGTTAGAGGCCCGTCGAGGAGCAGACACTCATGGATCAGACAGAACATCCAGGATGGGTGATCAGCCCGATGCCTGGTATGGGATGAAGGAGCGAAATGTTGGTGAAATGGATGAAAGGAAAGGTGACGATGGAGCAGTTGGTGGAATAAGTGGCGGGGGAAACCGGAGAACCCGGAGAAAACCCGCCCAGACGCCGCTTCGTCCACCACAAATCCCACTTGCAGGTCCCTGGGATTGAACCCGGTCCGCCTCGGTGGGAGGCGAGCGGTCTAACCACTCGACCACGGCGCCGCCCCATTAAATTGACAATAAGATTGGAAAACAACTTACAGCTTCACTAGATCGTCCACGCCTAAAGAAAGGTTTAGCTTCTTTCTTATCATTCTCCAGGTACCTTAATAAGAACCATTCAGTAAAAACACTATTATTAAGTAATAAAGTAAGTATGAAGTAACCATGAATAACTATTTCTCATATCCATCATTATCATACAATTATACCATATGTAAAGCGACGTAGGTATCTGGCGTGTAAATTTCTAACTAATACCATTAACCAGAGCATATTTAAGTAGCTGGTAGGGATAATACTATCCTTTCCCATTAAGGGGCATGATGGAATAGGAGCTGCTATAATAATACAAAGTATAATTTATCAGCATAATCTGCAATGGATTATTAAGCTTTATACCAAAGACCACAGGTTAAAGAACATCACACAGTTTGGCTTAGGTAACTGTTCTCTATGGAAGAAGATGTAAAGATGAAAGCTTGATATACACAACCAATAGCGTATAGAACACTGGAACCTCAGTGCAGAAAGTAAAACAGCAAACTACATTAATATTGATTCATACATACATAACCCAAACCTAACCTAGCAACCACAAGGTCCATTTCTACTTCACTGCACTTGCTATAGTGTATTGGCCTGTGCATGCCTTCTATGGATAATAAAATTAAGTAATAAATTGCAGTTAAACATATAGAATATTTTCAAATGAAAGTGCACAATGGTAACTTAAAGTAGATGTCTTAGATGGAAGAAAACTGAAAAGGTAAAAAGTTCTATATGCATAACCGTAGCATTATAAATACAATACTGTTATAATTGCAGTAACAATGTTTGTACTAGCTTCATTGTGCTTGCTATAGTCTTTAGTGTATTGGCCTATATTTGCCTCCAAGCATTGTAATAATTTGCTGCTAACATGTAGAATATTTTGAGATGAAGGTTTACAGTGATGAATTCAAGCAGTGACATATTTTCTCCATGTTTAACAAATTATATGACAAATGACTGGGTACAGATTAAGTCTATCAATTCATTTTGCAAGAATATCAATCGGATACAAATAATAGCAAGCAAGATTGACATTTGAGCATCATATTATTAATAAGATAAATGGATATTAGATATATATGTTTGAAAGACGTGCTTGCTTATCCTTGAAATAATTCTGTTGATCTGAGCATGTTGATTTGCTTTGAACCATTTGAAAGGGAAGTAAATCTGTGGGTCCCATACTGTACATTTACAGCAGTAGAAAAACCCCAAGCCTGAAAAACACCTTTGAACAAAAGTTTACTGACCTTTAACGTCCTAAGTTAAATGGTATACTAATGACCAAAAGATGTCAATGAATGTAAATTAAACAATCAAACCATTTAGATTTTATCATGTGCATGGTTAATTTTTCTTAAATGTCCTTAATTGTTTGCACTCATATACAGTGCTATTAGCTGCAAACAGGATTCATATTGTTAAAACAATATAGATTTATTATTATTATTATTAATAATAATATAGAGTAATATAGAGTAATATTTTGTTGTGATCTGCTGTGGATTTTCAAGTGTGATTAATTTGATTATTATTTATACGCCATTAAAGGTTTTCATTAATAAGCTATATTTTTAATTTGTTACAGATGCAATTCCTTCTCTTTTGTGTGGGTGTCCTTCCTATTTGTCAAAACCCTCTACTTCAAGAGAGGATCCCGAAGAATGCAGGTAACGCTTGGAAAATGATTTCAATAAAGTCTGCAATTGCAGAGAGCTTGAGTGTCAAAGAAGAGCATATCAAGAAAACCACATTTCACACTGTAGAGAAACTACTTGTGTAGATTGCTTGCTGTGAATCAAATGATGAATGGGTTATTAGAAAGAAAGTCAGTGGCATATATTTTATTTTAGGAGAGATAGTCCAGTGTCAAAAGTTGTGTGTTACGCTATACTTGATAAGAGCTTGGTTTTATCAGCTTTTGTAAATTAAGTCCAATTGCACTGGTTGCCAGTAACAGTGAGTAAACTTATCAAGTAAGATCACTTCATGATATTTGTCTGAATTTCAGCAATCAAGGTCAAAATCAATCCATTGACAATAACATGGACTAATAAAGAATGCTTTAACAAATTTGTCTGTTAAGTTAGTAGAGCAAAAAGAAGCAATTTCATTTATGAAAGAGCATGTTTCTTTGTTTAACTGTCACAAGTCATTAGCAATGTATTTATGGGAAGCCATAGTTTTCTGGTCTCTGATACATTCCATTTCACTCATTGTTACAAGTTTTTAAGGAGTAGCGCTTAAGTAGTAGTAATCTCAAGTATTGACACGTAACAAATATATACCAATGTACCCAATATAGGGGAGTGGTTAGATTATTTTAAAAAACTTTATGAAATATCGCGGTGCATGAGAGCTAGGAATATTGCAGAAATTGGTAATAATTTTGTTGAAATTTCGGACAGTGAACTAAAAAAGAAGGAAGTAACAGAACAGGTTGAACTATAAAAAGTGAAGAAAGCAGCTGGAATTGATGGTATACCAACATAATTCCTAAGGGAATGGTGCACTAATGGGGATAGGGTGAAAATACTTACATATGTATTCAATGCAATGAAAAGTAAAGGGTACATACCAAAAAATTGTAGAAAAGCAATTATAAACCCGGTATAATATAAAGGCCAAGGTAGTATAAATAAGCCTAATAGTTACAGGTGCGTGGCCTTATTATCCAATGTAAGAAACAAATTTTACAGGTATTTTTGCAGGTAGATTACAAAAATGAGTAGAACAATACATCATTAATATCCGAATACCACATGGGGTTTTGGAAAGAAAGTAGAATTACTGACTACATATTTATTTTAAAAACCTTAATAGATAAATATTTAAAAAATAAGAAAGAGAAATTATACTTCACTTTTCTGGCTAATTGACCTAAAATCAGCTTTGCAGGAAAGTGATAATTATTGTTCAGAATGGGGTCTAAAGGTGAACCAAGACAAGATACAAAGTGTAAAATGTAAGAAAGTAGGAAAGTTGGCTAAATATGAGAAAGAAGGAAAGTTGGCTAAATATGAGAAATGGAAGGAAAGAAGTAAACAGTATAAGGGTGCATGTATATGAGTGCATGTATTTAGGTACAAAAACGGACAGAGGGTGGAAATGGGAAAAGTAAAAAAAAAAACAGATTGGCACATGCATAAGGGAAAGTAGCAGTCAATCATAAAAGGATGTCTTTTTAAAATACCACAATTGGAAGTTAAATGGCTAGAAAGAATATATAATACAATTTTTGAAGCACAAATGATTTATGGTATTGAAATTTGGGGAATGGAAAATTTGTGAGAAATTGTGGATATACTGCGTAGTTCATTTTGTAAAGAAATTCTCGGCTTACCAATTGCAGCTGTAAAAGAAGTTGCTGAAATAGAAATGGGGAGAGGTACAAGAAAAGCTTTGATTGTGGAGAGAGTTTTAAAATATTGGCACAGGATTTTAAACCTAAATGATGACAGTCTAGCTAAGTAATGTTTAGTATATTAAGAATCATGTCTAACTAAGGGGTGACTGAGTAGTCTAAGAAATATTTTAGAGAATAATGGACTAGGATATATATGGAGGAAAAGAGAAACAAAAATTAAAGGAGTTTGGAAAGAGGCAAGAAGATGTTTCAAGATATAGAAGTACAACAATTATTTAGTAATTTAGCAGGAATTTTATGTCAGGATTTAAGTGGGTATAGGAAAGGGAAAATTATATTGACAAAGCTAATAAGGAGAAAAGAGAGGGGAAGGCGAGAACAGGTGTGTGGAAGTTAAAAGGTGAAAGAGAAGGCTTTAGTCAATGGGAATGTCCATTATGTGGAGCAAAAGAAGACTTGGAAGTGTTTGGTTGTAAGGAAATTGAAAATTGGAGAAATGAATTCATTCAGTTTAAATTCAAAAGGAACGAAACAACAATGTTGAACAAAATATTCATAAAGGGGAGCAGGAGTGTGGGACAGTATTTATTTAGAATTAAAAAGAAGTGGAAATGGACAGTGAAGAGAAAAGAAGAAAATTGATAGATATATAATAGTATAATAATTTTTGTATGTGGAGTGGATATCTACTGAATGAGTGGCCAGGGCCAAATTTTCAGTAGGCAAACTTATATACTGTAAACTTCTTAGTAATAAATATATTGCATTCAATCTTCATTTTACATTTGGAAGAATCTAAACAATAAATTACAAACTTTTGGAGATAGTTTGCTTAACAAAGTTTGCATACTTTTAGGGGTTTCAAAATTGTTTGTAATTAACTCAGAATGGAGCTAATTTTTCATGTGACGACAGCCAAAACACAAAGATCTACTGAAACCTGGTCTCCACAATCATAGAGGAATAATCTTTAATTTTAATTTTGTATGTGTTCAGATGTGGATATTTTCCCTAATCTGATTCTAAGAACAATAGCAGTTACCTCTCAACGAAGATGTTAGAACCATGAATACTTGGTACAATTATCTAAATATTAATTAATAATTTTTTTAGAAAATTCTGAGATGCATAAAGAATAGCCTGTTTAATAGAAAGTTTTTCAGTGTTAAATACAGGTGTAGAAGAATGTTGTTGAAATGAGTTTTTCAATATAGAAGGCAGCACCTAATGAGCTATCTTCCAAGCATTTTGAAACACTGGTATATATTACTGTGGTTGAAATGCACATCATTGCATGTAACAATTCCTTATTTTTATCAGTATTACACATATTGTACTGGATGAGTGAAGTGTCCACATCTACTTCATGTATGAGTGCCTCGTAAGAATATGAGAAACAAGGACAGATTGAAAATCAATAAACAGTTTCTTTATATTCGTTAACTAAGAGAAAAGCCTCAAGAATAGTTGGGCATTTTTCTCCTTTTTATTTCTTATAAATAGATCAAGTTTCTGAAGTAGCAACAAAAAAATAACAGTGGTACGGCTATTTTTTGGATCCTGAGGAATAATCACAATGATTTGTGAAATGGAGTGGGAGATATAAATTTATTAAAAGTATTCAAGATGCAATTATACAGAACATTATAAAATATTCTGTAGCTATCTTTCAAAATCATGTGTATGGTTTAAACAGTATGTAAAATGTATTATCGTTAGAAAGCAATTTATTTTTACAAACGATTCTCTTTTTACTGTTATGACTGCTAATGTTGCTGCAAATTTGTTGTAACCATTGCTACATTTTTTATAGCTTACGCTTTTATGTAACTGTTATAATTTGTGGTAAAATATTTTTTTGTAACATTCATTTATAACCTTTTGTTTAAAATCACTAAATTTATATGTTTCTACTGTGTCACTAGGCAAGCTCATTTATGAGCCAGACTAATAAATAAATAATGGTTGGTAAGTTGCATCTGTTTAGATAAAAATGTTATATCCAACCATTCTCTTCTAAAATCTAATAGAAATGTTTTAGATTTAAATTTTCATCCTATGCAGTTTTCTTCCTCATATGATGCTAATAATTTCACAACATTTCTTAGTTTGTTTATGAATAAACTCATCTCTATGGAGTATCATACTCCACCCACCGTGGCAGTCCACAGATTTAGGTAGTTTTTGAATATTTTCAAAATAAAATAATAAAATATTATCACTGTAATTGAAATATGCCCAATTTTATAATTACACCTTTAATAACAATTCCACTCCTCTTGTCATACATTCTGTTTTCGTAATACTGGGGAATTCATCTCTGGCTTCAATAGTTGCCCAAATTGTGCTTTTTCTAACCTATAGATGACTTTGCTATAAAGGTGATAATGGCATGTAATAAAACTATAGTAAAACTTGTCTGGTTAATTTTGGATAAATAACTGATTTTACAAGAAGCCAAAAATTCCCTTTTTAAAATGTTTCCTATATCAGTTGCTGCGAAACAACATACATTAACATACCTTTTCCCCCACATAGAAAAAAAGCCATGTGGCATTTTAGTAATTTCCCCAATGTGGGGTTGTAAGGGTGCACACTCAAAGGAACCGAAATATTCTTTATCTTAAAATAATTTGCATAGTGAAATTGGAACTCTATGCCACGTACTGCTATTTAAAACTTTCGACAGGATAATGTTTAGGAAATTGCACGAAGTTATCCTTACTACTATTTGTGAACGTCAGCCGATTTTACTGTCTTTTCTGGTTATAAAGGGAAAGCTTTTAAAGGTTTCGATCACAAAAAAGCATAGATTAGGTGTGTTTTAATGTTTATTAACGCCCCAGAAACAAACTAGCATTTAATAGCATCGTATGCGTTGCACTGCGAATTATAATGTAGTTCAAATTAAATGGCATGGCAACTTCTCTTTTTGTTTTAACTTGAGCCCACGCCATCCCTAAAACTAACTTTACAAATTGAGCCCCGAGGAATGGAAAATAATGAACTGGAATTATTGTACCTGGGCTGAGTTTGATGATGGCCTCTTACCGTGACGTCATACGTCCAGTGTTGTGGTCTTATTCCTAGTAGGGGTTGGTAGTATGTCGCGCTACCAAACTACTGACGTCACTGCGACTCAGGATTAAACATATAAGTACTACAAGAATGAAAACGTGAAGTAGAACGACGTGGTTTTCAACAATATACTCAGAATTGTTTATATTTTATTGTTATAAGTCTTTAAAAATTTAGTTCAGTCCTCCTTTAACACGAAATCGATCTCAACATTACATCCGATAATGTAATTCTTTCACGACGTTTGCAAACAGGAAAAACAAAGGCTTCTAAATATTTAAAAAAACAGACACGAGGATCGGGTAGTAATCAGCCGGCTCATTACACGTTTATATGATACTGCCATGTATAAGTTTTTGATGAAACAGAGTGAGGCTTAGATGCCCGATTCTTACTGTCATTGGTATGTATACCCAGCCAAATTTCTGCTGCAGTTGTAAAGCCTGCTGGGGTTTCCTGAGTATACTCTGAAAACTGTCGCAGTCGTAGCGTCTACTGATAATTAATATCTGGTATGCATATTCAGATGTAACCTCTACTGATGTGTGCCAGTGGTGTGTAAAATGAAAAATGTACTGCATTTATAGAGCCTGCTAAAGTTTCCTGACTTTGGTATGTATACCCGGAAATCTGTTGCGGTTTTACCGTCTACTTAACTCTCCTGACGCTGGTGTGTGTACCAACAATCTGTTGCAGTTTTACCATCTACTTAACTCTCCTGACATTGGTGTGTGTCCTATCAATCTGTGCAGTTTTGCCGTCTACATATATCTCCTGACATTGGTGTGTGTACCAACAATCTGTTACGGTTTTACCGTCTACTTAACTCTCCTGACGCTGGTGTGTGTACCAACAATCTGTTGCAGTTTTACCATCTACTTAACTCTCCTGACATTGGTGTGTGTCCTATCAATCTGTGCAGTTTTGCCGTCTACATATATCTCCTGACATTGGTGTGTGTACCAACAATCTGTTACGGTTTTACCGTCTACTTAACTCTCCTGACATTGGTGTGTGTACTATCAATCTGTGCAGTTTTGCCGTCTACATATATCTCCTGACATTGGTGTGTGTACCAACAATCTGTTACGGTTTTACCGTCTACTTAACTCTCCTGACGCTGGTGTGTGTACCAACAATCTGTGCAGTTTTACCGTCTACATTGTCTCCTGACATTGGTGTGTGTACTATCAACCTGTGCAGTTTTGACGTCTACATATATCTCCTGACATTGGTGTGTGTACTAACAATCTTTTGCAGGTTTACCGTTTACTTGTGGCTGGAGACATTGGCGTGTGTACCAACAATCTGTTACGGTTTTACCGTCTACTTAACTCTCCTGACGCTGGTGTGTGTACCAACAATCTGTGCAGTTTTACCGTCTACATTGTCTCCTGACATTGGTGTGTGTACTATCAACCTGTGCAGTTTTGACGTCTACATATATCTCCTGACATTGGTGTGTGTACTAACAATCTTTTGCAGGTTTACCGTTTACTTGTGGCTGGAGACATTGGCGTGTGTACCAACAATCTGTGCAGTTTTACCGTCTACATGTGTCTCCTGACATTGGTGTGTGTGTACTAACAATCTGTGCAGTTTTACCGTCTACATGTGTCTCCTGACATTGGTGTGTGTGTACTAACAATCTGTGCAGTTTTACCGTCTACATGTGTCTCCTGACATTGGTGTGTGTGTACTAACAATCTGTGCAGTTTTACCGTCTACATATGTCTCCTGACATTGGTGTGTGTATTATCAATCTGTGCAGTTTTACCGTCTACATATGTCTCCTGATAATGGTGTGTGTACTAGCAATCTCTTACAGTTTACAATCTACTTGTGTCTACTGACACGAGTACGTGTATTAGGAATCTGTTGCAGTTTTACTGTCTACTTGTGTCTCCTAACATTGGTGTGTGTACTAACAATCTGTTGTAGTTTTACCCTCTGCGTGTGTCATCTGATACTGCTGTGTGTACTAACAATCTGTTGCAGTTTTACTGTCTACTTGTGTCTCCTAACATTGGTGTGTGTACTAACAATCTGTTATAGTTTTACCATCTGCGTGTGTCATCTGATACTGCTGTGTGTACTAACAATCTGTTGCAGTTTTACCGTCCGCTAGTGTCTCCTGACCTTGCTTTGTGTACTAACAATCTGTTGCAGTTTTACCGTCCGCTAGTGTCTCCTGACATTGCTGTGTGTACTAATAATCTGTTGCAGTTTTACCGTCCGCTAGTGTCTCCTGACATTGCTGTGTGTACTAACAATCTGTTGCAGTTTTACCGTCCGCTAGTGTCTCCTGACATTGCTGTGTGTACTAATAATCTGTTGCAGTTTTATCGTCCGCTAGTGTCTCCTGACATTGCTGTGTGTACTAATAATCTGTTGCAGTTTTACCGTCCGCTAGTGTCTCCTGACATTGGTGTGTGTACTAACAATCTGTTGCAGTTTTACCGTTCGCTAGTGTCTCCTGACCTTGCTTTGTGTACTAACAATCTGTTGCAGTTCTACCGTCCGTTAGTGTCTCCTGACCTTGCTTTGTGTACTAACAATCTGTTGCAGTTCTACCGTCCGTTAGTGTCTCCTGACCTTGCTTTGTGTACTAACAATCTGTTGCAGTTTTACCGTCCCCTAGTGTCTCCTGACATTGGTGTGTGTACTAACAATCTGTTGCAGTTTTACCGTCCGCTAGTGTCTCCTAACATTGGTGTGTGTACTAACAATTCCGTTGCAGTTTTACCGTTCGCTAGTGTCTCCTGACCTTGCTTTGTGTACTAACAATCTGTTGCAGTTTTACCGTCCGCTAGTGTCTCCTGACATTGGTGTGTGTACTAACAATCTGTTGCAGTTTTACCGTCCGCTAGTGTCTCCTGACATTGCTTTGTGTACTAACAATCTGTTGCAGTTTTACCGTTTGCTAGTGTCTCCTGACCTTGCTTTGTGTACTAACAATCTGTTGCAGTTTTACCGTCCGCTAGTGTCTCCTGACATTGGTGTGTGTACTAACAATTCCGTTGCAGTTTTACCGTTCGCTAGTGTCTCCTGACCTTGCTTTGTGTACTAACAATCTGTTGCAGTTTTACCGTCCGCTAGTGTCTCCTAACATTGGTGTGTGTACTAACAATTCCGTTGCAGTTTTACCGTTCGCTAGTGTCTCCTGACTTTGCTTTGTGTACTAACAATCTGTTGCAGTTTTACCGTCCGCTAGTGTCTCCTGACATTGGTGTGTGTACTAACAATCTGTTGCAGTTTTACCGTCCGCTAGTGTCTCCTGACATTGGTGTGTGTACTAACAATTCCGTTGCAGTTTTACCGTTCGCTAGTGTCTCCTGACCTTGCTTTGTGTACTAACAATCTGTTGCAGTTTTACCATCCGCTAGTGTCTCCTGACATTGGTGTGTGTACTAACAATCTGTTGCAGTTTTACCGTCCGTTAGTGTCTCCTGACATTGGTGTGTGTACTAACAATCTGTTGGAGTTTTACCGTCCGTTAGTGTCTCCTGACATTGGTGTGTGTACTAACAATCTGTTGCAGTTTTACCGTCCGTTAGTGTCTCCTGACATTGGTGTGTGTACTAACAATCTGTTGCAGTTTTACCGTCCGTTAGTGTCTCCTGACATTGGTGTGTGTACTAACAATCTGTTGCAGTTTTACCGTCCGTTAGTGTCTCCTGACATTGCTGTGTGTACTAACAATCTGTTGCAGTTTTACCGTCCGTTAGTGTCTCCTGACATTGGTGTGTGTACTAACAATCTGTTGCAGTTTTACCGTCCGTTAGTGTCTCCTGACATTGGTGTGTGTACTAACAATCTGTTGCAGTTTTACCGTCCGTTAGTGTCTCCTGACATTGGTGTGTGTACTAATAATCTGTTGCAGTTTTACCGTCCGTTAGTGTCTCCTGACATTGGTGTGTGTACTAATAATCTGTTGCAGTTTTACCGTCCGTTAGTGTCTCCTGACATTGCTGTGTGTACTAATAATCTGTTGCAGGTTTACCGTCCGTTAGTGTCTCCTGACATTGCTGTGTGTACTAATAATCTGTTGCAGGTTTACCGTCCGTTAGTGTCTCCTGACATTGCTGTGTGTACTAATAATCTGTTGCAGTTTTACCGTCCGCTAGTGTCTCCTGACCTTGCTTTGTGTACTAACAATCTGTTGCAGGTTTACCGTCCGTTAGTGTCTCCTGACATTGCTGTGTGTACTAATAATCTGTTGCAGGTTTACCGTCCGCTAGTGTCTCCTGACCTTGCTGTGTGTACTAATAATCTGTTGCAGGTTTACCGTCCGCTAGTGACTCCTGACATTGCTGTGTGTACTAATAATCTGTTGCAGTTTTACCGTCCGCTAGTGTCTCCTGACATTGCTTTGTGTACTAACAATATGTTGCAGTTCTACCGTCCGCTAGTGTCTCCCGACCTTGCTTTGTGTACTAACAATATGTTGCAGTTTTACCGTCCGCTAGTGTCTCCTGACATTGGTGTGTGTACTAACAATCTGTTGCAGTTCTACCGTCCGCTAGTGTCTCCTGACCTTGCTTTGTGTACTAACAATCTGTTGCAGTTTTACCGTCCGTTAGTGTCTCCTGACATTGCTGTGTGTACTAATAATCTGTTGCAGGTTTACCGTCCGCTAGTGTCTCCTGACATTGGTGTGTGTACTAACAATCTGTTGCAGTTTTACCGTCCGTTAGTGTCTCCTGACATTGCTGTGTGTACTAATAATCTGTTGCAGGTTTACCGTCCGCTAGTGACTCCTGACATTGCTGTGTGTACTAATAATCTGTTGCAGTTTTACCGTCCGCTAGTGTCTCCTGACCTTGCTTTGTGTACTAACAATCTGTTGCAGTTTTACCGTCCGCTAGTGTCTCCTGACATTGGTGTGTGTACTAACAATCTGTTGCAGTTTTACCGTTTGCTAGTGTCTCCTGACATTGCTTTGTGTACTAACAATATGTTGCAGTTCTACCGTCCGCTAGTGTCTCCCGACCTTGCTTTGTGTACTAACAATATGTTGCAGTTTTACCGTCCGCTAGTGTCTCCTGACATTGGTGTGTGTACTAACAATCTGTTGCAGTTTTACCGTTTGCTAGTGTCTCCTGACATTGGTGTGTGTACTAACAATCTGTTGCAGTTCTACCGTCCGCTAGTGTCTCCCGACCTTGCTTTGTGTACTAACAATATGTTGCAGTTTTACCGTTTGCTAGTGTCTCCTGACATTGCTGTGTGTACTAATAATCTGTTGCAGTTTTACCGTCCGCTAGTGTCTCCTAACATTGGTGTGTGTACTAACAATCTGTTGCAGTTTTACCGTCCGTTAGTGTCTCCTGACATTGCTGTGTGTACTAATAATCTGTTGCAGTTTTACCGTCCGTTAGTGTCTCCTGACATTGCTGTGTGTACTAATAATCTGTTGCAGTTTTACCGTCCGTTAGTGTCTCCTGACATTGCTGTGTGTACTAATAATCTGTTGCAGTTTTACCGTCCGTTAGTGTCTCCTGACATTGCTGTGTGTACTAATAATCTGTTGCAGTTTTACCGTCCGCTAGTGTCTCCTGACATTGCTGTGTGTACTAATAATCTGTTGCAGTTTTACCGTTTGCTAGTGTCTCCTGACATTGCTGTGTGTACTAATAATCTGTTGCAGTTTTACCGTCCGCTAGTGTCTCCTGACATTGCTGTGTGTACTAACAATCTGTTGCAGTTTTACCGTTTGCTAGTGTCTCCTGACATTGATGTGTGTACTAACAATCTGCTGCAGTTTTACTTTCTACTTATCCTGACGGTGGTGTGTGTACCAAAAGTGTGGTGCAGATGTACCGTGTACTTATGTTTGCTGACATTGGTGTGTCTAGTAAAACGTCTGTTGGAGTTGTACCGTCTACTTATGTGTCCTGGTTGGTGTGTATACTAAAAATGTTTGGAGTTGTACCGTGGTCATGACGAAGCTAAGTTGCCTTCTAATAGCGCTTAGTCGTTTATAACTGTTTCTTTCCGTAACAAAAACTTATGATGAAATTCGCATCAATACAACATACTTAATGAATAATAACGCTTTTGGAATTCTGTAATGGGCTAAAGAATCGTCCTGCATATTTGAGTTGTTAGTGGGTTATAATGTCAGTAATTATATTAATTCGTATTCATTCTTCGAATACTTTCAACATTCGAACTGCTGCAAATCGTTCGAATTGTTCAAATAGCTTAATTGACATTGAAAATCATCTAAATAATCCGAATAGTTTGAATGTTCTAATAGTTACAGTTCGACTCTCCCTCTCGCTCTCGCTCTCTCTCTCTCTCTCTCTCTCTCTCTCTCTCTCTCTCTGTATCTCTCTCATGGTCGAACATGGAGAAGAAGTAAACATAGCAGTTCATTCCCTACACTGCTGATTTATTACAAGGGATTCGTGCTATTAATATTTAAATGTATGTGTACACCGGCTGTTTGAATTGTCTATGATTTCATTATTTTCAACCAATGGTTACACAGAACACGTTTCACACTGCATTAGTGCTGTGTCCACAAGAACTGAACTATTGTTACCTGCGCGTCCAAGGAAACACATTTTTTATTTTCCTTTCGACTTCGAGCAGGGGATAATTATATCTCAGGAGGATGCGTTAAGGAACAATAGGACTGAGATTTTATTGAAAAATGCTAATACCAGCTTTTGTTATCAGTAGTAGTATTCCTTAGATTGCTAGGCAATGGTTATCATGGGATTTTTATGCTCCGGCCATTCCAGGAGGGTGCATTTTCCCCTAAAATTATATTTTAATGTTCAGGGTGCTTCATGCGCATGAAACTTGCATCAGATTTAGTGAACATTTATTTCAGGAGTGATACAAGCACGCTCCTGAAAATCCCTAAAAGCCTATCAGCATATAAATTATGCTAAAATGTTGCTGCATAGCTTGAAGGGATGACAGTTATTTGGAAGCAAAAGTACGTGTTTAAAGGAAACTTAACAAAGTTTGAGGACAGTGCCTTTTGCTTATTATTGTTATTGAAGTTGAGCCAGAACATCTATTGGTTAAATATTAGTAAACTAATGCTTTATTCTGTACTAACAATATTTGATATCTGAGTGTGTGTGCCAAAATTCTTATGAAATCTCGCGAAACGTTTGGGCAATATGAAAGCCGAAGGTGCCACTGCAGAAGCGAAGGCGGTGTTACCGACAGAATGGGATCAAGAGAGACACATGTGGAAAATCTTGGATATATTCCAAACTGTGTTGCCGTATGAGACTTGATGTCAAGAACCCCACGAAACGGTAGCGCCGGAGAAGTGGTGGAATTGTTATTCCCTAGATACTGTCCTAACCTTGATGTCAAGCTTACCACGAAACGATAGCATCGGGGAAGTGAGGAATCCTTCCTTATTCACTGGATACTGTCCTAACCTTCACGTCAAGAGCCCCGCCAGATGACAGTGCTAGGAACGTGGTGGAATTCTTATTCTCTGGATAGGTCCTAATCTGCAGTTTATTCCAAGCTGTACTGTGGTTCACAGTTCGTCGTGTGCTGTCACTTATTTCGCAATAACAGACTGGTGACCTTTAGATCCTGCTCCTTTTGCCATCAAGAAGATGTGATTAAAATAAAATATTAATATTGATAAATGTAGGTATGAAATTAAATTAATGGAGTTTTATTTATGGACGTTCTTTAACTGCTGTGATCCTTAGCGTCCCATTCTATATTGGGCATGAAAAACTGGTAATTTTGCTCAGAGGCCTCTTTATCAGGCTTGAGGTTCTTTTACGTGCCGTAAATCTACGACACGGGACCACCGGCTTTACTTCCCTTCCAAGGAAGCCATGATAAGGATTTTTACGCCCGAACAAATTCATCGTCCTCCGCCGGGTTTGAACCAGCGACCTCGGGAACTTGAGGCTAGCATGGTAACCACTACACCACGGAGGACGACATGTAAGTATGTATTCATGCATAAATGCATGTACGAATGTATTATTGGTTTAATTATTACAGAATGTTCCATTACTCTAAGGAATAATATTTACATAGTAGTTAAATCATGTTTACAATATTTTTCTTAGTGTGTATACAGAGTTATGTGTGTGTATATACATGCATGTATATATGTATGTACGTACGTACAAGGTGGAGACATTTGTTTAGGAATTTCTCATGAGTCGATTAATATTGTTGGTATTATTCCTAGAGAGCATACATTTTCTTGGAGGATTGGTGTGAGGGATACAATTAACGGCATAAAAAAGTTCGCAATCTGCTGAGTGCTTCAAAAACTATAAATACTGCGCTCGGATCGATCAATCTGTTGGCGTATTATAGACTTATTTTTGGTAGTGTTTAGCGCCCGTTCTTACTATATACTACACCACAGGTGGTGACACTGGCGATATATGAAATGAAATGATATTTGGGAAAGGAATTTTGGGAATGAAATGTTCCAGGCCTAAGTTTAGGGTACCTTCCCAGCATTTGCCAGTTATGAGGATTGGGGAACCCTGGCAAAAACCCAGTCGGAGGATGATCATGGTTGGATTTTAATTGCGGACCTCACTTTCACGAGTCGGTCTCATAACGACTCGACGTATTTTAGAGTCAATTTGTTGATTGATAGAAGCAAAGAAAGAAATCACAAGGAAACATCACGTCATAGCTAAAAGAATTGTAGGTACTTAGCATTAGAGCCGCAGGTTTTTGAGTCAGTTAATATCTTCTCTGTTAATCATGTGATGCCATATTGCACAACAAAAATTATTATAATTTATTTTAATATTCATAGCATCATTCACTACTACTACTGCTACTACTACTACTACTACTACTACTACTACTACTACTACTACTACTACTACTACTACTAATACTAATACTGCTACTACTACTACTACTATTACTACTACTACTACTACTACTACTACTACTGCTGCCACCACTACTTCTACCACAACAAATGAATATTAAATACTACAATAATTTAAAGTAATTCAATAAAATTATGTACACTCATCCTATTTCCTGAGAATGAATTCTATCCTCTCCTTCAGGATGGAACATTTATCAATAACGCCCTCGTAAAAAGGTTGGCACTCAATGAGTTTGGACTTTGGACAACTTCTGGTGTATTGAAATGCTAGCCAATGAAGAAAGCCGACACTGTGATATTGTACTGTGCGAAAATGTTTTCAGTCTTTTCGGACAAGAGAAAGTGCGTTCATCAGAAGCGCTTGTTGAAGGTATAGTCAACACAAACTAAAAATTAAAATTTCTATGCTTTACGGATGAAACTCTCTGATCATGGGCTCTAAATGGAAGTTCTTAAATGCTTAAATATAGCATAGCCCTAACGACTAGTCTGAAGATTTGTCGATTTGAAGAAACGTTCGTTAAATCGAAGCATGACATTCTTGCACTTCCCTTAGAATATCTGCGATTGTACTACGATTTGTTTTCGAAAGCTTTCAATTGCATTTGACACTTTAAATGCTCAGAATCTATATGCTTATTAAAACACTCGTCACTTTGGAAGTCACAAAATCCTTGTGTATTCCAGACACCAAGTTTATTACTGAACTAAAGACATGGCTAACCGAAGAGCTTTTGTAATGTCACACTACTGCATAACTTGGGTATTGTTGAGGCCAGGAGTTCTTAAAATGAAGGTGCGTGATTTTCCGTTTTCTTTTTTCACTTGCCTTCTAACATTTAGTTCTGTTAAATCCACTGCTCTTTCGCAGTTTAAAAGGTATTTCTTGTCTTCGTTCTTCCGCCTGCTAAACGGTGTCTCTTGTAATATTAGCACTATGTCCCTAAACAGATTTTATATATATATATATATATATATCACTTTTATAGCGCAAGAAAATCTATACTTCTAAACAGCTTTACACCGTCAAATCAAATTGACAACATGTTTGAAATTATGGCGCTTGTTATATTATAACGTGTTAGAAAACCAAACATACAAAATACCTAAATGTTCTGCCAACTCTGTCCGCTAAGGGAGCTGACGTGTTAGAGAGATATCCTCAGCTGCTTTTCATGGCTATTGTATTTCGTATATGCCAGAATTTCTAAAAATAGAGTCCCACTAGGCTACACCACTGTTCTCATAGCAACAATGAAGAGTTGTAAATAATTTACCAAAGCAATCCAACGTCAAAGATAAACCTCATTTAAAATTGAGATTTCGTTCATTGCTGGCATAGCGCTCTTGCGGACAGAAAGTCAACTCTTAGATGCGTGAGTAGCACACTCTCGGCAACAGCAAAAAAGCAAAGAGGTTCACAATAGCAAAATAGTCATAAAATTGTCACGAACAAAAATGTTAATGATAATAATGTGTCTGACATTAGAAAACAGTGGCACTTCACTCACAACACATGAATAACCGCTGCTGCTGTTAATAGCGATTTATGTAGATTTTTCAAACTAACAAATTTAACGAAATTTAATGGATTAATTCACGATCACACCCTCTACAGCTACCCATCAAAGCACTCTGAATTCAGGAATGTAATTACAGTAAACGTAAATAGTTGAAAGTAATAATGAAGCGTCCTAGAGGTAGTTTCGCCGTTGCAATACCTGAATGCCCAAACTAAGAGAACTGACTACCCAGCGCCATGAAATCTGAAGTTGCCTTTGTCGCAAAGGAGTAACTGACACTAACTGCTTTCTTATTGTCTTCCTTCCTCCCCCAGGTGCTGTTACTGAATCTCTCTACTGATATTCACGGAATCTCTCGATGTTTGATTATGCTGATCTAGCAACACATAGTTATCAATTTGCTGAGCTACCAATTTACATAGTTCTACACTTGCTGAGTGGACAACTTCGTTACTTATCAATTTGCTGAGCTATTATCATGATTGTCAATTAACTGAGCTCCCAGCTTAATTTACTTGCTGAGCTACCAATTTATTTGGTTTTCAACTTGAAGAGTTGATAACTTCTTTAGTTATCAATTTGCTGAGGTATTAGCTTGCGTGTCTACTAACTGAGCTCCCAGCTTACTTACCTTGCTGAGCTACCAATTTATGTAGTTATCAAATTGCTGAGTTGCCAATTTCCTTAGTTATCAATTTACTGAGGTATTAGCTTGCTTGTCAACTGAGTTCTCAGCTTACCTAACTTCCTGGGCTACCAATTTACACAGTTATCAACTTGTTGAGTTACCAATTTCCTTAGCTACCAGTTTGCTGAGGTATTAACTTGCTTGTCAACTGAGTTTCCAGCTTACTTAACTTCCTGAGCTACCAATTTACACTGTTATCAACTTTTTGAGTTGCCAATTTCCTTAGTTATCAGTTTGCTGAGGTATTAGCTTGCTTGTCAACTAAATGAGCTCCCGCCTTACTTCTTGCTAAGCCACAATTTACATAGTTATCAACTTGCTGATTTGCCAGCTTCCTTAGTTATCAATTTGCTGAGGTATTAGCTTGCTTGCCAACTGAGCTCCCAGCTTACTTAACTTGCTGAGTTACCAATTTGCTTAGTTTTCAACTTGCTGAGTTCCATACTACTTAGTTGTCAACCTGTTGAAGTAACAAATTAACTAAATATTAACTTGTTGAATTACCCACTTACATAGTTATCAACTTACTGAACTACTAGCTGCCATGTTAGCTGAGTTCTCAATGTATTTAATTATCTACTTACTGAGCTACCAGTTTACTTAGTTATCAGCCTGCTGAGCTATAGGCTAAATTATGTATTAACTTGCTGAGATATCAGGTTGCTTGTCAACTAACTGAACTCTTAGCTTACTTAGTCATCAACATGCTGATTTACTAACTTACATAGTCATCTGCTTGCTGAGTTACCAATGTAATTAGTTACCAAATTATTTGGTTATCAATTTTCTGAGCTACCAACTTACTTAGCTGCCACATTACTGTTTATCAACTTGCGGAACTATCAATTTACGTAGCTGTCAACTTATTAGGTCAGCAACGTACTTATCAAATTACAAAGCTACCATCATATTAAATTATCAGTTTGCCGAGCAACTAATTTATCTAAATATTAACTTACAAGGATACCAACTTATTTATCTATTAACTTGCTTACCTGACAACTAACTTAGTTATCAACTTGCTAGGCTATAAACTTATTTATTTATCAACTTGCTTAGCTACTAGTGGGCTTGTCAACTGAGCTTTCAACTTAATTATCTACTTGCTGAGCTACCAGCTTACCTAGTTATTAGCTTGCCGAGTTATTAGATTCCTTATCAACTAACTGAGCTCTCAGCTTACTTATCAATTAGCTTAATTAGTTAACAACTTGCTGAGCTACAACTTACTTAGTTGTCAGCTACTCAGGCATTTGCTTATACGTCTATTTGCTGAGTTACCAGTATACATAGTTGTCAACTTATTGAGCTACCACTTACTTATTATCAGCTTATGGAGCTTTCAGCTTGCTTATCAACTTCTTGTGCTCTCACTTTACTTACTTTTAAACTTTCTGAGTTACTGATTCACTTATCAGAGTGCGGAGTTTCCAACTTAGGAGCTACCAACTTACTTAGCTGTCAAGTTACTGAGCTATTAGCTGCTCATTAAGTGATTAAGCTCCCAGCTTATTTCCTTATTAACCTTCAGAGCTACCAACTTACCCAGTTGTCATCTCTATTTAGTATTGTTTAACGCCCAGTCTTACTACATATGGCATCACAGGCGGAGGATACTGATGATACACGTAACGAAATGATAACTAGTAAAGGAAATTTGGATAGGAAAAGCTACAGGCCTAAGTTTAGGGCATTTCCCCTGCATTTTCCAGTTATGAGCACTGAGGAAAACCTGGTAAAAACCTCCATCAAGGTGGACCTTCCTGGCGGGATTTTACGGACCTCCCATTCACGAGTTAGTGCCTTAACGACCTCGGCCAAATGTGTCGGTGTTGTCGTCTTCCTTAGCTACAGCCTTATTTGGCTAATATTAGCAAATCTAATTTGAGAGGAGGAAACGTTACCCAAAACTTCTTTCTACGATACTCATATGAGAAGTAACATTCGCCACATAGTTTGGAGTTAAAAAATAATGTTGTTAATCGTTATTTATTAGTAAGAAAAAAATACCAGGTTGTTTAACTTTAGGCCGGTATTACGGTCTTAAGAAACCTAAACAGTCCACTTTATGATTATTGGTCGTAAACACTGCATTGTTTAATGCTTAGACACGGCTGTTTGAAACGTGCTGTTTTAGATTCAAAATCTCTTTAATCATAACTATACCTTAGTTCTAAATGTTCTTCACGATTAGCTCCGTGGAAGAAAATTAACTCATGGTAACAGTCTATATGCTGAAGTGCTTACCTGTAAACCCATAACAAATATAAAATGGGCTTAACTCATGGACTCTGTAAACCTTTTATTAAACGGATATTTGGATGACGAAATTTGTACTCCTGCTTTAAAATCACAATGTACCTACCTCGGAGAAATATTAAGAAAACACCTCTCAGAACCGCGAATTCGATCAAGATTGTCGTTATAGCTGAAAGCTGAAGGTTTCTAATTACGAAGCACTCGTTTGGAAAGTGTGAACGATCTGAATGCTGAAACATTGTATATAAACAAGTTCACTTCACAACAAATATAATAATTTTTACTTTAAGGTATGCAAACAGGGAATTAATAGATTGCATTTCCTTGAAAATACTTTGGATATTTATTCTTAGAGTGTAAGAAAGCTGTTTACCACTGGTTGAGAACACGGCATACTAATAGAGATGATAGATGTGCCAGCCTAACGTGCTATTAAGAATGACAGCAAGTCTATTTGTACCTGAAATAAGCAGCCAATGCTCGTGCAGTTGCAACTGGCATGTTGTGATGGCCTGTCGAAACGTGTTAAAGACTCGAGCTGAATCCCTAACGCACTCTAATTGCCTATGTAAAATAGTGCTTCTTGTTGACGTACAGTGGATGCGCTGTTGCCTGGAAGCTGCTACTCAGCAGAACTTAACGAGATCTCGTACATCCTTGTGTAGCAAAAAAAAACCGCGTTCGAAAAAGTTAAACCGTTTGTAACATATTTGATGCGTGTGACAACAGAAAAAAACAAAACAGGAACAGGATTATGCTGCTTAAAAATTTCCCTATGATTTTCTTCAATATCTCGCCACCCCTTAAAAGAGGACACATAACATTGTGCACGTGTGTACATGTACAGTTGTGCGTGTATGAGTGAGCTTTTGAGCACATGTCTGTGAGCGTATGTGCGTATGAGAGTTAGGGCACGTGTATGTGCACGACTATGCGCGTGCGATTGCCCCAGGTACGTTGTAAATGTGTGTATGTGCGCGAGAGAACATTTGAGTGCAGTGAGTGAGAAGGCCTGTGGTATACGTACCGGTGTTTATGCGTGAGTGTGTGTGTGGGAGCGAACGTAGTATGGATAATTGTGTTTATGTGTGTGTATGTGTGGGAGCGAATGTGGTATGGGTAATTGTGTTTGTGTGTGTGTGTGTATTTTGGAGTGTATGTGCTATAGGTACTTGTCTTTATGAGTGTGTTCGTGTGTGTGTATGTTCGGGAGCGTATGTGGAATGGGTACTTGTGTTTATGAGTGTGATTGTCTGGGAGCGATGTGGTATGGGTACTTGTGTTTGTGTGTGTGTATTTTGGAGTGCATATGGTATGGGTACTTGTCCTTATGAGTGTGTGCGTGTGTGTGTATGTTAGGGAACGTATGTGGTATGGGTACTTTTCTTTATGAGTGTGTGCGTGTGTATGTTCGGGAGCGTATGTGGTATGGGTAATTGTCTTTAGGAGTGTGTGCGGGTGTGTATGTTCGGGAATGTATGTGGTATGGGTACTTGTGTTTATGTGTGTGATTGTCTGGGAGCGATGTGGTATGGGTACTTGTGTTTGTGTGTGTGTATTTTGGAGTGCATATGGTATGGGTACTTGTCCTTATGAGTGTGTGCGTGTGTGTGTATGTTAGGGAACGTATGTGGTATGGGTACTTTTCTTTATGAGTGTGTGCGTGTGTATGTTCGGGAGCGTATGTGGTATGGGTAATTGTCTTTAGGAGTGTGTGCGTGTGTGTATATTCGGGAATGTATGTGGTATGGGTACTTGTGTTTATGTGTGTGATTGTCTGGGAAAGTATGTGGTATGGGTACTTGTGTTTATGTGTGTGATTGTCTGGGAGCGATGTGGTATGGGTACTTGTGTTTGTGTGTGTGTGTGTATTTTGGAGTGCATATGGTATGGGTACTTGTCCTTATGAGTGTGTGCGTGTGTGTGTATGTTAGGGAACGTATGTGGTATGGGTACTTGTGTTTATGTGTGTGATTGTCTGGGAGCACATGTGGTATGGGTACTTGTGTTTATGTGTGTGATTGTCTGGGAGCACATGAGGTATGGGTACTTGAGTTTGTGTGTGATTGTCTGGGAGCGTGCGTATGTGGTATGGGTACTTGTGTTTATGTGTGTGATTGTCTGGGAGCGCATGTGGTATGGGTACTTGAGTTTGTGTGTGTGTGATTGTCTGGGAGCGTGCGTATGTGGTATGGGTACTTGTGTTTATGTGTGTGATTGTCTGGGAGCGCATGTGATATGGCTATCTGTGTTTATGTGTGTGTATGTTTGAGAGCACATGTGTTATGAGTACTTGTGTTTATGTGCGTGTATGTGAGGCAGCACATGTGGTATGGGTACCAAAGTTTGTTTGTGTGTGTATTTGGGATCGCATGTGGTATGGTTACTTGCATTTATGCGTATGTGTGAGTGGAAGCGCATATGGTATAAGTACCTGCGTTTATGTTTGGGAGCGCATGGGATACGGGTACTTGCATTTATAGGTGTGTGTGTGGAAGCGCACGTGTTATGGTTACTTGCGTTTATATTTGGGAACGCATGTGGTATGGGTACTTGCACTTGACGGTGTGTGTGTGTGTGTGTGGGAGCGCATGTGTTATGGGTACTTGCATTTGACGGTGTCTGTGTGTGTGTGTGTGTGTGGGAGCGCATGTGTTATGGGTACTTGCGTTTATGTCTGTGTAGGTTTGGGAGCGCAATTGGTATGGGTACTTGTGTTTATGTGTGTGTATGTTTGCGAATACGTGTGGTATCCGTACTTTGTTTATGCATGTGTGTATGTGTGTGTTTGTGTGTGTGTGTGTGTGAGTGTGGGAGCGCATGTGGTACGAGTATTTGTATTTATGAGTGACTGTGCTTTGGGGAGCGCTTGTGGTATGGCTAATTCTGTATATTTATGTGTTGGTGTGTGTTTTGGAGACCGTGTGGTATGGCTACTTGTGTTTATGCTAGTTTGTGTATCTTTGGCAGCATATGTGGAATGGGTAATTGCTTTTATGCGTGTGTATTGGTATGGGTACTTGTGTTAGTGAGAGTGTGTGTGAGAGAGAGCCACCGTGGTATGGGTACTTACGTGTATGTGCACGTGCGTGTGTTTGTGTGTGTGAGAGCCTCCATAATAAGGGTACTTACGTGTATATGTGAGTGTGTGTGTGCGTGTGCGAGCGCCCGATGTATGGGTACTTCTGTGCATATGCGTGTGTTGGAGCGCCCGTGATATGAGGACTTACGTGTATATGCGTGTGTGTGAGTGCCTGCGTTATGAGTAGTTACGTTTATAAGCGTGTGTGTGTGTTTGTGGGAGCGTCCGTGAAATAGCACCTTAGTATATGAGTGTATGTGTGTGCGTGTGTGATGCCGCCCGTGTTATGGATACTTACGTGCATATGCGCATGTGTGTGAGTTTGCGAATGGGATCGCCCGTGGTATGGGTACTTTCATGTATGTGTGTGTGTGGCAGCCGCCGTAGTATGGGTACTTACATGTATATGCGTGTGTATGTGTGTCAGTGAGCGCCCGTGGTATGGCTACTTCTATGTATATGCGTGTGTATGTGTATCTGTGTGTGAGTGGGAGCGTCCGTGGTATGGGAACTTTCATGTATATGCGTGTGTCTGTGTGCGGAAGCGCCATTAGTATAGGTACTTTCATGTATATGCGTAGTCAGGTGCGATGTGAGTATGTTTGTGTGTGTGGGATCGCCTGTGGTATGGGTACTTTCATGTATATGCGTGGGTGTGGGTGTGTGGGTGGATGAGTCCGTGGTATGTGTACTTTCATGTAAATACACGTGTATGTGTGTGCGTGTGACAGCGTCCTGCTTTGGGTACTTTCATGTATGTGTGTGTGTGTGTGTGTGTGCGCGCCCGTACTATTGGAGGTTACATGTATATGCGTGTGGATGTGTGTGAAAGCGCACGTGTGTGGGTATTTTCATGTATATGAGTATGTATGTGTGTATATGTGTGTGTGTGTGTTCGTGTGTGAGAGCGTCCCTGGTATGGGTACTTTCATGTATTTGGGCGCGTATGTATGTGCATTAGATTATGTATGTGTGTGTGTGTTTAATGTGGGACCGCCCGTAGTATGGTGACTTTGATGTATATGCGTGTGTATGTGGATATGTGTGTGTGTGTGTTCGTGTGTGTGTAGGAGCCACCATGTATGGGTACTTTCAAATATGCGTGTGTATGTGTGTGTGAGCTCCCGCGGTATGGGAACTTTCATTATATGCGTGTGCATGTGTGTGTGTGTGTGTGTGTGGGTAGGGGTGCTCCGTGGTATGTGTATCTGCGTTTATATGTGAGTATGTGTGTTGTGTGTGTGTTAGAGCCGATGGTATGGGTACTTTCATGTATATACCGGCGTATATTTGTGACTGTGGGAGCGTCCGTATTATGCGTACTTTCATTTATATGCGGTTTATGTGTTTGTATTGCGGGTATGTGTTTGAGCGCTCGAGGTAAGTGTACTTTCATGATCCTAAGCGTGTATGTGTGTGTGAGTATATATGTTTGTGTATGTGTGTGGGAGAGACGGTGGTGTGGGTAACTTCATGTGTATGCATGGGTATTTGTTTGTATGTGAGTATTATTGTGTGGGACCGTACGTAGAATGGGTACTTTCGTCTATATGCGTGTGTATGTGAGTATGTGTGTGTGTGTGTGTGGTGGGGGGAACGCCGTTGTATGGGTACTTTCATGTATATGCATAGGTATATGTGTAAATATGTGTGTGTTTTGGAGCGCCCGTGTTATGATTACTTTCATGTATATGCGTGTGTATGTGAATATGTTTGTGTGAGGGAGCGCCCGTGGTATGGGTACTTTCGTGTACGTGAGCATGCGTGTGCGTATGTGTGTCTGTATGAGCGCCGGTGGCATGGGTACCTTAATTTAAATGCGTGTGTATGTGTGTGTGTGTTGCACGTATGCGAGCGCCGCAGTACGTGTGCTTCCACGTATATGCGTGTGTATGCGTGTGTGTCAGAACGCCCGTAGTATGGGTACTTTCCTGTATATACGTGTGAATGGGTGTGCATGTGGGTGCGCCGGTGTTGTGGGTATTTTCATGTATATGCTGTGTATGTGTGACTGTGTGTGTGTGTGTGTGTGTGTGTGTGTGTGTGTGGAAGCGTGCACTGCATAGTTACTTTCATGTATATGTGTGTGTATGTGAGTATGTTTGTGTGTGGGAGCGCCCGTGGTATGGGTACTTTCGTGTATGTGAGCATGTGTGTGAGTGTGTGTGTCTGTATGAGCGCCGGTGGCATGGGTACCTTAATTTAAATGCGTGTGTATGTGTGTGTGTGTGTTGCACGTACGCGAGTGCCGCAGTACGTATGCTTCCATGTATATGCGTGTGTGCGTCAGAGCGTCCGTAGTATGGGTACTTTCCTGTATATACGTGTGAATGGGTGTGCATGTGGGTGCGCCGGTGTTGTGTCGGTTTTTTCATGTATATGCTGTGCTTGTGTGATTGTGTGTGTGTGTGTGTGTGTGTGTGTGTGTGTGTGTGTGGAAGCGTGCATTGCATAGTTACTCTCATGTATATGCGTGTGTATGTGTGTATATGAGTGTGTGTGGGAGCGCCCGTGTTATGGGTACTTTCGTATATATGTGTGTGTATGTGTGTATAAGTGTGTGTGTGTGTGTGGGAGGCCCGTGGTATGGGTACTTTCGGGTATATGAGTATGTGTGCGTATGTTTTTGGGAGCGCCCGTGTAATAGGTAATATCATGTATGTATGTGTGTATGTGAATGGGAGCGACCGTGGGATGTGTACTTTCATGTATATGCGTGTGTATGGAAACGCCCATGTTATGTGTATTTTAATGTAGGTATATGCGTGTGTATGTGTGTGTGTATTTGGGTGAACCCGTGGAATGAGCACTAACATGTATATGCATGTGTGTGTGTCTATGGGACCTCGCATGGTGTGAGTACTTCAATGGACATGCGCGGGTATATGTGAGTGTGTGTTTGTGTGTGAGCGCTCTTGGTATTCGTACTTACTGTATATACGTGGTGTGTGTGTGTGTGTGTGTGTGTGTGTGTGTGTGTGAGAAGTTGTGGTACGGGTACCATG